>OZ007556.1:176151048-176883773 GCA_963931855.1 Philhelius festivus
AATCCTCATACCCTTTAGGATATGGTATGGTCAACTGGTGGTGGCCCGTGGTGGATCAACCCTTTTGGCGATGGTTTGAAAGTACATATTTCACACTCAATACTATTTTTTGGTGGTAAGTGGAAGCTGAACGTTGTCGTGTCGTTGGTTGGGGCAGATAGCAAATACTTTTTAAGCTTATATAGCTCGAGAATTGTAAAACATCCACAAACATTGAAAATTTTGTGGCAAAACTTTGGGGCTTTCGAGCTATAGACTATAGGTACATACGAGTACGTACGTTTACAAATATAAATAGAGACGACAACGATAGTGAACGAGGCAACTTCATGGAACAGCTTCGGAAAGTTACAGTATGGAGGATCGAGTAGAGATTCTAAGGGCTTCATGAAGAGAATGCATACATTATTCGGTCCTCTATGTACATTTTGCCTGCTTTCTCTGGCATTATTTAATTAAATATTTTCGATGACCATCAGCATTTGATTTTTAAAGAGAGCTCTTTCTGAGGAAGGGGTTGGAGGTGGAGAGAAGGGGTGGGAGAAGCTCAACATATTGACATGGTTAAGCCCTTGTTCAATAGAGTGAAATTGTTGTTTGTTTTCGATGACCATGAAAGCGCCTCATAGTGTTGACTTTGTGTAATACCTACAATGAAAATGAAAACCACACACGAGCCAGTAAAGACAGATGTTTCTGTCCGTGTGTTTAATGCAAGTTCTGCATGTGATTAGGAGTTTCATGAGAATTCAAGGTAACAATGTCAATTTAAAATGGTTGAGTTATTTTGTTTTCTATTCAATAACATTTTCATGGTCTAAAGGGCAAAATTTTAAGTAACAGATTTCTGTAGTAGTGTAATATTTTACCCAAAATATTAGAGATGAAATCCCACTTCTGACATCAATGTTCTATTTTATGAAGGCTTGCAAGTAAAGTGTAAGAGTGTGTATTTCATTACTTCAATGTCTGAATGGTTTTTGTATATCATATTAGACACACTTTAGTTCATTTTAAACTAATTTTATCAATCATCAAGCTCAAAAGTATGCAACACAAAATTCACTTCCAACTTTATTCTAGAACTTTCAAAATTAAACTCTTATTTTTCGACTCATATTTATATGCGACGAAATCGGTCTATAATATTCACAAAAGTTCTTTGAATGTACAGTTGGAGTAAAGTTAAGTTAGAAAGTCTTGTGAACTGAAGCTTGCTTACTTCAAAACCGAGATGGCATTGAACGTAAAGGGTGCGTTATCGTACCTCCATTTCGTATCTGAAATAGTGCTGAATTTATTTCATCAAAATTATTACTTACCATTTATTCTACACTGAAAATAAATTCCTAGGTAATATTGACAAAAGCGTTTTCTTGACCTTTAACAAAACAATTTGATCGTTTTCATTAAATTTTTGTCAATACGAAAGAATGATTTTGTTGATTTCACAAAATTTTTATAATTCAGCATGATTTTTTGTCAGTTTAACAAAATATGCACTACAAATCATATTGTCAGTTTAACAAACAGTTTTGTTAATATAACAAAAAAAACCGAGATTTTTGTCACATCGACAAACTTTTTTGTGATGTTAACAAAATGTTTGTTGTATCTACAAAAAATCATGTGAGATCGTAGGGACGAAACCCCAATTTTTGTGAACTTAAATCCCCAAAAAAAACTATTTTGACAAAATTACTTTTGTGGATTCAACAAAAGAAATTTGTAAAGTCTTGTGAACTGTTGAATTGACAAAATATTTTGTTAATTTAACAAAATATAACAAGAAATGTTTGTTAGTTTAACAAAATATTTTGTTAAAGTAACAAAACAATTTTGTTAATTTAACAAACAAATTTTGTTAATCCGATAATAATAAAAAACAGTAAAACTAACAAAAAAAATTGTTTATACAACAAAAGAATTGTTAAAATGACAAATGAATTTTGTAAATTCTACGAAATTTTGTCATATTGACAAAATATTTTGGTTATTTCAACAAATTAATCTGTTAGCATAACAAATTAATTTTGTGGATACAACAAAATATTTTTTGTTACCTCAACAAAATTCTGTATTTTTTATTAATTTGACAAATTTTTTTGTTGGACGTATATCGACAAAATTTTTGCCTGATGCGAACCTACATTTTTGTCATATATACCTAGATTTTATTTTCAGTGTAGGTATGTCTATTAATTCGCAACATTATCTAAATGCTGTTGGTTGCTACCAACACACTCTTGGAATATGACTCTTGAATTTGGGAACACTTTAGAGCGTTGCTCTAATGGGAGCCAATTCATTGCGGATATTTTCTTTCTAGGCCATGAATTATTCAGGGATTTTTGTTATAAGCCCTGAAAACAAGAAACGCACCAATCATTCGACAATTCACCTGATTGACTATCTCTTCCTCGTTGAAGAGTGCGTTGTTCGTGCGTTTCATTTTGGGGCTGCTCGAAAACATTACACAATTATTTTTATGTGCGATTTATAGGTATTAGAAGGCAAGTTATACATTCGTAAGAAAAATCGAACTCAAGATTTTGATAAAAGTTTACATTACGATGATGGCGAAGACCAAAAAATTGGGTCTCACCATTCTGCCTGTCTGCCGATTTTTTTATACTTGGTAGATATTATTTTTATTCCCCCCCCCCCCCCCAAGTTTTTTTTCCTTTTTTCAAGACCAAAAATAACGGTACCTGTCATACTAATTTTTTTAGAAATTTTATAAATATTTTTTTTTTCTCAAAAACTGCTCTACAGATTCCAAAAACAAAACCTAGGTAATGGTTGAAGAATTTTTTCCGAAAAATGGTTATTAATGGTACCCCTCTTCATTTATGCTAAAGCTTCCCAATAGTTAGAATATTATTGTGTTTAAAATTTGAATTTTTTTTTTTGATTTTTAAGAAAAGTTTCAATTTTTTTTTCAAAACTCAATACATATTTTGAAAACCCCATGCTAATTTTTTTAATCTTGAAAAATAAAAGAGAAAAATAAATTATTTTACCCAAAAATAACGCTACCTACCATACAAACGTTAAAAAATGGTTTTCGAAAATCATATTTTTCTCGAAAACGGCACCTATAATTTTGATACATTTTTTTTTTCTTTCGATTATATTTCACGATCTATAATAATTTAATAAAAAAAATTGAAATTAAGATTATTACTGACTGAACCATAGAACCATTTTTTCAAATTTTTGTATTTCACATTATCGACATAACGGATTTTAATGAAATTTTTTATAGAGAAGGTTCTAAAAAGTTTAAAAAATATTACATTTCAAAACCTAAAAAAAAATATTTTTTGAATTTGTCAAAAAAAAAAAAACAAAACACTTTTTTTTTTGAAAATTCGATATCTCAAAAACGGCTCAATATTTTTTTTTGATAGTTTAATTTTTATTCGTACAATAATAAAAACTTTGAGTTGGCGTACAAACATACCAACCAAGTAACCGTTATAGTGGTATACTTATAATTTTTGTTCTTACATAAATTCATATTTGAATAGAATTCTGTTCTTATCTTTTACTATCTACTTAAAGAATTTTAAAAATAAATTTTATCCTTATGAACAGTTTTCTCTTATAACATTCATTCCTAGTCCATTAAATAGGAGCAAGTTCGTACGCCCCAATCGTGCATTTTATTTCTAAGGTTTCTTAATCAAAAGCTGTATGATTTGAATTTTGTACACTATTGAATTTCTTACCCCAATAAAGGCAGGAATCTTGCTCATTAATCTACGAGGATTGCCATAGATTTCTTGACGAACTTGAGCCATATTTTCTGCCGTCATTGATGGCGCTTATCGTCTAGTCGGATTTTCTTTAATCGTCCTCATCTTAATTTTTGAAAACACGACCAGATAAGTTGAGTGCTAAGCCTATTACTGTCTCGTCGAGTATTAAGGTGGGTTCTAATCTCATGAGCTAAGAAATCATCACACTTAAAGTTTTTTGTTTTAGATGAAAATCTTAACAGACTTAGGAATTTTCAATTTATTATAACTTATGGTTTTTGTAAGAAAAAAAAATGAATATGAGCCACTGTGTCTTGGTGTGCCAGTTAACATTAATTTTCACCAACTGCAGAGTGAACTCCTGATAATGAATATTTCAATCGGACAGAGAGCGTTTCTTCAATAAATACACTTGGGGGAAAGCGTCAGGTACAAATTAATTGAGCCTCTTGTTTAATTCACAATATGCAAAGTTATAGAAATCTCCAGATCTTATACTATTTTAATAACATTATTATTCAAGGTTAGATCTACGTAACTTAATTTCAACAAAACTTAAACGCTCTTGTAAATAGCAAAAATTGGACACATTTCAAGTTCTTACTAGGTTAGTATTGTTTCCATTGTAGATTTCCAATATATACCAATTTAATTTAACACTTCACTAAGTTATTCTTACAATTTTGTATCTGCTCAAATTAACCTGATATTGCTTAAACTTATAATGTATCTGTGTACCTAAAGATTAGTAACCAGATTATCTTGTTGATGTTGAAATTAACACCTTAATATCTGCTCCTTACCACCCAATGCTGATTTTCTTCTACATCTATACTATCCAAACTGTGCTAAGAAGCCATTTACCAAGATAAGGTACAGCAGTCAATATTTGTTCGTGCTTGAGATCAGATTGAAGAATATTATCCACATAACTCGAGAGCATAGAAATTGTGTTAGAGAGAAAGCGATAGCTGAAAAAAAAAGCAAAGTGTGAAAAATTCAAAAAATCGAACTAAATTTTGGGTCACGATAGAAGAAAATATTAGAGCGAAAAAGGAACTAATTTGGACAGAAAAGTAAGGAGAAAATCAGGAAGAACAGGAAAAGGAAGAGAGAAAAGAAAAAGGCAAGGATTTTGGAGGAGGGAATAATTGCAGCAAACGATAAGTAGAGTGTTTATTTTATTTTATTTTGGTTTATAATTGGGTTTTTGCGTTAATTGCATTTTTTTTATTCAATTTGTCATACGGTTGACTTTTGTTTCGCGAAATTTTTCCTGAAATTGCAGGACGCGCGACCCGTTAATTAAACCTGTTGTTCGCTCGGGACAAAGTGATAGCGGTCCATTTTGTTCTGTTCGATAATAACGTTGTTCAATAATTTGATTGAAAAGACTTTGGGTTTTTACCCTATAATTTTACTGGCGCCCTTTTGACTTTCAGGTACTACGCCACTGCGGCAATAAATATTACATAATTAAAGTATTCAATTATTTTATCATTTTACATAATCCAACTGATAACACAATTAATTGGTTGAACCCACCCCTTTCTCTGAGCTAGTCGTGGTGGTAGCATTTCAATCGCTACCTGTTGCACTCGGTTCGAACATAGTTTCGTTTGTTTTTTTTTTTCTCATTCTCTAGCTATTTCTCATTCTAGAGCTATTTGGTCGCGTTGAGAAAAGAGATCAAGTCCAGCAATGCCGGGATGAACTTGGCAGCCTCCATATTAACCACAATATCAATCTTATCTGGGTTACGATTCATTATGGCATTAATAAAAATGAACGGGCAAACGAGCTGGCTAGGCAAGGATCAGCCTTTCATAACTCACTTGCGGAAAAAGTCAACATTCCGCTCGGAGATATCAAGGGCGAAATTCTCTAAATTTTTCTTAGCGAATCAAGCCGTTGGTGGAGAGTAGTAGGAATAAGGATACTTGAGACTGGGAACTTTTTTTACGACTTTTTTCATGGTTTTATGGTTTTTAATGGCTTTTTGGGTTTTAATGGCTTTTTAAACGTTTTGTTTTTCTTTGTCGGCATGAGCGGCCCTTTTTATATTGGTTTTTGTTGGCTGTGTTTTTTTTTATTGCTTTTTAAATGTTTGGTTTTTGTGTTGGAAAAAAAATATATTGGTTTTTGTTGGCTGTGTTTTTTTATTGCTTTTTAAATGTTTGGTTTTTGTGTTGGAAAAAAAAAAGAAAGTATTTTGACATTGTCATTGAGGATCGGTATTGGAAAATATCAGTCAAGTGCATTTTTTTTAAAATGTACTGTTGCCCGTTGATGTTTTTTCAAGTATCTCGTTGCAGATAGGGATAAATATACATCTGTTTGTCATCAGATATACGGACTTTTTACATGAGGACTTTGACCTAGTGCGATAGGATTTGGTGGTGGTTGTTTTTAACACGTCGTACTGTTGCTGTCCGGTTGTGTGTTTCAAGTGTCGTTGTAGCTAGGAACATATTATTTGTATAGATATTTTTGTTTGTCATCAGGTATGCTGACTGTGTTTAGATGAGGGCATCGGTCCAGTCGGATATTTTTAATAGATTTTTTATTGTTTTGTTTTTTCTCTGCGGTACGAGGCTGCTGGTTTTTTGTTGATTTGTTTCGGGGGTGGGTGAATTATGGATTGGTTAAAGAAGATGTGGTGCATGATGAAAGAAAGAGATCTTTTGTATATTATTTGTATAGATATTTTTGTTTGTCATCAGGTATGCTGACTGGACTGTGTTTAGATGAGGGCATCGGTCCAGTCGTTTTTATTGTTTTTGTTTTTTCTCTGCGGTACGAGGCTGGCTGGTTTTCTTTTGTTGATTTGTTTCAGGGGTGGGTGAATTATGGCTTGGTTAAAGAAGATGTGGTGCATTATGAAAGAAAGAGATCTTTTGTGGAGTTTTAATTGGTTTTTGTATATTGAGGATCGGTATTAGGTAATATATGTCAAGTGAATTTTATGCACTGTTGAAGCTAGAAACATATGTGTTTTATTTTATGACTTTTAAGATGAGGGCATCGATCGAGTACGTTAGAATTTGGTGGTGGTTGAGGGGTTAAAATTGATATGAATTATGTGGTGTTTTTTTCTTTTTTTTTTTTAAGGAATATAATGATAAGGGTAATGAGGTGTGAGTAGTTTTGTTATACGTGTTCGTTTCTATATTTTTGTATAGCGTGTACTACTTATATGATGTTAAAATTAGGAGATGATGTTGCTTGTGCGCCATAACGTGTTGTATGGTTCCGCTCGCTATTTTGAGTGTAAGAAAAACTATTGATGTGATGATGTCGTCCCATAATGAAGTTTTTAAACAAAGAACAGTTACACGCGATTATTTCCATTGTCTGTCCAATATGCCCCATACCGACTAGATCAGATTGCCATAATCATCAACCCCATTGATAATGAGGAAGATGAATAAGAAAACTCCACATGAGAAATAATAGCAAGCAAGCCGATATACCCAACACTTGAGTTTTTCATTTATAACTGCCCTTATCGTAAGTCTCGAAATTATTAATATAAGGAATGTACGCCATAGAAAAGCAATCAATTAAGAGAAGTATATGTATTTGGTCACTTGGCGAAATACGACTACAATCAATAACTTCACTTATGAAACTCCAATGGAAATAATTTGAAATTACTTGAAGTCAATCATCCAATAAATTAAAAATTTTATTTGATTTTCTAAAGTCTAAAGATAAATAAGAAAAATTCCATATCATGAATTTTTTCACCATGAAGCAACAAGCAAGTAAGCTGATATTCTCAACACTTTTAATTTCATAATAAAATTCAGAAGATTTAATTACCGAAACAAGGAAAAAAAAATGGGGGACATTAATTGGGGAATTCAACACTTGACACAAAATAATTTTTAGAAAAGGCACGTTCCTCTTAACAAAGAGGAGGTTTAATACTTTAGGAATAGGAATTTATAATCATAAAAAAACCAAGCTCATCATAAAAAAAAATCCCGTTCCCAATGACCATCATGAAATACATATTTGTAGAAAAACGCACTCAAGAGTATAAAACTAGGTCTTTCTTTAGTTTTTAATTCAGTTGTATTCCAACACAAAAAGTGAACGTCAGTGTAAAAATAATTATACGTAAATTTCAAAAAAAAAAATGTCTTCCTTATTAAAAAAAATACGCGCTAACGCTAATGTTTTTGCTGACAAGCAAATTAATAAACCATTGACCAGCCTTAAAAATTTAACGCTAAAAAAGCGTTATAATATTGTTAAAGCAAAACGATGCACAACGCGCTACGGTCAGCAAATTTTGCTGGAGTTAGAAAACTCATCGGTCTTCTTGCCAAAAAGATGTGCTGGGCAATTTGACGACGATGACATCGCGGAGCTCCCCAATTTGGCGTTAGAGGTCGTCGAGCCCTGGGACCAATCATTCAAGTTGGATTTTCACGAGAAAATCCAGCAACAACAGCAGCAACAACAACAACAACAACATCAGCAACAGCAGCATCAACCACAACTTCAGCAACAACAACAACAGCAGCAGCAGCAGCAACAACAACAACAACCGAAAGAAAAAGTGGAGGTAAAACTTCCTACCGGCAGCAAAACAAAAAATAAAGAGGAATTTTTAATTCCTCTCAGTCAAAAGCATATTTTTTATAACTCCTTATATTAAATAAAATTTTTCTTGATTCTAACTTCAAAACATTTTTTTTTTGTTCTTATTGTCGTTCCTTTTCCTCTTGGTTTTGCTATATGCTAAATGCATATGATATGCGTTTCTCTATCTATTAGTTTTCTCATTGAAACGTATAGAATAGAAAAAATATGTTTTTAATACCTTAAAATAAATAAAAAAAAATTGAATTGAATTGTTTTTTATTATTTTTTTTGTTTGGTTTTGGTTTTTCTCAAGATTATGTTGTTTTTCTGTTTGTTACTTTTCTAGCGAATCCAGATAATCAGCGAGTTGGAGACAAAAATTAAGCGGTTCGACCTAATGGGTAGAAAAATTCAATTCAGGATTAAACCCATTCCCGAGAGGGAAGAACCAACATCATGGATCAGGGAAGCAGTCAACGACATGTTTAAACATGCGCTAAAGGACGTCAGCCCCGCAGATAAAGTAGGAATTACTTTTTGCGGGAAGAGTTTCAGTGCTGAACGAGGAAATGGGTGGATCAACTTTAAAGATTGTGCAAATGTGAAATTTAGCGACGTATGGGAGATGATTGCTAAGATCTTTCAGAGCAATTCGGAAGGTTTGAGCACGGATGATTTTTCTTTGACCATAACGTCGGTTAAGCTCCCTTCAGGAACAGGAAAAGTCCAAAGTGGGAAATATAATACATTCACTGAGGAATGCATTAATCGCCGAGGCATAATCAGCATAAAAAACAATGACAATTTATGCTTGCCTCGCGCTTTAGTTGTGGGTAAAGTGTATGCAGATAAGGAAAACAACCTAAAGGCAAAAATCAGACGAGACATTGGGAAAATTCAATCCCAAAGAGCCCTTCAACTCATAAATGATGCACACATAAGTGTACCGACTGAAGGTTGTGGAATTCCGGAGCTGAAAATATTCCAAAATCATTTAAAGGAATATAAGGTGACTGTGTACGAGTATGGGTCAAAGGGACAAAAGGTGATATTTGAAGGATTTCCCGCTCAAGATGCTGAAGAAAAGAAGAGTATTAATTTGCTTTATTATAACAATCATTTTAATGTTATAACATCGTTAACTGCTGCATTTTGTTGTGGATATTATTGTGAAGATTGCCATGTCCCATACAATTCAAAAAGTCAGCATAGATGTAAACGATCCTGCCCACAATGTCAAAACACACCAAGCTGCCTCAGAAATGAAAAAGAAATCATGTGTGAAGATTGCAATCGAAATTTTAGAGGAAAAAACTGTTTCGACAATCACAAAGCGAGCAATTCAACAGGTAAAAATTCAATTTGTGAAAAAATGCAAAAATGTCTTTTATGCCTCAAAACATACGGAGGAAGTCGCCAACATATCTGCGATGAATATTTCTGCAAGATGTGTAGTAAACATGTAGCAAAAGATCACATGTGCTTCATTCAGCCAGATAACAAAACACCAGCATGTAAAGGCATCCTGTACATCTTTTATGATTTGGAGAGTCGCCAAGAGAGAGTAATAGGCGAAAAAATGATAACGATTGCAAGCGAAGTATTAGCTACTCCGATAAAATTGCATGAACCCAATTTATGTGTTTTTCAACAAAAGTGTGATCACTGTTTACATGTTCCAAATTTGTACTTCTGTCAAAAGTGTAATCTATCGCTAAACATAATTAAGGAAAAAGAAGACGAAAGTGTTGTAGCTCAATTTCTGAACCACATACTTCATGTTCGGCAAAAGTTTAAAAAAGTAGTTGTGATAGCACATAATGGGCAATCCTACGATCACCAATTTGTGTTAAATTACATATTGGAACATACAAAACTGACCCCAATATTAATCATGCGAGGAAGTAAAATTATATTAATGGAAATTGCAAATATAAAGTTCTTAGATTCATTAAACTACTTTCCGATGGCACTTTCAAAACTCCCCAAAGCATTCCAACTTTCACCTGTTTTAAAAAAAGGTTATTTTCCGCATTTTTTCAATATAAAGGAAAATGCTAAATACATCGGGAAGCTACCTGCAATAGAATACTACAGTCCGGATTCCATGAAAGCTGAAGATCGTGACGACTTTTTAAAATGGTATGCGGAACATCAAAACGATAGCTTTGACATGGAGCGTGAACTAGTAGAATATTGCATTAGCGATGTTAAAATTTTGGCTGAGACTTGTTTAAAGTTTAGACAATTGTTCCTCGATCAAAGCAATGTTGAACCATTTTTGGAAGGAACAACAATAGCATCAGCTTGTAACCTCGTGTTCAGACGGAACTTTCTGCAACCAAATACAATTGGGCTTATACCTAAAAACGGGTATAGATGCACAGATAATCAATCAACAGTTGCAATCAAATGGTTGATTTGGGAGCAAAAGAAGCGAAAAATTGACTTAAAGCATGCCGCTAAAGGGAGAGAACCGGTAGTAAATGGGATTAAAGTCGATGGTTTTTGTGAAGAAACGAAACAGATTTTCGAGTTCCATGGTTGTTTTTATCACGGTCATCCTACTTGTTTAAAACATAAACGAGACGAGCCTTTATCAGAAGACAAATACGACACCCTGAATCAAAGATATGAGAGAACGTTAGCCAAAACAACACGATTAAGGTCATTTGATTACGAAGTAATTGAAATGTGGCACTGTGAATTTCAGACTCAACAAAAATTCCTAAATAATGAAGAACTCAATTTCTTGGATGATCATCCATTAATACAGAACACACCTTTGAATCCTCGAGATGCTTTTTATGGTGGACGGACAGGAAATACATTTAATTACTATAAATGTAAGGAGGGGGAAAAAATAAAATACATAGACGTATGTTCTCTTTACCCCTGGGTTTGCAAAAATGGAAAATTCCCTGTTGGTCACCCAAAAATTCACACTGCTAACGATGATATTTGCTCTGCTTTGGAACTCGAGGGTATAAATGGACTCGTAAAATGCAAAATTCTTCCGCCAGAAAATTTATTTCATCCGGTCTTACCTATGAAGCAGAATAATAAGCTGATGTTTTCCTTATGTAGAACTTGCAGTAGTAAAAAAACTCAAGAACAAATCTGCACTCATTCTGATGACGAAAGAGCATTACTTGGAACCTGGGTAATCGAAGAAGTTGTGAAAGCAGTTGAAATGGGGTATAAGCTACTTGCTGTTTTTGAAATTTGGGAATATGATGTTACTCAGTATAATCCAGATACGAGTTCCGATGGTCTATTTACTCGTATGATGAATACATACCTAAAAATAAAACAAGAAGCATCAGGATGGCCGAGTACATGCACATCTGAAGAAGATAAAAACAAATATGTTGCTGATTTTCTAGAAAAGGAAAATATAGAGCTAGAGTTTTCTGAAATAGAAAACAATCCTGGGAAAAGATCACTAGCCAAACTTATTTTGAATTCTTTTTGGGGTAAATTCGGACAACGGGAAAATCATACTAAAACTTGTATCTTGAACAAACCTTCAGATCTGTATCTTCTGCTAACTCATCCTTCTATTGAAGTCTTGCATATTTTACCAATCAATGAAGACAATATTGTGGTTAATTTTGAGTTAAAAGAAGAAGCTGCTGACTCCCTCCCCACGGTAAATGTTTGTATTGCCGCATATACAACAACACAAGCCCGTCTTAAATTGTACACTTACTTGGAAAAACTTAAAGAAAAAGTTCTCTACTATGATACTGATTCCGTTATCTATGTAAGCTGTCAAGGAGAACCGGATCCTCCTACTGGAGAATTTATAGGTGATATGACTGACGAATTAGAGAGCTATGGTCAAGGGAGTTACATCACTGAATTTGTTAGTGGCGGGCCAAAAAATTACGCCTATAAAGTCTACAGCACTAAGGATAATAGTGAACACATTGTGTGTAAGGTAAAGGGCATCTTCCTGAACTATGAATCATCCCAAAAAATTAATTTTGATTCAATAAAAGAAGCGGTATTAAACTTTTCTGCAGAATATGATGACAGCATAGTTATTAAGTCTAATAACATAAGACGAACCAGAGAACATCAAGTGATTACTGTGGAAGAGGTTAAGACATATAAACCCAAAGCAGAAAAACGTCGTTTTCTCGAAGATCATAGTTCCGTACCGTACGGTTTTAAAAGACATTATTCTAGTTGATGAAATAAAAAAATATATACATACATATACACAAGATTTGTTGTTTTATTTATTAATTGTATTTATTTTACAACAGGTTTGCTTGTCTTATGAACTTGCTTAAAAGATAAACATTTTGAAGGGCGCAACATTTTCCATGGCTTAGGCATTTTATTTGATTAGGAAAAATTCTTCGGAGTTCCTTTAAACTTGGACAGCTGTAGATATCTTCTAGGTTAATGACTTCTATGTTTTCGCTATTGAGTAATTCTCTAAGCCATTGCGATTTTTCAGTTCCTTTAACGTAAGCAACTCCACTTTGGATTTGTTCTCGAAGAAATATCTTTACTCGAGAAAAATTTGTAAACCCACTATTCCAGGTTAATCCATGATAATTTTGATATAACCAACTTGCCTGCCTTCTAAGTGGTGTGGACAGAAGATTTAAATTAAATGGAGAATTAACAATGAAATGATGATGGTGGTCATTATGAAATACAGCGATTTCTTTCAAAATGAAGCCATTGTTAAATACTCCAAATCCTTGAAAGTCTACAATATAGGTATTCATATTTAAGATACGTTCTTGATAAACTCACTTTTTCTACTGACAAGCTTACAATAATGATGACAATAAAATTAAGTGAGTTTGTTAACTTCTCCTGTTAAGGGATTATACTTAATTATACGATCATGAAGTATAAGGCAATACATAGTTGTTGAAGCTGGAACTGGAATTGTTGTCTTAAGCTCAATTTTTACATCTACTGGTCCTGTTTTAATTGATTCATTTTGACGGGAACAATCAATCACCATTATTGGGGCGATATCCTTAAAGTCTTGTCGAGATAAAAGTGGTTGTGATTGTTTCTGATAATATGAGTGTTGAAATTTACTGTACATTTCATAGAGAATGGCATACCGGTCTAGTTCATATTTAAGATTTAAATCTTCACGAGGGTAAGATTCAGAGTTTAAATGCACCTTTATATTGCTAACTTCGCAATGGTCGAATTTGCTGGCATCCTTGGTTCGTTGGTTTTTTTTATCGGTTTGTAGAGCAATAATAACATATCTTGGCTTCTCAAGTTGACTTGAAGTTTTAACTGTCCATACATGATCAGTGTTAGTTGGTAGTGTTGGGTATTCGTACATTTCCCAATTCCGAAAATGAATTTGAATTGGATTTAACTGAATTTGTTTCAATAATGTAAGTTTATTTGAATCGGATAATGTTATATGAGGAACTCTCCATTGCAACTTAAAAATTGAAAGTTTTAATTCTTCGTCAGAATAGTAGGCATTCTCATTACTTCGAGTACGAATTAGAATCAATTCATGTCTTGCATTTACTATAATCTTTTTATAGTCTTCAGCAAATCCCAACAGATTTTTTAGTGGTATGCAAAAATTAAAAGTACCTGATACAGGTGTAACGGTGGAGTTTCCAGTCCATGAAGCATTTTCTAAGCTTTTACTTTCATTCTCATTCAATGATATATAATTTTTCATTGATGTTGTAATGCCAACGTTTTTGTTGCTCTCAATGTCCACTCCATTTAGCTCATAATTTATTTCTTCAAAAAGAAATGCCATAGCATTATTTGCTAATTTCCCAGTAGAAGAAGGCTCTCCATCTGATTTTGTTAGACTTCCCTCTATATAAATGTAGCTTTCACAGGGTAAAATGCACAAGTCCTGTTGTTGTATAGGGATACGAATTTCATCACTTGGATTGAAGGACTGGAGGAATGGCGAGTAACTATGGTACTCAAACTTAGATATGCTGTTATCATAGCTCGGTCCATGAGTAATATTTAATATTTCGTTCATATTGCTCATTATTTTAGTTTAAATCCTAATGCAAGAAGATAGGTTTTGTTTTCAGATGAAAGTTCTGGTCTTGATAGTGTTGCTGTTGTATTAGGACTAAATGAATGATAACCTTTGGTATCTATTTTATAATAACTATTATAGATCAACATTATTGTGATTTTGGAATTAAATGCAATCGCACAGTTATTCTTTCTCCCCTGAAGTTTATCAAGTCACCGTCTTGGTCCACGAGTTTTAATGTTAGACTGCTTATTCGTTTGACGTTCACAGGTAAATAGATGACATTTCTGGGAACTTCTATAATTTTATACCCTGCCCCAGTTTCTGGAGAAAATTCATGTATAGTATGTACAGGACTATTGTTAAAATAGGAGCCAGTAATGATATTACACTCAACTCGTATTATATTCACCTTATTTATATCAACAGGTAAATCCGACAAATGTAACACATCGGAGTCAAGAATACATTTACTGAAACCCAGTAATTTTCCAATAGTTCTATCCTTATTGAAATATATTTTCTCGTTGCTTTCGATTTCAGACATCATTGTGTTATTATTTGCTTCTATTCTAACTACAGCCGTAGAATTTCGCAATAATAATTCTTCGGAAATAAATTTTGCAATGTCATCAATTTCATAAGTCCCAGTTGGTATTTCAATTTCATATTCCCCTATATGGAACAAATTGTTACGCTCATCTACATTCGGTATAGAGTTGTAGGTTTGAAAATCAATCAATCCACAAACGTAATACTGATCCAGGTTCAAAGGTGGAAAGTATTCAGCAGATAGATGGGAACTTCTTCCGCTTAGCGTAAGTGTCAACGCCATGGTGATAAGAAAAACAATGAAATCATTTTTAAATAAAACTGTTTATTTATTTAAAATAACAATCATATAAAAATCTTAAACATAAATGACCACAATTAAAAGAGTCATAACTTTGATAATTAGAATAATTATAATTAAGTTTTTCACCCAAATAATTTATTATTTCAATAGGAGGTTGAAGATTTCCAAAGCTATCAAAATATTCAGTTTGGCTACCTCTTTTATTATACGCTACCCAGTGTGTCCCAGGACCTGTTGAGCAATCAAGATTGACAATCCCACACTCATTTTTTAAAGGTCCAGTCGTTGGTAAATTATCACGCATGAAAACTCCTCGAAAATTTGGAATTAAATTGGTTGCAAAATTTTTCAAGTCTATTTCATTTAATGCACGATTGGGTAGCGAACCTAGAAGTTTTTTTCCTGTGGATTTAAATAAAGCCCCAGTCCTTTTTTATAAGGTTTAAGGTGTAAGCCATGTCCAACTGCAATCGATTCCATTTTTTCATTATGACGTTTTTTCTCCTCCAGATCTTTTTTAGCAATACTAATATTATTGACAGCTTTGGCTACTCCTGCAGCGCCTCCTGTTAAAGCTCCAAGAGCCGAAAGTCCAGCAAATAAAGGAACGAGGAAAGGAAGTACTCCACCAAGTTTTGGTACTGAAATAACTCGCGGTGTCTTAATGTTATTACTGTTTTTTCTAACAGTTTTCTTAGCCGATGATAATGCTATTTTAATTGCATTTTCTATGTTGAATGGTTTTTTACGTTTGAGATTATTTCCAATAATCTTAATTACTTTCCTCAATGAGACTTGTTTAGTCTTGCTATCTTTTTTAGACTTCTTAACACCGTTTTTATGCTCTGAACAACTCGTTTTTAGCTGATTTCTAGCCTTTTTGTCTGTATTCTTAGAGCACCCCATGCCTAATTTTACTTTTGCCTTCATAAGATTGGTAACCAATAGTGCATTTGCACGTTCAGCTATACTAGCGTCCTTGGATTTTACTCGTTGCCAAGCTTTTTCAGATAAAATCTTATCAGCTATATGCCGATCACTTGTATTTGTAAATTTAGAATAAGATATATCATGCTGTTTGCACGCTTGATCAAGCAAATTAATCCCCGGATCCCTTCGAGCTAAACGTTCTTGAAGTTTTGTTCCAGGTCCACAGTATTGATAACCAGGTAGATGTAGTTCGAGTGGTAGTTTGTTTATTACAGTGTTTAATAAACCTTCCCCTTTCACAATGTTTCGCTGACTGTTGCAATTTTTTAAATAATCAATCATTTTATATGATCATCTTTACGTTGCGAGAGATGAAAACGATATGACGGGTTTCGAATATAAACTTCGCATATAAAAGTTATTATTTAGTTTTTATCAATATGCGATTCGTTAAACAACAATACCAATTACCAGTAAAAAATATGGAATTGGCTAGCAATATTGAAACAAAAAAACATAGTAAACTGTTTCCGTATAGTATAAGGGGGTTAATTACTGGTCCCTCAAACTGTGGAAAAACAAATGTTATGATGAGTTTACTCCTACACCCAAACGGCTTGAAATTTGAAAATATCTATATATATTCTAAATCTCTACATCAACCGAAGTATGAGTTTTTGCGAAAAGCCATAAAACCAGTGAAAAATATGGGTTTTTTTACATTTTCCAATAACAGTGATGTTATTCGACCCGAAGACGCTAAGCCAAATTCTATATTCATCTTTGACGATATTGCCTGTGAAAAACAAGACACAATTCGAGTGTATTTTAGTATGGGACGACATCATCACATCGATAGTTTTTATTTGTGCCAAACATATACAAGAATACCGAAACACTTAATTCGAGACAATGCGAATTTTCTAATCATCTTCAAACAGGACGATATGAATTTAAAACACGTTTATAATGATCATGTCAATTCGGATATGACATTTAAAATGTTTCAAAAGGCATGTGCAGAATGCTGGAACACAAATTATGGTTTTTTGGTAATTGATAAGGACAGCCCTTTGAATGAAGGTCGTTATAGAAAAGGCTTTGACTGCTTCCTCAAGTTATAAAATAGACAAAATTTTTGATTTTTGCATCATATGAACAGTTATGTTCTATAAGAGCAGTACAGAGCAGTTCAGTGAGCAGATTATAGCAGTAAAAAGCGGTTCAAACCAGTTTGAGACGCAGTATTTAACAGTTAAGACCAGTAACTACAATATAAAATTCAGTTTGAAAACCATCGAAAGGCATTTCCAACAACTTCGAGTCTTATTTTTCAACTGCATTTGTATGAAGAAATAAATCTTAGAATATGATTAACATAGACGAAAAACTAACAAAGGAGCTTATTAAAACCACCGATGCTCTGCGAAAGAAATACAAAGCTCTAAGGACTGGTAGAGAAGCTTACGAAACCGAAATTGAGGAAACTCTAAGACCCATTACCAGACCCCTAAATGAGTTAGTGAAAAAATCAAACACAAAACAAGAAGAACAAAATCAAAATTACTTTATTGAAAGTCCTATTAACAAAACAAAACGCAAATTTAAACAACAACAAGTACAAGAAAATGAATTTGAAAGCCCAGCAAAGGAAAAATATTTAAGAGATGAATTCATCACACCAAACACTTTTATTAACAGTTCACCTGAATTAACTGATAGCATCACCCCAAAACGACCAAAGAAAAGCCTTAACCACCGTAACTTTTCAGAGCTCATATTACAAGAAGAATTCCATGATACACCTAAAAAATACGTAGATTTGTTTATAAATAATTCAAACACGCTTGATAAAACGTATGGGGTATATTCAAAAGATGAGAAGTGGTACATTGGAAATGGTGAATTAATCATTCTTGGAAAAGATATACAAATAAAAAATAAAACCTTTGAAGGAACAAATGGTTTGTATGAGCTTATATTTAAGAAAATACCAGATAAAAGCATCTACACTGATGAAGATTTAAAAAATTATAAGACCATATTATATGAAACAAATACACATAGGGTTGGTCATGATTCACACGGACAAATACGTGGCAATCGGGGTCATAAGTATACGAAAATAATTAAGAAATTATTAGGATTCAATACAAATACTTCTAATAATCCAACACATTCACTATCAACACCACAATCGGGAAATGGATTGATGCAATTATCAAAACTGAAAAAGGACTATATATTTTGGGATAACCCTAATGAGCTTGTAGATCGAATGAGACTTCTCATTGCTTCACAACAAGCTGGAAATAACAATCATTCTAACGAAATTGTTTCAATTATTGAAGAACTTAAAGAAGCCGATATTATCGAATAAAAAAAATGAGTGTTGATAAATTTGGTCGTTATTCATATAGGACCCCACCTAGGGGTCCAAGAGGCAAACAAGGAGAGCCGGGACCGCAGGGCGAGTCAGGATTGCCTGGACCACCTGGCGAGGGATTTCTCAAAACAGAAAACGGTGATTACAACATAAATGGAAAACGATTAAAAAACATTCAGGAACCTGAAGAACAAGGAGACGCTGCTTCCAAAAGCTATGTTGATCAGCAAACTGGTCAATTAAGACAAAGCTTTCAAATCGAAATTGAAAAATACTTTAACAAGGGAAAACATATCATGTCTAATGTCTACTTAAAATCAATTTAGTCTTTACTTAAATACCTAGGTGAACAGTCATTAAATCGCGATGCCCAAAATAAACCCCACATTGATTTTTGATCAAATCTTAAAATTCGTTATTAAAAATAAGAACATCTTACTAGACGAACATCATACGGAACTTTTGAACTGCATGGTCTTCTTGAAACGATTTATCAATGTATCTTCGACAACATCTGATTATGGTTGCCATTTTCCTACCTGTCCTTGGTCTTCAAATTTATGCAAAGAAGGACCAGATACATGTGCATGCTATATGGTTGAAAATAGGTTGATAAGAATTAAAAAAATAATGTCGTTGTATGAAAGATTAAAATAAATATTTTTAAAAATAATGTTTCTTATTTACTTTATTTTGAATTCAGTTTCCATTCATAATTCAAACGAAAAACATGTCTTCTTTTAAAATTAAATTAGTCATTGATGATCTTCTAGCCTTTTTAAAATCCAACCAACATATCATACATGAGGCACACTTTTCAGAAGCTATGAATTGTATTTTGTTTGTAAAGAGATTCGAAAAGGATGATTATACTATGTCACCAAATAAATTTCATTTCCTGAACTGTACTTCAAACTGGTCACCAAACTTGTGCTATGAAGGACCAGATACTTGTGCATGTTTTCAAATTAAAATAAAAATTAATAAAATTAAGAGAATTGTAAATTTTTATAAACAAATCTTAAATGAATAAACTAATAAAAAGGTAAAATGTTTTGTTGTTTTAATCATTCTGTGAAAAGATGAGTAAAAGAGACGTTGTCGAAGAACTGCATAAGTCAGCAAGAAGAAATTTCCAAAAAAGGCGAGTCATTATCAAGGGGCTTGATGATTTATGGCAAGCTGATCTAGTAGAAATGGGGGCATATTCAGCAGATAATGAAAATAATCGATATCTTCTTACGGTAATTGATACATTTTCTAAATTTGCTTGGACAGCTCCTATTAAAAATAAAACCGGATCGAGTGTCACTGAAGCTATGGAAAATATATTAAATAAAGGCCGCATTCCCAACAATTTACAAACAGATGACGGGAAAGAATTTTTCAACACTACTTTTCAAAGTCTTATGAAAAAACTTCACATCAATCATTATTCAACATTTTCACCTCTTAAAGCTTCGATTGTCGAACGATTTAATCGCACTTTGAAAAACCTTATGTGGAAAGAGTTCAGTGCTAATGGTTCATACTGTTGGATAAATATGATAGATACACTAACTAAAAAGTACAACAATTCAAAACATCGCACTATTAAAATGAAGCCGTCCAAAGTCAATGCTACAAATGAAAAGCAAATACTTTCAACTATATATGATCACATCAAAATTCATATTACTCCAAAGTTCAAGGTGGGAGATTTTGTAAGAATTAGTAAATACAAGCATGTATTTGATAAAGGATACACACCGAATTGGACAACAGAAATCTTTAAAATAACCAAAGTTCAACATACAAATCCAGTTACATATCTGTTAGAAGACTATCAGGGAAACCCCATAAAAGGCGGGTTCTATGAGCTTGAACTACAAAAATCTAAGTTTCCCGATACTTATCTAATCGAAAAAGTGCTGCGAAGGAAAAAAGATCAATTATTTGTAAAATGGCTTGGTTTTGTATCCGATCACAATTCATGGATACCTATTTCAAAAGAAAATAAAAACCATCTTTTATGTATATTATTAAAATAAAAAGCTTTATTTTATTACAATGATTTCAATTTACTTTTATTTAAGATATATTCATACTCATTTCATTTAAAAATAGCAGAAAATAAAAACCATCTTTTATGTATATTATTAAAATAAAAAGCTTTATTTTATTACAATGATTTCAATTTACTTTTATTTAAGATATATTCATACTCATTTCATTTAAAAATAGCAACCGTAGACCCCAACACACCACCGTGCGCCCATCTGCGCACAAGCAACCACCAATCTTTTAATTCAAACATCAAACAATACATCATTCCAAGGCACACCATTAAAACAAAAATAGAAACAAAAACATATCCCTTCTCATCGTTACTCATTTAAATTCAAACTCCAACACACACACTTCTCGCTAGTACACACCACATAATTCATATCAATTTTAACCCCTCAACCACCACCAAATTCTAACGCACTCGATCGATGCCCTCATCTAAAAAGTCATAAAATAAAACACATATGTTTCTAGCTTCAACAGTGCATAAAATTCACTTGACATATATTACCTAATACCGATCCTCAATATACAAAAACCAATTAAAACTCCACAAAAGATCTCTTTCTTTCATAATGCACCACATCTTCTTTAACCAAGCCATAATTCACCCACCCCTGAAACAAATCAACAAAAGAAAACCAGCCAGCCTCGTACCGCAGAGAAAAAACAAAAACAATAAAAACGACTGGACCGATGCCCTCATCTAAACACAGTCCAGTCAGCATACCTGATGACAAACAAAAATATCTATACAAATAATATACAAAAGATCTCTTTCTTTCATCATGCACCACATCTTCTTTAACCAATCCATAATTCACCCACCCCCGAAACAAATCAACAAAAAACCAGCAGCCTCGTACCGCAGAGAAAAAACAAAACAATAAAAAATCTATTAAAAATATCCGACTGGACCGATGCCCTCATCTAAACACAGTCAGCATACCTGATGACAAACAAAAATATCTATACAAATAATATGTTCCTAGCTACAACGACACTTGAAACACACAACCGGACAGCAACAGTACGACGTGTTAAAAACAACCACCACCAAATCCTATCGCACTAGGTCAAAGTCCTCATGTAAAAAGTCCGTATATCTGATGACAAACAGATGTATATTTATCCCTATCTGCAACGAGATACTTGAAAAAACATCAACGGGCAACAGTACATTTTAAAAAAAATGCACTTGACTGATATTTTCCAATACCGATCCTCAATGACAATGTCAAAATACTTTCTTTTTTTTTTTCCAACACAAAAACCAAACATTTAAAAAGCAATAAAAAAACACAGCCAACAAAAACCAATATATTTTTTTTCCAACACAAAAACCAAACATTTAAAAAGCAATAAAAAAAAACACAGCCAACAAAAACCAATATAAAAAGGGCCGCTCATGCCGACAAAGAAAAACAAAACGTTTAAAAAGCCATTAAAACCCAAAAAGCCATTAAAAACCATAAAACCATGAAAAAAGTCGTAAAAAAAGTTCCCAGTCTCAAGTATCCTTATTCCTACTGTGGAGCAGTTTAACTTACTGGATTATATCTGAAAAGATTTGGTCCATATATAATAAATCCCGTAAACTTGATCTAATATGCGGAAACAGGCAAGACATAGCCAGGATAGTAGCAGACACTGACCATTAGAAGATCATTCAGCGAGGCTAGGTATTCCCCACAACACTCACTGTCATTAGTTGTGGTGACGAGCGGGAAAAGGAAACAGTCCTCCACTTCCTCTGCAAATGGCCTGCTCTGGCCAAATTTAGAACGCAATAATAAGAAAAGGCATTTTTGACGAGCTTTCGGAAATGAACATTGCTAAATTATTAAATTGACAGGGTATCATGTTATCTATTCATGTGGCAGTGTTAAAGTTGATAAGTTGTTTCTTCAAACTCGATTAAGAAAACAATATCCTAAACAGTCCCTAATATTAGGAAGGCACAGTACGTTCCTCTCTTACAGAGCATTCTTTTCTTATTCTTATACTTTGTGCGAGTGTGTTTCATCTTTCTGTATTAAGATTTGATTTGTTGGATGGTCAATATTAAGGTATTCTCTATTTTAACTCCCGAATCAATTCCCACTAGATATGACCATCACGGGGATGGCTATAATACCTCACCTATACTGGCTTTTGTATTGTTATAGAAGTTGTACTGACAATAGAATTAGTGCGCCGTAGTGGTTTAGGACAAAGATCGATTCTTCACCACTGCTACACACAAAATTAAAAACTTAAAAAGAGGCTGGGTGCGACCCACACTGATAACTTCCCATTTGTGGTCTTGAAAACTTTATATTTAGTTTTTTTTTCAAATAACCAAATGTATAAAATGTATAAAACAACATACTTTAGAAGGCACTATCGGTGTTCATTCCCAAGAAATTCGACTTGAAATACAATTTTATCTAGTTTTCACTAGAATTTTTAATAGTTTTTTTATTAAAAAAAAACCTTTAAAACAATATTTGTCAACATTTTACCAATTGTACAAAATTATACTATTTATTTTTTTCAGTTTTTTTTATTTAAAAAAATAACGGTATGTTCATTTTTTTTCCAAATTCATACCAAATCTGTATGACCTTATAATAAGTACATTAAATTTTATTTGAAATCAATAGCATTATTTTTTCGTGAGATATTTGAAACTAACCAAAATTTTTACTTTTTTTTAAACCGTTATAGTGAAAAAACTACTCACTGAATTTTAATAAACGCCCTTTCAGCCTCTTTTGAAGTTATTATCTATTAAACAAAATTTATTTGAAGTCCATATCTTTACTCGTTCTTGAGATATCGACGACGAAAAATGGTACCAGAACGTACGAACGTACGAACGTACGAACGTACGAACTTACGAACGTATGAACGTACGAACGTATGAACGTACGAACGTACGAACGTACGAACGTACGTACACACACACACACATACATCTCTCTAAAAATGATTGATATAGCCTCTAGGGACCTTGAAACGTCGAGAAATGTCAAAAATTCCAATTTGACAAATCGGACCGATTACAATAACTCCCTATGGGAAGTTAAAAATTGCTAATTTCAGGAGTACTGCCTTCGGTGAGAAAATGGCGAATCCTTAAAGAGATTATAAAAAGTCAAAAATTTTATGTCCCCTCCATTCCTGACAAAGAATAATAGCAACTATTGAGCAATGTAAGTAACTTGTAATCCCCGGCTTTAGACAAGTTGTTTTACGTTCAATAACATAGATGTAAGGTCCAATAAATGTGTTTTACAATTTTTGTGTTGGTATATTTGAAATCTACTCAGTACCATTACATCGTCTAGTTACCAGTGTCTGGGGTTGTCAAATTTGTCTGAAAACAATCTAACAAGTACGTTAGATATTCCTTTTAAAATTAGAATCTTTTTACCTATACATACAAGAACTCGAAGGCACACTTATCTAAATAATAAAACCTATACTTCGACTTTTTTGAAGAGCCTATCGAAATAGCCTTGACCATTTCAATTAATTTTATTCCCAAAAGTCATAAAAAACAACATGTTCATCTAAACAATTTTATTAACCAAACCACCTATACCTACACACAACAAAACTCCACCCCGATAAAAAATTATACCAATTTTAAATTTCCCAGACCATCGCTTAAACCCCAATCAATTGGCTTCACTTTACAACTTGAAATTGATCTAGAACCCGTTTCAAATTAAATTCGCCATAAAACAAATGCCGACTTGAGAGGGCACAATCACGTCAAATACCCATTCTACTTTGAAAAATAAATAAATAAAAACATATAACACCAAACAACTTCTTCGAAACAAGGACATTTCAGTAATCGAGAGCTGTAGTCGTAAATATTATTCGATGGCTTTAAAACAAAAAACAGATATAAACAAAAAAAAAATTCGGGTTATCACTCCCAAAAAAAGACATCAAAATCAAACGAATGACGCAACAAACAAAAAAAAATAAATTCCCGTAAAAGGACCCAAGAAAAGAAGGGAGCAACACAACGAGAAAAAAAAAATATCCAAACTGTTACAATTTGTTACATGTGTAAAGCTGAAAGCACTCCAGGGACTTTTCAAGCCAATATAAATTCTTATCCTCATTGAAAAATAACAACAACAAGTCACAAAACACACAGTTTCAAGTGTGAAGAAATCAGAGAGAATTACTCGAAAGAGGGGGGTTAAAATAAATAGAAGGGATAATCGAAGAAATGGCAATCACTTCAAATTCCAAAAACTCCCAACAACCCTTCTCCTTTATCTGCCATCATGCCAACCACCCACTCCCATTCCACAGAGATACGAGTCGAGAGCGAAGCAACAAACAACCATCAAGGATAACGAAAACAGGACCAAAGCAAGAAGGTCGAACAAATCTGTGGCAGTAGTTAAGTCCTTATACACTTGGCGAATCCCAAACTCCTTCAAATGTCACTGAAACCAAAAATAACAACAACACCCGAAAACTAAAAGGAGGGCACTCCACCAAATCGAAAATCATTTCTCTCTGGAAGTTCCAAATTCCAATTTTTATTATGGTTCGTTCCTTGTTTTTTTTTTTTTTTTTTGTGTGCTGGTTAACTTGGTATTCGAAACTTTGTCATATGTATATATTGAGAACGTCCTAATGCTACAATCTCGCAACTACGGTTCACATGTGTGTCCTTTTTTCGAGGATGCGTCCTGGACTGGCATTGAGTCCACTGCCGCACCACCGACCGTCCCACTCTCCAATGTCATAGCGTCATGTGTATCTTTTACGTTATGTCTCTTGTATCCCCAAAACAATACTGCGATGGACAGACAACAATCACAAAACTTCAATTGTATGTTCAATCCCTTAAATCCCTCAGATGGACCCATTGTGCAATTCACAGCAACACATTCCACATGGTGGACGTGAAGAGGGATTTCACTTACGTTGTAATTGCTGATAAAGCTCGCAATGAAGGACTTGATTTAAATTTTGGTGTTTGCTTAATTTTTCAAACTAAACTCAAAAATATACAAAGACATGATTGTTATTTTCGAATCAGAATTTCACAGAAGACTGCAGATGAAACCTTGGGGAAGATTCAATCCTATTTGCATGGAAGGGCAATGTCATTCAGAAGAAAATTCTTCACAATTCAATTTGTATTTACAATAAACTTTAGGTCTGAAGGTGAAGTATGTATTTTGAAAAGGCAAGAAAAAATAGTTAAGAGAAGTAAAAAATACACAATACTCGAACAAGTAGGAACTTGATCTTGTAGATCAACGTTAGATATTACGAAAAGCCGAAATAGTGACGCTGAACATTGACACTGAAAATATTCGTTCAGTTTTGTTACCTCAACTTGTGTCCAACAAGAACCATCTGATAACACTATTTGTCCTTTGGTGTCGAGAATTCTGTTGAGCACGGGGCAGTTGAAATTTGTCGGCATGCCGTTCATTAACGGCCAAGGCGTTCCAATGATCTTGTTCAAGCAGTAAAAGAGATTTTTGCTGAGAATCAACAACTTTGTCGTTTCGTCAACGCCCTCAGAATTTTAGTGTCAGTGGCACCACTTTTCGGGTATTTTTAGAGATAATTTGTATTTGTTTCCGTATAAAGTGCAGTTGATTCAAAGTACAGTGGTGGACACAGCACACTGAGATGGGTACTACCATATTTTTAATTTTCTCTCTTGTTTTGTTCCAAGCAACGGTACATTTTGAACTAATATATATGACAACAAATCAGAGAAAACAAAACTATATATTTTCATATGCAATCCAATTACATAGTGAAAAAATCGCTGATAGTTTGTCATTTGCATTGTTTTTGGTTGGACATCAATTTAGCACGTGTACAAATTATGGTTATTTTGTTTTAATTTGTAGGTTTTTAAGAGAACAATTACAATGTCAATGTATCCTGAAGAACCGTAAGACGACGCCTGAATGAAAAAAAATTGAGAGGGTGCATTGCGCAAAGAAAACCATTGGTTTCGAAAAAAAATCTGAAGGCTAGATTAGAGTTTGCCAAATTACATCTAGGCAAACTACTAAATTTCTGGAAAAATGTACTTTGGAGCGATGAATCAAAGTTCTGTCGATTCGGATCAGATGGAAAAAAATATGTGTGGCGTCCACAAAATAAGGAACATGATCCAAAATACACCATTAAGGCGGTGAAGCATGGGGGTGGAAACGTGATGGCCTGGGCTGCCTTTTCTTGGCACGGTATTGGTCCAATAGTGAAGATAGACTCCAAAATGGACCAGCACCTGTACAAAGATATTATCTTGAACCATATGATACCATATGCCGAAGATAATTTGCCGGTTTTATGGCGCTTCATGCACGACAATGACCCTAAGCACACTTCAAAACTAGTGAAAAGTGCCTTAGGGGTCAATAAAGTGAATGTTTTAAAGTGGCCTGCTCAATCACCCGATCTGAACCCGATCGAAAATTTGTGGAATAACGTTGAGCAACACATTGAAAAACAAAAAACGAAAAATTTAACAGATTTGTGGCAAGACGCAAGAGATACAGAATGCTTGATATTCAATACCTAAGCAACGCTGTGAGGCCTTATACGAGAGCTTGCCAAGAAGACTCAATTCAGTATTAAAGAACAAAGGATTTCCAACAAAATATAAAAGAAAATATAGTTTTAGTAACGGTAAATAACATAACTAAGCAATTTTAATGAAATGTGCTAAATTCATGTCCAGACAAAAAAGTATGTTTTCTGTTATTTTTTTCATTATTTTCTTTCAGATATAAAAAATATAAGATTGTATTTTGGAAAAATATACTTATATCCGTAAATAATGTAAATAACATAAAAATGAAAATATTGAAATAGAAACAAATTTTGTAAATATAGTTTAATGTTTTCTTTTATTAATGTGCTAAATTCTTGTCCACCACTGTATATTGCCGAGAGACCGTACATGTCAAGTCAGTTGGAATACCGCCAAACAGTCCCATAGCAAGATAAAAGGCTTTTTAAATTTCAAAATCTTATTTTATTAAAATTACTTACAACATCACAGTTAAAAATTTAATGAAAATCGATCTCGTTATTTTTGAGAAAATTATAAAATAAAAATAATTGTATGGAAAAATAAAATAAAATGCACGACTGGATCGCACGAACTTGCTCTTATGTTAAAGTACTTCGGAATTTAAGATACATTTTATATATCGTCGCTTTTCCGGCAACTGGCATAAGTCGAATTTTTCAATTTTTCAGGAGAGCGTTTTAAATTTTTTTTTTAAACTGAAAAAAAAATTTTCGTTGTTCATAAAAAACAAAACTCGAATGTTGAAAATTGAATTTTTTGTTTGTTAGGTTTTATAAAAAACGAAATATTAAAAAAAAAAACAAAAATTGATTTATGCCGTATTTATACGTAGAAAATGACAGGGATGTTTGTGAAAATTGAGAGCTGCGCTTTTTCATAACTCGGAAACTAGAAGAAGTAGGTTAATGCCGATTACACAGAAAAATTATGTTTTTTTTTTAGCTCAGTTCTGTGTTCTAAACTAAAAAACGACAAATTTCGACTTATGCCACTCTGTCGGAAAAGCAGCGATATATAAAACATGGATCTAATGGGATAAAAATGTTCAAAAGCATGAAATTAAAAACTTTCATTTCAATTTTAAGTATTTGGTAGTATAGAAATTTTTAGGAAATAATTTCAAAAAATAATCGTTCACACGTTTTTAAGATATTGATTTTTCAAAAACAAATAATTTGGATTTTTTGTATTATACAATATTATTTTAAACTAAACTTAGCAAATTTGGTTAAAATATTTAGAGCCGTTAATGAGAAATTTAAAAAATAAAACAAAATAAAATGCACGACTGGGTCGCACAAACTTGCTCCTATATAATAGACTAGGAATTTTAAAACGAATGTTGTTAGAGAAAACTGTTCATAAGGATACAATTAATTTTTTAAATTCTTTTAGTAGTTAGAGACAAAAACAGAATGCAATGCAAATATGAATTTATGCAAGAACAAAAATTATAAGTCGTTGTAGTGGTTTCTTAAAAAAAAAATTTTATATACAAACTTTTTAAAAGATTTTTAAGAAAAAATTTTGGTACGCCAATTCAAAGTTTTTATTATTGTTCGAATAAAAATTATATTTACAAAAAAAAATATAAAGCCGTTTCTGAGATATCGAGTTTTCAAAAAAAAAAAAGAAAAAATAGATTTTTTTTTTTCAAAAATTCAAAAAATATTTATTTTTAAGTTTTGAAATGCAATGTGTTTTAAACTTTTTAGAAGCTTCTCTTTAAGAAATTTCATTAAGATCCGTTATGTGGATAATGAGAATTTCAAAACTCGAGAAAATGGTTCTATGGTAGGTACAAGCTGTAATATCTTAATTTCAAATTTTTTTTATTAAATTAAAGATCGTAAAAATTAATTGAAAGAAAAAAATTAACAAAATTCTAGGCACCATTTTCGAGAAAAATACTTTTATTTATCAATTTAAAAAAAAATCTAGCTTGGGGTTTTCGAAATATTGAGTTTTGAAAAAGAAAATTCAAGCTTTTTTTAAAAATCCAAAACATTTTTTTTTGAAAATTTGAGTACACAATTCTATTTATGTTTTTGGAGAGCTTTAGCAAAAAAATAATGATCAAAATCGGTTGTACTGTTTTTGAGAAAATCAAAAACACAAAAACTGGTTCTATGGAGGGTACCCTCAATAACCATTTCTCGGTAAAATTTTTTTAACCATTACCTAGCTTTAACTATATGAATTTTTTTGTATTTTTATTTTTAAAATCTATCGAACAGTTTTTGAGAAAAAAAAATATTTATAAAATTTCGAGAAAAATTCGTATGGCAGGTACCGTTATTTTTGGTTATTTTTGGTCTTTAAAAAAGAAGAAAAAAACGTGTGGGGGGGAAAAATTCAAAATGATATCTACCAAGTTTAAAGAAAATCGGCCGTGCCGTTTGGGCTGAAGTCGAACAGACAGACAGACAGACACACAGAACTGCGAGACCCACTTTTTTAGTCTTCGTTAATCGTAATGTCAACTTTGATCAAAATCTCGAGTTAGATTTTTTTCTAAATGCAGAACTTGCCTTATAGTACCTTTATCGCAAATAAAAAGTTATACGCACAATGGATTGTAGAAAACCAGAACCAAGTGACTTTAAACTCTCAAATAATCCTGAGAAAGTCCGAGTCCGAACGTCGTTGAAAGATGGTCGATATGCGCAACGAACGGTCCGGGGCCACAGCTTAGTCTTTTTCAGGATGAAGAGGCACGGAAGCTGCATCGCGCACTTATCTTTTGTATAATTTATATAAGGCTAATAGCTTTAAGCCAAACCTAATTACACTTTAGGTCTGTACCAGAGGAACAAGAGTTTCTTTATTGATGACAAAAATTACTCCTCTGTAAAGATATCTGGCTCCTCCAATTTCGGAGCTTCCTAATCATGAGGAGCTAGGTATGGATTTTATAGCTGGATTATCGGGAGTTTTTCATACATGTAGGAGGATTCTGCTGGAATTTCTTCCAGATTTTACAGAACGCACGACCTATTATCATTATAAGACCAAGATGGTCCCAGATTTTTCCTCATCAAGCTTCTGTTTGACATACTGTCAATGATTATACGAAATCGTGCCGTATAATATCGCTGTAACCTTAAGTATGGTTTATTTTTTTCAGAATGTCTCTAAAGGGTTTGTTTCTGCTGTAGGGATTAAGGCATGTGCAAATATTATGCACTTTGAGACGTTTAATTACCGATACATCGCACTCAACAGACCTCTGTCGTTTGGGCTTCGAGACTTAACTGCATGGCCGGTGGAGGGTGGTATGGATTGTCTGGACAGCTTCATCGTCATTCCAACGAGGCAAAGGATATCCTCTGAAGGTGTTATTGCAGCACGCCGTAACATGCTTTACGGACGAAGGATCATGAACTGTAAGGGAAGGTTAAGGAATGTTTTTTTGTTTCAGAACTCATCTTGAGTTTTTATCTCAAGAGTCTGGGAACTCACCGAGCTTCATCAACAGATTCAACACCCAGGTAAAAGACCAATTTCTAAAGGTGTTTTTGAATTTTTATTAACAGGATCTGTTTACGAGTACAACTTATTTTCAAAATCTTCATAAGAAGAACGGCGTTTATTTAATCCCTTATAAAATTATAGACTTCCATGAAGTGACAATATGGGTGGAGGGATAGTGAGAGAAGCTGAAAACATGGGGCTAAAAATTAAATCTGTCAAAATAGAATCTAATCAGTATCAAAAGAACTCTCCTCTCCTATCCAAACTGATATTTCCCTGGGCAATGGTTGAGAATTTTCAATATCTTAGAAGTATTGTCTCTACGGAGTGACGCCTAGAATATGGAGAAACAACTCTGAGAGTTTTAAGTCCATAGTGCCACTGTTTCGCTCAAATGCTGAATCCGTGCTTCTATTTATATGGATATGATTCTTGGAAAGTCCCATCCGCTGTAAGAAGAAAGCTACACATGTTCGTGAATAAATGCCTTCAAAATATGTTAATGATTTTCTACCTTTACTGCATTAGAAATGGAATGATGAACTTCATGCTAGACCGGGTCACAAACCTATTGAATATATCTTACGAAAAGATTAGTGACAGGATTGGTGATACGCTTTGAAAAGGCAACGAGTGCGTTGCGAGTCAAGAAATGTAATAGAAACCGCTAACATAGCAGACGAGTGGGCCGATCAAAAAGTTCTTGACGAAAAAACGGTCGAAGAGGAATCAGCACATCTGAGGAAGAATTGGAGACAGCTGAGATACATCTCCAGAAACCTTATACGATGTAGTGAAGGTGAACCACCGAACCATAAAACGAACATAATTTTTAAAAATACTAACTGATCCCTAACGCACTTCACAGCTTCACCTACTGAACATTGCTTGAAAATATTTTTAAAATTTGTCAGTAATATGTTCCATAGACTATGATTAGGATCAAAAATTCAAGATTTCTGGGGATGTTAAACCACCTATTATGGGTTCTTTCTCTGCTTTTAAGCCATCAGTATTGAATTCATACAGGCTTGTCGGTCTGATTCTTTGCTCTCAATAGACTCGCAACCATTTTAGCGCCTGTATTTTGATCCACTTGTAGTTTAATCTTATCATCTACACTGGACCAAAAATCAATCGAAGAAGCTTCTTCCCAAGCATATTTCCTCTAGTCTTTTTAATTCCACGCATCTGATTCTTCTGCTCCATAGAGCAGGATCAATTAAGGTGTTTTATTGGTTCTGGGAAAGAAGGCATTACTGCTCACGAGTAAATACCTTCTTACCCTGACTCTTCACTTAAAACTGAGATTTTGATTAAGATGTTTGGCGACATTTGTATTCCATGACCTAAATCCACACTTATAGGGGCCGATTAAATTGTTAACAAGAAGTCTTGAGCGATCCCATATGAGAGGTTTTATATGCGAAGCCTAGGAGACCTTTTTGTGTAGCTGGAATAGTTGTTCAGAGCATCCCCCTTTTTATTAATGAGGCAAACAAAATCGAGGTTTTATTAATCTGGCATAGTTTTTCCGAACAAGTTTTGCAGATATGTTGGTGTATGTTCCTTGAAAAGCCCTCTCCCCATACACCAACAGCTTTTAACGACTTAAGTTTGGAAATCGCTAACCGCACTTCATTTAATTCGGGAGGAGAGACATTTTGGGCATCATCGTTCAAGTTGAATGGAATGTTCTGTCTAGCAGCCAGCCGTATGTTGGCTGTCTTCACCGTTTGCTAGTCTACTCCTCTATTTCCATTCTCATCTCAGCTGTCTATACTATTCTTTGGCCTTATAAGCTTTTGTAGATCGTTTCACCCTTTGATAGAATTTTTGAAAAACATGTCTGTTACTGCAAACCTCAATAGACTAGACCATCTGCTTTTCGTAGTGAAACCCACCGAATAAATGGCTTCACTAATGATGGCTTTTTTACAGTGGTGCTGTGCTCTGCAACCGCAAGTTGGAATTACTGATACATCAAGATTGACGTGATCAATGACAGCCCAAAACACACTAACATCAATTTTTATTTGCTATAATAGAAGGATTTCTAATGATTTTGACAGTTCGTGGCGGCCATATTTTGCAAACACTAAAACACGGTGCAATAGCAGTAACAGTTCTCAGTGGCAAAACTTTTACAGAAAGTCATTGTTTGGTGTGATCTGTGAGTCTGTGCATCATAGGCTTGTACTCCTTCGAACATGACGATATGATTGCTCACTATCAACGCAAAGCCCAAATTTTATGATATTTATGTGAATGACATGTGCATGGCATTATGGTCCGTACAACTGATGCCAAAATTTATATTCTGAATGAGCAATTTTGGGGCATGTTTATTTCACGTATTGGCAACGTGAACCGTTATCCTGCAATTTGACTCAGTATGGGTTTTTTGTAAGTCGTCGGTCTATGCCAATAGGCCGCAAACGACTGGTTCTCTCAAAAGTAAACATAACTCCTGTCATTGCTCAAATTCATCCTGATCTATCCGAAGTTAGGAATGGGGGGAACTTCAATTTTCCCCCGAATCCGAAGGCCTAAGATGAGAAGGACTTTTAATGACAAAAAGTACTCTTGGAGGATTTATGACTTATGACTTCCTTGACAGAGGCAATACCCCTTTAAAAATACTTTTTCGTCGGAAATGAACTCAGACAGTTCAACACTCCCCAATTATGCAAATGGTGAGGAATCCAATGCCCCAAAAAGAAACATCATCATGCAGGCATCTTCGTGAAATTCACCTCCCAGGAATTCAGCTTCAAGTTCGCGCAACACCATTTCATCCGGTTACCCATTCAGAATTGCGGGCGGCTCGTGAATTCATCAACACAATTTTCTCGAGGACAATATTCGAAAACCCAAGGATCCTCCATACGTATCGGACAGAGAGAAAGAGATAGCAGTTAAAACGAAAACCTATTCAGCAGAGGGAGGTCGCGTCAAATGCTGACCAAGGACTCGAATCACTCTCGAAACAAGCAACAGCAGGATAATGGAACGAGCACATACATATTCGAATTCGAGTGTCGGATAAATGACATTCAAGCAGAGCTCGTCCTGAAAATTGCTATTAAATATTGTCTGGAAGCTGGTGTGGGCAAAAAGGCGGGCGGCAATGGAAATGGAGAATATTGTTGTTTAGTTGGTTGGTTGGTTGAATGGACACAAGGAAACAACTCAGTCTTGCCTGACATGTGTGTGTGCCTGAGATGATGGAACGGATCAGAGTCAGAGACGAACAAGGATACACATAATTCTCGCCCTCGTTTGCTTCTTGGTTTTGTTTTGGTGTTGTTCTTCATCAGAGACAAGACTAACGACGATGACGCCGACGATATGACTAGAACCAGGGTGGTGTATTATTGTAAAAAGGGTAACTGTCCTGGATCTAGATCCTTCCTCTGCACAATGCCAAGCTGAAGCAACATTTGATCTGTGCCGATATGGCGTATAATGGGCGGCAATTTTCCACCCACCAACAGTTACGGTTTGTTTTGATGCCTTTTTGAAATAAGACCGCTGGGATTTCAGTTCATATATCAGAATCTCGTTGGTTTTTATTTTTCATTTTCCATGCTGGTGTTGTTTGTGCTTTCTAGGGTTCCTGATGGCTGATGGTTAAGTCAAACCCTCCATCGCTTCCATTCGTTTTTATTATTATTTTTTATTTTTATTTATTTTTTTTTCTGTTAGACGGTGGTCCACTTTGACTCTGAGTTGGTGGTGTTGTGGAGTTGTGCCACCCTTAGACAGTGTGTATTATTCATTTTGGGCGTTGTGTTGTATAGCTTGCGCGCCCTTCTTTCGACTCTTGAGCCTGATGTGATTACTTTTGCCAGGAGTGGTGTATTTAGTTTTGTTTGCTCATTTAGTGTATCCTTCTTGTATGCCATGAAAACGAACGAAGACACCACACATAACTCTTCTGAGCTCATAGTTCTCAGATATCCATCTATATCCACGACTTTGCTGAGAATCTCTACAAAATATAGCTACACTTTATTCGGAAGCTTTTTATTTCGTCCTTGATGCTCATAACTCGAATCTTTTCGGTGGGAGGTGATGGTGATGTAGATTCTTCCACGATTTGGCCATTGAAACTTTTAGTTATGACAAAAGGTCGACGGGAATGACTTTATATTTCTTTAGTTGAACCTTTGTAGATCGTAAAAAAATACTTCACCCCCCAAAAGGATTGTATATCCTTGATTTTTTGTTCCTATACATATTTCTGACTGTCTTTGATACCTCAATAGATTCTTTTCCTGCGCCGAGACATTTTTATTTCTTGTTGTGGAATTACATTTTTTCCGTTGGTTGGTATTTATTGAGTTTAATAATGACCCTATATAGAAGATGAGTACCAGTTTGATGGGAGGTTGAATGAAGGACGTCCACACTGATGATGCTTTGGCTTATGCGAATGGGAAAAAAAGGATTGTTCTTGGTGGGGGTCGTAAAAATTTTAATGACTCAATCTGAGTTTACACCGTTAGGTTACATCATGGCTCATAGAAATATGTAATGGAAAAATGGGTTTTGTTGGTCGAACGTTTAACAAGTTGGTCGTGGCCTACATTTTTTGATGTTATCGAATTTGTTATACTTTTTGTATTATTTTGAAGCACTCGGTCAGTGCTTTGATAAAAGTACGAGGGTAGGCCCAGAAGTATCTGACCTAACAAAGAAAACACAAAACATTTGGGGAAAATATCTTTATTTCTCAGCGATGTTCAATAGCTTCGATACCCTGTTTATAGTGAGAACCGTCGACATCCTCAAAATAGCCATCAATCGCAGACTCCACCTCTGCGTTGTTGGCAAATCTTTTACCACCGAGCCATTTTTTCAAGTTTGGAAAAAGAAAATAATCCGAGGGGGCTCGTATATTCGTATTCTGTTCATCGTCTCTATTGTTTTCATTGATGAATACAAATGAGACAAAGTGTGTATGTGTATGCACTTGAAACAAGTTTGTGGTCAATGTACTAAATTGTCTTTAAGGAATCCATTTTTATTTGAATGGTCATATGTCGGGCTTAAGCCTCAAAAAAATCAAGTCCGTCAAGATGACACTGCCGCAACAGAAATTCAAAAATATAATGATGCTGTAATATTGGCTGAGCACTTAAATCCCCTCCGTCCTTATTTGACTGTCAAGATAATGCAGGAATTATTTTCTACTTAAAAGTTAATTAATTGCACTATTGTTAACTTTGAAAAGAACTTCAACAGTACATACAAAACACCTAAATGGCCTAAAAATTATGGAACCAAACCGAACACGCTATCAAACGCCTTTCCAAATGTTATTCAAAAAGGGTCGTTTTAAATTCTTACTGCTACTCTTTCATGTCCAAACCAGAAATTTGTGACGGTGCTAACTTGACATGAAAATACCAAAACCACAAGAATAAAATGCTCACCCAAGATTACAGAACTTAGTTAGTACCTAGATATCTAGCACTTAAATCCTGCATTATGGGATTCTTGAATTCTTATTGTGGCAGTGTTATCTGTTATATTATTTAATTCTATCGAACATAATATTTTACATAAAAAACGATATACGAAAAAAAGACTTTAAAGATGGAAGAAATTATGACAATACGACATTAACTTCTTAATCAACTATCTCATCAATCTTTTGATAAATTTTGACAAACTATTGGTAATAAATACTTTTATCGAATCCCAAAAATGTGTTATAGTTTGTATTGGTTTGCGATCATTTTAAAAATTATTTTAAATTCGTACCTAAGACACAGAAGTTAACATTTATTGAACGATTAAAAATTAGCAATTGGTAATTGACAAATATTGAAATAGTATTCTTTAAAACTCATTTCAATTAATATCAACTTGTTTGAAATACCTAACGACCTGGTTTGTCTAATCTTTGACTATCGTACTTGAATTAATGATGGTAAAGTTCAATATGCCAACTCTCAAGACTTGTTTCTAACCTCTGAGCCTGATAAGTTCACTATAATTGTATACTATAGTCTCTAAGCATTTGATATACGAAAAAAAAACTAATTTGTCCATGACCAACAAGACAAGTAAATTGCACGACTTGGTTAAGAGACTTAATTGAAGTTGGAGCTAAAAACAGGATGGCATGTGATTCAAGCAAATATTAGCTTATGCCAGAACAAAAATTATAAGGCTGTACTGGTTTCTTAAAAAAAGGCTTTAATATAGAAAATTCTTAAAACGTTTTTAAGAAAAAATTTTGGTACGCCAATTTAAAGCTTTTATTATTTTTAAAACAAAAATTAAATTTACGAACAAAAATATTGAGCTGTTTCTGAAATATCGAATTTTGGAAGAAAAATAGGTTTTTTCCAAAAACTCAAAAATTGTTTTTTTTTTAAGTTTTGAAATGCAATGTTTTTTAAATTTTTTTGAAGCTTCTCTATAAAAAATTTCATTAAAATCCGTTATGTCAATAATGAGAAATTCTAAATTTGAAAAAAATGGTTCTATATTGTACAGTCAGTACTGAAAGGTGGCCTAAAATGGCACCCCCTAAGGAAAATGTGTCATATCTCATAAAAATGTGACATTTAAACTTAAATATTATATTCTTTTCAAAGCTCAATAACGCTTACATTTTTTTGCTTTACGAGTTTAAAAAGTTTCAAAAAATATTTAAAGTATTTAACTTTCTAAAACTCTCCAAATTCCAACGATCAAAATTGTCCGGGTAAAATGGCATACTGGTATGCCTTTTACCCTTGCAAGTAAACCAACTTGGCAAGTTAACCAAAACCCATTTTCAATTTCATTCAATCTTTATTTAAAACAAATCATACACTGCCGCTCATCTGAATAGGTTCACTGTTTTTCGTAACTTACTGTAAGACTCTCTGCATAATAACTATATGGCAATGACACGTCTGTGTTATGTATTTAATGAAAGAGCATTATTTTACCCTTAGTTTGGGAGAAAAAAAATTCTCTTTAAGCTTACCGTTATTCTCACACGCTTGTTAAACTTAATTCATTAAGAAAAACTAACGTTTTTTTTGGCTCATCTGAATGGGTTCAAAAGAAAAAAAAATCATTTTTAATTGATGTGCGCGGGTGATGTGTACTGAAAGTTAAGTTTTTTGGTAAATCGAATTGTTTTAAACCATTTATTAAGGAAAATGGGTCGCGGAAAATTTTTAAACGCAGAGAGAAAGCCAAAATAAAAGCATTTCGTGAATTAGGGCTAAGCCAAAGAAAAATGGTAAAAAAAAATGAAAGAAGCCAAAATTTAATCGGTAAATATTTGCGGAACATCGAAAACTACGGGAAAAATATAAAAGTTGGAACTTAAAATGCCAAATTAATGACCAATAGACCCGCAATCATAACAAGTGCTTCTAATTCGCATGATTTCGCGTCAAAAATTAGACTCAAAACTGGTGTTAAGTGTAGATTGTCGACGGTGGAACGCGGTATTAAGAGTACTAAACATTTAAAAAGGAAAAAAATACCGAAAAAACACGTTTGAAGGAAAAACGAAAAGAAAATCGTCTCCAATTTTGCAAAAAATACATGTCGTAAAAATCGCAGTGGAGGCGAGTTATATTTTCAGATGAAAAAAATACAACTTAGAGGGCCTAGATGGCTACAACTATTACTTTCATGACCTTCGTAAAGAAGAACATTATATAAGCCGCCTGCATAGCTGTGAAGGCAGTGTCATGGTGTGGGGAGCAATTTCATATTATGGAACTTTTGAGCTGCAATTTCTTACATCGCGAATCAATGTCAATGTGTACAAAGGTGTGCTGGAAAAGGTCTTCCCACAAATCTCTAACCTTTTAGAACCAATACCATTGCCATTCCAGCATCATAATGCCCCTATCCATACAGCGAGGTCGGTAAAACAATGGATCGAGAAGCAAAATGTAGAGGTGTTGGTATGGCCTCCATACTCACCTGACCTTAACATAATTGAAAATGTTTGGAGACTTCTTTTCCGTAAGGTGTATGAGTCGTAGAGACAATATGAAGACAAGTTGTCCTTAATCGAGGGAATTAAGAAAGCGTGGGCAGAGATTTCGCTGCAATATCTAGAAAAACTGCATGACTCCATTCCAAATCCAATTTTCGAAACAATTTTTAAAAAAAGTGGCAGTACACATAATTAATATAAATTATTATGTCCCTACCTATTTAATGGGCAAAATAAATCATTTAATTACAGTTATTTTTCTTTTTTCTTCCATTTTTTTCTTTTGAACCTATTCAGATGAGCCAAAAAAAAGCGTTAGTTTTTCTTAATGAATTAAGTTTAGCTAGCGTGTGAGAATAACGGTAAGCTTAAAGAGAAATTTTTTCTCCCAAACTAAGGGCAAAATAATGCTCTTTCATTACATACATAACACAGACGTGTCATTGCCATATCTATGCAGAGAGTCTTACATTAAGTTACGAAAAACATAAACAATAATCAATAAAAAAAATAAAAACAACAATTCATTTAAAACAACTTCACTTAAAACAAAATAAGGAAAAGTATAAATTATAATAATACTCAATTACTGCAAGTACTTTTTTTGGACGGCATTTAGGGCTTTTGTTAATGCATTATCAGTCCAGGACTGTCTCTCTGTACATCGTTTATATTTTCCAACCATTTTCACTATAAAGAAAATGAAAGTGTAAGGGGAAGTATAAAATGGCACACTCTGCCATTTTAAGCGAGTGCTTAGTAGGCCATTTTTCCCATTTAGGGTTCTTTTATTTAAGTTTTAATTCCGAACACACTGAAATGGTTATAGACCAACTAATTTGAGTAAATTAATAAGAAATACTTAATACTTACATTCATTTACTGTTTTCTCCAAAATTGAATGTTTTTTATAATTTTTTTTGTCAACAAACTTTTTACAACATTTTTTTGGTTCTATACTTTTGTAGATGGCTAGAGACAGTTTGACCTGTAAAATTTCAAACAATAGCTTGAAGCTGCTAAAATTTCGTTTATGTCAGTGATGCCAGATAAACTAAAGAATTGTGTTACCAAAACCTTCTAATTCTGTTCGATTCTACAATTTCTAGCAAGGGCCCATTTTACCTTGGTCGGCCATTTTAGGCCATTTTCCCCTAATATCTTGATTTAAATTTTTTTTATTAGATTATAGATCGTTAAAATTAATCAAAAGAAAAAAAATTTTAGTAAAATTTTCGGAACCATTTTCGAGAAAAATACAAATTTCGAAAACCATTTTTTATCATTTGGATGGAGGGTACCGTTATTTTTAGGTAAAATATTTTTTTTTCTTAAATCTTATAACTTATTAAAAAACTTTTATTTATCAAGTTTTAAGAAAATCAAGCATGAGGTTTTTGAAATATTGAGTTTTGAAAAAAAAATTGCAAATTTTCTTAAAAATCAAAAAAAAAATTTGAAAAATTTTAAAACGAAATAATGTTCAACCTGCTGGGGAGCTTTAGCATAAAAAATCATCAAATTCATCTGTTCCGTTTTTGAGAAAATCAAAAACCAAAAAAATGGTTCCAAGAGAGGTACCAAAAATAACCATTTGTGGAATTTTTTTTCAACCATTTGCTAGCCTTAACTACGTAAATGAAATTTTTTGATTTTTTTTTTAAATCTGACAGTTTTTAAGATAAAAAATATATAATAAAACTTCGAAAAAAAAAATCGTATGGCAGGTATCTTTATTTTCGGTCTTAAAAAAAAGAAAAAAACCTAGTGGAGGAAAAACTTAAAAAAATATTATCTACCAAGCTTAAAGAAAATCGGCCGAGCCGTTTAGACTGTAGTCGAAAGGACAGATAGACAGACAGAATTGCGAAACCCACTTTTTTATCTTCGCTATCATCGTAATGTCAACTTTGATCAAAATCTCGAGCTCGATTTTTTTTCCGAATGCATAACTTGCCTTATAGTACCTATAAGTCGCAAGTAAAAATAAGTTCTTATAAGTATATTAAATTAAATTAAGTTCACTTTAGCTTTTATTTGAATTTAATTCAATCACTCCACTTAAACAGAGATAATTCTCAAGTATATTCATTGATTTAACAAGAAACCTTTAAGAAAAAATTTTGGTCCGCCAATTCTAAATTCGTGTTATTGCCAAATAAAATTTAATTTCAAATACAAATTCACAGTTTTTTTTTTTTTAAATCTAAAAAGAATTTTTTTTTAAGTTTTAATATGCAATTATAGAAAAAAAAATTTATAGCAGGTTTTGTCGGTAATATCTTACTTAAAAAAAATTGTTTGTCCAAACAGCACAAATTTTTCAAAATTCTAGGCGCCGCCGTCTTATAGAAAAATATAATCTTCGAAAATCATTTTTATGGTGGACACTGTAATTATTAGATAAAATAAAACTATTTCAAACATCCTGTATATAAAAACTATAAATTGAAAAGTTCAAAACAAATAGAGAATGTGGTTTTTGAAATTTGGAGTTGTCAAACAGAAAATTGAAATTCTCTTAAAGTCAAAAAAAAAATTGTTTTTAAATATACACAAGGAATATAATACACACTTCTTAGAAGCCTAAGCGTAATTATATGATCAATATCAGTTGTATAGTTTTTGAGAAAATTGAAAATCAAAACATGGTTCTATAAGAGGTACCATTAATAAAGAACTTATGGAAATTTGTTTCAACCATTTAGATAAAAACTTTTACTAAATAAAATTTTTCAAACTTTTTTCTTAACAAATCTGTGAAACAGTTTTTGAAAAAAAATCTATAGCAGGTACCATTATTTTTGGTCTAAAAACTAAGAAACAAATTTGTCAAGGAAAAAATTTAAGACAGCTTTCTAACAAGTGTAAAGAAAATGGGCTGTAGTCGAACAGACAGACAAACAGAATGACAAGATCTACTTATGCCTTTACAATGAGCGTAATTTAAACTGCAGAAACTATAAAAAAAAATTGGTAAAAGTATTCAAACAAATAAGTTTGAAAAAAGAGGCTGTGAAGATTGAAAATAAAAACCAAATCAATTAATTCGTTCCTTAAAATAAATTATTTTAAATTCATTTTTCTATACTTTATACTTTTATACTTTTCAACAAGCAATACATATGAGATATGAGTTATTTCGAAGTTTTTTATTTATTCGTGGTCTATAATAATTGAAGAAAAACTCAAATTTACAGTCGTGCTTTAATTTTTTTCAAACTCAAGAAGTTAAAATTTACAGGAATAAGCCCATATACACAAATCCGTTGGTCCGGATATTTTTCCATTGTTGTAAAGAGTTGTTCTTCAATACTGAAAAAACCACTGGATTAAATTTTCCATCTCACCACCTCTACAGATCTCCTTCTGAGTGGATGAAAACCAGCATTTGTCCAGCCGGTCCCTAAAAAAGGCTAATCTTCTTCACCCTCTTATTACAGACCAATTGCACATAGGTCCCTTGTTTCTAAGGTCATGGAAAAGCTGATCAATTATAATTGATAATTATCAGTTTAAGAAATATTTTGAAGAACCTAAGCTTTATAATGACCAACAGTATGGCTTTCAGCACAACAAGTCTATTGATAATCTGATGGTATATCTCACCAAACATTAACATTAGTTTGGAGAAACAAAAATAATAACACTTGAAATTTCAAAAGCATTTGATAGACTTTAGCATCAAGCTCTCTTACCCAAAATTCATGCATAAGGTGTTGATGAATCTCGTTTTTGTTGAGTAAGAAACTGTCTTCCGAATCGCACGTAACTTAAACAAATTTGCATCCAACTGAAAGACAAAGTTCAGCAGATATAAAACAGAGGTTGGTATTTCTAATCCTCTGATCAGCAATATAGGAATACCTCAAGGATCAGTATTGCGTCCACTGTTATTTTCGTTATTTTAAAATAGTCTTCTTAGTGTAGTTTCTAACTGCTGAGTTAATTTGTATGCTGTTGATGTAGAAATTTACATTTTTCGTAAGATTTGTTTGATGGGGGATTGTATAGCTCGGTGAAATGAGGATCCAAACCATATCCAAATTTAGTCTAGTAATAACCTTATGAATAAGCTTTATCCTGCTACTTACTGCTTTTTTATGCTCCAGAGATGAGCTCAATGCGTAATATTTACCCTATGTTGTCCTTAATAATGAAGTAATTATGAATGTGAAGGAAGCAAAATATGTTATTTGGTATTGTGGCAAAACTTCCAGAAGAAAGAATAAAGAAAAACAAATGAATAAATGAGTATTTAGAAAGAAGATATAATGAAAGAAAGATATAATGATTTTATGTAATGGAAAGAGACTGCCGGTTTGGTAGAAGCAAATACTTAGAGAATAAAGATACGAGCAGTTGTTGTATCTATTTGACCGAATATTGTTTTTAGTTTTGTATTAAGCAAAATTTAAACTGCTTACAGTATTTATAATAAATGGAAGTGTGAGTTGCTGTAGAGGTACCATTAGAATGTTGCTCTAAATAATTGTATTCGTTTTATTTACTGTATTCCCAGACATTCTAGTGTATCTTGTATACTTAATATTCTCTTTGGAATGAGTCTTGATGAGTACTTAAAATTCAGGCTTCTTTTGAATGTCCATAGTGTCATCTGTAATAGGTGTCCTAGTTACCTTAGTGAAATAATTAATTTCACCCAATCACAAAGAGGACTTAAGCTAATTATGTCTCGTTTTTCACACAACATTACAGAACGTTCATTCTACGTATCTGCAATTCGTCTGTGGAATTTACTTCCAAATGAATTTTAAAATACGACCACGCCTACAGCTTTTAAGAGGAAACTATTTTTGCACAATTCAAATCAAACTCAAATTTATTATAGATCTGGCCTTCTATTTTACTTATATATTTTGTTTTCTTAATCTTTTTGTGTCTTAATTTTGCATATTTATCTTTTTTCACTTTAAGAATTATTATCATTTTTTATAGTTTTTAAAACAAAAAAAAATGTTTATTATTTAAATTGTAAATTTAAGTTTGTTTTAAAATAAATTGAAAATTCAAATATATTGAATGGATGTAAGTAATAAGTGCTGGTGTGCCACAGGGCTCTGTTTTGTTTCCGACTCTCTTTCTCATATTCACCAATGATCTTTTGCTTGAATCTTCCAATTCCTTAAATTTTTTTTGCCGACGATAGAACTCATCTTCGGGAATTGGAATGGCAGTGTATGATAAGTTCATAAAATTCTGAACTCGATTGCATTGTCAAATGGAGAAACATAAGCCGCGCAGAAATTAGTGTTTCAAAAGCGGAACCAGCATAACATGAACCTATTAATAAGCGGCACAATGAAGAAACGAAATCGACATCAGGATATTGAGTGTTTAGGTTTCCTTCTACGATGCAAGAAATTGTGTTCTGCCTGCAATCTTTTTGAACTATATTCATGTTAAGCTTAGTGAAATTCACATTATGGAAGATGCTAATAATACCCCACTTGAGAATCCAAAAATGAGCTTTAAAAATGATATGCCACACACAGATTCCATGTTTCATATCTCTTAGTATTATATAGTTCTTTTAAGAGTGTTCTAGTGAAATAGCCTAGTTTCCTTCCTCTTCTTAAACAATTCAGCCATAATTTTAGTACTTCAGGGAATGCCCTTCAGTTAACTCTTGGTACCAACTTCGGACATACTATACTACAATTCAGAGATTCTTTCTTTAGCCGTACAACGCGAATTTGAAATGCCTTTCTCACCTCTAATATTACCTTTTCATTGTGATATTTAGACAGTCGAAATCAATTTGCATCGGTATTTTCTTTTTCAATCCTTTTCAACTTTCCTAAGCACTAATACTGTGGTCAAACATTTTTAGAGTAGCCACAATCCCTTTAATGACAGCATAATTATGAAAAAAATTAGGTTTAAACTTAATTTTATGAAAATAAAATGTGGAAGTTATAGTACCTACTTTAACCTTTTACTTCTTGTAAGTACTTCCGTTTTATGCATAACATCCGAAGTAACTAGTAATTGAGTAGAATCCTCAAAGAAGTACTACACATTCCGTTATCAGTTGCCACCTATTAAAAATGATTAAAATAATATTTGTACATATCTGTATGGATGTACATACATATGTACATTTCCCTTCATCATGTTTAGTGAATAAATTAAATTTTTCTTCTCATACATACATAAACATATCTACATGGCTAGGTACATATGTAATTTTGGAATTTGATAACCACATAGCGTCAACCCTCAATTTATCGCCATAAATCTACAGAGGACGATTCTGTCCCCTGTCATAAGCCACTATCTGCTATTATTTTAGCCCCACCAACTTCAAGTTTATTTCACATTTGGGGCAATCCCACTTATGAATTCCAGTAAAACACAACTTCCCATTTGTTATGCCTACAGCTACACGCAAAACAAATATTCATTTTAATCCTGCCCACACCACAGACTATATATACCCGCTTCCATCATGCTAGACAGAGCGTCTATTAATCTCCTTCAGTTTGGTTATGCTTTTGCATGTGTGTGTGTATTTTATTATTATTAGTTTTTTTTTTATTTGTAATTTTTTGATTCCGTTTTTTTTTCTGAAGAAGTATCCTGCTGTGGTATCTGGTCTTGAAATCTTTTTAATAAATCTGTTGGTCCTTTTTTTTTGTTGTTGTTGTTTTCAAGGCGATATATTAATATTTGAAATAATAGTTTCATCCTTGGTTCAATATGTTGCGTGAACTTCTAGTCGATTCAACCAGAGTTGAACTTAAGAAATGTCAGATTTTTGGTTAGGTCAATAAGAAGAAGCCTTAAAGAGAATATTTTTGGAGTACTTTCTACCCTTCACAAACATGATATTACTTTACTTATATTACAAAAAATGTGAAAGTTTGGACGGTTGTCCCTAAATATCAGATCGCTCAAATGGGTAAACCGATTCAAATAAAATTTATTATAAAGGACGACTATGTAAGTATTCATTCGAAAAATCTAGAAAACCGAAGGAAATAAGAAAATTCGGTGAAATCCAAGGAAAAATCTGAAAATTCGATAAATGTGTATAATCTCAAAGCACATACTGCCACCAAAGGTAGTGTATTTTACCAAATGAGCATTTATTTAAATAGCTACTTCGGATTACTTTCAATAGAGGGAGTTGATGACAGACCTACCGTTTGACAGCTGTTCTATGGATAACATATTTCTGATTCGATTATTCATATTCACAATGTGCGTGTGCTTAAATATAACAGTGAGACCTTATGCATTCTAACAAATTCTATTAGCTCAATTGAAAGTTCTAGTCCTCAACTCCAAAATTCATTTCACCCCAATACGACACTGAGCTCATCAATTAAATGCTGTTGTACCTTAGAGTTGAGGTCACTTGAGCTTCCAATTGAATCAAATTCAATCACTCCACTTAAGCCGGAATAATTTTCATATTTCATATATCTTCATAGATTCTATTAGTGTATTCGTAGGAACACGGTAGTGGATTGCCTTAGTATTTGCTTCATTAGAAATAGCAGCGACTTTGTAAGAAAGCGGGAAAACTGCACATTTTATACTGAAATTGTGACTGAACATGTAAATTAACGAAACACTAAGGTAGGTAAGTAGAAATGGAGACCACAAGCAGCCAAGCTCTGTGGCTTCGTTTTGATACCACAACTTGTTCTAACCTGTAGATTGTTTGGGACCACCTCATCCAATTCATTATCTAACACCAGCCTATGCTGCACTAAAATTAATTTAATGTAGATATTTTAACAAAAATAAAATGCACGACTGGGTCGCACGAACTTGCTCCTATGTAAAAGACTAAGAATTTCAAAAATGAATGTTATTAGAGAAACTGTTCATAGGCATAACATTCATTTTTTAAATGACTAAAAAAAAATTCTTTAGTAGTTAAAGGTAAGAATAGGATGCCATGTGATTCAGGCAAATAAAGATTTATGCAAGAACAAAAATTATAAGTCTTTGTAGTGGTTTCTTAAAAAATAAGGTTTTATATAACAAAATTTTAAAACATTTTTAAGCAAAAATGTTGGTACAGTAATTTGAAGTTTTGATTATTGTATGAATAAAAATTAAATTTACAAAAAAAGTATTGAGCCGTTTTCGAGATTTTCAAAAAAACAAAAAATTGATTTTTTTTTTAAATTCAAAAAAATATTTTTCTTAAAGTTTTGAAAATCAATGTTTTTTAAACGTTTTAGAAGTTTCTGTCTACGAAATTTCATTAAAATCCGTTGTGCTGATAATGAGAAATTCAAAATTTTAAAAAATCTTTCTATGGTAGGTACAGTCAGTGATATCTTGTTTTCAAAAATTTTTTTATTAAATTACAGATAATAAAAAATAATAGAAAGAAAAAAAATTTAAGCAAAATTCTCGGAACCGTATTCGAGAAAAATACGACTTTCGAAAACCATTTTTTAACATTTGTATGAGGGTACCGTTATTTTTAGGTAAAATGAATTTATTTTTCTCATATCTAGTAGATTATTTTTCCAAACTTTTATTTATCAAGTTTTGAAAAAATCGAGCATGGGGTTTTCGAAATATTGTGTTTTCAAAAAAAATTTTTAAAGTTTTTTTAAAAATCCAAAAATTTTTTTTTGGAAAATTTGAATATACAATAATAGATATTCAATCTGCTGGGAAGCTTTAGCATAAAAAAATGATCAAAATCGGTGGTACCGTTTTTGAGAAAATCAAAATAAAATAAAATGCACGACTGCGTCGCACGAACTTGCTCCTATCTAATAGACTAGGAATTTTAAAAACGAATGTTATTAGAGAAAACTGTTCATAAGGATAAAATGAATTTTTTAAATTCTTTTGGTAGTAAGAGATAAAAACAGAATGCTATGCAAATATGAATTTATGCAGAAACAAAAATTATAAGTCGTTGTAGTGGTTCCTTAAAAAAATAAGCTTTTATGTACAAAATTTTTAAAACATTATTAAGAAAAAATTTTGGTACGCCAACCTTAAGTTTTTATTATTGTACGAATAAAAGTCTAATTTCCAAAAAAAATACTAAGCCGTTCTTGAGATATCGAATTTTTCAAAAAAAAAAGACTTTTTTTTCTAAAAATTGAAAAAATATTTTTTCTTAAGTTTTTAAATGCAATGTTTTTTAAACTTTTTAGGAGCTTTTTCATAAGAAATTTCATTAAAATCCGTTATGTCGATAATGAGAAATTCAAAATTTGAAAAAATCGTTCTATGGTAGGTACAGTCAGTAATATCTAGATTTAAATTTTTTTTTATTAAATTATAGATCGTAAAGATTAATCAAAAGAAAAAAAATTTTAGCAAAATTCTCGGACCGTTTTCGAGAAAAATACGATTTTCGAAAACATTTTTTAAAATTTGTATGGAAGGTACCCTTAGTTTTAGATAAAACAAAAAATTTTTTCTGAAATCTTGTAGATTATTTTTTCAAACTTTTATTTGTCAAGTTTGAAAAAAATCGATCTTGGGGTTTTCGAAATATTGAGTTTCCAAACAAAAATTTTGAATTTTTTTTTAAAAATCCAAAAAATTAAAAATTGAAAATTTGAATATGTATGTAATAATATTCAAACTTTGGAGGAGCTTTGGCATAAAAAAAATTATTTAAATCGGCTGTACCGTTTTCGAGAAAATCAAAAACAAAAAAAATGGACCTAGGGGGGCTACCAAAAATAACAATTTTTTGTAAATTTTTTTTCAACCATTAGCTAGTTCTAACTAAATGAAATTTTTCAATTTTTTTTTTTTAAATTCTGTGGTACAGTTTTTGAGAAAAAAAAAATATTTATAAAATTTCGAAAAAAAATCGTATGGCAGGTACCATTATTTTTGGTCTTAAAAAAAAACAGAAAAAAACGTCCGGGGGGAAAAAAATTAAAACCCATATCTACCAAGTTTGAAGAAAATAGGCCGAGCCGTTTAGGCTGTAGTCGAACCGACAGACAGACAGACAGACAGACAGAATTGCGAGACCCACTTTTTTGGTCTTCGCTATCATCGTAATGTCAACTTTGATCAAAATCTCGAGTTCGATTTTTTTTACGAATGCATAACTTGCCTTATAGTACCTTAAGTCGCAAGTAAAAAGGTGTGAAGCAAAAACCAAGGTTATCCATTATCTTATGAAGGTGGATAAGTGGGAGGGCGAAACGCAAGGAAACTTATTCCATCTTTCAGTTTTCCGATTTTGAGGTTTAAGATTTCTGTTTGTATGAATTTTGTGTGTGTTTAAGAAAAAAAGAGGAAAATATCTGATCATTTAATTTAGGCATTGCTTGGGGTATCTTTGGGATGGCTAAAAATTCTCTTTTGATGTGATAGGACCAACTACCGTTATAAGATGGAATTGATATATGGGAGATTGGGGGCAAATCTTCACGCAATCGGCCAGTTTGAATTGAATTCAAATTGGATACATAAGATTTGTTTGTGTCTTATTGCTGTCGTATGAAGTACATTTGATTTAGCCCAATTATCAAGAATCGGATCACTTACTCAACCGAGGAACCACCCGCAGCCCAAGTTATCTACACTGTGCCAAACTAGGAAGCTTGTTGAATGCACAAGCGGTAACTAATCTAATCAAGTAATCCTCCAGCTACTATGCAAAACTTAACCTCATCATCAAAGCCCCCAGTCCGTTTGCAAGTGGACTAAGGGATCCAACGGAGGCCACGAAGTAAGAAAATTTTGTCATCGCTTTGAGAAAAGAGATTAAATCTTCCGAAATGACTATGCTATAATTTATTCCAGAGTAGAGCATTTGAAAAGGAAATGAATGACTGTTTCCATTTCCCACTGGTCCCAACAGCTACAACAATGAGTGTTGTGAGGTTAATTAACTGCGATCTCTCCAATTGGTCAGTGTTAGCTATACTCGTAGGTAGCAACGATTCTGGCTATCTTCTGCCTGGCTCTCCGTATCCGATCAAGTTGTCGTGGATTTTTTTATAGATGGCTTAAGTCTTCCTACGTATAATGCAGCTAGTTGATAAAATAATGCCCTCAGAGCGGAGTCGACTATTTCCCTAAGTGAGCCATTAAGGACATAATATTACCAGACCAGCTCTCCAGCCCCTTCTTTCCCATCAATACCACTATTTCCTCGAACCCAAATAAAAGCGAAAGCGAGTTAAAAGTTCAATTTGGAGGAAATAAATTTCTTTAACAATCACCTTAATTTTGGTTCTCATTTAGAGCTAGTATTTCGGTTCTCATTTAGAGCTTATATGAGTAACTTGTATGCTGGCCTGATTGCCAGGAATTAGAATAATAGAAATACACTATACTCTGTTCAACAAAAATTGTCAGTACAGGGAATATAAGACGTTTGCCTCTTACTCTGGTTTCATTGGTTTACATAAGTGTGTCGCCTTTTAAAACTATCACAGGGTTTCCCTAGTTTACATTATAAATCGCCAACACTCAACATACTTAACTTCATAAAACTTGTTCTCAAAAGCTTAAAATCCCAAAAGCTCCTTAATAAAATCCACTGAATAAGCTCCTTGCTTGTAATTTAGAATGATAATGGTAACTCTGTTTTGATATATATAACAAGTGCACGATCGTATTGACTTGATAGTATCCCTTAAGAAGTGGGATTCAACGGTCGCGTTGGGGTGTACAACTTTTTGCGAAGAATTACAACAACAATTCCTTAAGGAAAGTCAGTGGCTTGCTCTTTTTTTAAGTGGCATTTCTCCCAACGCAGTGTAGTGATGGTGCATTAGGCGCCACTGCGTTGGAAAAAGCTCTCCCATAAGGACTGTACTGACAATTTGTGTTGAACAGAGTATAGTGAAGTTGGGTAGCCGAAAGGAGCTAGAGATATTTAACGACTAGGAAAAGATTCTACATCCAATTCCACACTCCATCTTTGAGCCATCAAAAAAATTAATGAATTTTTCATCCCAGTTCTTTCTCTATAGAAACGCAAAACTAACTTCCAACATGACTTAAAACAACGCAATGGCGAAGATTCTAGAGAGTTGCACATTGTTCAAATGCGTCGAATAATATGTTGGCCCACAAAAGAGCTGGACAAAAAAACTTCAAAAATCATAAGCTAAGCGAACGAGCCATATTGACACCGAAAGCAACAATGTCGATAATCTTGACGTGACAATTCAAATCGGTTGACATAGCTGTCAACCATGATAGTCAATTATCTTGTAGAAATTTTAAATTGCCAAAAATCCACTAGAAAAGCGTTTTATAATTTGCAATTGAAAGCAGGCTCATTTAACAATGCAATGAAACAATAATGACTGTGAAAAAGTTTATGAACAACGTCATCGTTGCGACGGACCATGATTATTAGGAAAAAGTACAAAGGAGAGAATTTTTTTTATTTGTTTATCCCGGTTGATCCCGGTCATTCCAGTTCAGACGTCGACTATTCTCCGTATATCTTGCCTGCAAGTTGACAATCGACAAATCACAAGGCCGCAGTTGTGGGAATATTCCAAGATAAATTTGATGTTCGCGTGTTTTATAATTTAAACTTTGGAAAACCTATTTTCCCGCTAGAAATAGTGAACAACCCAGATATAGTGAATAAACATGGTTTCATTAGTTCGCTAGATATATTAGGTATATTCTATAATAGCATTAAAAACCATAAAAAAACAAATGCACATATACATAATGTACATGTACATTAAGAAATCGGTAAGGAAAATATATCACAAAAAAGTACGTATACGCCACAGTGCACCATTGTTACAAAGAGTCACCTTATTGAAAATCGATTATTATTTTGATAAGAAATATTAAAATATTCTAAGAAACTATTGGAAAACATTTGTTTTATAGAACCAATCTTTAAATAATTGCAGAAGTTCCAATTGTATAGTTTTGTGGGTCTCCTGTTGGATTGTCCCCTTACGTCGGCGATGCAATGGTTTGATTTGCCAATCGCTGTCACCTAAAAACAAAAATGTGTTTCGGTTTTCTGCCTTTTGCGAGCAAGGAACAAATCTTCCAAGAGTTTTTCATCTTATGAAACGTGCCTCTGCTCTTAGCCGTTTGGACTAGAATGAAACTTGTAGGTTCCCACTACTCCTACACTACCCACATTGTGAGTTTTGGTCCTGCTTCTCTAACAGCTGTTGCGCCTTCAATTCATTTATTTAATCAATTTTTAGTTTCATGAGTCCATGAGTATTCTTTTCAATATTGTGTTTTCATTTTTAAATAATTCTAATCAAATCAGAATGCCAAAAGTTTTATTTTTTGTTTGGCTTTAATGGAAACCAAATATTGATAAATTCCCAAACACAATTTGAAATTTTCTGCCTCGACACCTCTTCTACTATGTATATCATCTCTCTTTGTATGTTTTAAAAGCCTTGCATTCATTACGATGCACAAAACGATAAACATGATGTTAATCCTTCACTATAAAACGGATGCATTTTTGAAAGCAAATATTTCGATTAAATCAATAATTGCATTACCTAATCTATGAAACACTTTTCCCAGTTTTCTGCCGGAATATTCTATATTGTGTGCACCACTCTCTCTTTTTCTCTATTACTGTAGGCCTCTCACCCACCCACTTCAATTAACGTTGCAAATTCGGTATATTTATTATTTTCACCCAAAAAGGGCAATCAATGAATTTTTCATTGAATTCCACTTGGTCAACACAAAAAAAAAAATAATAAATAATAAATAATAAAAGGTCCTATTTTGAATATATCTGATAATTTTTGGTGAATTCAATATAAATCTACAGTGATGTTGAAAAGTTTTCTTAACTTTTTTTTATTAATAACATTGAGTATTTATATATTGTTAGCTTTAAGAAGGATTTTTTGGTGAAAATGCTGTTGGTGCTTAAGCCCCCATGACTTAATACACAAATATTCTTAATTTATACTTAACTTTAAAACTATTCTAACTTAAAACTAAGAATTTACCTTAGATGGGTATTAATTTGGTATGATGACTAGGTTAACTCAGTTTAAAATTTAATTTTAATTAATTTTAACTCAGTCTAAAAAATTGAGTAGTAGTATCTCTGAGAACAATGCGTTGGACTGTCATGCAGAAGACCTTGGGTTCGATTCTTCTCCGCTGCAGAAAAAAAGTTTAAGGGTGTACTGCCTTTTTCGAGGAATTGACAAATCCTCTTAAGGTATCTCTTGTAATTAAAAATGCTGCTCATTAGCCGTTCCGAATAGGCAGAAAATTTCAAGTCCACTTCATTCCTGGTAACACGCACATAGGAACAATTGAGAGTTGTAAGTCACTAGGTCCTGGTACTCTTCAAGCGTTACACTACCAAATTTAATATTTAATTGAAATTTGAACTAACCCTGGGCACCATACGAGTAATAAGCTCTAAGAGGCATGGTAAGTGGACAGATAAAAGAGACGAGGTTCTCCCCAAATTTAGTGTTGAAAATGATAGAGAGCAAATATTTCTGCAGTCCAAAGAATTTGCAAGGGGTCGATGAACTAATAGAGTATTGGTTATTTATCTTCGCTCTTCTGGGCTTTTAGTTTTAAGTAGTCTTCATAGGTAGGCAGGGATAGTTCCATTACAAACCACGAAGGGCTAAACATAGGAACAGCAGCGTTGAATGCTCTCAATTCAGGACATGTAAATATATAAATTAATAATGGGACCTCAATTGATAGGCAAACAAAAGTTGTGTTAAGGAATTGTGTCACGTAGAGCCTTTAGAATTACTTGGACCAACGTTTAACGAATGCTAGAATTACATAAGAATTGAATAAATGGTGGAAATGGATGGATTATGGACAAGATAGAGATATTCTGATTGAAATTTGAAAATATTTGGCTCCAAGATATTTTTGAGCAGATATACTTATAAGTTTCCGAGTTCAAGTTGAAAAAGTCTAGAATAATGTGTTGAAGATATGTGGTCTTGAAAAACTTGGTATTGTCAACTTATAGCGAGATTTTGGAACATATTTGATGGCCATATCAATATCGCTAATGTTTAGAATAAAAAGAAGAGGATCTAAGTGTCTGCCTTGGGGAACTCTTGTATAATTTTTGAAGGCAGATCTCAAACGAACGTTGTAATATCTGTTTTTAAGCGAAAAGCAAATACATTTCAAGAATATGACTTCTAAGTCGAGGGTGGAGAGTTTAAAAAAAAATTTGATTTTAGAAAATTGTATCAAAGGTTTTGATAAAATCTGTTGAGACCACATTAACTCCCTTTTAATTCTCTAAAGCCGAGAGCAAGTGATAAGTAAAGGACACAAAAGAGAATTAAAAAAAAAACTATTGGACAATAATTTAAAGGGACAAATATAAAATCGTTGACTTTCTTGAGACCCTATTAAAATTCTATAAGACCAAATAAGGTAGTAAACTTCTTCTACAATTCCTAATTTGTATATCTAAAATCGACACATTGTGGGTGAATAGCTATTGTCAACTATGAAGCTAGGTTGAGCAGAAGATTCACAAGCACCAAACGATTCTATCTTTGCTACATAACTTCTCTTTGAACAACCTCAATTGTAAATCTGTTAGAAAAATTTAAGGTGCATCACAAATATAATTTGTAGCAAGCTATTATTTGTATTGTTCCTCAAAATGAAAAGCCACAACACAAGCTTGGCTTACTTCACTACCAGCATCTGTGCACAATTCTCCATTTTTTAAATGAAGAGTGGTGATTACTAGCCAATATTTTTAGGATATTTATATTGAAGTCATTCTAAATATTTTAAATGAAGTTAAAATTTTCTGAACAACTACCGTCATAGGTTTTGAGGGATGTAGTAGACGCGGAACAAGAATTTATAGCCAAGAGAGTGGGTTGAAAACATTTATATAAAAAAAATATATAGTCGGGTAAAAACTACATAGTGTATGTTGTTTAAAGGAACGTGTCTTGAGCTAATTGAAATTGAATAATATAATCAACTAAGAATGAAATTTAAACTGAAAAACTTGATTCTATTAATTGTGAAACTAGGCCATAAGGCACTATTTCCAGGATTGCATTCTTTAAACGTTACGTGTTTTAATAAAATAACAACATTTCTCATTTAAAATTAAACAATCTTCTTGGTTAAAAGAAAATAATGGTTATATTGTTTAAATTAAATGAGTATCAAAGTTAAAACAATTTACCAGATTTATTTAACCCTACTAAGTAAATGAATAAAACTAAAGTTAAATAATCTTCCCAGTTAATTTAACCGAGCAGTGCTGGTCAAAATAACAAATCTAACTTTAATATTAACTAACTGAAGATTATTTTAAAAATTATTATTATTATTTATTATTATTATTATTTATTATATATTATTGTTATTAAAGTTGCACACAAATTCGGTTAAAACAAGAAATTAGATTTACTTGAATTAACCGAGTGTACTCATGTAACTTTAACCGTTTAAGTTTGCATTTTATTTATCAGCAGTCTCACTTGCTTAGTCTTACAGGACTTTTACGTTGTTTTAAACAGATAATTTTCCTGCGTGAATTATATTTTGTTTATTCTTAATGCATTTAAGAAAATTGAAATTGTCGTGACTAATTTGAGAATAAAATATTATTCGATATGTTCCTATTGTGGACTAAGGACAGGGAAAGTTAGATAAGAATCCAATCCCTTATTGTAATATTAGACTCAACCCGAGGGATTGGCAATAAACATCTTAAACTAGATTCAGAACCATCTGAATAATGTCATCCCATAAAAATACAAAGTGGAAAATTGAATCAATTACGAAAATATGAACTAATAAGCCTCCGAAATGTTTTTGGCGAATCCGCGACCCAATATCTTAAGCCCAGGTAGAAATACGTTTGTAAGACTTAGTAAAATAAATGGATCGTAAATCTAATACATTTCTTATTTAGTTTGATAATCATTTTAAGCTCTTCTCATGTCGGTGTAAAAACAGTCGAATATCTTATGTCAATTATCGTTACACCCCACTGTATATAGTGCTGCTGATATATGCATTCCAACTAACCATCCAAACCGAATTGAACCGAACGGAACCTTCGAAACAAAATATTATCAAAATCAACAAATGCGTTCATCCTGCAAGTTGTGCCGACACCCTTTGATAGGGCTAGTCATCGGAATGCTCGGTCATTGGCGGGCTCGAATTCCAACAACTCCTCTCTCAACTGGCCGCATTGTATTGATTTTGGTTCTGTTTTTTTTTTATGTGGAAAAGAGTCCTGCTCCAATCAGCCAAACACACACAAGCACATACACACACTTCGAAAATCCATTTATCCATTTAGTCAGTCACCATTTTAAGAGACTCAAAGGATATACTCGAAATGGCGATGCACGGCACGAGGTGATGTACGCCAAGTCGTGCCGGTGATGGCAACAATGGCAACTGAATGATGAAGGTGGATTCATTAAACCACGTCCAGTTCCCGAGTATAGGATCCAGGTATGCGTAAAATTTAACAGAAATATCAATAAATTTAATTGGATTTAATCAAATTTGTCAATTTAACATTTTAATTATTTAAAGTCAATCGTTTGCGGTCCACCAAAAATGCAGATTACACGTGTAAATTGCTCGCAGGTGCATTGAATGCAAATCGAAGGTTTGAGAAGTTGCCAACCGGGCCTGAGTTGGACTGAGATACACTGCCTGAATATGGCAGGATGCATTGTTTGAACACATCGCTATTGTTGTTGGTGGAGGGACATAAAACAATATCCTATAAGCCGACAGGATGCGCATACGATGCAGCAATGTCGTCCATGGACAATAAATTTATTGTTTTGAAAAAGTCGATTGAATTATTTGCGATAAATTAATTTTCCTATTTTAATGAGTTGCTCAGGGTGAGAGGTGTCATTCACATACCTACTTATGTACATATATAAACAAGCCGAAAGGGTTGATTGTGGATGCGGAGCTAGAGTGGATCGTAATTTGCTTTGTGACACTAGATTGGATTGCTATAGCCCTGTATATGCTATATGGTCAATTCGAATGGTGCTGTATTTTACAGTGCTGGAGGCAGCTCTGATGTTATTTGTAATTTAGATGATTTAGGTAAACTGGTATTTTAATTATTTTCAAAAAACGAAAATAAAATAAAGGCAGACCATTGACCTTTTTCCATTAGAGTCAAATACGATTTGAAAATATTTTGGAAAATTCGCATCCGCAAGAATTTCAGTGTTAAAAACCTAAAATGTAATCAGTTGTTTGATTATTTTGTAGGGACGGTTGTGTCGTTAAGTGGTATTGCTTTTAAAGGCAAATATATAAATTTCGTGCAGCTGGCGCGGTGGTTGCTCGTGGAGAACCAGGGCTTGTTACAACTCTCAAGCTTTATTTTTTTTTTCCAAGTCATTACTTCAAGATTATTTGTTTGTCTATAAAATTGTTTTTTGGTCATTCTTTTAGTGAGTCAAACACGTTCGACAGATAATTGCGAATGAAACTGACTTCCAAAATCTAAAACATGCTATTATGTAGTTTCCACATCTCAAGATTCACAAGAAGACATGCAAATCTGACGACTTACCTGACCAATCAACCACTAAAGACATTCACCACATTGCAGCGAAACTGCTATAATCATCGCTTCCCATCGATCAGCGAAACCAAGCATCTTTTTGCGTGGTTAGTACTTGTATGGGGACCGTTCAAATACCAACCCTGTGCTACTGACATGTGTTTCTTCTGTTGTTCTTTCTTTCTGTATGTCTCTCTCTGTTGTAATGTCTGAGCCAAGGGTCTCAATTGCCAGTGATTTTAGTGTCTCTATTTCGTAGATTTATCTACGAAGTAGTGTAATATGTAATGTAATGTAAATTATCCCTATCGAATCGAAAACAACCAAATACGGAAGTTCTACGTCTAGCTTTAATCGTTAAAAAATTCCGAGTTTCTACCAACATATCCAGAGGTCCGTGAAGTGCTTAGAAATATTGTAAGCATTGCCAAGAACTCATCGGAGATTCCGTCTCTGACGTATTGAGAATTAAACGACCATCACAATGAAACTCCCATTTTAGCGATTAATGCCAGTATTTACGTGCAGCTAAACAAGAGGCATACAAAGCGTTGCTGCATAGGAGGACCAGACCTACTTAGCCAGATCAGATCTCTACGAACTGAAGAGAATTCTCCGAACTCAAGACTTCAAGAAGGATGAAGGGCATATAGTAGTAGAATGAGATGCTGAGAACTTGGAAACATTATTTCGTCAAACTGAATAACTGCAACTTCATATCAACAGATATGATAGGCGCTTACATCGCCTATAAGATCTTTGCTGAAGTATTATTTCAATGAAAACTGTTCATAAAGAACTTGATAAGTCGATATGAATGTGGCTTAGGGCCAGAAAGGTCCACCATCGACCAAATATCTACACTACACAAAATCTTTAAAACAAAATTTCAAGATCGCTTTTGTTATACAGCTATGTTTAGTTTCATTATTCCAGTCAAACTCGTCCGTTTGTAAGGAATAATGATGGAGAACGCTTCCAGCCATTGATCATCTTGCGACTAACTTCAAGTCTCCAATCAATGGTCTTGCGTCTAGACCGGACTTGGTTTTCCTTAAGTCTGGGGTCTGGTGTTAGAACACTCTTTTGGCTAAAACATTATTGTCCATTTGCTAGATGTGGTCGAGTCAATAGAGTCGAAATGTTTTGAGTTCTACAGTTTCTTGTTGTATCTCTTACTCCATTGAACTTCCTCATACACAGAAACAAATATCCGTCGAAAAATTTTTTTTTCGAAAAAACACAGTATCAGTTCGCCTTTTCTTTTTATGAAAAATATAAAATATATATAAATAGGACCATTGGTATTAGACACAAACTAGATTGAAGAAATCACGTGATCTTTTTGCCGAAATCTTGTACATATTTGGAATAGTACGAAGAGCTATTCTCTAACTGTATAGAGGTTGAGGTAGATGAAAATTTGTTGAAACTCAATTTAGTCTTACCCAGATTTTTAACCCGAAAATTTCTGTCCGACTGAAAGCGTCAATGGTACTTGCCGAATATCGTTTTACTAAACGGCTTAATGGTCACGAATTTCGGGTAAAATTGCTTATGCGTCGATAGTTCTTGCATGACATGGGATTGCACTTATTGTAGAAAGAGCATATAGTAGTCTAATCGGACATACTTCATTGCTTTTATACTTAATTGATGATTTGATCTATATGCACTATCTAAACATTTCCTCTGTATTTGAAGGGCTCCACTGCAAATCCATCAGATCTTATGACCCTGTTGTTATCAAGTATACAACTTCTAATATGTGTGCTGAAATTCGGGCTTCAATGATTATAGCCTATTTTGCATTTGTTGAAAATATGTACTATTTTTTTCCTTGCTCCTTTGACAAGGTTAAATTTGTCATTTTGAAAAGGCTGCTTCTTTTCCTTAAACCAGTAGGCAGATGAATGCCTTTTCAATACCAAATATAAAGTGCTTGGTAAGCAAAGTCAAATTCAAAAACTTTTCAAGTTCTATGTAACTCGAAACAATATGATTTCTGGAACTTTCGTAATTGTTTTGGCAAATTTGGACCAGTGTGAAATTTTATGCAACCAACGGTTCTGTTACTGGAAACAACAAGAGTTAGAAAAAAAAACAGAATAAACTTAGCAAAATGTTGATAAATTTCAACGGACGATTTGTTAGTCAAAAAAGTTAAAAGAAGCCTTGGCATTTTGAATTTTTGATTGGATTTCATAGCCGATAACTGGAAACGAATAGCATAGGATCATGTGTCCGCAGGCCAAACCGAAACAAAAATCATTCTTAATTTAAAATTTCCAAGAAATTATTTCTAAAAATTCAATGTTTCACTTTTAAAATTAAAGAAAGTCATTTTTAAAATCGCCTGTGGCTTTAAAATTTCTTTACAAAATTTTGAATTTTTAATTTTCAAAGCGGAAATGCCAATTAATTTGAACAATGTGTAATCTGTATGTTTTTAGAGCGAATTTAAATTTTCTTATAAAGGGTTTTTCAATTGCGCGGGTCGATTTTGGCAGCCATTTTGTTTTGGATACATCTGTCAAATCTGGTGTTTATTATTCAATTACTGATGCCAAAATTACCATGGCAACATGGTGAAAAGCACGCGTCCAAATGATAAAACTTCTCATAAAACCCTATTTTTGTTTTTTAAAGAGAAAATGTGAGAGAAAACTAGTTATAATGGGTGTTTTTTTTAGAGGTAGGTATAGAACTTTTTCAAGCTTGGCAACACTAGTTAAACTGGCGGCCATTTTGTCAGCTGTCAAATGATTTATTTTTAATTTGGTTTGATATTTCAACATGAATAGAGACTGACGCCTGAACAACGCTTCCAAATTGTGCAAATTTATTTTGAAAATCATGGTTCTGTTCGAAATACGTATCGCGCACTACGTCCATTTTACGGTCAACATAATCGTCTATCAAAGCAATTAATTCGATTAACTATGTAACGTGTTCGTACCACGTTTACTCTAAATGATAATACGAATCCACAGAGACGTCGTACAGTACGTACAGAAGAAGTCATTGCTGCTGTAGAGCGTAGCGTAGAGGAAGACCCGAATCAGTATATCCGCCATCGTGCACAGGAATTGGATATGTGTCCATCCATTTTATGGAAGATTTTGCGAAAATATCTTGGTTTGCGTGCTTACAAAAATCGAACTCGTGCAAGAATTGAAGCCACAGGATCACCTAGATTCGGTGAATGGGCCCAAAACAAGATTGCCGTTGATCCCAATTTTCATAACCAAATTTTGTTTAGCGACGAAGCTCACTTTTGGCTGAATGGATATGTCAAGAAACAAAACTGCCGTATTTGGAGTAATAATAATCTTAAGTGTATGTTGAGACACCGTTACATCCACAAAAAATGTCTTTTTGGGGTGCTCTTTAGGTTGGTGGATTAATTGGTTCGTACTTCTTTAAAAACGATGCTGGTCAGAACGTTACAGTCAATGGTGACCGCTATAGAGTCATGATTACTGACTTTTTCGTTCATAAATTGAACAACAATGATGTGCAGGAGCTGTGGTTTCAACAAGACGGCGCAACATGTCACACAGCTCGTACCACAATTGATTTATTGAAGAAAACGTTTGGTAACCGCATAGTTTCACGTTACGGACCCGTGAATTGGCCTCCAATATCGTGCGATCTAACGCTACTTGACTATTTCCTGTGGTTATATGTGAAGTCTCTAGTCTATGCCGATAAGCTCGAAACAAATTTTGGAAAAAGTCATCGAAAATATGACCTCCAGATTAGACTGCATACGTCCGAGCCAGCCGTGGCTGTCATATGCCAGAAATCATATCTAAATTATAATGCCAGAAGATTATCTTTCTAATAAAGTAAATTTCATGTCAATTTAAAAAAATCATCTTTGTTTTATTGCATTTCAAAGTTCTATACCTCTAAAAAAACACCCGTTATTTTACTACATTTAAAGTTTTGAACTGGAAACACTGATTAGACATTTACACTCTTGCAGATGTGTTTATCAACTGAAAGATTCGGAAAAATATTTTATGGTTTATTGTTGGTACGAGAGATGTTGTATTTTTGATTCCGAAAGGGGCAGTGATAGTGAAAATCAAAGACCAATAAAAGTACTCAAAGGAAGTCCCATCAATCCCTTTTACTCATTGAAGAATGTCTTCTGCCTGCACATGTTGAGAATTATTGTTTTGATAGTATAAACTGTTATAATAACGTTTACCCAATAATTTCAAGCACGATATTACCTCTGCAGAACTGGTTTCTTATTGCAGTTTTACTTGCGCGTTTTGAAAACATGTTTTGGAGTTTTCCCTATAAATTTGCAAGAACTCGTCCATAATGCCAGGTCAATCTTTTCTTTCAGGAACTATGTAATTCCAAATCTTTGCCAAAGAAAATATTTCCCACAGTTTATAACTTTTATTCACCCCTATTACAGAATTCGGCGAATGAGCTCAAGTGACAGTTTCAATTAATTTCCAAACTTTTGCTATTACTGAATCCGACGAACGAAAGTTGAACAAATGTCGGTAACAAAAAAACCACACGGTTGGTATTGAAAGGTCACCCATCCAAGTACTAACCACGCACAACGATGCTTGATTTCGTTGATCGAAAGCGATGCTATTATCAAAGCCTAGGCCGTTAACTTAATGTCTGTAGCTGACAGTGTCGATACGAAAGTTCATGAATGATAAGGTAATTTTAGGAATCGATAATGTAGTTCATCCGGCGAATTCCATAATTCAGTTTTACAGCGGATGCGTAAGGTCAACGGATCGAGTCAGCTCACCGGAAATAAAATTCTGCGAATTCTGTAAAAGACATGATTATTTTCAGTTAAGAAATTCGAGAATGTTTCTTTTCTCTGATCCTATAGACAAGATGCTTATTTTTGTTTCTTCGAAAATTCCACAACTCATTCCGTAAGACTGACTTGTTCAACTGGTTCAACAAGGGTTCACTGGTTCGTCAAGGGGAAATTTGATTTATTATCTTACACAAATTTGCTTAACTTGTTGAACAAACATTGAATTAAATTGTTGGTCTGTGTTATAGGCCTTAGGTGTCGTTTTGATCTAGAGACTCTTTCTGTTTTCTTTAGTTACTTAAGTACATTTCTTTTTAAGCTACATATGTCTTCTTCTCATCTCTTTTCTTTTCCTATTTCGATGCAATTCTCCTGCTGTGCTACTTCTGTCATATTTTTCGGTGCCCGCATTCATTCTCAGAACACCGATTCTTTTTTTTGATTGCATTGAACAGTGTACTCGTATAAAATGTTGACGTCTTTTGACAGCTGTGTAAGGTGAATGTATAACGAACAACTTCTTGCTTTTTAGGCCCTGCCAACTCAAGATGCGTTTCGATATCCATCAACATCGAATTTCTTTTCCAATATGATTGACAATATCTTTTCATTCAACAGTCTAGCTCTGAGGTCTGTGCGACAACGAAATCGGCACATTTGACAGATACCGCCAAAGGCCTTGGTTTGAATCGGAGTTTAACCGATTTCACCCGAAATTGCAGGTTAAATAAAAGAAGATTGTTAGTCCTTTCTGATCCAGGCACACAAATATGATTGAGACTGAAAGTCATTAGGCCTGCTTCTCCACGAGCTTTCATTATTTTTTTATTATTAAAGCAATACAAATAAATGTTCTTCTTTTTCTATTAATTTATTATAATTCCCTGAGATTCATTCCACACAATGCAATTTTATGTTTGTAAATAAATTGTATATATTTTGGTCAACAAGTGCCAGCTACAAGTTCATTCCTTTAACTACATAAAACCAAAATTTAGTGTCAAATTACAAACAAAAAAATACCCCATAACTTATGATATGGCATATTATAAACGCCTCCTTAACGGCTAACGATAAAACCATCTGAACCATTTTTAATGTTTATAGGTTCTTCAGAAAGTGGCACACCATCACTTATTAATATTTACTTCCTCTTTTCGATTTCGGCACAGAAATATTAAACTGAATGTCAATAAGCGATAAAGAACGCCATATTATAAAAAAATATATAAATATAAACATGGCCACAATTAAGTCTAGACACAAACCACAACCGGATAAAGGCCGTCCGTCGTTGTCGTCAAAAATTTAGTCGAAGCCATTTGGTGGCGAAGCAGCAATAACAAGAACAACATCAGCGATTTAACCAAAAACGGATCAATCCCAATAAAGTTTAAAAACATCAATTTTAGCTTGCGAACATAAAAACAGACAACAGCCTCATTAAAGCCGAATAAAAAGGCATTCCGCCGAAGAGGAAATAAACTACCATTTCGAGGCATTGTCCTCGGCGCAGTATAAGCATCCGCACAGGACTCGATTTCGGTTCGCCATAAAATATCAAAATTATGTCACAAATCACTCAATAAACCATTTCGATATCTATCTCCGGGCCCCCAAATGACGGGGCATTTATAACGTCTCCACATAAAAAATGCTTCGAAATTAAACCGAACCCAGCTTCAGTGTTGTTGAATGGTATAATGCCTGCCGCTGACGATGCCGCTGCCTCTGCTGCCGCTTTTGCCGCCTCTGTTGTGTCGGACTCTTTGCCTTGATGAGTGTAAGGGCTCCCAGTTTCGTCCTTACACAAAAAGTGCCCATTAAATTTGCCGCTCTGAAGCTGGAGCATGTTGATGGTAATGGTGAATGAGGACACTCATGCTTCCTTCCGTCATAGTCGCGGCCATCTTCATTTCTGTGTGTGTGAGTGTGTACGCTTGGTTTTAATGCATCATTTGGCTTTTTGTTCACTTTTTCAATTTCAAATTGTAATAACGATTGTGTCAACGGTTTCTCTGAGGTGGCGGGCGACTCCTCTGGCTCCCTCGCAGTACTAACCGCTGCGCAATTTACAACAAACTGCCAAATAATGTAGTAAAGGTTTTTGCATTTAAATCATTGAAAAGCCATATATCCTGTTAAATAAATTTAATGTCCTTTGCGCCATAATGGCTTGCAGGAGCGTTCGACATTTCGGCGATTGATGGGTGTTTGTTCCTCTCCTCTGTTCCATCATACTCTTCAAAGCGATGTATGAACTTTAGTTAGCTCAGCATAGGAGTTGCGCTTCCGTTTGACATGAAATCAAGAGGACGGATGCTTATGCAAGCGAGCACAAGCAGCTTCGCTTCCTCCCACACTCAAATTTTATAACCTACAAGTTGGTGGGGCGGCTGTGTCGCTGTGTGTGTCGTAAAAGTGTTTTTTGTTGTTTGTGATTTTTAATTTTCCTCCATAAAAAACTGTCATTTCAAATTTGTTCGTCGATAACGGTTCGAAGGTCTCGTAAAATGGCAGAGGTTGGGTACTCGCGAAATCCCAATGTTGGTATGCTGGCATAAGCCCCCTGACACTGGCATCTCCCTCTCTAATGAAACGAAATAAAAATTGTAAAGTGGTGATGGGTTAGGGTTCGAGAGCTGCCGTATTTGTCGCTGGGATATTTTTTGAAGGGAAAAGTGCACTTAGTCTTTGATTGATGACTGAAGGATGGATTCAGCGACAAAAACGTTTTGAATTTACATACGTATAGGTACATAGCTAGTTTTTGTTTTGTTTTTGTGTATATTGCAGGCGCAATATGCTCGGAAGGAAAAATATAGGTATGGTTTTTTTGATTTATTTACTTTTCGCTACAGGTGCTGGAATTGAACGCATTCAAAGGATCAGGATTATGTTCAGTCGTCAAGTGTTTTGATTTATAGCCGTTTCAGTTGGTGTTCATTATTTGTATTTTTGTAAATGAAAAAATAAAAAGTCAAAGTACCTGAGGGCTGTTGTTAAAGGGGAAATTAATAGGCTTTGGTGTTATGACTAACAAGATTTTTGGTATTATTTAAACTCAGCAAAGGTGAAGAAGTGGGTGAATTTGTGTGTTTTACTGGGGCTTTTTACCTACCTTATAGTTCTTGAGAGTTTAAAGATTCTAATTGTAACCTATAGATATCAGAAATCTTGAATTCTTTGCATGCAGGCTTATCTCCTCTGTCTTTGACTTTTTTAAAATTTGTCTACAACCTCAATTTCAAATTTATTCACCTCGATTACACTATCCGATAAATGGACTGCCGATTACAACCGACAGAATTTGTGCAGCTTTAAGAGAATTCGCTGTTCGAAAAATGCTGAATGTAGGATTTTAAACTGAAGACTACTCAAAAAGGTTTAAGGATGTCTCTGTTGAATAGGAGAGAGACGGTTGATACCTTTTCAGAATCTCCTTTTGATCCTTAAAATATGAATACAAAATTTTGATTTCAAGAGATTATGGCCCTTATTGCGAGTGTCGTTTGTTAATCGATCGACGACTTTTGTCGAAAATCGATCATCGAAAAATTATGATATCTGAAATTATTAGGCGTATTTTATTGGTAATGTATACATAGTGCAGCAATGGAAGTCCGAATAAAATGCTTTTTTGCCTGCATATACACTTTTACTTTAAATTTTAAAGTTGGTATGCTTTGCATTTATACCCGTGTCAAAATCAGCTGATTTGGAAAAGAAGTAAAATAAATATGTAATTTCTTACAAAAATCATACAAATTAAAATGAATAAAGCTCCAAAACAGAAAAGGCTATACATAATTTCTGTGCTTCTTTTAAGAAATCATCTTAATTTAGTAGATATTTCAGGCTCATTAAGTGAACAAAGTAAAAGGAAACGAAAATTAAAAATGAAATATGTATATACATATGTACCTACGAATAAACAATCCACTTTTGAATAAGCTATGGGATGCGTTGGAAAAGTATACGTTTTGATGTGGTTTATGCTGAATTAACATCACTGAAAAAATTGTTGTCAAACAAGTGGCAAAATTATTAATAAAATCAAATCCCAATGGCATGTATGTATGTATGTATGTATGTGTATATACACAAAGTGAAATTAAGGGCTCAGTGTCAGAAAAAAATACTTTTCATGTCCTTTTTAATCGTTTGGCATCGCAGCCATCCTTCGATGAATTTCATACTCTCACGTGACAGATAGGGAACATGCACACGCATTAAGAGGCAACATTTTGACCATTCGTAAATTAATATTTCAAACCACATAATTTTGGCTCTTGTGAAAATTTACCATAAAATGAACAAATATCACCGAACACATTCTCAAATAATCAAAACCTGCCAACCTCACGAAAAATAAAACTTTTGCAACCAATTTGAGTGTCACTGTAATCCAGATGCTCCAAAACTTTATCAGCACTATTATGTGCACTCTTATTACTGCCTAGTTTATACGCACTATTCCTTTGTTGTTGTTTACTGTGTAAAATTTTACTGCGCTGCCTATACATTTCCCAATAAAAAACGGCTATTCTTGTATAAGATACCATAAGCTGTATTTTAATACGTGGTTATAACAGCATTAAGTTATCTAAATAGTTTTGGATACAAATTTTAACGCATCAAACGTTTTGGCACTATCGACTTTTATCGAATCGAACGTTAACGACACTCACAATAAGGCCCTATTACTACTTTACTTACTTACTTAACCGGCTCCCGATCCATGGAGGGTCTCTGCCTGAGTTATTGCGGTCTTCCATCGGTTGCGATCCCTCGCGAGCTCCCTCCAGTCGTCGGGACCAAGCGCCCTTGCGTCTATAACCGCCTGGTCCCTGTAGCGGAGGTTCGGTGTTCCTCGTCGTCTCGAACCTGGGGGCTTGGATTCGAAGATTTTCTTGGCTGGAGCGTTGTTGTCCATTCGCTCGATGTGACCGAGCCAGTGTAGTCGACGTGTTTTGGCTTTTTGGACTACATCCACATCTTGGTACAGCTCGTATAATTCACGATTGAATCTTCTCCTCCATTCGCCCTCTTCGCATATAGGACCAAATATCCGCCGAAGAATTTTTCTCTCGAAAGTGCCCAGTATCAATTCACTCGGCGCCGTAGAGTAGAACTGGTAAAATTAGCGTTTTGTATAGCGTGCACTTTGTCTTTCGAGAAAGGAGTTTTGAACCCATTTGTTTGGCCAAACCGAAGTAGCAGCGGTTTGCTAGGGTAATTAGGGTAGTTCGTTCCGAGGTAGGTGAACTCCTTGACTACCTCGAAATTACTGCTACCAACAGTGACGTTTTGTCCTAGGCGATGGACAGATGCGACTTTGTTTGTTGATAGCATATACTTTGTTTTGTCCTCTTTAACTTCAAGACCAACGCGTTTCGCCTGTTCATCAATAGCTGTGAACGCTTCTAGCACAGCACGCTTGGAGCGGCCGATGATATCGATGTCGTCCGCATATCCAAGCAGTTGGGAAGACCTGTTGAAAATAGTGCCTTCCAGGTTAACACCACTCTTGCGCACTATCTGCTCCAGGACTAGGTTAAACAAATCACATGATAGCGCATCCCCTTGTCTGAACCCTGTGCACGTTTGGAATAGCTCGGATGAGCTGTTACCCATTTGCACTTTGCACCGCGTATTTTGTAACGTCATGCGGCATAGCTGGATCAGTTTTTTCGGGATCCCGAGTTCCGACATTGCCAATAGAAGCTCTTGGCGACTTATGCTATCATATGCGGCTTTAAAGTCGATGAAAAGATGGTGGGTCTCGACTTGAAATTCGTTGGTCTTTTCCAGGATTTGCCTCAATGTGAAGATTTGGTCTATCGTTGATCTGCCTGGCCTGAAGCCACACTGGTACGTGCCGATTATAGTGTTGCAGAAAGGTTTTAGACGCTCACATAGTACGGTGGATAGGATCTTGTAGGCAACATTAAGCAGGGATATGCCCCTGTAGTTTTTGCAGGACATAGGATCGCCTTTTTTGTAGATTGGGCACATGGAGCTATTTGACCAGTCGTCGGGCATGCTTTCCTCCTCCCACACTTGGTTGATGAGCTGATGCATGCACCCTATCAGGACATCTCCTCCATACTTAAAGAGTTCCGCAGGTAGGCCATCCGAGCCTGCGGATTTGTTATTCTTAAGCTTGTGTATGGCTTTCTTAACCTCTTCAGTACTGGGTAGTGGGACTGGATCTTCATTGACTGGTCTTATGCTTCTTTGCTCCCCTGTGTTTTCGTCTAAATAATGCCCATTAAGCAGCTGCTGGAAATGCTGTTTAAACATGTCTACAATTTCCTGTGCTTCGGTGACTAGGTTCCCTTCGCTGTTTCGAAGAGCTTGCGTGCCGGTCCTAAAACCTGATGCCAGTTGTTTGGCTGTTTTATAGAACCGGTGGGTGTTTGTGTCGGTGCTAGACTCCTCGAGATACCTGAGCTGAGAAGCTGCGGCTGCTCTTTTCTTTCTGCGCAGGGTTTTTTTCTCCTTCCTTCTCTTTTCACGGTACTCAAAAACTCTTTTGCTGCTCTTGTTTTCCGTTGCAGCATTTGCATTCGTGCATTTTCCGTCTCCTGCTTCAATACCGCGCATTCATTATCATACCACGGGTTCTTTTTCCTAGGTGGTTGATAGCCTATGGTGGACTCGGCTACCTCCCTAATGATATCGCGGTACTGGTTCCACTGGTTGTTGACGCTTGTAGCTGGGGGTACGGCAGAGAGTTTCCCGGTCAATTGCTCACTGTAGTCTCTGGCTTTCTCAGGTGTGCTAAGGCATGCAGTATTGAATTTCTTCCTTTGGGCGGTCCTCATTTTCTTTTCGTTGGACAGTCGGGCTCTGAACTTTGTCACAACAAGAAAGTGGTCAGAGTCCACGTTTGCACTTCGGAAAGTTCGCACGTCCAAGATGTTCGACGCGTGCCTTGCGCCAATTAGCACGTGGTCGATTTGGTTGGCGGTTCGACCATCTGGAGATCGCCAGGTTGCTGTGTGTATTAGTGTGAGATTATTAGAAAGTCGTAATTCAAAAATTCTGTTTTAAAAATATTTTATGAAATTTAGCTTTTGGAAGTCCGAAAATTCATGTTGCTTTTAATTTAAATTTTATCCTTTGGTTTCTAATATTGGGAATGAAATTGTACATAGAAACCATTTCTTTTTTTTAAATATGGAACTCATCTTTTAAAAAAACGACTTTTGAACTGATAAATGTATGTCAAGAATGACATCACCTATAAGGTAGTTTTAAAAATGGCAAGGTAGTTTCACGAATCGATATTACAGTTCATCCGGTGGTTCTCCTATCTATTAAATAGGATGCGGATGTTTTGGGGAGTGACCACTATTAAAATTCTGATTTTGAATACGTGACTATTAATTCTGTATGTTTTTGAAGTATTTAAGAAAAAATTCAATATTATAACATTTTCAAATTAAAAACTAAGGTTCAAAAATGTATTTAATTTGTGGACGAAAACGGTTTATAACCATAAAAAACATAGGAAATAGTTGGATCTAAAAAAAAAACACAAAAACTGAATCAGTTAAAGGTCCGAATAACACTCAAAAACGGGTTTTCCACAAGAAAGATGTATGCTCGTAATAATCGTAAATGAAGTAAATACATTAGCAACTACCCTTAATGTACAAGATGGCGCAAAAGTAATGTCTTACTATGAATTGGTCGCCATTTTGTTAGAAAACGCTCCGTTTTCACGAAAAGATTATTAAAAAAAAAATTATAATCATATTTTGAAAAAATTATACAGATCAAATGCTTAATTAACGGCATTTTGAATTGTTGGAAAACTTGTGACTCAAAATTGGGCAATTCTTCTTTAATTTTCGCTTTCAAAACTAATAGATTTTATAGTTTGCTGTGGTTAACGTGCGATGTGCGATTTCAAAAAGCTCGAAAGGCAGAAGTCTTGCTCCATTAGATCTGACCATTTGGAAGGCCAGTTCAGAACTCGAAAATGGGAGATCATTCGGCCTGGAAATTATTGGTGTCTCAAAGTCTTCATCATTGCCTCAGCTGTATCAGCGGTTGATCGTTCCTGCTAGAAACAACAAAGCTGGAGAGTAGCTTGCAAAAAAAATACTCGTTTAATATTTCATCGGCGTCCTTAAAAAAAAATAAGGACCAATAACTTTTGAACAGCAGACATCACACAAAAAGTCACGTTGAGGGGACGCAATAACTCTTGTTACATTTTATGTCGGTTCTCTGTGCACCTGAAACCCAAAATGGTGTTTGTTAACATTACCACTTAAGTGGAAATGGGCTTCGTCGCTCATTATGATTTTTGATACGAAATCATCCTCTTCTAGCACAAAGTTTAACAAAGGATGGGGGCGAGTTTAACCTCGTTCGACCGCCAGCAAACAGCAATTCTTGAACGGTTTGCACTTTGGAACAATTTTAAGTGTTTCACAAGGATTCTATGTCAAAATTGTCAAAATCGTCATCTCGTCGATGTTATCGGTCAAAAGAGCAAAATGAGGAGTGCCGCTTCTGGCGTTATCTTAAGTGGGCCCAGTTTGGGCAAGATGCTCAGCCAAATGCTTAATATTTCAATATTTCACGCACGTGGTATACACGACGAAGAGTAAAGCGACCACACTGCGTTAAAAGAAAATACCGAAAATTAGTGAAATAAGAAGTAACAATAATTCCACGTTCTTCAGCTGTGTATCGCTCAATTTCTTGTTACCACCTTATTCTCTATCTGTTTAAAACATACATGTCAATGCAAAATGACATTTGACGCCATTTCACATTATGACATTATATTTGCGCCACCTTGTGTATAACTTATCTAGTCATAAAAACTGAAACAAGCCTAAACGCATGCATTTCTCTGTGACACGTTGGAGTTTTGTGCATCGTTAGTCGCGGCTATTCGAGAATACAGCTGGACTACGCTGCCTTACCGACTTAAATCAAACGAAACCCAGTGAGATGACGGAAAATCGTTTCGTGGGAAATGAGTATTCCTCAATATTATCTATGTCTTGCATCATCATAGAATGTTTCGGATTGAAGCAGACATATAAGCAAAAACTAAACTGGAATGCCATACCGACGCGAAGGTATTCACCGTCGAAGAATCTTTTAATAAACTAAATGTCCCAGCTTATACTCAGACATCAAGGTAACCGTCAAGCCTTATTACCAAGGTTGAAAGAGCCACTATTTTGCAAATATATTATAATGTAAGGTGGGGAATGAGAAGTGATAGTTTTAACCATATTCATTTTTGTCAGAAAGAAGTAAAAATGTCTTCAAAAGCTTATGAAAAACTGATTTGGACGACTTGACGTTGTAAGGCCTTTCAACCAATCAATATCCGCTAATATGTATTGGACAAATCCAAAGAAATCTGGTTCATCTCAAAAGGCGAGAAAATCAAATCTAAGGATTGGTTCAAAAATAACAAACAGAGCTTCATATCCTCGGATGACTTTCCAGATGGTAGTCCGATCTACCGCTTGGCATAATGGTTATGTGATTGTATTAGACTGTCGTGTAAAGGTCTTGAGTTCTATTATGAGCCGCTGCAAAATGTTTCTCAGGGATGCACTGTCTCTGGCGAGGAATTTACAAATCATCTAAGAGTATCTCTCGTCATGAAAATTGCTGCTCATTTATCGATCGGAATCAGCAGAAAATTGTAGGCCACCTCTATTCCTGGAAACACCCACAAAGGAATGGTTGAGAGTTTTAAGTCAATGGTTCTCTTCGAGCTGTTGAGCCACGAAATTTATATTCTGGTCTTCTAGAAACCGAAATATTGGGCCAACGAAGCAAGCTTTTGTCGGTACAGTAAACTTTTTTCCAATCAATGAGGTGCACGCTACAATCGATGATTGGTAATAAATAGCGTCCCAGGTAGTTTCTTAAGGGAAATTGTAGGTATTCCAAAAGATGTTTTCTTTAAATTTCACAAAAAATAGTGTTTTGAAGCTTGAAAGCCGAATTTCTAAGAAATGGAAACAATTATTTCATCTTTAAGCCATCTTTAAGTTTCTAGAGGAGGTTTTAATGACTAGCTCATTACTTTAAATAACTGAACTCTGGAGTTATTTAAAGTAAATTTACTTCTCTGAGTTTAGGATATAACAACCAATTTTTTGCGATTTTTTTTCTTTATTAAAATTATCAAACAAATCCATTACCAATACCACTAACAACACACTTAACCTAAGGAAAAATGGATGCCCTCTGGTCAAAAGACAAAACAGCTATCCGAAATACCCAAACGAGTTTTAAAACCACAAACCTTATTCCAAATGGACATTGCATTTCATTTCGATTGCCATCCCTCAAAAACGAATTCTCCCCCAAACTAAAAAAAAAAAAACTGAAAATATACCCAAAACAATATACTCTAGCATTCCTGAAGCTTTAAGAAAAACTCAATTTCAATTCTGGTTAAGTTGAAAGACCGTGTGTATCGATTGCGCCCCATTTTAAGTGCGAGGGGATTCTTTACATTTGTTGTAACCTGGTGCGTCGAAAACTCAGTTAATTTTTTTTTCCAAATCTTCTATAGGTCTATCCTTTGTTTGTTTTGTTTTTTTTTGGTTTGTCCTTGCAAACCAAAGAAAGGTTGCAAAAAAGGATGACAGAAAAAATGAAAAACCCTGAAATAGCATTGAAACTAGAAAACCTGGCATTTCTGCGGCCGAAACAAACGTATGCTGCGATATTAGAACGGTTTAAGTTCAGTCTTTTGACGTTCCGCAGTTCGCTTTTATGTGGTGACTTTCATTGGACCAAAAATGTTTGCGGTCGTGGCTTTTAATCTCTGCCCCTGAGGCCCGCTGTTTCGTATGCTAAAAAGAAATACACATAGGTATACAAAAGCAGTTGTGTGGTTAGTTGCAAAAAAAAAAAAAAAAAAAAATAAAAAAACAAAACGAGAAATCATACAAAATATAAAAATAAAAAAACATGGCAGGACCGCTTTTTTCATGAGTTTCCTTTTCCTATTCATGACCCGAAATGGTATTTTCCGCCGCTGTTTTCTTTTGTACCACCAGTACCAGACTATGCTGCAGCTAATACACTTTAGTGAGAATTCGTTTGAATGTGAGTATGAGAACGAGGACTTCCCGCTCCATGTATCTTCAAAAGGATCCGTTTTGTATCATGATTTCTTTCTTTCAGGTTTTGTTTTTTGTTGGTCGAGCAAGAAACAACATTTCACACATGTCGAGTCGGTTGTTGTGAAATAAATTTCACTAAGTTAAATTTATTTATATTTAACGCGAATGTATGAATACTGCGCTGCGGTAACTGTTATCTATTAGCAAGGACATGTTTTATTTTGCTATACCAAAGGCCAAAGGTCATGTTATATTTGAAAATGATTTATTCCATCGAATGCGGAGGTTTTGGGTATAAATGGTGTTTATTCATATGATTTCTTTATCGGTTTTAATATAGTAATAGGATCTGGAAAAACGTCGACAGGAATCGTGGTGATCGAGAGTTTCGCTAAGCCGCAAAATTCTTGAGCAAAAACCCTTCATTCTGAATTTAAATTGAATAACTGGCAACAACTCTCTTTTGCGAAGATTTAAGACTTTCAACCTTGCTATCGCGTAAAACTATTTTTTGATATTTAGATGTGAAATCTGTGTTAATCTGTGCTAGCGTTATAGGGTGAACCAAAAACGTGGATCTAACGTGCATGTTCCGTATAGCCCGTTACGGTTACACTTTCCGTGTATTACGTTACCTTACGGAAGATTGCACTAAAGACCCTGTTTACATTGGGAATATTACATTTGTATACAAGAAATCGTGTTTACATTGGAAACTTTGAGGCGTCTCAAGTTTGCATATAGTGTCAATCGATTGACATCTCGATTTTACTACTTTCCATTGATAGTTGGAACTAAATATCTTCATTCACCAACATTTCTTAAACTCTCACCCATAATATATGAAAAAGTCGGAGGACGAAACAACTGGTGTCAAATTTCATTGCCAGTTTATTCAATGTCTTAAATAAAACCCCTTCCCGTAGTGATAAGCGATTGAATTTAATTTTCTTCTCCGAAAAATGCATTTTCAATCGGCAATCGATTGACATTTGCAACGTAATATTCTCGATACGTCAACACTTATTTTTGTCCCTTATCTGTCAAACCAAATTTCGAATAAAAAATTCAATAATGTACATTGTACATACATGCATCGAAATATATGTAGATCATTCCCCATCTGTTAAGCCATGAACTGGATGAACTGTTGACTACGATGCCAATGGATTAAAAATTTTAGCTTTTTTCGCTTATATTATGACTATGACAATTTCTAATACAAGATGGGAATGATGTCAATCGACTTTTAAATTTCTGACAGAGGGAGTGAGATAAAGTAACCAAACGTCAAAAAAAGCCGGAGGATTTAGTTTAGTGTGAACAGTGTCTATAGCAGAAAAAAGAAGTCAAGAGTCTGATTACACGATTCATTTTTTGCATCTTGAATCTTGTAATCAAGCTCTAAGAGCCAACGTTCACCATTAGGGACATTGACTTACTTTATATGGACTGCTAGTCGCTCATTTTCTTCATACAAATCCTCAAAAAAAGTGGTTCCACTTTTAAGGTTCTCTCTAACGAAAATGCGCGATCAAAAGATGTCACTTAAAAAAAGGAACTAATTTTTGACAATTCAACCCCAGCGTTTGTTGTCAAAAATTAGTTCCTTTTTTTAAGTGACATCTTTTGATCGCGCATTATCACTAGGAAGAAAGTTTAAAAGTGGAACCATCGTGAAGTTGGCTACTAGCAGTCCATATCTAGTAAGTCAATGATTAGGGGCGTTCACATTCTCAAATATGTTTGACAATCTCGGCATGATTGGCTTGATTTTGATAATTTCAACGCTAAATGCATCGGATTGTCAAGCATGTTGAATGGATTTCAAAATGTTTTCATATTTGGCTGAATGACAGGCATATTTGATAGGTAATATGAACGTGCTTATTAAGATTCCAAGCAAAAAGTTAAATAGTTGTAGTATTTTGTATCAGATAACATCTCTGTTTGAATATAGGTGGACAAGTTTATAATGTTGTATCAAATAGCATCCCTGCACTGTTTAAACATTAGTCTAAGATACTTTACGATACGTATCGGAGTTCTGTGGTTTATTCGTTTTCTTACAATATTTAACTTTTGAAATAAATTGGTTCGTTCCTTTTTATTTTGAAACTCCGTGATTTTCTGTAAATTTCAGTCCAAGGTTCTGTCAAAGTTCATATAAAAAAAATTTAATCTACTATGCACAGAAAATATTTGCAATATTTAAAATACAACGTTTACATTACGATTGAATTATTATGTATATTTATTGGGGAAGCTCACTAACGACAATTGGGCACTGGTAGGGGTTGCCAGATTTTATTTACACCTTGGCGGGACAAATAGCTAAAATAGTGAAAGATTTCAATATATTGCCGGGGCAAAATAAAAAATTATAATATGCGCGTAGATCAAAATAAATAAAATCTTTTACATTACATTACATTTTACGCTACACCGTGTATAAATCTACGAAGTAGAGACACAGAAAAGCACTGGCAACTGAGGCCATCGGCTTTAGACAATACGACAGAGAGAGACACACACAAAGAAAGAACAACAGAAGAAACACATGTCAACAGAACACGGTTGGTATTTGAACGGTGCCCCATCCAAGTACTAACCGCTCGCAATGATGCTTGATTTCGCTGATCGATGGGAAGCGATGCTTTCATCAAAGCCACGGCCGTTGACAAAAATCTTTTATTAATTACTTATTAAATGACTTTTTTTGTTATTTGTCATTTGCAAATATTTTTCTTTTGTCAATTTTAATGACAGATGTCAGTTTGCAATAATACAATCTTCGTTAAGTTAGGTTTGTTTGATTGAAATTTTAAAAGCAATTTCTTAAGGTTAAATCACAATGCAGCGATTGTTTCTTAACAATGAAAGATTTATTTTAATTTCAATTTCAATTTGTTTTATTTGCAGTGTACATGTAAGACCTAGTCTTTTATAGTAATAACAATTTGTGAATACTTAATTTAAGTTCAAAAAAGAAAAACTTAAAAACTATGTTGGTGAGTGAAATTAAGATGAGGAAATAAAAAGAAGATAGAAAAGAAGAAGAAAAGACGAAGAAGAAAAACAAATGCCAATTAGAGGAAGTAGGCATGGAAGTGAGAAAATAGATTTTAAATAGAAAAATCATAAAAACTGTTGTATGTTAATAATTAAACAATTAATGCTGTTCCGATTCTCTTTGTAAAATTTTGGTTTTAAACTCCTTGAACCCATTAGTTCGTTTGACATCAACTGGCAGAGCATTCCAAAGTTTAGTGGTGCAGACAAAAAACAATTGAGCTGAGTTGATATAGTTACAAGTGGGGACGATAAGGTTAAAAGTTCTAAGAGATTGTGCAAACATCAATTTTTCAAATAAATAAGTAGGTTCTTTTGTATTAATTATTTTATACAGGAAAATTAGTTTTCTTGCATTTAAAAACTGTAGCAGCGAACAGCCCAAAGCAAGTAAATTGTAATGTGTTATGTGATCAAATCTGCGAATATTATATGTAAGATATTTACTTACATTAGAAATTATTTTGTGAGTTTGAGTCCCAACCCGGGAAAAAAGCTGCCCAGCGGGACAGATGAATTTATGTCTAAAGTTTCGGGTAAACCGGGACGTCTAGCAACCCTAACTGGGACGAACATTGATGTTAACACATTTTAAACGCGAGTCCCGAAACTCACACTTTTTTACTTGTGATATATTTATGTAGGTATAATATAGAGCAAGTTCTGCTTTTGGAAAGCAACTTGAGATTTCGATCAAAGTTGGCATTACGGTGATATCGAAGACGTAAAAAGTGGGCCTCGCAATTATGTCGGTCTGTCTATCTGATCGTCTGCAGTCTAAACAGCACGGCTGGTTTTCTTTAAACTTGGTAGATATCATTTTAAATTCCCCCTGCCCCACACGCCCAAAAATAACGGTAAATGCAATATATTGTATTTTTCGAAATTTTACAAATAATTGTTTATCTCAAAAACTGTTCCACAGATTTTATTAAAAAAAAAAAACTTAAAAAAACTTTTGTATGCTAAGGCTCCCCAAAAGCTTAAATAGTATTGTGTATACAAATTCTCAAAAAAAATTTTTAAAATTAAATTTTTTTTTAACCTAATATTTTGAAAACCCCGTGTTTTGGTTTTTTGAAAAAAAAAATCCAAGTGCATCCCACATTTTGTTCTTGAAAAATTTAATAATAAAACGATTTTAAAACTTTGTTTAAATAAATTAATACTTTTCCAGAAATCAGACGGCAATTCCATGCATTTGAACATCCTTATCTTATTAAATCCATGTTTTATATTCATAAAATGTATTTTAAGTTCCAAAGTACTTTTACATAAGAGCAAGTTCGTGCGATCCGGTCGTGCATTTTATTTTTTCAAGCTTTAAGGGAGCTTTCTAACTAAAACAAAAACAAAGATATTATAGAATGTTGGACCCATGGCGCTTTATGTCACTATACCACAAACCGCCCAAATAATTAAGCGTTCCGACGTTGTATCCTGTCTACCGTATACTTACATATATTTAACTTGTAAACGACATTAAAGTTTATTTCAAGAAATGTAGTTTTTTTTTAACACGTTTGCCTACAAGGATTACATTTTTATTAGAATAATCCTCATAAATCCTTCAACCACCTATGCAATGTCTGTGATTTTCCTCCATTAATATAATAGACAAATATTTACATATAGAAAGTCGCGGATAAGATGTAAGCTCACGTAACAAACATCATCGGAAATGTCAAAAGAAGGTCCTTAAATTATTATGAATTTTATGCACACAGACGTATTTTGGGACAGATTGTTTGTTTTCCATTTGTAACTTTGGACATTTTGGTGCCATGTTGCTTCTCCCGCCCACATTTATAAATAATTAAGCTATTCAATTTTTGTGTTTCTTATTGAAATCCTGTGGAGATATTGGAGTCTCGTTGTTCCGCTTTTGGCATCATTTTAATCTTAACAAAATTATAAATGAAAATAATTTACCAATGGGCTGTGGAGCGTCTTTTCAAAAATTTAATAAATTGTAGTCGTTTCTAAGAAAATCGAAAAAAAATTAATTAAAAAATTAAAAGTAACTTAGAGCTCTCAACCATTCCTGTTTCTGTGCCAGCCAATTCCGAACTTTTAAAACAAGAAGCACTTTTCATGATAGGAGATACTCTTGGAAGATTTTTCACTTTCTTGCTAGAGACAGTACGCCTGAGTTTTTTTCCAACGCACTAATCATTATACCAAGAGGTACTTCAAATCATTTTAATACTATTAAAATTTTAGTATCGAAATGGACTTTATTTAATAGCTAGGCAAATGCTCATACGTCTTGCCCAGGAGGTCGTAGAACATGCATTTCATGTTACCGTTTTTCTCCTAAGTGGAAGCTAGCTATTAGGCTGTGATGCGAATTGGCGTTAGACGTTCGTTTACTTGAAATTCAAGCCCATTCCATGGCAATTTTTTGAATTGTGGTGATAGCTACTTTGCAGTAGTGTAGATACTCCGCTAGTTTTTGGCTGCGTGTGCGCTATTAAGAGACTTAACATTCCACAAGCAGATCCGAATTTCATTGTCCGTATTTCCTTTGCTTGGTCTGTAAACAGCTAATTCGGCCCTATCTGAAGATTTGTGTTGTTTTCCAAAAGTCTTACGTGGTTGGGAAGTCATTCCGACATCATGAGCCTCAACCTGGAGGACATGTCCTTAAGTATAACTATAAGGACGGCCCCACGGACGGAGACTTCTTGAGCTCCGAATATGTCGCAGTAGTTATTGTGTTCGCTAAGTGGTTCAACTTGAATGAAACTGTAAAAGAAACCGTTGATTACATCTGAAATAATTCTTCAACTGCCTTATTCGAAACATGCAAAATCTGTCCAACCTACATGTACAGCTGAATCCTTTCAAATGTGCATACTCTTCCTTTTTCAAAACCCATGGCATAAAGGCATTCGATTGAGTTTTACAATCCACATCAATTCTTTACCAAACACCGAAATATTCCTTCGTTAACCAAATCTTCTATAGACAAACCCATTCAACTTGGAACTTATGTTTAATTAAAAATCTCGCATTGCCTTGAATGCAATGACTTTTCTCATCTCAAAAAGCTGCAATCGATAAACAATCTTGTTAAGGCATAGATACCTACATGTTGTGCCTAAGCCGTACGAAAGATTCAAAACCAATCACCGCAATCCCCGAAAAAAATCTCCCAAAAATCCAAAATTCCTATGGAATTGCAACATCTGTGTCCGAACCGCGACATTCAGAACTCCATCAGAATATAGAAACGCAAACGTAAATTGCTTTGTTCCCTGAACAGAAATGACTTCAAACTTCCGACGACGCGACACGTGAGATTTCCTATGAAATTTCCAATTTAAATGCAGATCCTTCCAATTCGGAGGTAAACAAAAAAAAAAACTTCCGCCATTCAATCACACTTTCAGCCAAAGTAAAATCCGTCAAAGTGCTTTCATCAGCAGCAGCCTCCAGCACAACCACACAACTGTTGGTTGGTTCCAAGACTCCATGTTCTATAACCGGAAATTAGTTGCAAAAGCCTTTGGTCGATAACTTTCTGACCAAGCAAACAGCACTAACATAATGCTTACATGGCACTTTCTATAAGCCATAATAGAAGAGTCGATTACAAAGGATTCCAAGACGTCTACTCGGTTCGGTTCTCTATTGTTGCCATCGATGGAAGGCAACTTCAACAAAAATAAAACACAATCAAAAATCATATTTCGCACAGAGTCCTTCGACAGGATGTACACCTACCAATAGCAATATGACACATTGTTTGCCTTTGTGTGTGTGAGCTAACTAATAATAATAATATTGTAATAAGGTCGCATAAATAAACTTTTAAGGGATAACGATAACAGGATCAATTGCAGATGCAAAGCACACCACCACCAGAAGTAGACCACACAAATGACAGCGGCAGCAACCGATACGACTGGCTGCTGCTGCAGACGCAGCAGGACACCACAGCTCCACACAGCTATAAAGTCCAACAGAGTGTGTATTTTACAAAGGAGGCGCTAAGACCAGGACCAAGAGTAAGAGCAAGAGGCAAGACCCAAAGAACCATAGAACAAAGACAGCCCGGCAAGGGACAAGTGAAAACTAAACAAACAAAGTCCAGCCTTGCGTTCATCGCCTTAACTTGTTGTCCTTCGGATCAGAAATCAGCAGAGCTGTGAGCTGCTTGCCGAGTGTGGTGGGGTGTAGGTCCAAGGGGAATTATATCCATGTTAATGTTGCACTAAGTACCAAGTTTTCTGGCTTTACAGAAGGACCAGTCCAAGGACACTTTACCGGACTACTTTGTTATAGGTGACCAAAGAGAGAACATAGAGTGTGGTTAGCAGAAGGATTTTCTTAGAGTCCTTCCTATCGAATGGAATTACGAACATTTGTGAATACCATCATCGTCTTCAGTGTTGTTGTACGAGTGAGTATAGATTCGCATTATTGGTGGTGTCCTTCATTGTTGACTACACTGGCGAATATTGATATTGTGGCTTTGCAATTAAACAGTTAAGTGGCTCCATATAACCCTTAGAGATATCGCCTCTATATACTCGTATTTATATGCATATGAAGCAACAGCAGGAGCAACATGTTAGCCATTTGTATATATGTATGTTTTGTTAGCAATTTCTGGATGAGGTCTTTCAATTCCCATTCAAGCATGCCAAACATGGCCGCAAATGCATTTATGGCCATGGAAATATCTCTCATCCAGTATATATCTCCTTGAGGAGTGAGTATTGGTTTTCGTAAGAATAACATTTTATTTTATTATAAGGCTGAATGAGTTAAGGGCATAGGATATAGAATGGATTTCAGGTCATAAATATTGAGATTGTTTTGAAATTGCTGGACATAATTCCCTGGGTGCATTTTGTCCAGGCACATAACTTATTTTCAACTAGTGGCTTGTCGCAAAAAAATTTAAATTTTTCAACCTACGGTTTATTCTATTTTCACATAAGTTTTAAGGTAAGTAGAAATAAGGTATTAAAGTTTGATTGTCACTAAGATTGAGTTGAATTTTATTTCTCAGATCAAGGCTCTATTTCACCCAATAACTTTTCACTTTGCACTTCCCAACTTTTCAGAAAATAATTTTCTGCAAACTAAAAGTTCGAAGATTCATAAAAAATGTGCATACATCACAGTTTTCGTTATTTCCTAAACTCAGTTTTTTTTAATCGGACACCCCGTAGATCAGAAGTAAGAAGATGTCCTAAAAACAAAATTTGACAGATGTCATAAAACAGTGGCTGGAAATTCGGCCTAAAAAAATAAAAAAAAACAACACAAGAAAATGTCTAACGGGGTTAAATCGCAATATCTTGATGGCCAGCTCCCATCGTATCTAGGTGAGATAACCACTTTGAATTTGGGGCAAATTGGTTCTCATAGATGGGTAACACTCTCCCTCGATGGCAATACCAAAGCTTTGTTTTCACCCCATACCAAACAATTGACTTTCTGCGAATATATTGCCAATTGGTGAACCTCATATGGATTGACATAGTGTCAATTTTTTTTATGTTTCATACTCGCTCAAGGGTTTATTGTGAGACCCTTATAATGTTGAAAATAAACATAGCACGAGCGAAGGGAAAATTAGGTGGGAGAGAAAAGAGTTGTCGATGAAACGGCAAGAGAAAACCATGCCGGATAAATCCTACTATCCTACTAATATTATAAATGTGAATGTTACGATGTATGGATGTTTGTTACTCAATAGCGCTTGAACAACTGAATGGATCTTGATAAAATTTAACACACAAAAAATTTATAGTCTGGATTACCGTATAGGCTACTTTTTTTTTTATTATCAGGGGAGGAGCATTTGGTGGTCGAAACACCCCAAAATTATTTATCTCTACTTCTATCTTCGTATTGCACTGAAATGTAGTACATATACATAAGTAGTTGCATTGAAATGCTATACTTTGGTGGTGCGGGCCCAGAGGAGGGGCATTGTTTGATTAATTTACCTAATCAGTAACGATAAAAACACTCAAAAAAGTTTAAAAAAAAAATAAAATTCTCCGAATTAAAAACAAAAAAAAATTTGACAAATACATATTTGTGTCTTTGAATTTAAACTATTTTAAGGTAAGTTAAACTTTATGTGCCTACATACATTGTTACAGGATAGTTACATACGTATGTGATTTGCTCATTGTTTGTTAGTTTTTTTTCAAAATATCCTTCGCTTGGCTCCATTACCTTTAAGAAAAGGACTTGATTGGATTTATTGGTTTGCTGTTTTGTTTAAATCCAGGTACATGCATACGTTAAATAAAAATAATTCGTACGCTTTCAACTTCTCATATTGAACAGGAGATCAGTTGTGACAGTTCTTGGCTAATTTAAACGTGTTTATTATTTCAGTGGTAAGTCGTCTTTTTCAAATAGAGCAGTTCAACGATGACACACAGAAGTAAAATAAACACCCAAAAACAACATTCCGTACTTCACACAAGATTTCCATTTACACAAGATTTCCAATGCAAGAAAAACTGAGCGAATCTACAGAAACTTTTAGACACATGATTTATTTTGAAAAACTTCAGTTAAAAAAAAAATTTGCTTGCGGGAGTTCCCGCACGGGTAAGCTAGTTATTCCATAATCGTGTTGTGCGACTAAAAAACGAATCTCTGTATTTGACTATACGTTTAAAATTAGGTTTGACGGTGAACTTGTGAGCATTCCTAGCGAAACGGGTATCACGGGTGAACTGAAAGATGGGAGGAATGCAACTGGCTACTTCTATATAGTGAGCATTGCTTATGAAAGAAGCGATAAAACAATGAAATGCAAGAAACATTCCAATGGTGTTTAAAAGATGGGAATGAATCCGTGATGTTTCCTAACAGTTTTAACGCTCTAATCTGAATTCTATTAAATAAGTGGAGAAAAGTTTGAACTACACCTTCCCAAAGATGTGAGTTACTCGTATATTTAAGTTTTGGACATAAAAACGCCTAATAAATTGTAGCCAGGTCGGATGAGTGAACAATTTTTTGCATCAATATACAAATCCTAAGCGTTTAGCAGCGTTTTTGGCGGTCTCAAGAATGTGGTCATTCCAACGAAGATCATTTTTTGCACACATACCAAGTACTGAGAGCTTTTCGGATTCTTCGATATCAGTGCCATTCAATCACAATGGCAATAAAGGCACATTTTGCTTCAACGACAATAGGCAGCATTGAGTTCTCGAAGCACTAAACTTCAAACGATTTTTTATGCCCCTAAGCTTATCATACGATATCGTTGCAAATCCACTTCCAAAGGAGATAGGCGTAAATTTGAGAACAATTATGAGAATCTAAGGATAGAGTTGGCTGCAAAACAATGAGTTGGATTCGAAGGTTTAGACAAGAGATTATTTATAAAAATGAGGAAGAAAATCGAATACAAAACGGACCCTTGTAGATTACCAGCATTTATTTTGTGAAGATCAAACTTGAAATTGTCCAATACAACATGTATTGAATGATCTAGAAGGTGATTACTCATCCAAAGAAAAAGGGTTTCATTGATACCAAACCCACGTATTTTCGATACTATTAAATGCCTTACACATATCAAGCGCAAGAATCTTAATTTCTCCAAATCAATGTAAAGATGTGTTCCACTCTTTGGTGAGATATTCATCAGATCACGAGTGGAACGATAGCTGCGAAAGTCGTATTTACAGCCATTCAGAAGCTTTCGATCTTCCAGATATTTCTTGAGCTGATGTTTGATCAGTGATTCTATTAACTTGGAAAGAAGTGACAATAGTGGTCGAGAGGAGCAGGGGCAAGATGGCTCACGACTAGACAAATACTTATTTCCATCTTCATCTTCAGTAGGAGTGATCATAAAACTATTGCAATAGCTTTGCCAGCGATACAGAACGCCTCTTCAGAAAATTTGGAAATATTACTTGTTGATGTACCTGTTCATCCAAAAATTGTAATAGTCGATGAAGATATTTTTTTCCCCGAATTTTCAACCTTGTTACAGCTTCCAACTGTTTCAGAACAAAGTTAGAAAGTACTTTCACCCCTTATTCAAAGCTAAAACTTAGCATGGTGATTATACTCTTCAGAACATGCCATGAACTGTAAAAAATCTACCTGTACTTGTACTTATTGGAAATCTATTTTGGTAGTAACATCCTGAATTTAACGTTCAATTCATTTTCGAAACTCTAAATTTCGTTCGTAAAATTTATAGATTTGTTGTTATAGATAATTTAAGGGGGATACACACTTTTCTCTTGTAGTGTGTAATCGTTGATTGTATCAGCGACCGTGCACATAATTCAAGCTTCGCTTGCTGTGTTGCAAGCGTTAATTATTAAACAAATTTGTTTCACTCTTCGAGCACTATCCTTTCCTTCTGAAACAAAGAAGAAAACATCTTCAAAGCTCACCACAAAACACATTTCACAAAAATGATTCTATACAATATTAAACATATGAGAAAGAAAGACAGTATTATATCATTCTTGTTCAGAACTTGAATTGAACTGCTGTACCCTAGTTTTATTATTATGTAGATGCTCCATTTTTGGTAGGTTTTGTTATATTTGCTTTTTATGCTTCGTCCACTGATTCAATAGCTTTTACACGTTCAAACCAAATTTATGAATCCAATTTGACAATTTTCTTAATTTCTTAGTTCGGTGTTGGTCTGTGTATGTATTTTGTGTGCATATTTCGGAGTGCCTTGATAACAAGAATTTTACGTTGACATTCAAATTGATAATCTTCTTATTTCTTCAAACAACCGCCGATTTTATATACCTAGTCCGGCCATAAGTTCTGTTACATTTTAAAATGCAATAAAAATAAAATCCACGACTGGATCGCACGAACTTGCTCTTATGAAAAAGTACTTTGCAATTTAAGATACATTTTATAAATTGCCGTCCGATTTTTAGAAAAGTATGAATTAATGCAAACAAACTTTAAAAAATCGTTTTATTATTAAATACATTTTTTATATAAGAAATTTCTTTAAAATTTTTCGAGAAAAAAATACGGGATGCGAATTTTAAGTATTTAATAATATTGATTTTAGGAAATAATTTAAAAAAATAATCGTTCATAGTTTTTGAAAATATTGATTTTTCAAAAAAAAAAATGTTTTCAAAAAAACCCAACAAATATTTTTTCGAAAATTTTTGGTTAAAATCCTTAGAGCCGTTAATGAGAAAGTCGAAAATAAAAAAAAAACGGTTCTTTGACAGGTACCGTTAATAACATTTTACCCCAAAATTTTTTTGACCAAAATGGAGTCCATGTCCATAATATCACACTTAATTTTTTTTTTATCAAAATCGTTAGAGTCGCTTTCGAGATAAATAAGATTTTGCATTACGGGTATATGGGGGTACCGTTAGTATTGGAGCTAAAAATATATTTTCAATTTCTCCTCTAAGGAATCAACGAAGACCCTTAACTTCCGAGATTGAAAGAAATAGGTCCAGTGGTTGAGGCTGTAGTGAGAGGTACAGACATACTGACACACTGAAACATGTTTTTTGTGTACTAAATTTTCCTTAAAATTTTTATAAAAAAAATTGATATGTAATTTGTTAGTACTCAATAAAATACATTTTATAATGTTATTTAAAAATTTAATCGTGTATTGGTTTTCAAGATATTAAATTTTCAAAAAAAATTGTATAATTTTTTTTTTTTATTCAAAAACAATTTTTTCAAAAAAAATTTTTAGTTTTGAAATGCAAAGCAGCTCTTGCATAAAAAGTTTGGTTAAAATGGTTAGAGCCGTTGGTGAGAAATTCAAACATAAAAAAAAACGGTTCTATGACAGGTACCTCTAATAACATATCCCCCCAAATTTTTTGTTTGACCGAAATATAGTCCACGTCCATAATATCACACTTATTTTTTTTATCAAAATCGTCAGTGCGGTTTTCGAGATAAATAAGATTATGCATTATGGGTGTATAGGGGTACCGTTTGTTTTATAGCTAAAAAAACAATTTCAATTTCTCCTCTAGGGAATCACCAAAGACCCTTAAGTACCGAGTTTGAAAAAAAAAAACACCTCCAGTAGTTTAGGCTGTAGTTCGAGGTACAGACATACAGACAGGCGGAATTGCCGGACCCACTTTTTTCGTCTTCGCTATCATAGTGATGTCAATTTTGATCAAAATCTCGAGTTCGATTTGTTTTCCAAATGCAGAACTTGCCCAATAGTACCTACGAGTATATTATATCGCAAGTAAAAAGTTGTATTCAAAACGGCCGTCTTTAGCTTTGACACGGCTTTTAAACGTTCTGGGGAGTCTTACAGGCCATGCTCTCCAGATCTGACCACAAATTGTAGTCCAGCGGATTTAAATCCTGATAGCCAATCTGCAACAGCGATAAAATCCGGGATATTGCATCCGAGCCACTCTTGTGTCGTTTTGGCTTTGTATGCCGGAGCAGAGTCTTGTTAGAAGACCCATCTCTGTCCGTTGAATAGGGTATTTATTAAACCCTTAACAACCCCTTCGAGAACACTCTAGCCCCCGTTTTCACACCTTTTTCGCAAAAATACAGTGATGTAACACCTTGATGCGATACCCCCCACCAAACCATTATTGAGGCGGGATGGTGTCACCGCTAAACCCTCGGAACAACTTTTTTGGCTTCTTTGGATGACGAAGCATAGACTTTGTCATTTTATTTGTCAAAAACTTCTTTTACGGTAAAGATTTTTTCATGCGTAAATTAAATATTTATATGTCCATTTACCGCGTGCCACTTCAATAATTTTTTACTTCTAACGAGCGTAATTTTTTTTAGGTTGAAATTCAAGAATTCATGTAAAGGAAATCTCGAATAAGTCTTCACATGGATTGAGCTGATTGGGAAAAAATAGTTTACAGAAAAATTCCTAATAAAAATTATGAGCTAGAGGAACTTTTAATCTTGTAACAGAATTTATGGCTAGACTACGTACATAGTAGGTTTTTCCATAGTTTTCGTGAAATTGTAGGACAGCTTGTGATTCCAATATTGTGTTGTTGAGCTACCACTTACGAAATTTATAATGATAACTTCCTGGAGCTGTGGCTATACCTAATTCAATAAAGAATCGTGCCTAAAAAAGAGTTTCAAAAAGTACCGAACCGCTAAGAATAACCTGTAGAAAAAAAAACATTTTTGTATGAAGAGTACACTGAATTCTTCATGTACCGAAATGTACTGAATGAACCTCAGTTGGATATTTGCAAGTGGAATTTTCACTCAAATCGATAAGAACCTGATACATTTTTAATAGCTTTTTCGATTAATTCATTTTCTACGATGTGAGCTATTTATTTCACGAAAACTTCGTTGAATGTTTCAGTATGTTTTCCCACTTTATAATAATAATTCTTTGTTTTTCTTGATGGAAATGTAGTTTTTTTTCTTTCTTTGACAAATTTTCACAATTATTTATGTAGAACAAATCTTGGTTCAATTTTCTTGTTAATTTGATGAATTTTTCTTTGCATTCAGAACAAGTCCCAGAAAATTTTACTCTAGAATTCATCTTTAAAAGTTTCCATTCTACTATAGCATACATCATAACTGGGACTATTATTGTCTTCTAAAAGGGAACACTTTATTTGCTTAAGGGATGGTTTTGCTTCTCGACTGTCATCTTAAACTAACGAAGCAGTAATTGAAAAGATTTATTCTTCGTTTGATCTCAGCGCTTGTATTGATGTCTGAGTTTATAGCAGTGCCTATGTAGGCAAAGTTTCTTACCACCTCAAAGTAAAAGCTAACTATACTAACGCTCTGTTCAAGACCCCAGTATTGGGTGATTGGGTATCCCTTCTTAATACAAGTATACTTGGTCCTGCCTTTATTGACCTTCAAATTCATCTTTTTCTCAATACCAAAGCCTAATGATGCTTTCTTCTTCCAGTGTTAAAGAATTAACATGACATTACACCTGTTTGTATACAAAATTTTTTAAAATCAAAGGTATTTGAAAGACCTTTGCCGACCTTGATATAGCCTCGTGCATCCTTCATTCATTCTGTACAATCACTCGTCTATATCATACACCACCCAGAAATCGATAGTAAGGTGGTTAGTTACGATTAACCTTTGTTTTGTTCTGCCTTGGTGTGAATATTTTTGATGGGTCATCAAACAGTTTTTGTCCCTTTAGGATCGTGCAAACATTGCTTGAGCCAGATTTGCAGAAGTGCTGATGCATACTCCTAAGAAATCGAGAAGATTAAATTGTTGGTCTAAGTCGTCTAGTTTAAATGACACAATATGCCTTACTGCGGAATTCGGATTCCAATAGCCGTTTTAAAGTTTGCAGAAATATCCATAATATCCTCAGCATTGACTGCGATACTACTACGATTTTCTCTTGATCGTCTCTATTGGCTTCGTTTCGGCCGTTCGAAACTTGAGAAGTTTTGTTTACCTATTCGTATAACATCAGAACTTCATGGCTGCTGTTACATCCGTCTGTTTCTCCCAAATTCCTCCAAATCCCTCTTCTGGTCAAAGATCTTTCGAGCAATTCTATGGAGTGCCGCTTTGTATAATATGCATGTTATTTAACTGGATGAGCTTGCCGGCATTCAGCATCAAAGCACACCTAGAACTATCATAGACTCTGCTGGACTATTAGATCGGTAGCTGAAACAAAGTCCATTTTGTACGTTTGATGATCTCAAAATCTCGCAAAATGTCTGCCATTATGCGTTTACTCGTCCCCTTTAATATAAAATCAGTCTTTTCTACAAAGGCCTAAAGTAAGTTAGCTCCGAACAGCCTTCACTTCCGCCAACAAATAACTTAAAACAATCCACTTTGCTCGAAATTGTATATCTAAACCATTTTATATTCAAAACCGATGCGCCATATTGATGGTTTTGCTCTATTTTCAACTCTACAAATTATTTTTAGCATCAACATCGACAACAGCCATTGCAAGGCATCATTTCTAAGCGAGGATGTGCGCTCGTGTGTGCATCCGTTTGAAAATTGCATATTTTTTTGCCAGCTAATATTTTTTGTCTTGTTACCGGTATTTTTATTCATGGCGGTGGCAGTGAGAGGGGGTGTATCAAGGTATGGAAATTTGTATCCACCTTCTGAAAAGGAAGGAAGTTATGGCAAAACAACAAACAGGACTTCTGCCGTTCAAAAAATCGTTGAAATTATAATTTTAGTTCGACAGAGGACAACTTTAGCTAGTGTAGCATAACCGGGCGACCTAGAACTTTTTTTTCATATTTTTATGTATGTACTAGAAAGGATAACGTTTTGCGGTGTCCTATATGGGAAAAGTGAAACCGCCATTTTGTTGCCTCCTTGAATCAATTAAGTTAAATTGAAAACGGAAGCGTTTTTCCAACATGCCAGAGAAGCCACGGTCATACTCGTATGCGGGCGCTTATCTTAAATGATTTTCGGTTTCGTTGCTCGGGCAGTAAATTGTGTGTCCAAATGGCCCTGATATCCTCCCTGGAACCAGCACAAGGATTCTTATTAAATTCGAACACCTTTGCTGGATTTACTTTTTGGCTGCGAACAGCATATACAGCATTAACTTTTGTAAGGACACAAGACCTAAAAATATGTATTTAAGAAGAAAGGAAGAACATGGAATCACACATATATTTCACTTGTCCTGGCACTCGTCTTGGAAGACTTTACCGTATAAGAAAGGTTTTTGCGACACACCGGAATGATTCTGTATAAATGCTTCACGAATGGAATGGGACTCGTTCATATATTGAATTGTGCCGCAATCACTGCACCAGCAAGCAACATCGTTGTCGTCGTCCTTGTCCTTGTGTAGTTCCCTCGTTGCTCTCGTCGTAGTTGTCGGTTGGTTTTTGGTGCTATGGAATGCATCCTGCTGGCTTGCTGGCACTGAGCTATGAATGCATGTTAATAGCCAACCAACTGGCTTCTGTCAAAGATTTATGACTTTCATGGGTGGGAAAGGTTCATGCAGTGGCATTGCGCCTGACAGCAGCGACAAAAAATTAGTTTTCCAATCGAAACCGAGGCGTATATGGTTCGGGTTGTTTTATTTAAAAAAATGCTGTGAAAATGAAATACAGACATTGTGTCTGGATGTTTATGTTTCGAAAATTCTTTACAATTTGACTCTTAAATGCATTATGACATAACATCGATGGAACAAAAAGAATTGCTGATTTATAGATAATCGATTCGCATCCAGCTTAACCAGGGGATGAGTTTTCATATCAGTTGTTAGCTTGGGCACGCTTTCTAGTAACATTAAGGCTCCATTTCTAATATCAAAATTCGGAAGTAAATGGTTTTCAATAAGGGTTAGATGTTGAAATGGAATAAAACAAGGGATTAACAACATTTTTCTTATATATAAAAGGCCCATGTACGCTATTATGTATGAAATATGATATTGAGTAAGTGCCCGTCTTGGTTTCTTGCGGTTGTCCGTTTCGGAGTGATCCAATTTTCAATGCTTCTTCGTAATAGATCTGGCTGAATTTGAGCGATGGCCTGTGTTATTTGCACTTTAAAGGAATAGATCGATTGTGGTTTATTCACGTAGACTTGAGACTTCAAGAAAACTCACAAGAAAAAGTCTAGTGGCGTCGAATCGCACGACATTGGTGGCCAATTCGCGTCACCTCTGCGAGAGATAACCTTTACCCTCAAATCGTTCATGGAGAATGTCATTCGTTCTCTGGCACGTAGTGCAATTCTGCTGGAACCACATTTCGTCTAGATCCATATAGTTCAATTTGGGCGACATTAAATTATTCATCATCGTTCTGTAGCGCTCGCTAACGTCGTTTTCGAAAACCTACGGACCAATGATGCCGCCAGGCCAAAATTCACACAAAACGGTAACTTGTAGAGGATGTATTGTCGCCTGGTAAATTTTACTTGTTGAAACAGCCATTCATACAAAAATGCGCCTCTTCGCTGAAGATGAATTTTCGGCCGGCCAAGATTGGGGTCCACTTCCAAATGCTCAAAAGCCCTGTGAGCGAACAAACGGGCTTCTCTATACAGTCATGAACTTTAAGCTTTGAGGTGAGATAGACCTTGTACGGGTGTAAGCCCAAGCCCCGAAGGAAAAAGTCACCAAGTTGAAGTCTGTAAAGGTTGAGTTCTTGTGCTAGGCGAGGAATCGACTAGAAAAGAATTTTACAACTGCCCCGGCAAATTTGTGCCCTTGCTTCGACGAAGCCCGGAGACTCGATCCCAACCGAATTTATGCTTTACTTTTGGTCAAACCTATGTTTGGTTTAACGTGAGTACCGGCCAATTAAGGCTTAACCCCACGGGAGGCTTACCTCTATAGGAGTCAGATTGAGTCCTGACCATTAACCCCAAATCAGACGAAGCCATCGCAAAGCTGTGACATGTTGCAGGCATGAGCATACCTCTTGCTTGGAGGCGAGGTCTATCTAAACCATGTGTCTCCGCATTTGGAATAAACCAAGTCACCACGATACTCCCCCAAGGGGCCTACCTCATAGATAGTTTGAAGAAAGAGTGCACGCACGTGACAGCTGCACCTCTCTATCCAAAGATAGAATAGGAGAGCCAGAAGACGTATGCTGTAGCCCTCAGACTTCAGAGCACTATCTCCCATGGTACCAGAATATAGCTTCCGGTCGAGCTTCGCAACCGTGAGGTCACTTGCGGATGAGTTTGTGCAAAACTCAGGGCCTGTCAGCCCCAGATATACACACACCCAGCTATAGTCGAGGTAGAAACCATCAACCAAGAATGTGCACCCCTCTGGTGAGTTGTTACACACTCCTTAGCGGATTCCTTTTTTAAGGACACCGTCCAGACTGTTTCCATCTAGTTGGTTCAGTTACTTACGTAACCTATCCGCAGGCACCACGAGGAGGTCGATAGGAACCTGGAGTGTAATAGATTTGTCAATAGTAGCAATGCCGGCCCACCGAAGTGGACGACCTCGTCCATGACCACGCTGCCAGTTCAGTAGCAACACGCGCCCATTGGTCAAGTCTCTCAGAGCCCCGGACATGCCTTAAACTTCTACCGACTTTATACACTCCCACCTGCACTTTTGGTCGAGGACGTTATCCCAGCCGTATGTGTGTCCTAGTTTCAAACAGCACCGATGATTCTTTCTATATTTTGTTCCTTAACTTCTGCTTACGCCAACGGACGGCCGGAAATTCCTTCCAAGTTTACGTATATAAAATACGGTGTTAGACGATTTGTGAATTTGTATGAAGCAACCTTATTATGTGGTCTTTAGTTTCAATCAAGTCATATAAGTGGGCGAACCCTAGATCTGCTGAATTACCTTAGGTTTAGGCAAAAAACCATCACTGGGATAACTCGAGCTTTGATCCGCAACCATGAGTCGAGGTGATTTAAAAAATGTAACCTTAGAATTTAGGTACAAGTTAAGCTTATATTGCTTAATTAAGGAGAATTTTAATTGAGTTTAGTTTTAATTTCAGTATCGAACGGAATTGATAACCTGTTAATTGATCCTGAAGAACAAAAATTGGAAATCAATTCTTTTCACATGGTATAAAGTGATTCATTTAACTTTCTGCCTATTTTCCTTTTTGTTCACTTCTACGCCTACACAAAACACTAAGAACTTAAATACTGTTGCCTCTATTAACAAGTCCTTTCCCAAATTATAATGAAAAACGGATAATTGATGACCACTCTGTTGCCTTAATATTAACTGTCTATATCTCTACATACCCATATCTAGTGTACATGTACACACCATACACATTCGGCACTATTATAAATACATATATGAAATTTTCAAGGACCATTTAGAAGACCACTGTGTGTCCAGTGGCCAAGAATCCATTCGTTGCCGAGACATTAAACCCATTTATTTTGTAATTAAACCTCAGATGTGTTCTTAATTTATGATCATACAAAAAGCAGTAACATTTAAACATACCCATATATCTGTTTATGTACGCATACATCCTCGTTCAGAGAGTGATAAAGGATATGTGTAAGTATATCCTTGTTTTTCCTTTCAATATCGTATGTGTGTGGTGTATATAACACCGTCATACCCCCCAATCCCTGCGTCCTAAATCAAGATTAAATGTTTTCACTTTTAAATGTAAGTATACCCAATTTGTCAGTCCTGGAAATTAGCATGCCCTTGCAAGGATATTCCAATAAGACAAAAAATCCTCCCGCATTTGGTCTCTCATACGTCACAGCACTGAATTACTAGTCAATTTTCTTTTAATGCGATTCAATGAGGGAGCAGTTATAGTAATAATAAAAGAATGCAAAAATTTCCCGACATAGACAGAACAGACAGACATACAAAAAAAAAATATCGAAAAACAAAACATTAAAAAGCCCATTTGAAAAAAAATCAATTTTCGCCAAAAGGACCCATTATTTGAGATATTATTTAAGAAAAACAAAGCTTACACTGCTGTGCAGAATTTTTTTTTAATAAAATCATGAAAGAAATTTTAAAATATTATTTAAGTTTTAAAATTATATAAAATTTAATTTGTAACATTTAAAAGATCTTCTAAATGAACTAACAAAAAAAAAACAAGCCTACGATTAATAATGAAACATTTTTATTTCATTTAAAGGGGTTTCCAAAGGGGTTTTTAAATTGAATAAAACAAGTTGTGAGATAGGTATCACATATATTTTCTTTGTTCAATTTGAAACGGTTATAAATGATAATGGCCTTTGCGACTAACCTAAACATAAATAAAAGAAGTTTTTTTCTTTATGATATGCGCACACTGGGATAATGATTACCCCTATAATATTAACGATGCGAAATATTTGAAATATTGGTCTTCAAAGCTTATACATCACAATTTGTGGAAAATTCGAAAAAGACAAAATATTTCATATTCGACTAGTGCGGCTAGGGAAAAACCCTCTGTATTTGACGGTTAGGGTAAAGGGTAAGCTGATAAGCAGAACACACTAAGCTAGACAAGTACTATGGTGAAAGTGTTTGAATTGAGGAATATAACAAATACTCATGGATATTGCGATGAGTGGTATATTTCGCATGACCGACAGAGGACATCTTTGTTTGAATCAATTAACTCTTAATATATTTGAATACAGTTCAAACGTTTTTAGGAAAGTTGGACAGGATTTAAAAGGAGATACCAATGAACAGCGGTTTTGAATATCTGGACTAAGTAATGGAACGGAAATATTGAGCCAGGTTGAAATTAATTTTTGAATAAACTAAAACAACTCCTTTAGTAGTTGGAGCTTAAAACAGGATGCTATGTGATTCAAGCAAATATTAGATGATGAAAGAACAAAAATTATAAGTCTGAACTGGTTTCTTAAAAAAATAAGCTTTTATATACAAAATTTTTAAAACGTTTTTAAGAAAATGTTTGGTACGCCAATTTAAAGTCTTTATTATTGTTCGAATAAAAATTAAATTTACAAAAAAAAATATTAAGGCGTTTCTGAGATATCGAATTTTCCAGAAAAACTATTGTTCCTAAAAATTTGTTTGTCTTAAAAATTTTAAAACTCAATAAAATAAAATATAACGAGATACAATTTAAGAAAATTAACGGGATATCGCCCCTAGGAAAATTTCCGCCCAACATTTTGGCGTTCAAAATGTTCCAATATCTTTGATACTTATCGAGATATGCTATCCTAAATGAAATAAAATGCACGACTGGGTCGCACGAACTTGCTCCTATGTAATAGACTAGGAATTTTAAAAACGGATGTTATTAAAGAAAACTGTTTATAAGGATAAAATGATTTTTTTAAATTCTTTTAGTAGTATGAGATAAAAACAGAATGCTATGCAAATATGAATTTATGCAAGAACAGAAAATTATAAGTCGTTGTAGTGGTTCCTTAAAAAAATAAGCTTTTATGTACAAAATTTTTAAAACATTTTTAAGAAAAAATTTTGGTACGCCAATTTTAAGTTTTTATTACTGTACGAATAAGAGTTAAATTTTCAAAAAAAAAAGACTAAGCAGTTCTTGAGATATCGAATTTTTCAAAAAAAAAATGACTTTTTTTTAAAGTTGAAAAAAATATTGTTTTTTTAAGTTTTGAAAAGCAATGGCGCAAAATTTTAAACAGTTCTCGTTTAAGGAATAAAACCGGCTCTAATTAACGCAGTCGTTTAGCTTGGAGACTTGGTCTAACTTTTGCATAATTTTAAACACGTTAGACAACTCTTCTAACTGATGTGGGTTTTTCAACAGAACCTAAGCGAATTTGTGTTGAACAACCCTAAATTTGACAAATACATAACTCACCCAACTACAAAAACACAAAAAAAAAGTAAAAAGAACAGACAACTTTAAACCAAATAATTTTTCGCCGAAAAAAGTACATTTTATATACTACTTTGGTACAGATTTTGATTGTTTATAAGTTATTTACATTATTTTAGATGGAAATAAAGTATAAATCGCAAATTCACAGCATAAAAACTCAATTTGTTGTTGCAAGGTGCAGATTCATTTAGCTATACTCGTCTCGGCCGGCGGCGGCGGCGCGCGTGCATACTAAGATATGTACCTACATACATTTGTATTTTCAGATTTGTTCATCGTAGAGCACTTTCATACGATTATTTCGAATTTATAATATTCAGTTATTCAGTCCATTTACAAAAAAAAATCTTTAAAAAATTGAATAAAACATCAGTAAACATTTTTTCTTTCATTTGCTTTGGTATGAAATGACCATTGTCAATATGGATAAAGTATACTTTTAAAAGATAAACTAGCTATTTGCTGCTGTTAAAGTAAGACGAGCTCTTTCACGTTAAAGTATAGTTTATGTCCTTTAAAATTTACAAAAAGTCGGTTCTCGTTTTATACTCAATATTTAGAGTCGAATCCCATTCTAAAATTGAGTTAGAGTAGGTTTTAAATGTTTAAAATTTTGCGCCAATGTTTTTAAACTTCTTAGGAGCTTCTTTATAAAAAATTTCATTAAAATCCGTTATATCGATAATGAGAAATTCAAAATTCGGAAAAATCGTTCTATGGTAGGTAAAGTCAGTAATATCTAGATTTCAAATTTCTTTTTATTAAACAATAGATCGTAAAAATTAATCAAAAGAAAAAAAATTTTAGCAAAATTCTCGAAACCGTTTTCGAGAAAAATACGATTTTCGAAAACCATTTTTTAAAATTTGTATGGAAGGTACCGTTAGTTTTAGATGAAACGAAAAATGCACAAGCATAGAAATCGCAATTTTGACTATAGCGAAACTTATTTTGCTTTTTGTTCTGTCTGCTTACATTGGAGTTTAGAAATTCAATATAATTTAAAGAAACTTTTTTTAACAGCACTTTACATTAAAAAATAAAATACCGAACTGAATTGCAGGCATTTGTTGTCATCGATGTTTGTTGGCCTTGGCTTGTTATTTCTGTTAACGGAGTCGTTTCGTTTAAGCTATCTTATACCTATGACCGCTATATCAACCCCGCAATCCTCTTTCCTTTATCTAGTCCCAAATTCGATTCAACATTGTCGGATGAGTTGTACTATATCTTAACAGAAATTGACATAAATAAACGAAGAAGTGGTTCGTTTTTCAACCTTTCGTTCGAAATGACACCCATTACAAGGATATACTCCCTCGATGGTGTAGCCTTGTACATTCTATCTCGAATGTACATTCTATCTCATACAAAACTTCCTACATTCACTCTAGCTCTACTCCGAATATCATCAACATTGTCGACTGATGAAGTGCAAGGAATATATTGTTTTTGGGAGTAAAGTCTTCCTTTTTTCGAAAACGGTCGTACGCCATTCACTTTATAGCTCCAACATTTACACACAAATTATATATGTGCCTCTCCCTACGTATGTATATGTAGAATACTATGACACTTTACTGATATACCCATATCATCAGCAGCCAGCTAGCTGGACATACAGAGAGATTTTTACCAAACATTGATTACATTTCGATTAGATGCGACGACGACGAAGTAGGAGACCATACTCTAACGGCAATGAGATCCTCTGCGATATGTCCTGTCCAGCCGTAACGTATAGTGTCTTATGCGAAAGGGCTACTTAAATTACCAGACAACTTCTCTATCTTTTACGACAAATGATATCCCGTGGCAGTATGTCGAATTGGTGTAGACGCAAAATAAAAAGGACTCTTACCGTGTGTTTGTCGATTGTGGTCACTTATCAAGGGCTTAGCCGATAAATAAATTAAATTGTTCGTATTCCTTTTTTGTGTCGTTCTTGTTCCTGATGGAAGTGTTTACTGGCAATGGCAATGGAGATAATTTATTGGTAAAATAATGAAAGTGAGCCTTTTATCTGTGTCATTGATTAAGAAGCTTAGTTTATTCAATCAACACCTGAGCCATCAGAGCTCATTTAACTGATCATTTTCTGGAGCGAAGAGATGCTCATTCAATATTAAGCAACGACGATAGCGATATCAATTGACAAATCATTGTCATTTATCGACAAACCAATGAAAATTGTCATTTGTTTTCGAAAAGAGAAGCTTGGTGCTATTGCAAAGGCAGAATACCTATTTGAAATTTGTTTGTCTGTGTAATGTATAAAAGAATTCTATATTTGTATTTTTTTATTACTTTAACTCTGGTCATAAAAATTGTAATACTTGAGCATTATCTGGAAAAATAATTTGTAACTGATTTAGGGTAGGTAGGCTGAAATTGCTGCCAGTACACTAACACAATTAAACCAAAAGTTGCACCATTTTGATATCGCATGAAGAGCCTTCATCTCTGCTCGTTTAAGCAAACTTATTTATGAAGCGTGAAAAACTGCTCATCAAGCTTGCCATTCTAGCAACTTTGACGGTAGATGTAACACAATTTCAACGCAGTCAGTGACAAACAATATTTTTAGCGTATTATTACCTCTAGACACATCAGACCCTTGTGTCGTATCTGAAAAATTTCTCATACCAACAAAACCCAGTGGGAGAAATAATTCCTAAGAGAACCGTTTGGCAATATGAGAAAACCAGCTGAGACGGTCTCATCGATTTCTGAGGAATTGTAACTGGTCACTATGCTTCCTCGATAATGACGAAAACTCCAGAGCAGTTCTGATTAAAAATTTACAAACCAAAACAGAATTCATGATTTGATTCGAACTGTAAAGAGGTTATAAGAGTCAAAGAAATAAGTTTCCGATGTTATAAGGCCAACCCTGCTGAAGTTAAACGAAATAAGTTCTAACAAGTGTTGTATACTTAATTTTGTAATATCTAACTCTCTTGTAAATGACATTCAATAAACAGTTTTTGACAAATTAGAACATGGTGTCAGATGTGTCTCAGAGAAAAACTACCAACAGTCAATTAAAATAGTTAAAAAAAAAAAAATAATAAAACTATTAGATATTATTATAAGAAACAAAAAAAAAATCATATAATCTAAAGTCATTGTGTCTTATCAAAGTCTAACTTGTCAGTGTCGGCATTACACTTATCGAAGTAAAATTAACCTATAAGAATAGGTAATACCTGCCACGTGTCAAAACTGGACAACGAATATTCAATTTCTGACTCAGGAATTGATCCTGGAGAAATAATAGATCTAACACATTTGCAACAAACTGTTTACGAAGATCCACAGTCCCCTTTAATTGCAACTGGGACTCCGAAAAGTCAGAACCCGTCAGAAAGTCAAACCAAAGTAATAAAAACCATGGAGTTTTCATTTGGAGCAAAGCCGCCAAGCGAAATGAATTTTAATCAGCCAAATCTTGTAGCAGGATGGAGGTTCTGGTTGCAAAAACTTGAGATTTTTCTGAACCTCGTTGGGATTAAAGAGGATGAAAGAAAAATCACTGCCATTTTGTCATACATAGGTGACGATGGTCTTCGCATCTACAACACTTTTCCTAAAAACCTTAAGTTTGATGAGGTCAAAAGGAAATTTGATGAATATTGCGCACCCAGAACTAACATTGTATTTGAACGTTATAAGTTTTTATCTGCAAAACAGAAAACTGCCGAAACCATAGATCAATTCTTAACTCATTTGAAGGAATTGGTTCAGGCATGTGAATATAGTACGCTTCAAGATTCAATGGTCAGAGATGTCTTCATAATTGGGTTAAATGATGACAAGTTAAGACGTTTGTTACTTGACATTGACGACCTTACACTTGAGACAGCGGAAAAGCGTGCAAAATCATATGTCCTTAGTCAAACTCAATCAAAAGAAATGTCAACAGTCGTCATTGAATCTGAAAACCAGATCAACTACATCCAGAAGTCTAGCAACAGCAGAACACCAATCGTCAAGCATCACAATAAGCAGTAGTTCAGGCATAGGCAGAACGTCAAACATCCCTCCTCGTCGAGCAGCTCCCCAAAGGTCAAAATAAATGAATCCAACAAACCATGCGAACGATGTGGAAACTGGAACCACCGATTCAAATGTCCAGCGATCGGGCAAAAATGTCACATTTGTAAAGGCATGAACCATTTTGCCAAATATTGTAAGTCAAACAAAGACATAAAATCGTTTGCTCTGAGTAATAAGATAAATAATAATAATTGTAATAATGATTTAGATTTAAGTGATAATGATTTTTTTATTGGTTCAGTAAATTTTGAAGAGAGAGTCTTAAATGCAAGCAGTTTTGATAAAATGAATTTGAAGTCACATACATATATGTATTTAAAAGAAAATTTTGTAATTAATGACAGAGTAATCAAAATAGAGTTGGACACGGGAGCAGAAGCAAATGTGATGAGCTTGAATACATTCGATCACATAAATTCGTCAAAAAATTTAACTCTTAACAAGTGTGTAGGAAAATTAACGGCATTTGGTGGATCGAAGATCAATGTTCTTGGTCAGTGTAAATTAAATGCTTTTATTAGCAAAAGCAAAGTCAGACGAGAAAAAATCAAGTTTTTTATTGTTAAAGAAAATGTCAGTACGGTCTTAGGTAAACACGATTGTTTAAGATTTGGTCTTGTCAAGCAAATTGTATCGTTGCCGATTAATAAGATTAGTAATAAGCCAGATGTGTTAATTAAGGAAATTGAACCAGAATTCAGTCATTTGTTTAAGGGATTAAGTTGTTTAAATGGAACATTTAAACTTAAAGTCGATCCTCAAGTCAGTCCAGTTATTGATGCACCTAGACGAATTCCATTTAAATTACATCGAAAATTAGAAGAAGAATTAAAGAGAATGGAAAAAAATGAAGTAATAGAAAAAGTCAAAAGCCCAACTCAATGGGTAAACTCAATAGTTTTGGTTGAAAAGGCTGATGGTTCCTTACGAATTTGCTTGGATCCAAGGAACCTCAACAAAGCACTACAACGGGAGCACTATCCAGTTCCTAATATAGAGCTTATTAAATCTAAGCTGTCAGGTTCAAAATATTATTCCACTCTCGATGCTAGTAAAGGCTATTGGATGTTGAAACTAGATGAAGCAAGTTCTGACCTGTGCACTTTTAATACCCCTTTTGGAAGATATAAATTTCTAAGAATGCCATATGGTGTAAAAGTAGCACAGGAAATCTTTCACCGAGTCATGACAGAAATCTTTATAGATCTAGATGTTATCATTTATGTAGATGATATTTTGATTTATGGTAATAGTATTCAAGACCATAATAGAAAATTAGTTCAGATTTTAGAGCGTATGGATAAAATTGGATTGAGGCTAAACAGAGAAAAATGTAGGTTCGGGTTAACCGAAATAAAATTCTTTGGTCACATCTTTAACCAACTCGGTGTAAGCACCGACTGTCAAAAAGTCGAAGCAAGTTTGAATATGAAGTCTCCAACTTCCGTGCAGGAAGTTCAAAGGTTTCTAGGTGCGGTGACCTACTTTGGGTCATTTATTCCTAATTTGTCGAATGAAACAGAGCCATTACGTCAACTGCTCAAGAAAAATGTAAAATTTCAGTGGAATGAGTCATTAGAAAGTGTTTTCACAAAACTGAAATCACTTGTCTCAACACCACCAGTTCTTGCGTATTTTGATCCGATAAAGCCACTCGTATTATCTGTTGATGCTTCACAGTTTGCGGTAGGGGGTTGTCTTTTACAAGATAGTCGTCCCATAGCTTTTGCATCTAAGACTCTGACCGACTGTCAAAGAAGTTACGCTCAGATAGAGAAAGAATTGTATGCAATTCTGTTCGGCTGTGAAAAATGGCATCAATTTATTTATGGTCAAACTATATTGGTGGAAACAGACCATTCCTCCCTCACTCATCCCTCTATTTAAAAAAGCATTAGTACACGTTCCAGCAAGGCTTCAGAGGATGATGCTTCATCTTCAGGCTTATGATTTAGAAGTCATATATAAGCCTGGTAAAAAGATGTTAGTCGCAGACATGCTGTCAAGGGCGCCACTCTGTCACAAAGAGGAAATGCCGATAGATAAAGAAATAAGGATCCATGTTGGTCTTATTAAGTCAAATCTGGCCATTACACAACCAATGCTTCAAGAAGTTCTGGCAGCAACCAGTGAAGATGGAACCCTACAGCTACTGCGTTCTTTTATTAAAGGTCATTGGCCAGAGAATAAAAACAAAATTTGTACAGAAGTACAGAAATTTTGGAATTATAGACACGAGCTGACAGAAATTGATAATCTTATTTTCAAAAGTCATGCCTTAGTTATTCCTCATGAAATGAGAAGAAAGATTCTTGGACATATTCATGATGGTCACCCAGGCATAGAAAAAAGTAAACGTCGAGCAAGAGGCACAGTATTTTGGCCTCATATGAATTTAGATATTCAAACATATATAGAAAATTGTGTTACATGTAAAAAATACCAAAATAGAAATATTAAAGAGCCTTTATTACCACATGAATTGCCAAATCTTCCATTTCAAAATGTGGGCATAGATCTTTTTGAATGAAAAAAATATATGTATCTCCTATTGGTAGATTATTATTCTAAATTTATAGAAGTCAATTAACTAAGGTCAGCAAAAGCAGGTGAAATTTTAAACCACTTAAAGTCAATTTTTGCGAGGCATGGTATACCATCAGAAGTGATGTCTGACAATGGTCCACCATTCAACTCATCAGAATTCAAGAAGTTTGCTAATGAATGGATGTTTGATCATATCACTAGTAGCCCGTACTATCCAAAATCTAACGGCTTGGTGGAAAGAACTATACAAACTGTAAAAAAAATGCTGACCAAATGCTCTGAAACCAATGAAGATTCTTATCTTGGACTTCTTAATCTTCGAACTACTTCACAACTGAGTTACTCGCCATCGCAGTTGTTAATGTCAAGAAAACTTAGGACGCGACTTCCAATGCATAAGTTGCAACTCAAACCAGCTTTGATAGATGAAGGTTTTTATAGACAGCAGATTCGGGATTATCAGGATAAGATGGAAGCTTATTATGATAAGAACTCAAAAGAACGAACCTCAATCACAGAAAATATACCAGTTTACTTCAAAAAAATCCAGAAGGTCAATGGGAAAAAGGTAAGGTAGTAGAGGTTACTGAGATGCCAAGATCTGTGATTGTAGAGAACCAGAAAGGCAAACGATACCGCCGTAATAAAGGAGATATCATAAAAGATAAAAGCACTACTGACACTGTAGAACAAGAAAAAATACCTACAGGAACATTGAATCTTCGATCCGGCAAAGAGCTTCCTAGATATTGAATTTTATTATATATAGATCTGCTTCTGAGCTCAAAACCAATTTTTATTAACTTGAATTAATGAATTACTTATTTGAAATAGAAACTACGTATGTATGTTGTGTTTTTTATGAATTGTATATATTTTATTTTATTATTTTTCAAAGGGACATGTTGTATACTTAATTTTGTAATATCTAACTCTCTTGTAAATGACATTCAATAAACAGTTTTTGACAAATTAGAACAACAAGCTAGAAAGACCTGTAATGATCATATCCAAAGAACCAAATGTTTGCATGACCAAAATCTAAGGAAAAAAATACTACAATATCCGAAAGGTGGTATGATTGTTTTCATGTAAGAAATACTACTTCGTCTTTGGTCATAGTGTCATGATTCCTTCGTAATTGGGAGCGTACATGATTTTATGGGACAAATCTTCTTTGGCATTGACGAATCTCTTCTTCGTTGGATTATAAACTATCTTCCGAACCGCTCAATACAAGTTGTGTTACTTTATGTCAGCTCAAAAAAAAAAAACGAGTTTGCTTGCAGCACACTCTGCTGTCAAGTCGACGCTGTCTGATAGTGTCATTATTCTGTTATTGAGTGTGTCAATAATCTTCTTTCGTATTCGTATAGTTGTAAGCGTACTAAAAGATCTCGATATTTCCAAATCCGCTGGCGCATATAGTATCGCCCCAATTGTTCTGAAGAGGTGTTCTTCAACTCTGGCATAACCACTGCGTAAGCTTTTTCAACTGTCCTATTCTATTGTTCTCTTTTCGAGTGGATGGAAAACAGCATTTATCCAGCCTTCCCCTAAAAAAGACGAATCATCTTCCTATAACTATCGTCTAATTGCACTTACTTCCCTTCTTTCCAAGGTCAGGCAAACGCTGATAAATTATCAGCTTCTTCGAGATATACTCGTAGAAGAACAAAAGCTTTTCAATGACCGGCAGTATGGCTTTCGTAGCCTTTCGTATATCTCACAGAAGAGTGGAACAGATCTTTACAACGTTTTAGAGAAAGTAAGATTGTTGCACTTGATATTTCAAAGCATTTGATAGAGTTTGGCATCAAGCTATTTTATCGAAAATGCGTGCATTTGGTATTGATGAATATCTTCTTCGATGCGATTAAAAACTACCTTTCGAAACGCTCAATACAATTTGTATTTGATGGTTTTAAGTCTGAAATACATAAAATAAATTCTGGTGTGCCACAAGGCTACGTTTTGTCTCCGACTCTCTTTCTCATATTTATCAATGATTTTTTGTCTGAAACTTCTAATCCATAAAATTTTTTTTATTTAAACCGAGTTCTAGTGAAATAGTCATTCTAGCATTCCTTCAATCAGAGATTCTTTCTTAAGCCACAATACACGAATGTGGAATCCTTTTCCCCAACTCTATATTTGCCTCAAAAAACTGGTTCTCTTAGTTAACCTGTCTATTTGAACTGAAACGGCTCTACTCAGCCCTGTGCGAGAGTGTCTCGAAGGTATAGGAGCTGCTGATCCATGGTTCTTTACGCGAGGTAGTATATTAGTGGAACCACCAATCTATCCTGTAATAGCCTGCGACTGCCAAGAAAGAGGAATGCCTCCGACGCACGGGATAAAGAAATTCAAGTGCACAAAATTGTAAAACACTAATTTGAATTAATATTAACATACAGAAATTTCCGTTTTAATTGCTAAAATAATCGAAATTCAAACACATGAATTTGCTGTCAAGAATTCCAATTTGATTGGTACGAACTGTCAGAGTCTTTTCGCGTTCCACATATGTACCATCCAAACTGAAACAAATGAATTTTTCGCGGGTGATCAATCCCAAAATCATTTTTGTTTTTTTTTTTTTGTGTTTGTTTAAACGTCATTCGCGCCGGTCATCGGTCACTCTCATGTGAATAGTCATTTAGAGACAACATCGATTTTTTTGACAAGAGAAGGCTGCTTAAGGCTAAAGGCGAAGTTCGATGGAATGAGATGGCGTTGATGTCGATTTTTGATTCACATATCAGTGAGGAAGTGATGTGCCCACTACTCATTGTTAATAAATTGCAGCGACAGCGTCTTCATCCATATTCTACAGCCTTCGTGCAGATGCAGAACAACCATTGGAAACCATCTCGTCGACCATCTTATAGGTCATTAATGGCCCATCGTGTTGAAGAAAGTCTATTAATTTTATATTTTCTGGACAATCTCTGTTCTGGGACGGTTGACAGCCAGAGGACACCTATCTGTCTGGCTTTTGTAAAAGTTCGTTCAATATGTAAAGAAACTTAAAAAAAAAACTCTAGCACCAAGAAATAACACTGCGGATGCTATTGCAGATATATTGAAATAACTACAAACGCCCTCTATATCTAATAAAGCAACTACATGTAGTAGTTATTACTATGTATTACTATGTGAGATGCTGCATGCTATCCTATTGTCATTGTATTGTATCATTTAGTTATCTAAATATGATTGTTCACACAACTACATTGTCAGTTATTTAAATATGATTGTCCAAACAACTACATTGTCATAAACCAATCGTTATTTCTGTTTATATAATTTCCACTTATTTCCATTGTACATATTATCCTCTTTTCCTCTTTGTTAAAATATACATCTCTGTTTAGTCTTAAAAAATATAGAAGAAATAAATCAGTTGTAATTTGGAAGCGAAACAGTGAAGACGTGTTATTATTTCAGAAGACTAAGAACTATTTTATTAAAAGCAACTATATACAGTATACTCTTTATGATGGAGAAAATTATTTGGTGTTTTTTTTGAAACAATCATTTGAAGCCGATAGCAAAAGTCTAGTATCTAGGCTTGTTGGTAAATGAATATCAAGCAATCGTCGAGGATTTTTGTTTTTTAAGAAATTATAAGGGATTAGTTTGTCTGAAATCTGTCTGAAAATAAATTTACCAATTTGTTGGTGGAAAAAAAAGCCTGATTTGTGTTCAGAATTTTCTAAGAAGTATAAACCCTCACCTCGTAATAGTAATACCAAAACTTGTGCCGTTTCTTCAGGATTTCAACCATTATATTGTATAGCGTGCACTTTTTCTTTCGAGAAAGGAGTTTTGAATCAATTTGTTTGGCCAAACCGAAGTAGCAGCGGTTCGCTAGGGTAATTCTTTGTCGGATTTCCACTAAGGTGTCGTTCGTGGAACTGATGTTTGTTCCGAGGTAGGTGAACTTCTTGACTACCTTGAAATTACTGCTACCAACAGTGGCGTTTTGTCCTAGGCGATGGACAGCTGACAGCTTTGTTTGTTGATAGCATATACTTGGTTTTGTCCTTATTCACTTCAAGACCAACGCGTTTCGCCTGTTCATCAATAACTGTGAATGTTTCTAGCACAGCTCGCTCGAAGCGGTCGATGATGTCGATGTCGTCCGCATAGCCAAGCAGTTGGGAATACCTCTTGAAGATAGTTCCTTCCAAGTTAACACCACTCTTGCGCACTATCTGCTCCAGGACTAGGTTGAAGAAATCACATAATAGCGCATCTCCTTGTCTGAACCCTATATACGTCTGGAATAGCTCGCATGAGCTGTTACACATTTGCACGTTCCGTGTATTTTGTAACGTCATGGGGCATAGCTGGATCAGTTTTTTCGGGATCCCGAGTTCCGACATCTCCAATAGAAGTTCTTGGCGACTTATGCTATCATATGCGGATTTGAAGTCGATGAAAAGATGATGGATCTCGACTTGAAATTCGTTGGTCTTTTAAAGGATTTGCCTAAATGTGAAGATTTAGTCCATCGTTGATCTGCTTGGCCTGAAGCCACACTGGTACGTGTCGATTATAGTGTTGCAGAAAGGTTTTAGGCGCTCACATCGTACGGTGGATAGGATCTTGTAGGCAACATTAAGCAGGAATATTCCTCTGTAGTTTTTGCAAGACATATGATCGCCTTTTTTGTAGATTGGACTATTTAACCAGTCGTCAGGCATACTTTCCTCCTCCCAAACTTGGTTGATGAGCTGATGCATGCACCCTATCATGGCTTTCTTAATCTCTTCAGTATTGGGGACTGGATGTTTATTGACTGGTCTTATGTTTTTTTGTTCTCCTGTAGCTTCCTCTTAATTAATAATGCTCACTAAGCAGATGCTAGAAACACGTCTGCTTAAACACGTCTACAATTCCATATGCTTCGGTGACTAGGTTCCGTTCGCTGTTTCGTAGAGCTTGCTTGCCAGTCCTATAACCTGATTCCAGTTGCTTGGCCGTTTTGTAGAACCGGCGGGTATTTATGGCGGTGCTAGACTCCTGGATATACCTGGATAACCCTGGCAATCGAGTAATTCATCGGTTGTTTTATTGGGCGTTCTGGTATTTTGATGATTTATTTTTCTGGATTCAAGTCCTGATGATCTGGTATTGAGTATTCAAGTTTGTATGTATATTAATAGTGGTAATCCTTGGCATAAGGGTCTTTGTTTTCCACTGTCCTGTAGGAGTTCTAGGTTCGTTTCTCTTTCACTGTCACCTTTAATTTTTTTTTTTTTTTTTTATCCGATGGAAATCTTCAAAAGACACTCGGTAAGAATCGGTAACGAGTAGTGTGGGACTCTTACCGCACTAAAACCACCGGTGAATCAGGACCAATCTATGAAAGATCGACAAATGATTTTTATTTCTTAATTTTTAAATCGCATTGGGGAAAGTTTGATGTAATAACACTTTCCCATAGCTTTTAGACCATCAGCTCATGAGGCTTGGTTCTTCTTAATCTCCGAACATTGTCTCGTACATTTAATACGGTCTCCATTTCAGAGTTAGTGTGACTTTGCAGTCGCTGATTGTGTGATACAGCGTGTTTCTAAACCACTTCTGTACCCATTTCAATTTGAAGGTCACGATGTAGATCGCTATTTCTTATATACCAAGGAGCATTTATTATTCCACGAAGGACCTTGCTTTGGAATTTCTGGAAAGGTTCAGCATTTGTTTTCTTTGTACAGCCCCATAGTTGGATGCCATATGTCCAAACGGGTTTCAATACTTGCTTATATAACATTAGTTTGTTCTGGATAGATAGGTCAGAATTCTTTCCTAGTAACCAGTACATTTTTTTGTACTTTAAGTTTAGTTCTTCTCTTTTCTTTTTGATGTGCTCTTTCCATTTAAGCTTTGCATCCAAATTCATTCCAAGGTATTTGGCGGTATTGGAGTAAGGTACTTCTGTACTGTTTATAAATATTGGAACATTGTTTATGTTTTTGTTTGTAAAGTTTATATGCGTCGATTTTGTTTCGTTTAATTTGATACGCCATTTCTGCGTCCAATCACTAACTTTATCGACTGCATTTTGCAATTTTTGTGTAGCCTTCGTAACGGATTTATCTGGCACCAATATTGCAGTATCATCAGCAAAGGTCGCCATGATAGCGTTGTTGTCCACTGGAATATCCCTTGTATATAACAGATACAGGGTTGGTCCTAGGACACTTCCTTGTGGTACACCGGCTTCAATTTTCTTAAGTTCCGAGTAATTTTGGTCGTACCGTACTCTAAAGAGTCGGTTCGTAATGTAGGATTTCAGTACTTCGTAGTACTGCCTGGGAAGGTCCCTATGCAGTTTGTACTCAAGTCCCAAGTGCCAAACCTTGTCAAAAGCTTGAGCAACATCTAAGAATAAAGCAGAGCATACTTGTTTTTCTTCAAGTGCCTTTTCCACAACCTCCGTAATTCGATGCACTTGGTCTATCGTGGAATGTTTATTTCTAAATCCAAATTGATGGCTTGGAATTAGTCTTCTTGCTTCAATTATTTTGCTAAGCCTTTTCAGTAGCAGTTTTTCAAAAACTTTTGCCATGATTGGTATAAGCGATATTGGTCTGTAAGATGTTACTTCTGTTGGTGGCTTACCTTGTTTAGGTATAACAATGACTTCTGCAATTTTCCAATGATGTGGCACATATCTTAGTTTAAGGCATGCGTTTATTATAAATTGGAGTTTCTTGAAGGCTATTAGAGGTATTTCTTTCAAAACCTGAGCAGTTATAAGATCGTACCCTGGTGATTTTTTGTTAAACAACTTATGTTGACACATGCTTCTTACTTCTTTCAGCGTGACAGAAGGTATTTCACATTCGTCGTTTCTGTCAACAAACTGTAAGGGATCTGTAGCTGTGTTTGCTGGGAATGGCTTGAAAACATTCGCGAGATATTCAGCGAAGAGATCAGCCTTTTGTTTCGGGTTTCCGATCCATTTACCATCTTGAGATTTTATTGACGGGTTTTGTGTCTGAGGTCTTTTTAGACGCTTAGCTGCTTTCCATAAGGAGTATTCAGTAGAAGCATCCGTCGTCAGACTTTTCAGGAATCTACTTAGTGACTCATTTTTAAACTCACAGATTCTTTTTTTTAATTCGTTGTTAAGACGGTTAAAAACTACATTATCATCTGGGAATCTCGTGGTTTGCCATTTTCTTCTAGCTCTTCGTTTTTCCAATATCAACTCCTTTATTTCGATAGGATATTTTATACCTTTTTCTCTCGCGTTCGAAATAGTTGGAGTACTTTCTTCTGCAGCCTGCTGCACATCAGCGATAAATTGTTCTACTTCATGATCAATTTGTTCACTTGTTTGCATAGGAGATCTTAGGTTTATAAAACTTTCAAGTTTGTCTCTGAATTCGTTCCAGTTTGTTCTGTTATTCACGAGCTTGGGATTACTTTTTTCTATTATTTCTGCTTCGCTCAGTGATAAAATTACTGGAGTATGATCTGACGATAAATCGTAATTACCTTCGACACTTATATGATTTCGTTTAATACCTTTAACTACGAAAAAGTCTATAAGGTCTGGTATTTTGTTAGTATCAGATGGCCAATATGTTGGCGAACCAGAAGAATAAAATTCACAGTTGTATTTTCGGCCTGCTTGGTATAGCCGTTTACCTTTTGTTGTTATGAGCCTAGATCCCCATTGGGTGTGTTTAGCATTGAAGTCGCCACCAACAAGGAAGTTATGTCCTAACAAATGTAGGAGTTCTGCATAGTCTTCTTCAGTTGGAGAGCGCCTAGGAGGGCAGTATACAGCTGCTATTTTAAATTCTTTCTTTTTTATACCAATACTAATTGTTGTTACCTGCATGTTTTCATTAGTAAACTTTGGTTCTTCATAGTGTGTTAAGCACTTTTTTATAAGTATTGCCGATCCTCCCCTAGCTTTGTCAGCTGGGTGCGGAGCGTGATAACATGTATAGTTTGGTAATTTATTATCAAGACTTTGTTCAATAGCGAGGTGGGTTTCGGACACCAAACAAATGTCTATATGCTCTATGTCTAAAAAGATGTTTAGTTCTGATACATGCTGTAAACGACCGTTTGCATTCCATGTTGCGATTTTAAGTGTTCTGTCCATCATTGTTTTTTAAGAGCGACTTCTTCGCTTAGCTGTTTTATGTTTAAATCTTGTTGGTCAATCCTTTTCAGGATGAGTTCCAGCATTTCTTTTATAGAAGTTTCTTCATTCTTCCGCACATTTTTTACAATCTGGGAATAGGATTTATTTTCATCACTTTTGCTTAGTGCAATTGCTTTTGCCGGTTTATTTTTAGTAATGTTATCGACCGTTACTTTTTTGCTTTCAACTACTGGTTTTGTGTTGGTTGAGTTTCTAAGCTTGTTCCCAGTTTTGTTTTTTCTTTTTGTGTCTTGGAACTTTTTTGCTACTGGACATCCTCTGTAACTCGCAGGATGATTGCCTTGACAGTTAACACATTTCGCTTTCTGTTCACTGCCCATGGGACAGTTTTTAGTTGCATGCCCGCCTTCGCATTTAACACAAGCAAACTCGCGATTGCAGTATTTTTGTGTATGTCCAAAGGCTTGACAGCGCTTACATTGTGGAACAGTTTTCGACTTTCGCAGTGGTTCAATTTTAACAACTATGCCCATGATTGATTCAATACTGTAAATCTTATCGAGACTTTCTTTATTTTCAAACGTGAGCGTAAATAAAGGTAGAGATCTCTTTTTCGTCGTTGATACCCCAGTGGAGTCTTTGACTATCTCATTTTTAATAAGATTATTGGCATCGAGAGCTTGAAAGCCTTTTTGTATAAGGTCTTCGACAATTTCTTTGGCAACACATGAAGGGTGAAGGCCTCGTGCTACTACTTTTATCGATCTTGTAGCTTTATTTTCGTACGAGTGCCACTGAATTTTCTTTTTGTTCAATTCTTCAGTGACAGATCTATACGCATCGGCGTCTTCAACAATGACTTTCCAATTGTCTTTATTGTATGATGTATATTTACATGCCTTGTTCGTGCATTTTTCTACTATGCTCTTTAGCTCGCCAAACATTGCCAATCCGGAGATCATAATTGGAGGTGGTGCAGTTTGCCTGGTACCTTTAACGTGAGACTTATTTTGGAGTAAATCTCCTATTTCTTTTTTGGATGTTCTCATTATTGTAGCAGTTACTGATTTTGAACCTGTTTGCTGACATTTTTGAACAGCCTCTGGGCTACCCTCTGCTTTTCGTTTCTTGGACTTACGTTTATTTCGGTTTCCTTCAGTTTCAAGGAGGAGCTCTTCCTCATCAGTATGAAACTCATTAGCAGTTTTTTGTGGGCTTTTCACTACTGGTGACTTTTGACTTGATACTCGTATGTTGTCTTTCACGGACTTTTTGTCGAGCAAGCTGACTTTTTCTTCGAGTCTCTTTACTTGTTGCTGAAGACTTTCAACAAGGATTTCAAGTTGTTTTCTGGCTAAAATTTCTATTTGCCATTTATCGAAATAATTTTCGGATTCAACTTGGTGGATCTCGTTGTTTTTTGTGGAACACTGCTGATCTTTTATTTCGATCTTTTCATAGGTTTTGGTTCCTTTTTCGTTAATGACTTCTATGTCATTTGATTTTTGCGTTGGGGTTTTCGATGAAGTAACCCTTGGTAATATTTTTGGTGGAGTCCTTAGTGTTTTTGAACTCCGTCTATTTCCTAAAAGCAATAATTGGTCCTCCCCAGAATCCGTAGGACCGATCTCCGAAGAGAGTGGATTTACCAGTTTATCTGGATTACCACCTGGGGTACTATATCTGTTTGTTTTACTCATTGCCATATTTTTATTATTATTGTAACCTTTGTTTTGTCCATAAATAGCTCAGTTACCTCTTCTATTTAGGTTTCTTGGAGAGCTGGTTCTTCAGAGCGATTATCTTATCTTTTGCTCCTAATTCCTGAGAGGTAGCTCAGGTGTCTCAGCTCTTGGATTCAATAGATCCAGCGCTCGTCGTTAGTTCACCTTACGGTTATCCAGCGGGCACCACTTGGAGGTGACGATGCGATTTTGCTCCGCTAAAAAAGTATGAAAATATGCTTCTCATCTTATCCATCGGGGCTCCGCCAAAAACTCAAAGTCTCCTTCATTCTCACCAAAAACAAGGACAAAAGCTGTTGCTAGTTGAGACTTAATTTTTTTCCGCCGACATTACGTTAAATGTTGTAAGTCAATAGGCCCTGACTATATCCATGCACCATCAATTTGTATTTATTTTATTGAAGGCATAAATATAATAAGGATATATGATAAGGGTTCTAGTACATCTGAAATCTGTTAATATGTAAATACTTATCCTAATACTTTGAGTTTTTCAAAATTGGCCTTAAGACAATAACTTAGAACATGCTGCGATAGAACGTTTTCTTTCCTCAAAAATATTCATCATACTCATTTTCGTCCTTGTTCTACTTTCTTTCTATAAAATATTCCCACCTAGTGTGCTCACAAGTTAATAAAAACAAATCAACAGACAAAAAGAAAACATCTAGAACAAGCACTTCATGTGTCAGATTTATAATGCACGTAAACAGCCTTAAGTCATCTCCAAACTCTAATTAGCTGTCCGTCAAGCCCAAATAAATTACCCTCAACTATAAACTTAAAATCCAACAGTTTATGACCATATTTTCCGACCAAGCTCTCTATCTCTATAAACAGTTCTATCCACTCGCCAAAAATGTATCCAGCCGCGAAAAGCCATCAACCTGAAGCTGTCAAAAGGAACACCTAACGCATCGCGTGTGTGTGCTATTCAATTCCATCATCGTCATCAAAAAGCTCACTTATTCTCTTCATCGTCATCCATCGTGCCCCATTACAATCATAAATGATGTTCGAAAAGTGCATAGACTAAAAACAGCGGAAAACGGTTTTTCAGTGTTTGAGGTATGGAATGAATCATCCCAACCTCTCCTCGAGCTAGAGGTGTCCATCTGAAAACAAAGAGCCGACAACCCTCCATAAATGCTTCGGGCGGTGCAACTTCAGGAAGAGGAAATAAAAAAAAAAACTCCATGCGCGCCGGGGCCAATATTATCACAGAAAATGTCATTCAAGGCAAATTTATATGACTGATATCCAATTACGGTCCCGTCAGGGTAAATTGCATTTTATTTCCATTTGAAGCATCATCCTGAGCTTGAGAGTCCTACCGACCCATCCTATTGCCTGGCTCGAAAAAAACCCTTTTCGCCTCCCCACTTGAGAACACGCAACAATCATTCCATTAAAACTGTTATTTTTTGCCGGTTAACCGGGGAGGGGTGGTTTGTTCTAGACAGTCCAGTGCTGTCAATGAGCGGACTTAAACAGTCAACACGACTTGCAATTAGCTAAAATGCACTTCCGAGAACCCTAATGAACGACCATTGCCTCGTAGACCTGATGAATGGAAAAAGGAATTAAAAAAAAAAGTAGGACGCGGAAATAGGGTTAGCTTTTATGCCAACCCTACGGCTGGCACCACCGGACCAAACTCGAAAGTGTACGTGTGCAACAATGAATTTAAAACTCCTCGACGTATTCCGATTGAAAATTCATCGAACGAAACAACGAAAAGGGTTGGGGTTGATGCGCCTAGCCTATTGGGTGGATATTCAGGACATCGTCGCGTCGCGTCGCGAATGTGATACAAGTAATTGGTTTGCCCATTCTGTGGACACATTTGAGTCCGGAGAAGGGGTTTTCACAAAGCGGTTCGGGCGCATTGTGTCGGAGGGACGGGCTCCAAACGGGTGATTTGATAATTGGGAAGCAACCTGGTCTGGCAAAATATGGCTCTCTGCATCAGCGCTGCTGCCGCTGCCGCTAGGTCACATTTAAAATTGGATTTAATATGTTATCAAAAGCGATAATTGACCGCTACGTAAATTGTATAATTTTCCCTCTTTTATCTGTCAATGTATTGGTGGACGTGTTTTTGTATTTCTGTACTATATGTGCCTTAATACTCTGAAAAGAGGAGTGTGTTTTTTTGTTGAATGTTGCAAATAGTGAAAACTTCAAGCTTTGCCGCAGAACTTGAACACGCTTTGGTATATGGTTGGCCCGCATTTAGCGTTCAGGGACTTTTTATCGTTTGTGGTTTTGTGTGTATGCGAGCTGATTACTAATAATTATAATGTCGATTGTCTTCTCAATAAAGTGAATGTCAATCGCAAGATAGAATCAGTGAAATTATAGATTGGTCAGAGTATATATGGTGTTGGTAGTTTGGATAATTCAGGTTATGATAGGTATAGGTAGGAAAAGGGCTGCAATATAGTCAGCCCTCAGGTCGAAATTAATGGTTTCGAATTCAATAGAGTATTAATGAAGTTTTAATGAAGGAAGGTAAATCGAATTATTTTTCTTCGAACTTCTACGAGATCTCCAACCTGCTTTACACGATTAGGTTATATTATCAAGAACATATTATGTAGTCAGTTATGACAGGTTGGACTTCCGTAAGAGCACCTTGTAGCAATTATACAAAATGTGTCATTCGGTATAGTCGGAATCGCCAGAATTTCCACTAAATTTTTCCGAGTTTGCAAGAGCTATTGAGAATAAAACAAACAGTGATTGAAATAACACCTCATTTTTGTATTAATTTAGAAGGCAATGTCTACCGCGGCATAAACCTGTGACATAAAAGCACCCACAAGAAGAAGTCTAATGGTGTGAAATGGCACGATCTCGGTCGCCAACTCACATCAGCTCCGCGTGAAATAACGGTCATCGATCGGAAATCGCTCGTGTAGAATTTCCATTGCGGTGTTGGTAGCACCGCCCTGTTGAAATCACATATCATCGGTTTCCATATCATCCAATTCGGGTCAAAAGAAATCAGTTATTATCGCCCACAGCGCTCGCCGTTGACGGTAATGGTCTGGCCATCGTCATTGTTCTCAAAGAAGTATAATAATCGGTTCATAATTCTTTGAGAAGGACGTTGGCCACCAGCCCAAAATCTACACCAAACAGTGATTTTCTCTGAATGCATTGCAATTTGGTGGAGCTCATGTGGATTGTGGGGCCTGGTTGCTATATACGAGTATGATTTTTGGGGGGAAGCGCTCGAATTGTAGCTGAGACAAGAGGTCAAATTTCATTAGAAAATTTTATCATCCGCACATATTGTTGAAGGATATAAAATTGCAAGTTGATTTAACAAAACAGAGTCAATAAATAAAAAGCAATTTGACAGATGCATCTTCAACAATATGGCCGCAATCGCTATGGGAAAATTCTCTACATTGAGAAATTATGATTTCTGTCAGCAGTGGTCGAAATAGTATCGAAGAAAATCCCGGACAAGATGAGAGGACACCAATAATCAAGTTTCAACAGGGAACAAGTAGGGCTTTCTTTACTCTGCAGATCATTTTAGGGCAAACATTGATGTAGCTTTTCTCTCTAACTGATTTGTATGGACTTTGAGCAGACCTATGTGTTAACAGTGTTAACGACCGGGTTCATTTTGACAGCCTTGCTTACGTACGAAGTTATTATAAGGGTAAATTATCGGAAACTTTTGAGTTTTGAAGTTGCATGCTCTTGTGATAAAACATATAACATGTGTTAAGATGTGTCGCACCACTTTCAGGAAGAACAAAAAGAGACGAATCTTCAATGATAACTCGCTTAAAACATTCCGACAAGCTTGATGATATCTGTTAAACATCGTGCAGCATTTCTGACCTAGTTAGAACCCAGTAGGTGTTGCAAGTAGTGTCCTTATAGTAATGTTCCAGCACGGAATTTAATTCCCTTCCAATTTAAGATCTATCTTGGATATACCTATTGGCTTGTATTGGCTCCAGCGCTTGGTGAAATGCGTTTGCTCTTATTGTTCTTTGAAAGCTTTTGTTCTGAACCTTAAAAGAAAAGTTCATACTCTGCTTGAGAGTGAACGCTTATGAAGCATGCACACTAATCGTAGATATATTTTAGATGGATTCGACTCTTTTAACTCTTTTACTCTACAAACAAGAATTTGAAAAATTCAATTAAATTTATACAGATGTCCCACAAGGAAGTGTCTTAGGACCATCCCTGTTTTTGATATATACTAACGATATTTCAATGAAAAACAATACCATCATAGCTTAGCTTAGGCAGACGGCAGTATTGCCATGTCCTATTCTTAAGAGTAAAAATTGTAAAAATTGATGAAAAGAATAAAGAATATATCTATCTGTCTATCATAGCTTAGTTTGTATATGATATGGCAATTTTAATGCCCGTCAAGGAGCTGTGGAGGCAGCAGTACAGTTGAAAAATCCAGTCGATAAAATATAATAATAATAATGGCGCTAGAAATTGGACGACAATCTTAGGAGATTATGAAGAAACAAGCCTCATGAGCTGGTCTAAGGACATACACGTCAGTATTGAGGAGGGTAATAAGCACACAATACGATTATGGAATTATGTGGGACATAATTCCATAATCGTATTGTGTGCTTATTACCCTCCTCAAGGATTTTCTAAATTTAGAACGGAAGACTTTTCTTAATCAACTTTTTTTAAATTCGTGAATTTCATTTTAAAATATTTTCAAAACATTTCAGAAGGAAGCACCAATGACAGAAATTATGGACTTATGTTCCTGCTCTTAATGAGCTATTTTTCTAAAATCTAAAGTCGATAAAGCCTTAAACTAACATTTTTTTCGTTTAAGAACTTACACACCCATATTAATAAAGATAGTTTAGTGGAGGTTTATCGTTAAGTTCTGGACGAATTGCGAAATTTCATTAATAAAACAAATTTTCTGTTAAGTGACGTTTACTAACTATGATTAAGTTAAACCACAGAAGTAGGTGGTTTAGAGAAGGAATAAAAAATAGAAATGTCAACTTCATTTTTTTTAATCATCGTTATTTATGTCCAACACCCAACAGTCTTTTTTTACTTGCGACTTATAGGTACTATAAGGCAAGTTATGCACTCGTAAAAAAATCGAACTCGAGATTTTGATCAAAGTTGACTTTACGATGATAGCGAAGACTAAAAACGTGGGTCTCGCAATTCTGTCTGTCTGTCTGTCTGTCTGTCTGTTCGACTACAGGCTAAACGACTCGGCCGATTTTCTTTAAACTTGGTAGATATCATTTTTAATTTTTTCCACCCACACATTTTTTTCTTTTTTTTTTTAAGACCAAAAATAACGGTACCCCCCATACGAATTTTTTTCGAAATTTTATAAACATTTTTTTTTCTCAAAAACTGTTCAATAGATTTTAAAAATAAAGATACAGAAAAATTTCATTTAATTAAATCTAAGTATTGGTTAATAAAAATTTTCCGAAAAATGGTTATTGAGGGTACCCCCCATGGAACCATTTTTTTTGTTTTTGATTTTCTCAAAAACGGTTCAACTAATTTTGATCGTTTTTTTTTTTTTGCTAAAGCTCCCCAAAAACATAAATAGAATTGTGTACTCAAATTTTCAAAAAATTTTTTTTTGGATTTTTAAAAAAAACTTCAAAAATTTTTTTTCAAAACTCAATATTTCGAAAACCCCATGCTAAATTTTTTTTTAAACTTGATAAATAAAAGTTTCTCAATATAATCTACAAAATGTAAAAAAAAATTAAAAAAATGGTTTTCAAAAATCGTATTTTTCTCGAAAACGGCACCTAGAATTTTGATAAAATTTTTTTTCTTTCAATTAATTTTTACGATCTTTAATTTAATAAAAAAAAAATTGAAATTAAGATATTACAGCTTGTACCTACCATAGAACCATTTTTTCGAATTTTGAATTTCTCATTATCCACATAACGGATTTTAATGAAAATTTTTATAGAGAAGCTTCTAAAAAGTCTAAAACACATTGCATTTCAAAACTTTAAAATAAATATTTTTTGAATTTTTGAAAAAAAAAATCTATTTTTTTCTTTTTTTTGAAAATTCGATATCTCCGAAACGGGTCAATATTTCTTTTCGTAAATTTTTTTTATTCGAACAATAATAAAAACTTTAAACTAGCGTACCAAAATTTTTTCTTAAAAAGCTTTTAAAAAGTTTGTATATAAAAGCTTCTTTTAAAGAAACCACTTATAATTTTTGTTAAAGACTAAAAAAGAATTTAAAAATTAATTTTATCCTTATGAACAGTTTTCTCTAATAACATTCCTTTTTAAAATTCCCAGTCGATTACATAGGAGCAAGTTCGTGCGACCCAGTCGTGCATTTTATTTTTATTTGTGTTGGTGTCAACACATTTGTTTTCGATAATTGTGATTGCCTCCATACACAATTCTAGAAGTAGGTTCTAAAATAATTAATCAATAATAATCAATAAAAGGGTTACTATATTTAAAAAAAACATACTTTGTCTTTTATGATCCAATTTTCACTCCGTTTTCTTTTTTTTTTTTGTGATATTGTTCATAATTGATTTTTCAATAAAATTTACAAAACAAACAACAATTCACATACACAATTTTAGACACAAGCAATTGACAATCAATTTAGGCAGCCACAGAATATAAATATGAGATAGCTTACTTGTTGTAGTAGATTTTTGCAAGGGATTTTTGATAAACGTCACTTAACTATTCCGCGAACATTTCGTTTTTATTAATGTAAATATTAAAGCCAGGACTCCAATTCCATGGTTTAGTTAAACCGTGGAATATAGGTGGAATAAGCGTTTTTTATTAATATGGCTGACAAAGAATAATTATTTCGTCGATACATATGTAATAGACTTTTCGAAACCAAGAAACACACACTACTTGAATGGCATATCAAGAGTATTTTTTAGGGTTTGTTAAAGGTTCGAGACTTTAGTTCTGGTAATCGTAATCGTAATCGAAATATTTGGGAGCACATATCGTCCCCTCAGAAGCAAAGTGGCTTATCTCAAAATTTAGCGATTTTGAGTTGAGTATACAGAAAAAATCACAAAAAAAAAATCTATTTTTCTGTCAAACTTTCATAAAAATACTTCTTAAACTGAAGGCGTGAGGGCGTTTGTGTCCTTTTGCATTTTAGATATCATCCCTGAACTATTCATCTGTAAACTGACACTTTCAGTTTCGTGTCAGTCGTCATTTTGCTTGTTTGAATGCTAAACGCCATTATACGAAATATGTCATTTTTCTTACGAAAATAAGAACTTAAAAATCAAAAAGTTTTGTTTTTAGCAGTGTAAGAAGTGTCACTTTATCAAGGCTTTTGAAAATCTTAAACAATATTTATAATTCGAATTGCACCAATTTTTTTTACAATGTATGTATGTAGATTGAACAGATCTCAGTTGCTTGTCAAACTAGCGAGAACGTCAAACAGTGTTGATAATATGCCCGAATGGTCTGTTTCACCTCTGCAAAATCTTTCAGAACAAAATATTTGTTACCTTATTTCACCTAGTTATTTATTTATTTTTTTCGTTTGTTTCATCAATCAAGATTGATATTTTTGTTAAAAAATACTTCTGAAAGTAGTAAAGCTTTGTTTAAATCCTGAATAGGTTTGTTAACTTTTTTGTTTATTGAAAATAAGTGTTTAAATAAAAAAATATAAATAAATAAATAAATAAATAAATAAATTTGTTAATAAATAAAATTATTGGTTTCATTTCATTACAAAACGACACTTTGCAAGCATTTCTGGAAAAAAAACATATAAATAGTAATTATTTTTATGCAAAACGACATAAGTCCGACCATTTTTTTTTTTTAAGTGATTTTCTTAAAAATGTATTTATACCAGTCGATAAAGAAAAAAAAATAATAATTTTCTTGTTCTACGACTTTTGCCGCCTCGCATAACCTCTAGACGGAAATTAGTTTTTTAAGACTCAAATTATTTCAAATCACTTTTGTGAAAAAACTATAGATTTTGAGATAAGCCACTTTGCTTCTGAGGGGACGATATGTACGTCAAAGAAGAATGCGCAAAATTAAAGCTATTTGACAACTTCGCAAACACGTTTCCAGATTACTTGTTGGTTTTTCGGAAAAATCGCAAATATATTTGACTCTTTCGCTACATTCTCTACTTTTTCTTAACTTCATCGTTTTGTAGGAATTAATTCCTTTTTTCCTAGGCTTTTTGCCGAAACAAAATTTTGTATTACATTAATCTCGAAGCAAGAAATGTCTGGTTATGACATTTTGGTATTTGAAATAAAGATGCTCGCAAATAAGAACACAAAAAAATTTTAAAGCTACTTGCGAATTATTTTCGCGGCTTCCAACGTCATTTGCGAAATTTTGCGAGCATAGCCATCACATTGATTCTTCGACAAATTTCTATAATTTTTGTTAACTCTAACTAAAAGCTTAATTATAGAACCAAAGATTGTGTTTACTTTTGATATAGAACAAGTAAAAAAGTAAGTCAAAATACAAATCGCAAATTTGTAGGAGATAATGCTCGAAAATCCGATCCGATTTTACTTTCCCGCATTTTCGCAAGTGATTGAACAAATTTGCAAATTCAGGCATCCCGTATTTTTTAAGTCATGAAAACACTGATCACCACTGAAAGCACTGGTCCATTGATTGTATATCACACTGAATGCTTCCAAGCCTTACACTAGTTTGAAACAAAAGCAAATGAACTTGGTATTTCAAAACCGTTTGACAGAGTTCGGCACAAAGCTCTCTTATCAAATATGCGTGTATTTGGTATCAACGAATATTTATTTCATTTGATTAGAAATTATCGTTCTGATCGTTTGATTGTAGATACTTTGAAGTCCGATATTTAAAAAATAAATGGTGGTGTTCCCCAAGGCTCCGTTTCGGCTCCAACACTCTTCATACGAGTTTATCTCTTATTTGAAACTTTTACGCACTTGTTTGTTTCACTGACGACAGCACCTCGGGTTTTCATTTTCGTTGCCAGGTTCACAAGCTTGGTTTGAGTTTTAATGTAAAATTATTGAAAATCTTATGAGAAAATAATATTGTAATATTGTAATATTTTTACTAGGTTCGTTAAATAAAACTTATTACTCCTTCTAGTATTTCTTCTTTAATTTTGCTTCCCAAATCACAACAATATATCTCAATTTATAATCAACTCAAATACTTTATTCAAATTAAAATCACACTTGTTTTACACTTTCCAATAAGCAATACTTTTGCACACTTTCATAATCCAAAATCAACTGTGTCCCGCTCACCGTGAACACTCCCTTATATAATCAAATTAGTTCTTCTAGAAGGTTCTCATCTTGGAATCTTCTAGATGGTTGGAATAAGGGGAAATATATTTGACATTGGAAAAGAGCTTTTTGTTCCTTCCATAAAGTAGATATGCAATTTTCCAACAGATGGCGCTGTAGGAGTATAAAGCTCAGTGTCGGTGTTGTGAGTAATAATATTTTCTTAATTTTCGACATAAATTGTCGTTTTTGGTTAAAAAAATCGGAAAAACATACATATGGGGTAATAGTTCAAACATCCTAACTACCAAATTAGTCTAGACGTAGCCGCTATTGTTGTAGTCAAACAAACAGACAGGCAGAATTGCCAAGCCCACGTTTTTGGTCTTTATTAAAATCTAACCTAATTTTCAAAATCTCGACTTCGATTCAGAATGAAACTTGCTGTCAAATGAAATTATCAAATGTCAAATGAACGCACCTTTTTTGAAGTTTGCGAAATTACCTCACTTCGGCTTTAATGAAAACGTATCAGAGGAGATCACATTTCTGCGTTATCAAAACCAAAACTCCCAGCAGCTCTACAAGTTGTGTATCCTTTTACCTAAACCTTACCCTTTTCAGCTTGAAAGACCAAAATATTCTTTTGATTATGTTTCTATTGCAGAAAAGTAAATAAAACGCGTTGAGAACAAAATTGAGCAGTCTAAATCGATTTAAATGAAACCCTTTCTGCACTTGAAGCTCCAGCTTTAAAAATCTAACTACCTTCCAACAATACAAATCGCCTCCTCAAAGGAATGTATAGGATGTCGGAGCAAGCTAAAATCCATTCAGTTCCTACCTACGCTCAGTTAAACTAAAGTTTTCTCTTTTGTATTTTTTTTTTATTTTGTTTTTATGTTCATATTTATTTTTATAAATTCAAAAAAATCCTTTCTGTTGTGATGCGAAGAAAAGCCGAGCCAGGACGAAAAAAAAATAATACGAAAGTGCATGTGTGTGCAGTGGAAAGAAGTGTTGTCTGCAACAACAACACAAATATTTTCCAGTACCAACATTCATTGTGATTCACATCTAATGGGGATGCTGTTCTGTTCAGTGCCACGTAAAGGAATCAAGGCTGCCGGAAAGTATCCCGCCACCACCGGAAATGGAAAATAAATGAAAAACTATTCATCTCAATGCACATCTAAAAAAAAAGTGCCAATGAAACGTGGCAAGGGTATACAGATGTGTGGGGGTGGATTTGGTAAAGTCTGCCATGAATAACGTATAGAAATCATCATAACTACTATGATCAACAACTACTCTCTGGTCTGGCTGAAGCGCGTCGAGTGGCCATCAATATAGTCAGTCGCCTACTAAGTTCCAACAAAAAGACCAAAAACCACATCACTCTCCCTCAGCCATCAAGCCAAACTTTTAGGTTAAAGCCATTAAAATGGCTTCACACAAAAGTTATCCCCAGTCCAATATAGATAAAAATATGTACGATAGTGTATCCTATACAGAGACGGGCTATACGGTTGGTGGTAGAACACTGGTATCTGCATATGCTCAACAATGCTCAAAATCGAGTTTAACTCTCATTGCAACAAGGATAACTTTATAACAACTAAAGTTAGAGTGGCAAGTCCCAAAAATTCCCCAAAGACCAAGCCTCGATGGGTGAGCTAGAAGTCGGAACGGAAGAGGGGAGATGGATGATGGCAAAAATAGTGCAAAACGGATGAGCACACATCCTTGATATATGGTTATACAATGACCATTTATTACGATAGCATTATAAATTATATTTCGCCGATGGTGTGTTGTGGCACATATAAAACAGGACGCAAAGTGTGAACTAACTCGGATCTGGGAGTGTTCCTAACTATGGCAGCGCAAGAATCGAGCAACAATGTCTCCTTCTCATGCTAGTGGAATCACGAAAAGGACCATCGGACAGAGAGAGGAGTGCGAGTGGGCGTTTTGTGCTTCGCATTCGAAAAATAATCAAATTTTGTCGCATAAAAAGGTTAGTTTCCTGTGTGTCGCAAGAGGAAATTGATGGTCCCAGCAGTACTACATACCCAGGCGCAGGCCCGTTTACTCTAAAGGATATGCCCAAATATTATTCACAGTAAATTGTCATATTGACTAAGGTTTTAAATTTGCAATCTTAACTTTCACACCAAATCTGGTAAAGTAAGATTTCAATGTACTTATTTAGCTCTTCACAAGTACCTTTATTAAAATTGTCGCAAGGTAAATAAATATAAATAAACTTGGTCGGGCTAAATATCATGGAGAACCAGGGCTAGTGGTTTCCAACTATCCGACATTCCTGGGTCCGTGTCTTCGGCAAAAATGATGAGCAACTTTTGCCGAGTTTGAATGACTAAGAAAAGAGTCACTTTTTCATGACAAGGGATAAGGGATATTTTTTGGAAGAATTTTTCACTTCCTCTCAAGGGACAGTACCCCAAGAAAAATGATTGCTCAGAGTTGGCGACGGCGGCGTGGAATCCATCGTCAGACCAGGGTTGCGAATTTTTGAATTAAAAAATCCTTAAGTCATAAGTCTATAGATGACTTGTGAATTAAAAAAATTTAATTCATAAGATATTTGGTGACTTATGAATTAAAAAAAAATTAATTCACAACCCCAAAGTGACTTATGAATTAAAAAAAATTTAAATACTAAGCTACTAAGTGACTTATGAATTAAAAAAAATTTAATTCACCACCTACCAAGTGACTTATGAATTAAAAAAAAATAAGTCATCAGGGAGTAAGTGACTTATGAATTAAAAAAAATTTAAGTCATGAGCAACAAAGTGACTTATGAATTAAAAAAAATTTAATTCACCACCTACTAAGTGACTTGTGAATTAAAAAAAATCAAGTCATCCGGGAGTAAGTGACTTATGAATTAAAAAAAATTTAATTCACAAGTCAGTTGGTGACTTGTGAATTAAAAAAAATTTAATTCATAAGTTAGTTGGTAGATTGGAAATTTTTAAGCTTGTTTTGACTACATAATTATTTAATTATTAACGAAAGCTTTCAAATCTAGTTTTTAAATCATAAGATTATCACGCTAGCTTATAAATTATCCATTTCATAATTTTTCTAATCAGCATTTATCCATTAACTTATGAATTAAATTTTTTTTAATTCATAAGTCACTAAGTTGGTTTTGAATTAAATTTTTTTAATTCATAAGTCACTTACTTGCTGATGATTTGAATTTTTTTAATTATTCATAAGTCACTTACTTGCTCATGACTTGAATTTTTTTAATTCCTAAGTCACTTAGTAGCTTGGGAATTAAAATTTTTTAATTCATAAGTCACTTACTTGCCCATGACTTAAATTTTTTTAATTCATAAGTCAGTTAGTAGGTTCTGAATTAATTTTTTTTAATTCATAAGTCACTAAGAAGCTTATGATTTAATTTTTTTTAATTCACAAGTCACTAACTGACTTGTGAATTAAATTTTTTTTAATTCATAAGTCAGTTCGTAGCTGCTGAATTATATTTTTTTTAATTCATAAGTCACTCACTAGCTTGTGAATTAAAGCCAAGCTTAAGCTAACAAGTGACTTAAGCTTTTGCAACCCTGCGTCAGACTTGCGACGTGATTCTGTTATACGAGTACATACACTAGCCATAACTTCACTCACTTTACGAAACCTTTATGGTACTTCACCAAACGTTAAAAAAACTGATTAAGATACGGACCTGTATTTTACAGCATAGAGAATACTACATCGGTTATTGGACTATAACAACGCCTTAAATGTCACCATACTTTTTTTTGGTTTCATAAAAATAATCTAGATTATTCAATTTTGCACACGTGGACATAAATATTGGTAAATAAAGTGAAGTGATTAAATCCATTAAAGCAAATTGATTTAAACAAAAAAATGGAGACACCTGCATATTGTCATACAAAATTAAAATCCTAAACCTACAAAAGAATTTAGGCTTTATTGTACGTTTGAGATTGCAATACATCGAGTGATCCAGTTCGTGGTCTGACATCCCTGTTTCAATTACATACGTCAACTCGAACTGTCATTCGAGATTGCATATTTTTAGTTTAATGTCGATTTCCTTTACACACTAGGGATTTTAGGGATTTCGATCCCTTGTCAAATTTTGTCTTTTTAGTGTGCGTATTTCGTATACATGTAAATCCCTCTCCAAATACGGATTCGAAAGATTTGATCTCTGTCAAAAAAAAAATCGATTTTTTTGGTGCGAAGGAACGTAAAATCTTTCGTAAATGTCAAAGTTTGACAAGGGATCGCAATCCCTAAAATCCCTAGTGCGTAAAGGAAATCGACATAAGATTATGGTTCATTTAAAAATCGTTAAACGAGTTGAAATTATATACGAACTTTTTGTGAAAATAGTGAATAGACCGTTATACTACGTTTTCACCAAGAGATAATTCTGGATTTAAGGAGATTTACCATAAATCCTCTTTAAATCTCGAAGATCTCGTAAATCTAGTAGATTATAAATAAATCTCTGTTAAATCTCCATTGGTTCAATTGTTCCATAGTTCGAACTGACCTAATATCCGTATCGTGCTAAATTATCTCGATGATTTTGGCACAAATGAAACTTTCTTTTTCTCGCTTCCACTTTATAAGCAAAATTGAAACATCATTAGTATTTTGACAGCCACTGTCAAAGTTAATCTTCTTTTTTAACTTTTAGTGCGGTGGAAACACCACATAAATCTCTTGCCTTAAGTCTCGGACACATCAAGCTGACGATGCAATATTATGGCTGTTAGCATGCTTGAACATCAACGTTTGAATGACAAATTTTCACACGACGTTTTCTTCAGCCACGATGCTCATTTTTAAACCGGTGTATATAGGTTAGGAAACAAATTTGTCAAAAATGTCGAAGTGCTAGACGATTGCAAACTTCTATTGGAACCCGTAACCCTGCAGCAACATACCTAGATTCCTATTTTGAGACGAACGTCATTCAGATTGTAGGGGCTCTACCAGGGCAAGAATGTATTCATTCTGCAGGATTGGTTTTGTTTCCATATTTCTTCCAGATCAGTCGCCATCATGATTTGGTAAAGACCTACTTTTCGAACGGATATTCTGTAATCGCAACCTAGTGTGCTTTCGTAAATCGTTTTAATGTTGCCCGTTTGTGCACTGTCTCAGACCAGAAATAAATAGTTACTTGGGTCACTGAAGCCATTATTGCTAAAATTCACCTCAAGTAGGAGTTTTTCTTTTTTTAGCCTTCAGTTCCAGTGGGACACTGAGCTGTCAAAAAAAGAACTATGCTTATTGATTTTTTAACTAAAAACTTAGTCTGAGCGCTTAACTCGATCACGGCTCAATCGATGAGCTTGGTAAGAAAAAGATCGAGCAGATTGAGCAAAAAGCTGAAGGCGGTTAACTTCATTATTTTTCTTCATTTTTAATCAATCACAAATTAATTAACTTCATTATTTTTTTCATTTTTAATCAATCACAAATTTATTATTCAAAACACCAATTTCAAACAAGGCTGACGTTTATTTAAAAAAAAGAGTGACACAATAGGGAGGTTCACATTCACAACTATGTTTGACAAACACTGTTTGATTGACTCGATTTTGAAAATCTGAACCATCCATCAAACGGATTGTCAAACATGCTTGATGATATCAAAATATTTTCATATTTTGCTGGTTTGACAAGCATATTTGAGAATGGGGACGCATGTTTGTCAAGTCACATGCAAATTTCAATTTCATTTTCAATGAAGTTCTCGAGCTGTACATATCGTAAGAGAATATATCAAAATGAGTCATATATGCAATAGCGGTGATTCAGGTCGATTTTATTAGTTATTAAGTTTTCTGCAGACTTGAAAGATAAAAATCAAGTGAATTTTCTCACGTAATATTTCATCTATGCATGGCGTTGTGATATTTGACGAATGTGAACGTCAATATTTTTCATCTATCAAATATTCCTCATGCCGTGCTTGTCAAACAAATTTGAGAATGTGAACGCCCCTAATGACTTCAGTGCTCAATAGTGCTTATTCGCTCTGGCACAGCATTCTTTTTTGCTCGGGACTAAGAAAAAAATTCTTAGTGTGCTGTGCAATTTCCGCAGCTGGGATTTGAAGAAAATGAGGTCCCATCGGCAATGAATTCAGACCGATATTGGTGGAATGTTTTTTTCCACGAATTAGACTTAAGGGACATTTTGTTCTAAAAGGAAGGAACAACGACCCTGTGATTGTTTCGAGGAAACATTTAGACTGTCAGCCTGCTTCTAAAATGACCCCTAAGACTATCCTCGAAATTCATCCTCTAAATTTTATCTATAAAACGAAATATATTTTTGTTTTTAAGCCCAATTACAACCTATGAATAAAAGTTATCTTCAAAGGCCATCCGCACAATAATGCCTTTTAAATAAAAAGATACATACTCGTATGTACTTATATTTAAAATTCAGATTGCCTTTATTAATTTGCATCCCCATTATACCCTATAAACTTTTTACTTAAATAAAAACGTCACTACTTCACGTACCCGTCAAGATATGGTATAGTTACTCATTACAACTGGACTCTAAATATGATGTACTTAAATAAAAGATGTCCGTGTTTGATGAATTTATATTTCACCGGCATGCTTTTCAAATCTCGCGCAAAAGTTTGAAGTTGGAGAGAATAAATCTAATTTAATGTGTTTTTTAGTATATCTCTGGAACGGGTTGTCTTACAAAAGTCGTTCATACCTTTTTGGAATCTCCTCTTGATGCTTTCAAGAGAAGCATCAGCACCTTTTACATAAAATCAGTTTTAACAAAAATCACTTTCGGAAATACTGTGGCTGTCAAAATTTGTCCCGCAAAATAATGCTTGTATCATTCTTTTTCCTGGCAAAATTTAGTGGAGACATTTTGTAGAGCAATTCACAATAGTATGAATTTTGCGCGCGAACTGCGTACTGCTCGGAAAAATGTCCGAGACAAAATTTGTCCCAGGAAAAAAAATGTATGGGAGACAAAATTTTTCCCGATCTGCGTACTAGGCTTTAGCATCAGGATAAGATAATATTGAAATATTGAAAAAAATTATGTCAAACCAGAAATAAATTTGGCATTTTAGATTTGACATTTGGATTTGAGTTTTGACACTTGTGAATGGAAATTTATGTCGATTTCTTTTAAGCCTAGTACGCAGATCGAGACAAGACAAATTTTATCTCTACAATTTTAATCTCTACAAAACTTTCCCAAATCTCGCGCAAAAGTTTGAAGTTGGAGAGATGAAATCTAATTTAATGTGTTTTTTAGTGTATCTCTGGAACGGGTTGTCTTACAAAAGTCGTTCATACCTTCTTGGAATCTTCTCTTGATGATCTCAAGACAAGCACCAGCACCTTTTATACATAAAATCAGAATTAACAAAAATTACTTTCGGCTGTCCAAATTTGTCCCACAAAATAATGCTTGTATCATTCTTTTTCCTGGCAAAATTTAGTGGAGACATTTTGAAGAGCAATTCACAATAGTATGATTTTTGCGCGCGAACTGCGTACTGCTCGGAAAAATATCCGAGACAAAATTTGTCCCAGGAAAAAAAATGTATGGGAGACAAAATTTTTCCCGATCTGCGTACTAGGCTTTACACATGAAAAATCAAATTCTGTGTGAAGATTTTGATCCCTTCACACCAAAAAACTTCATTTTTCTTTGACGGATATCAAAATCTCCAAATCTCTAGTTGAAGAGAGATTTACACGTAAAAATGGAACTTGCACTTGCAAGCACACGAAAAGAAAATTTTTCGATCCGGGATCGAGATTGTCAAATCGACATTATAGTTAGTTTTCACCAGAAGATAATCAGTAATTTATGGCAGGAAATTTAAAATTGGTCTTGGAATGTTTCCACCAAAGAAAAGATCAGCATCTTTTAACGTTTTAAGGCTCGGTCAAACAGAACGCGTTTTCAACGCCGCGTTAAGATTTTTTAACGCGACGGTAAGATTATTTTGACGCGACGTTGCAACCGCCGCGTCAGAGGACGTCAAACAGTTAGCTTTCAAGCAATGAACAAACGAAACAATAATTCCTTAACAAAAATAATTTCAAGCAGCTCAGATTCGGAGGGGGAATTATTGCTTCTATTTGCTATTCTACGAAATTCCCGTAAAAGAAAAAGAATTTGGGTACATGCCAATTAACATAAAAAGAAGAGTCGCACATCTCGAAGGCCAACAAACAGACCTATCAATGCGGCATTTATGATGAGAGACAAATTTGTCTCATATTTCAATAATAATAATTAAATATGTATTTAAAACAATGTTCTTATACGATTTATCACCCATATCGTATAGACATGGGTAATTTCTCGCCAATTCAATTAATTTTTCCATCTTGAAAAAATTTAAAATTCCTTTGACTGCCGCAGCGTTAGAAATAATCTGTAATTTCACACAACGTCGCGTTTCACCGCCGCGTTGCAACGCCATGGTGAATTCAACGCGGCGTCAAAAACGCGTTCAGTGTGACATGGGACATGTATTGCAATGTAATACAACGCTTAGTTTGAACGCGGCGGTGAAACGCGGCGTTAAAACGCGTTCTGTTTGACCGAGCCTTAATTGACATTTGATCAGAGCAAAAGAGGTAATATTGTATTTGTCTTGTAATACTACGTTTTCACCAAGAGATCATCCAGGATTTAATTAGGCTTACCACATAAATCTCTTGCCTTAAATTTCGGATTGTGTTTTGGTGAAAACGTAGTATTATTTTAAATCTTCATTTGAGGAGACTAATAGTACGTTTTCACCAAAAGTTAATCCGAGATTTAAGGCAAGAGATTTTTGTGTCGTTGTGGCGATCAAAAAGAAGATTAACTTTGACAGCGCTTATCAAAATAATATTGGTGTTTCAATTTTTCTTATAAAGTGGAAGCGAGAGAAAAAATGTTTCATTTGTGCCAAACGATCTAAAATCATCGAGATAATTTAGCACGATATGGATATTAGGTCAGTTCGAACTATGGAAAAATTGATCCAATGAAGATTTAAAAAGATTAATTTCTAACCTACCAGATTTAATCTTAATTAATCTTCGAGATTAAAAGAAGATTTATGGTGAGTCCACTTAAATACAGGATTAGCTCTTGGTGAAAATGTTGTAGTAGGGCAAATCTCGGTTTAGAGTTCGGTGAAAACTTAGTATAAAAAAATGTGTTTGACTTTGTAAAACTTTTTTGACAAAGTGTTCTGACCAGTTTTTTATAATATAAAGGGAGAAATTAATTTCAATAGTACCTTTAGTGGGTATTTGAATTCGTGCCGAAATTGACCCCCTCCTTAAAGACCGCGGCATACAACTTCTTAAAATACTCGTATTTAAAGGTAGGTATTACGTTTGCATAAATCATCCTGCCTCTATAGGTTTAATTGCATTATCTATTCCCAATACCACGAACCACGATGATGGATCAATGCAAATTAAAGGAGAGTTCAAGTCAAGCGTAATATTAAACAAGTAAAAATTCGTACAGACGAATCGCAACAACAACATTACATTCAAGTACATTTGCCCGAAGAAACAATTCTACAATCAGAAAAGTTGGCTAATGACCCAAAACGCCAATTGCGAACTCGGTATTGGGATTGCAATCAAAAAGGACGTAATCCACCAATCATTCAAACACTCGTTGTAATTAATTCAATTTATCAAACGCATCGTGTGCTCCTCACTCTCTATTCATTCCCTCGCCCACGGTGTTCCTTTAACATAACAGACATTTTTTGCTTTGTCCTATTGTGGCCATTCGTTTGCCACTTTGCTTGTGATCTGGTCTGCAATTCAGTCGACCATGTCTCCCAAAAATCGGGGGGCTAACGCTAATTAAGTTTATTTGGTCATTTGGGAGCTACGCCGTCATCATACCAGTATGCAGTGTCCCAGTACCAGTTCCAGACTCAAACATACATCTCGTCCTAACCTTTTCCAACAACCATGTTTTTTGTCGAAATGAACTGTGCTGCCTGGTCTTTTTTATGTTCTGATTGTGTCCAATGCTGGAATTTCTTTTTTGTGATGGAGCCGGAGAACACACATCTCTTGTGTCCAGCTCCACATTTGTATTTAGAGCAATGTTGGTAGTTTTTAGCTGTATTTTTATATTGTGTCGGTCAGTTTTGAATTTACTCATCGTTTTTTGTTTTGGCGAAACGCAATGTTTTCCTGCCGAAATGCGGACCACTCTGGAACTGGACATCCTGGCGACTACACAAATCCATTTTCCCCATCAAGTGAACCAGTACATCTATATACATAAATTTGTTTTGCCAAGTACGGTTGTAATGTTCGCGTTTTTTTTTTCTTTTTTTTTTTTTTTGTTGTTGTTATCCTCCGAACCGGTAGTTAGGTAGTGGTTGAGGATTTTGCTGTGGAAACGGTCTTCTCTACGGTTCACTTAATTTTTATTGCCAGTTAGTGTTTTTGGATGCTCGTTTTGTGGAGCATGTGATGAAAGTGCACTAGTATGCAAAACGAATGAGGACACACGTGGACACGTCACGGCATCGGTCGTGTCCTGCCGTTTCGGTCGATTCGATGTGGGTGGAAGTGTTCCCGAAATGTCAACATATTTTTTATTTGCTGCCATTTTTTGGGTGACGCTTTTTCGATATATTCAAATTGATTTTGAGGGGGGGTCTTTTGGTTGACAACACACTCTCAAATACACAAGAGAATGGAATTTTGCATTGAATTAAGTTTTAAGTGCTGGAAATTGAGAAAACTTTGGGAATTCTTGTTGACTTCGTTAACTTATTAAAAAAAAATTGCTTTTCGCACTTGGTGGCTTTTTCCGTGATGTACACATTGCAGTATTTTTGGAGAAATTAAGTTAGGCAAATTGAAGTTTACGTTTTGTACCAGCAGGTTTTCAATGTTTCGTCAAAACAATGGGAACCTATACAAGCAAAAACAATTTTTCAAACAAATATATTAATAAATTCTAATATGACAAAAGGCATACGCAGGGAGAGATATTCTCCACCACCAAGATCTATTTCTTAATTTTGTTTTTGTTTAAAAATAGGGAAATCTCAAATTTTTAAAATGGAGTGTGTTCGTTAACTTTTCACTTAGTGTCCAAAAACTTGCCCCCAAACATCGTTTAAGAAATCCTAAATAGTTGCTAGACCGATAAATTTAAGGTGGGCGAAAAAATTTAGTACGATACTAGGTTGAAACTACAATTTTGTTAGTTTAAATTAAATTTTGCATCAACCTTTCTCTAACATTTTATCAAATTTAAAATTATCAAGCCAAAAGTTTTGTGTTAAGTTATTAGTATGAAATAAATTTGTATGTAAAATCTTCCAAATTTAAAGGTGATTTATATTATATTCACTTTAACCCAGGATTATCTCTTGGTGATATCGTAGTACGAGTATAACAGTTTTTTCGATTCGCAAATCGCAATCCAGAAGAGTTCGAAGTGCGTCTAAACTCTTGTGTTGGCATTCAGATTGACAGTTCCTTTCCTACAACAAAAAGTTGTGAAAAGTCTTGTAGGTAAACACAATCTCAAGTTTAAATATAAAATTTAAGATAATTTTTGAAAAAGCTAAGGGGCAATAATTACAAATAAAGCTAAAATTTGAAAAAAAAAATGCCTGCGCGAGACTTTTTGTAATACTCTTCCATTACCATCAAGCGGTGTGATAATATGGTTCCAAGAGAAGTTGTACAAAAACAATTATATGAAAACTTCGTTTGAATCCCTAATCGGAGAGTACTTTCAAATCGCTAATCGCCAATCGAAAATACCATTACACTTATCAGTTTCCGACAAAATTTTTTGGTTCCAATACTAATATGTAACGTTTCATTAGTTCCTCAATTTAATAATTAAATTACATATTTAAAATTGAATGTCAAATTGACATTTTGCGGAAATGGTTAATTATTAGTTTTCGCTCAGTGTTTTCCTCACAAAATATTATGACATTTCACTTAGATTTTGATTTTACTTCGCATTTAACGCCGTTTATTTTTTTTTCAAATATTCGTAAATATAAAAAAAATGCACAAGTGCATCACAAGAACTTGCTCTTATGTATTTTTAAGAGTTTTAAAAATAAAACATAGAAGTGAAAAATGTTCAAAAGCACAAAATTAGTTCTTATAAGGTTAAATGAAATTTTTAGTTGTTGGAGCTAAAAAAAAGAATGCCATTAGCAGATATGAATATACAAGAACAACAATTTTAAATTGTTAAAACCAGTTTTTATGTATAACAATTTTAAGAAAAAATTTGAATACACCAATTTTCAGTTTTTATTATAGTTCTGTTTGATATTTTTTTTTAGTTTTAATATGCAATGTTCTTTTAACTTTTTAGATGCTTCTGTTAAAAAAAATAGTTTAAAATCCGTTATAACTATAATAGGCGTTTTTATTTATTAGTTCAGAATAGAGTCCGAGCATGTTCTGAACATCCTCTGAACCAAGCGTGGTCTGAGGGCTCCTTTGAGTATATATAATATGGAGGGCTCGTTCCTATCCCTAATGCATTGTAGTACTTGCAGTTGCTGTCTCACTTTCTGTAAGTTAAGGATACAGCTGTATGCTGTCAATTTGTGATGTGAAGCACTCAGTAAATTTTCAGTCTTGTTTGCAAAAAACCAAAAAAAAAACCGCATATCAATAAGCTTTGTGACTGTTTTAATTCTTTACAAATTATACGTAAAAATAAGATCAAACTTTAAAGTGACTGTTAATTTCTGGTTTTGTAATCAAAATATTAAAGTTCCCTACTTGGAGGCGAATAGCTTCCCCACAATCTGACCAATACAATGGATTTAACAAGGATGGCGACTACAATCGGGAGATCTATCAACAGCTGGACTGCAGTAATTTAGCCTCGACTAAGAGATGAACAGCAAAATGATTTTTCCGAAATTAGCGATCCATCACCTTTGTAATGAGGTAAAGAAACTAGCACATTTCGAACCGAAAAATGAGTCGAAAATCGAAGACGAACTCAAGGTGTAATGAGTTAGTTGGATTTTAAAAAATACATTTGTAGAAATATTTAGCTTGAAAAAGTTTAAGTGTTTATTTGGTTGTTTAATGATACAAAAATATTGAATAATAAAATGTTTTTTTGTTTGTTAATTTGTATGCTATTCTTTTGTTCTAACTTAGTATCTTCCCGCAAGCCAATCAATCCTGCTAAAAACTTTTTTTTGGTTGCCGCTGTCAAATAACGTTGTCTTACACAAATTTGAGTAGCACCCCCTTCGATAGTCACGCATTTGGAATAGAAACGAGCCCTCCATATTATATATACTCAAAGGAGGGCTCTGAGTTGTCCTTAAAACACCTGAACACTTAGCTGTCACAATTTTTTTTTAATTTCCACCTGTCAAATTCTTGTGTTAAGCATTTAACTCTGTCTGCTCAATTATTTCATTTTGGACGGTGTTCATATTGGACTCACTCCGCCGACTTATTTTAACCTCTTTTCTCATTCGCACTTCATGGTAAGAAAGAGACGAGAAAGTGAGGCAGAATTTTTAAAACAAATTAAAAATTAATGGATTTTTAACTTCCCATAGGGAGTTATTGTAATCGGTCCGATTTGTCAAATTGGAATTTTTGACATTTCTCGACGTTTCAAGGTCCCTAGAGGCTATATCAATCATTTCTAGAGAGATGTCTGTGTGTGTGTGTGTACGTACGTTCGTACGTTCGTACGTTCGTACGTTCGTACGTCCGTACGTTCTTGTACCATTTTTCGTCGTCGATATCTCAAGAACGAGTAAAGATATCGACTTCAAATAAGTTTTGTTTAGTAGATAATAACTTCGAAAGAGGCTGAAAGGGCGTTTATTAAAATTCAGTGAGTAGTTTTTTCACTATAACGGTTTAAAAAAAAAGTAAAAATTTTGGTTAGTTTCAAATATCTCACGAAAAAATAACGCTATTGATTTCAAATAAAATTTAATGTACTCATTATAGGGTCATACAGAGTTGGTATGAATTTGGAAAAAAATGAACATACGGTTATTTTTTTAAATAAAGAAAACTGAAAAAAAAATTTCATAACCCAGATATTCTAAGAACGGAAAACAATTTGAAACTCGAAATAATTTTATTTTACGAAAAATAATGTATTTGACAACTGCTGAAAATTTCAAAAAAAATCAGTTTACAGTTTTTTTACAAAAAATAAAAAACTATATAAAATTCTATTGAAAATTGGTAAAAATTTTTTTTCGACCCAAATTTCTCGAGAACTACTAGTGATATTGACTTCTAATTTAGTTTATTTTATACATAGTATAATTTTGTACAATTGGTAAAATGTTGACAAATATTGAATTAATAGTTTTTTTTAAATAAAAAAACTATTAGTGGTAATATTTTTTTTAGAATATCTTGAGAACGAGCAATGATATTGACTTTGCAATTTTTTAATTTTATACATAGGTAATACAATTTCTAACACATGGTTTATATTTGACATATATCTAGTTTTAGAGCGGATATATTTTGGAAGTACCCTTCCATCAATAATCAAACCATATCTTTTATATTTGAATATTTCGTTTTTAAATTTTTTCAATTAAAATGTTTGGAACCGAAATAATAAATTAATTTTTATAATATAATACATAATTTTATAATTTTATTATCTACTTAGTTTTTAGAAGAATGTATGTACTGTACATACGTATATGAATAAGGTTGTTCAGTTGTACCCAAGTCCCACATATTCAAATTCCATTAATATGGTACAATTGAAGAAAACGTCACAATATGTTTATATCTTTTTGTCCATGCAAAAGATACTCAAGGTTTTCTTAGTTGTAGGAACACAGATATATTAAAAAACACGGAAATCTTTAATTCAATATATAATAACGGGTGATTTTTTTGAGGTTAGGATTTTCATGCATTAGTATTTGACAGATCACGCGGGATTTCAGACATGGTGTCAAAGAGAAAGATGCTCAGTATGCTTTGACATTTCATCATGAATAGACTTACTAACGAGCAACGCTTGCAAATCATTGAATTTTATTACCAAAATCAGTGTTCGGTTCGAAATGTGTTTCGCGCTTTACGTCCGATTTATGGTCTACATAATCGACCAAGTGAGCAAACAATTAATGCGATTGTGACCAAGTTTCGCACTCAGTTTACTTTATTGGACATTAAACCAACCACACGAATGCGTACAGTGCGTACAGAAGAGAATATTGCGTCTGTTTCTGAGAGTGTTGCTGAAGACCGTGAAATGTCGATTCGTCGCCGTTCGCAGCAATTGGGTTTGTGTTATTCGACCACATGGAAGATTTTACGCAAAGATCTTGGTGTAAAACCGTATAAAATACAGCTCGTGCAAGAACTGAAGCCGAACGATCTGCCACAACGTCGAATTTTCAGTGAATGGGCCCTAGAAAAGTTGGCAGAAAATCCGCTTTTTTATCGACAAATTTTGTTCAGCGATGAGGCTCATTTCTGGTTGAATGGCTACGTAAATAAGCAAAATTGCCGCATTTGGAGTGAAGAGCAACCAGAAGCCGTTCAAGAACTGCCCATGCATCCCGAAAAATGCACTGTTTGGTGTGGTTTGTACGCTGGTGGAATCATTGGACCGTATTTTTTCAAAGATGCTGTTGGACGCAACGTTACGGTGAATGGCGATCGCTATCGTTCAATGCTAACAAACTTTTTGTTGCCAAAAATGGAAGAACTGAACTTGGTTGACATGTGGTTTCAACAAGATGGCGCTACATGCCACACAGCTCGCGATTCTATGGCCATTTTGAGGGAAAACTTCGGAGAACAATTCATCTCAAGGAATGGACCGGTAAGTTGGCCACCAAGATCATGCGATTTGACGCCTTTAGACTATTTTTTGTGGGGCTACGTCAAGTCTAAAGTCTACACAAATAAGCCAGCAACTATTCCAGCTTTGGAAGACAACATTTCCGAAGAAATTCGGGCTATTCCGGCCGAAATGCTCGAAAAAGTTACCCAAAATTGGACTTTCCGAATGGACCACCTAAGACGCAGCCGCGGTCAACATTTAAATGAAATTATCTTCAAAAAGTAAATGTCATGGACCAATCTAACGTTTCAAATAAAGAATCGATGAGATTTTGCAAATTTTATGCGTTTTTTTTTTTAAAAAAGTTCTCAAGCTCTTAAAAAATCACCCGTTATGTACCAACCTTCGTAAATATTACAAGAAATTTATCATTTTAAATAGAAAAGTTTAAAATTAGTTAAACTCATTTTCTGTAAAAAAAAAAAAAAATGAGCGACTAAGTATCCTCATCATCATCATCAACAAAACAAAGCAAATTTCCTAATATCATAGTATGCCACAAGCATCATCGATTTTTAAAACAGGAGTCATTGTATGTATATCCAGTGCAGATCACAGCCTTTCAATCCGGAAAAACCGCAACAACAATTACACTATGAAACCATCTACTTCGATCTTCCATCTACTGCTTAAAATGCTTAAAATGCTTTTCAATCTTAAAATAATGTTTGTTTGAATTTTACAGAAAAAAAACTAAATATAAAGTTTTCAAGACCACAAATGGGAAGTTATCAGTGTGGGTCGCACCCAGCCTCTTTTTTTTACATTTGTTTTGGTGACATATGGCATGGCGGTCAACACCGTTATTTATTTATTTATTATTGGTTTGTGTTTTGAGTTGAAATTCATTTTAAATATTATTAAATTTTGTAGACATTATCAATTATGACTGGAGTGTTTACACTACTTTTGTGCCTGAACACGACAGGGTGGCCTTAAATAAAAAATAAATCAAAGCAAATCGGTTGAGTAAGTCCAATGTGAACACCGTCTTGACTTCATAGAGCGAACTCTGAACAGGCTCAGAATGAAAGAAGAAACACGTGATATCTGAAGCTCCGAGCACTCTGAACTAAAAAAGTAACACCGTTTATTTTTCGACAACTCAGGTTTGCTCTGAAATTAAAAAGAAAAAAGTCTAATAAGAAAGCCCAAAATGAGAAAAAATGCTTTATTCGCAAATTCAGATTTCAATACAAAAATTATTTATTTTTGTCGTTTTATTTGTTTAATTTTGTGTCTCTCCCATTTTTTCAAGAAAGTCTTTATTCTTAATTTACTTCCAGTAGGAAATGTGGGCTTAATCTACCGAATCATTCTCTATTTTTTGCTGAAAATAATTTGCTTCGTGTTTTCAATATATTTTAAGACGATTAAAATGAATTAAACAAGCCTTTCACCAAATTTGCAAGCTGAAAATTGTTTTGATATTGAGAAAGGTAAATCTGCCGAAATATTTGTAAAAATAAATCAATTTGTTGCCCTATGGAATGCAAAAACTGTCAAAATCAGCATTTTAACAGATCTAAATCAAAAATAAATTATTTTATTATACCAATGGAACACCAAGTAAGAATGAAAAAAAAAATAGATCCAAATCAGTTGAACAGTTTTTGAGAAATCAAAACAAAAAAAATGGTTCCATAGGAGATACCATAAACAACAATTTTCCCAAACAAATTTTTATAGAACTCTTAGGCCGGTATTCACCGAGCGCTCATAACTTAAGAAGCTCATAAACCTATTCACCAAGCAATATTAGTGAAGATCTACGAGCGCTCTTAAAAGTTAGGAGTGGTCCCGACCACTCCTAACTTACGAGCGCTCTCTTCGAAAGTTTGTTCGCTTGTGCGTGTGCCACGCACGCATTTGACTCGAATCCATGTGAGCAATACCAAGTCAAGACCAACATTCCACAGCATTTCTGTGGGGTATTCACCAACCACTCGCAACTGTTTTTCGAAGTTCGAAAATGAGAGCCACTTTCTCTTGTTCAGGCATACCCAAACTGTGAAATGTTGTGGAATGTTGGTCTTGACTTGACAGCAAATGGATACTGTTCTACTTGGCATTGCTCACATGGATTCGAGTCAAATGCGTGCGTGGCGGTGGCACACGCACAAGCGAACAAACTTTCGAAGAGAGCGCTCGTAAGTTAGGACCACTCCTAACTTTTAAGAGCGCTCGTAGATCTTCACTAATATTGCTTGGTGAATAGGTTTATGAGCTTCTTAAGTTATGAGCACTCGGTGAATACCGGCCTTAATATTTTTTTCATTCACTGTGTTTCAATAGAATTTCTTTAGTTCTGCCAACGCGATAAAATATCGTATCGGTATTAACAACGGTCTCAAGCAACGCAAGAAGTGTAGAATTTATATCTTCGGCAGAAACAAGATTACACTTTTCCAAAGAATTTTGAAGGAACCTTACGTCGTCGTTTTCATTTGGCAATCCAGAGAAGCTATCTCGACTCTTTTGAAAGTGTTCACTTGGGAAAAAATGACAGTTCTGATTCTGAAAAAGAGGAGAAATTTGCTTCTGGATTTGAAATCAGAATGGAAACCAGAAGTACTCACACATTCATATACTTAAACGTCAAACTCAACAGCTGTGATTTTTTGTATCCTAATTGTGCGACGTGTATCTTTCAACAAACATTAAGGCCAGCCGCGCACTAGCAATTTTTAGTTGCGAAACTGTTTGGTTACTTATAGAAAACAGATGAACTGTTTGGTTGAATGTCCGTGAATTTGCAGATAATTATATGTTCAATAAAATGGCGAACTTATTTTAGGCAATCGTTTAGTTTGTGTCAAAACACAAACTTTTTAGTTGCTCGAACCAAGCAGTTTCGCAACTAAAAGTTGCTAGTGCGCGGCTGGGTGCGACCCACACTGATAACTTCCCATTTGTGGTCTTGAAAACTTTATATTTAGTTTTTTTTCTGTAAAATTCAAACAAACATTATTTTAAGATTGAAAAGCATTTTAAGCATTTTAAGCAGTAGATGGAAGATCGAAGTAGATGGTTTCATAGTGTAATTGTTGTTGCGGTTTTTCCGGATTGAAAGGCTGTGATCTGCACTGGATATACATACAATGACTCCTGTTTTAAAAATCGATGATGCTTGTGGCATACTATGATATTAGGAAATTTGCTTTGTTTTGTTGATGATGATGATGAGGATACTTAGTCGCTCATTTTTTTTTTTTTTTACAGAAAATGAGTTTAACTAATTTTAAACTTTTCTATTTAAAATGATAAATTTCTTGTAATATTTACGAAGGTTGGTACATAACGGGTGATTTTTTAAGAGCTTGAGAACTTTTTTAAAAAAAAAAACGCATAAAATTTGCAAAATCTCATCGATTCTTTATTTGAAACGTTAGATTGGTCCATGACATTTACTTTTTGAAGATAATTTCATTTAAATGTTGACCGCGGCTGCGTCTTAGGTGGTCCATTCGGAAAGTCCAATTTTGGGTAACTTTTTCGAGCATTTCGGCCGGAATAGCCCGAATTTCTTCGGAAATGTTGTCTTCCAAAGCTGGAATAGTTGCTGGCTTATTTGTGTAGACTTTAGACTTGACGTAGCCCCACAAAAAATAGTCTAAAGGCGTCAAATCGCATGATCTTGGTGGCCAACTTACCGGTCCATTCCTTGAGATGAATTGTTCTCCGAAGTTTTCCCTCAAAATGGCCATAGAATCGCGAGCTGTGTGGCATGTAGCGCCATCTTGTTGAAACCACATGTCAACCAAGTTCAGTTCTTCCATTTTTGGCAACAAAAAGTTTGTTAGCATTGAACGATAGCGATCGCCATTCACCGTAACGTTGCGTCCAACAGCATCTTTGAAAAAATACGGTCCAATGATTCCACCAGCGTACAAACCACACCAAACAGTGCATTTTTCGGGATGCATGGGCAGTTCTTGAACGGCTTCTGGTTGCTCTTCACTCCAAATGCGGCAATTTTGCTTATTTACGTAGCCATTCAACCAGAAATGAGCCTCATCGCTGAACAAAATTTGTCGATAAAAAAGCGGATTTTCTGCCAACTTTTCTAGGGCCCATTCACTGAAAATTCGACGTTGTGGCAGATCGTTCGGCTTCAGTTCTTGCACGAGCTGTATTTTATACGGTTTTACACCAAGATCTTTGCGTAAAATCTTCCATGTGGTCGAATAACACAAACCCAATTGCTGCGAACGGCGACGAATCGACATTTCACGGTCTTCAGCAACACTCTCAGAAACAGACGCAATATTCTCTTCTGTACGCACTGTACGCATTCGTGTGGTTGGTTTAATGTCCAATAAAGTAAACTGAGTGCGAAACTTGGTCACAATCGCATTAATTGTTTGCTCACTTGGTCGATTATGTAGACCATAAATCGGACGTAAAGCGCGAAACACATTTCGAACCGAACACTGATTTTGGTAATAAAATTCAATGATTTGCAAGCGTTGCTCGTTAGTAAGTCTATTCATGATGAAATGTCAAAGCATACTGAGCATCTTTCTCTTTGACACCATGTCTGAAATCCCGCGTGATCTGTCAAATACTAATGCATGAAAATCCTAACCTCAAAAAAATCACCCGTTATTATATATTGAATTAAAGATTTCCGTGTTTTTTAATATATCTGTGTTCCTACAACTAAGAAAACCTTGAGTATCTTTTGCATGGACAAAAAGATATAAACATATTGTGACGTTTTCTTCAATTGTACCATATTAATGGAATTTGAATATGTGGGACTTGGGTACAACTGAACAACCTTATTCATATACGTATGTACAGTACATACATTCTTCTAAAAACTAAGTAGATAATAAAATTATAAAATTATGTATTATATTATAAAAATTAATTTATTATTTCGGTTCCAAACATTTTAATTGAAAAAATTTAAAAACGAAATATTCAAATATAAAAGATATGGTTTGATTATTGATGGAAGGGTACTTCCAAAATATATCCGCTCTAAAACTAGATATATGTCAAATATAAACCATGTGTTAGAAATTGTATTACCTATGTATAAAATTAAAAAATTGCAAAGTCAATATCATTGCTCGTTCTCAAGATATTCTAAAAAAAATATTACCACTAATAGTTTTTTTATTTAAAAAAAACTATTAATTCAATATTTGTCAACATTTTACCAATTGTACAAAATTATACTATGTATAAAATAAACTAAATTAGAAGTCAATATCACTAGTAGTTCTCGAGAAATTTGGGTCGAAAAAAAATTTTTACCAATTTTCAATAGAATTTTATATAGTTTTTTATTTTTTGTAAAAAAACTGTAAACTGATTTTTTTTGAAATTTTCAGCAGTTGTCAAATACATTATTTTTCGTAAAATAAAATTATTTCGAGTTTCAAATTGTTTTCCGTTCTTAGAATATCTGGGTTATGAAATTTTTTTTTCAGTTTTCTTTATTTAAAAAAATAACCGTATGTTCATTTTTTTCCAAATTCATACCAACTCTGTATGACCCTATAATGAGTACATTAAATTTTATTTGAAATCAATAGCGTTATTTTTTCGTGAGATATTTGAAACTAACCAAAATTTTTACTTTTTTTTTAAACCGTTATAGTGAAAAAACTACTCACTGAATTTTAATAAACGCCCTTTCAGCCTCTTTCGAAGTTATTATCTACTAAACAAAACTTATTTGAAGTCGATATCTTTACTCGTTCTTGAGATATCGACGACGAAAAATGGTACAAGAACGTACGGACGTACGAACGTACGAACGTACGAACGTACGAACGTACGTACACACACACACACAGACATCTCTCTAGAAATGATTGATATAGCCTCTAGGGACCTTGAAACGTCGAGAAATGTCAAAAATTCCAATTTGACAAATCGGACCGATTACAATAACATTTGTTTTGGTGACATATGGCATGGCGGTCAACACCGTTATTTATTTATTTATTATTGGTTTGTGTTTTGAGTTGAAATTCATTTTAAATATTATTAAATTTTGTAGACATTATCAATTATGACTGGAGTGTTTACACTACTTTTGTGCCTGAACACGACAGGGTGGCCTTAAATAAAAAATAAATCAAAGCAAATCGGTTGAGTAAGTCCAATGTGAACACCGTCTTGACTTCATAGAGCGAACTCTGAACAGGCTCAGAATGAAAGAAGAAACACGTGATATCTGAAGCTCCGAGCACTCTGAACTAAAAAAGTAACACCGTTTATTTTTCGACAACTCAGGTTTGCTCTGAAATTAAAAAGAAAAAAGTCTAATAAGAAAGCCCAAAATGAGAAAAAATGCTTTATTCGCAAATTCAGATTTCAATACAAAAATTATTTATTTTTGTCGTTTTATTTGTTTAATTTTGTGTCTCTCCCATTTTTTCAAGAAAGTCTTTATTCTTAATTTACTTCCAGTAGGAAATGTGGGCTTAATCTACCGAATCATTCTCTATTTTTTGCTGAAAATAATTTGCTTCGTGTTTTCAATATATTTTAAGACGATTAAAATGAATTAAACAAGCCTTTCACCAAATTTGCAAGCTGAAAATTGTTTTGATATTGAGAAAGGTAAATCTGCCGAAATATTTGTAAAAATAAATCAATTTGTTGCCCTATGGAATGCAAAAACTGTCAAAATCAGCATTTTAACAGATCTAAATCAAAAATAAATTATTTTATTATACCAATGGAACACCAAGTAAGAATGAAAAAAAAAATAGATCCAAATCAGTTGAACAGTTTTTGAGAAATCAAAACAAAAAAAATGGTTCCATAGGAGATACCATAAACAACAATTTTCCCAAACAAATTTTTATAGAACTCTTAGGCCGGTATTCACCGAGCGCTCATAACTTAAGAAGCTCATAAACCTATTCACCAAGCAATATTAGTGAAGATCTACGAGCGCTCTTAAAAGTTAGGAGTGGTCCCGACCACTCCTAACTTACGAGCGCTCTCTTCGAAAGTTTGTTCGCTTGTGCGTGTGCCACGCACGCATTTGACTCGAATCCATGTGAGCAATACCAAGTCAAGACCAACATTCCACAGCATTTCTGTGGGGTATTCACCAACCACTCGCAACTGTTTTTCGAAGTTCGAAAATGAGAGCCACTTTCTCTTGTTCAGGCATACCCAAACTGTGAAATGTTGTGGAATGTTGGTCTTGACTTGACAGCAAATGGATACTGTTCTACTTGGCATTGCTCACATGGATTCGAGTCAAATGCGTGCGTGGCGGTGGCACACGCACAAGCGAACAAACTTTCGAAGAGAGCGCTCGTAAGTTAGGACCACTCCTAACTTTTAAGAGCGCTCGTAGATCTTCACTAATATTGCTTGGTGAATAGGTTTATGAGCTTCTTAAGTTATGAGCACTCGGTGAATACCGGCCTTAATATTTTTTTCATTCACTGTGTTTCAATAGAATTTCTTTAGTTCTGCCAACGCGATAAAATATCGTATCGGTATTAACAACGGTCTCAAGCAACGCAAGAAGTGTAGAATTTATATCTTCGGCAGAAACAAGATTACACTTTTCCAAAGAATTTTGAAGGAACCTTACGTCGTCGTTTTCATTTGGCAATCCAGAGAAGCTATCTCGACTCTTTTGAAAGTGTTCACTTGGGAAAAAATGACAGTTCTGATTCTGAAAAAGAGGAGAAATTTGCTTCTGGATTTGAAATCAGAATGGAAACCAGAAGTACTCACACATTCATATACTTAAACGTCAAACTCAACAGCTGTGATTTTTTGTATCCTAATTGTGCGACGTGTATCTTTCAACAAACATTAAGGCCAGCCGCGCACTAGCAATTTTTAGTTGCGAAACTGTTTGGTTACTTATAGAAAACAGATGAACTGTTTGGTTGAATGTCCGTGAATTTGCAGATAATTATATGTTCAATAAAATGGCGAACTTATTTTAGGCAATCGTTTAGTTTGTGTCAAAACACAAACTTTTTAGTTGCTCGAACCAAGCAGTTTCGCAACTAAAAGTTGCTAGTGCGCGGCTAGCCTAAGGGTATTCATGTAAACGCGGAAAACCCTGATAAACCTTGGAAACCAGATAATTTTATCTCTGCAGAAACAATCTGTCAAAATTTGTATGGGAAAAACTTTCTGCAAATCTGATAAAATTATCTCACGAATTTGATGCGAAAAGTGAAGAAATAAACCTGATAAACTAAAGAAAATGGATTCTTTGACATTTCACAAAATATTTCCCACATTTACGCATGTATTTTTTAGGGGGTATGAAAACATGTTGCGGAATTATCTCGTTTCATGAATAGCCTTATTATTTTTGATTTTTATTATTGTCCACATTTAATGTTTCACATATACTATCACAAAAAACTTCAGAATAAAAAAAAAGTGTTCAGTTGGGATTCCGGATCGGATAGAGATTCCGGATTGCCAAATAAAAACAACATTAGATATCAAGAGTGAATTAATGGCAGTTTTCGAAAACCACAAATCAACGTCATTTTTATCATCAAATGGTCGTCATTTTTAAGCAGATATTGCTAACGTCAAATATGCAATCGTTCTGCTTGCACAACATCTGTTGCTTATACTGCTTTTACACGAGAGCGATTTTTAATCTTAGTTTCTCTTTTGGAGTCATCTTCCGCTTTGTGTAACCCCGCCACCACACACGTCTCTCTCCAACGGGTTTAAAAATCGCAAGGTATTATTGCTTCGTTTAAAAGCAGTGTTAGACTGCTTTTACACGAAAGCATTTTTAATCTTTGTTTCTCTTTTGGCTCCCTTTCGATTGCATGGATGCTTCTAAACACAGCGATTTTTAATCAAAGTTAACTTTGTTCTATTGAAAAGGAGACATCTCTCCGCACTCTTTACTCTACTTTGTTAATCGAAGTTCGCTCACCGAGTGCCAAAATAGAAATGAAACATATCTGAGAAATAAAGAAAACCACAAAGAAGAGAGAACGATAACTCTGCTGTTTTTCCAACCCCAGCAATTTTGTGTACACCCGCCACCACATACGTCTCTCGACTAGGCTTAAAAATCGCAAGGTAATATTGCTTCATTTAAATGCAGTCTTAGGCTAGCCGCGCACTAGCAATTTTTAGTTGCGAAACTGCTTGGTTCGAGCAACTAAAAAGTTTGTGTTTTGACACAAACTAAACGATTGCCTAAAATAAGTTCGCCATTTTATTGAACATATAATTATCTGCAAATTCACCGACATTCAACCAAACAGTTAATCTGTTTTCTATAAGTAACCAAACAGTTTCGCAACTAAAAATTGCTAATGCGCGGCTAGCCTTATGGATATTTTTTGTCAACTCGCTTTATTTTACTGCAGAGTTGCGTCGCAAATGATATTATCGAACATGACTAGCAAACTTATGTCGATTTCCTTTACACACTAGGGATTTCGATCCCTTGTCAAATTTTCACTTTTACGACAGATTTTACGTTCCTTCACACCAAAAAAAAATCGATTTTTTTTGACAGAGATCAAATCCTTCAAATCCGTAGTTTGAGAGGGATTTACATGTATACGAAATACGCACACTAAAAGACAAAATTTGACAAGGGATCGAAATCCCTAAAATCCCTAGTTTGTAAAGGAAATCGACATTAATTATTGTTTTCGATTTTCGAACGACTTAAGTTTGAGAACATCTTGCAATTACATTTTTGACATTTTCGAAAATGACCTTAAGCCAGATGTACACTGTTCAAATGCATGACAAACACGTGCAAGTGTATTAGTGAAAAAGTCACACGTATAGATTGGGTGTACGCCTGATACATACTACGTTTACCCCTTTGTAAACGGGTATTGAGTTGAAATGAGCTTCGTTCGACTCGATCTCACTCGCTCAGCGGTGTCGAGTCGAAATATGAGACGAAAAACCTGGGTCGAGGAGTTGGTTTAACAAAATATTTCAGAATCGCTCGACACCATTTCAACTCAACTCCAAATCGAGCTCTCAACTCAAATGACGAAAAACCTGGGTCGAAAATCCGACCCTAATCCAACTCGATCTTTCGATACTGCATATAAACGTAGTAACAAAATCAAAATCTTTTGATTTTCCTTCAAACAAGGGCACTGCATTGAAACCTCAAACAGAATTAACTAATACACTTGCACCGCGTGCTTGTCATGCATTTGAACAATGTATGTCTGGCTTAATACAAGAGCATAGGTACTACAAGAGTACAAGAGGTGGCCTTGAACTCCCAACCATTCCTGTGTACGTGTTGCAAAAAAAAGGAAATTAAAAAAAAATTGCACGACTTAATCGCATGAACTTGCTCTTATGCAAAAGACTAAAAATTTATAAAAACGTAAAAAAAAAACATTTTTATAAAAATCTTTGTTTCGAAGTACAATTAAATGTTTTTTAAGCTTTTTAGAAGCTTCTCTACAAAAAAATTAACTTTTCGTTATGAGAAATTTAAAATTAAAAAAGTAGTTCTATGTGAATACAGTCAGTAATATCTTATTTTCAAAATTTCTTTTATTGAACTATAGATCGTTATATGTAGATTTTAGCTCCTGTTATCGAGAAAAAAATGATTTTTCGAAAACTTTTTTTTAACATTATTTGTATGTTATTTAAAGATACAATACATTTTTTTTCTTACATCTTGTAGATACATACATATATACAAAAACTTTTAACTGTCAAGTTTTATAAAAAACGAAATACTGAGTTGCAAAAAAAAAAATACAGTTTTTTTTCAATCCAAACAAATTTTTTTGGAAAATTTGAATGCACAATACTATCCAAGCTTTTTTTTTTTCTTTTTATAATTCACTCTCGCTCAAGGGTAAGTTACGAGACCCTTATAATGTTTTAAACACAGCACGGGCGAGGGAGAAATTAGGAGGGGAGAGAAAGGAGGTGTCGATGAACATTGGTTTTGAATGTTTGCAAATTGAAATGGCAAGGGAAAACTGTGCCCGGTAAGTTATTCCATAATCGTGTTGTGCGACTAAAAAACGAATCTCTATATTTGACGGTACGACCAAAGTTAGGCTCAAGGGTGAACTGATGAGCATTCCTAGCGAAGCGGGTATCACGCGTGAATTGATAAAGGGGAGGAATGCAACTGGCTACTTCGAGTGAGCATTGCTTGTGAAAGAAGCGATAAAACAGGGAAATACATGAAACATTCCGACGGTGTTCAAGAGATGGGAATGAATCCATGATAGCTCTGTTTCCAATCAGTTTTAACGCTCTGTTTTGAATTCTATCCAATAAATGGAGAGAAGATTGAGCAGCGCCTGCCCAAAGGTGTGAGTTATACTCGAGTTTTGGACGTATATACGCCTTATAAATGGTAGCCAGATCAGAAGGGGTGAAAAATTTCTTACATCGATATAGAAATCCTAAGCATTTAGCAGCATTATTGGCGGTCAGACAGACAGATTTGCGAGACCTACTTTTTTCGTCTTTTCTATCAACGTAATGTCAATTCTGGTCAAAATCTCGAGCTCTATTTATTTTTACGAATGCATAACTTGCCATGTACTACTTATATGTATGTATATGTGTATGTTGCAAGTTAAAATTATTTGTTTGTGGAATATGTTAAATATTCCAAAAAGCGTAGTACCACTGAAGAAAAAACATTTCTGTTTTTAGGTGGTGTGGTGGCGGCTAGGAATCGAACCAGGTCACAGCGAAGAGGTGTAGGTAGGTATACTACTTTTATTTTATTTCTCAACGTTACTTACATCATAAGACGTCTTACAAAACGAATTTGCAAATGATTAGACGTCTAAAGTCTAAACACGTTGAACAAAATTCCCGGTCTTCATTCATTACATACTTACGTACATATGTATCTACCAATCCAAAATATTAAAGGGATATTTCTTATTAAAAAAAATCAAAAATTAACAGAAAGCGGTCGGTGGTGGGAATACAAATTTTGCAACTTATATTTAAAGAACAATAAAATTGAAAGTCCACCCTGTGGACTCTAGTCCAAACCAAAATCATTTAGGTTTTATTCAATTGGCATCGTATCTATATGTATTGAAGGTATCTCCTCAGACGGCGCTTTCGTATGCACTTTTATTAAAAACGTACAAAGGCGTGGAACAATAGCTTTTATCTCGAAAGATAAAGAAACCGTTTTTAGGGTAGTTGGGTAGTAAATTCGTTCTATAGAAGACTGCCTATGATTTGGCATAATTGATTTCAACATTCCTCTATACCAAGTCTTGTTGCCATATATTCCACTGCAGTGCTAGCTTTTATCATGTAACTACTTCCCATCTCCTTTTTGTAACCTCTACAATTTAAATTCTTAACAAACCACCTTGTTTCGAAATTATGCTTATATTTATTTAAACTTAAATACAAAATCAGGCACTTATATCAATCATATTTCTTGCACTTCCAAATGTCCACCTCCGTTTTGCGGCACTCCCGGAAGTCGTAGTCTGTCAACCCGAGACAGAATCGACTCGTCTTTGGCTTATAGATGTCTAATCCTCTGCCAATTTTAATTATATATCCGTTGCTTAACCTGGAAAGGATGAATTTTCTTATATTTTCCCGTTTATCACATTCCATACGCCTTCTACTCACAATATTTTCCTGTCGTGTAAATTACTCTGAAACTCCACAGCCAGTTGAATGTTCCTACGCGCAAGGTCAGCTTTGATGCTGTCAAAGGAACTTTGTTGAGTGCTACCTTCCCTCTCGTCTTTCTTCGTCACAACTCGGATGTATCTGAGACTGTGGCATTTCTTGACAGCGAGTTCCAGGAACATAACCAAATTTTGCATCTGAAATGAAAGCGAATTTAGGATTCACACCCCGCGAACATGCTTTGCAAGAATCGTTATTGTTTACCTGATGGTTTTCCATTAGGTAGGCTTCGTCCAATTCCACTTCCTTCACCTCATTGTCGAAGTATTTGCCAAATAGTTGGTTATAACTGTGGCCAGTAGAACCTTCCATGATGGGAATGTTGTCAACGACATCTCCCTTCGTCGCATGGGCATCGATTTTTCTTCGAATCAAATTGAGGCGCGCTTTGTATTCCTCAATCTTTCCAATGAAATACTTTCGTTTTTCTGGTAACTTTTCAGCTGTGGAGCAAATATTACTAATAACGATTGATTTTAATGGAATGGAAGTTTACTCACCCTCAGCTGTTGCGAGGAGCACGAGGATTCCATCTTTGTAGAGATGCTGAGCTTGGAGTATTCGTCCAGCTCTGTCACATTCACATGCTTCAATTAATATCTCTTTAAGGCTCATTTGGAAGCCAATCTAAGCAAACACTAAATTATCTACAAGATATGTAACATAAATTAAATAAGAAGAACTAAATTACGAAAGTTAAAAAAACAAAGAAAACTCGGTGCGAGCGCGTACACAAATACGAAAGCCACAAGCACAACAAGTCAAAGTCAAAGTCAACAAGAAATTTGTCACTTGACACTTCTTGTTTCTTCACGGCAGTTAAAATGACAGCTCGTATTGAAAGTAACCAGCAGGTATGGCATTGAGGCATTTTCTTTATTTCTTTTCAACACGACAAGTTTGTCTCATGCCTTTTTCGAATTAAGACGAATTTGAAGGAAAAGGATGCTGATACAAAAAAAAATTATCCGGTAATCCGTTGTGTTGTGGGTTCAATTGCCTGCCTTTTATTGATATTCGAAAAGTCATACAATAATAGCACAAAAGTTGTTTTTCATAGAAGGCCTGTTTTTTGCAATTCTAGACAAAAGAATTTGATGAAAAATTAAACAAAATCGGAACCACACTTATTTCGTGTGGTATATCGGTTCAATGGGTTTTGTTTTTATTTTCTTATGTCATTTTATATTGGTTTCACTCAAAGATCCACTCATTCTGAAGTTCAATGGAACGGCGCTGACTACTTCTACTCAACTTTGAAATTTTGCTTTTGTAATAGTTAATCGCCTTGTTGGTGAAAATATGCGATAGCTATTTATTATTTGTATATTTGTTATTTGTATATTTTGGAAAAAGTAAATTATTTCTAAACGAACTTAATTGTAGCAAACACAAACGAAACAAAAAAAATTAGTTGAATTAGTACGATGTTAAAGCTGTTTTAGTATGAAACTAGGTTAAAACAACGATTTTGCAAATTTTAATCGAATATAGCATCACACTTTCTCTGCCTTTTATTAAAGTAAAAATCACCGAATACCTATTTTATTTCCATTAGTATCGTGCTAGCTTTTAGGTCTGTTCAGAAGCAATTTATTAAGAAAATTGCTTTAGTACGATACTGGTTAGAAAATATTTAAAATTAGGAATGAGTTAGTAATCTACTTTAAAGTAAGCCAATTGTTAAGTAATATTATACTAATACCTTGATAATAGGCTGTTTAAAATTTTGCGCCAATATTATTAAGAAAAAGTCAAAAGACAACAGTTTTGACCCTTAAAAGTTCTGTTAATTTAAAAAGTATATTTAAAATAAATTATTTGTGTTTAAAATGTCCGAACATTTAATAGAATTGGTTGTCATGTCACATATATCTGTTCTTTTATTTTTCAACATGACTACATACAATGGAGCGGTACTCCTCTCCACTTCACATCACCACCAAAAAATTCCACCAGCACCCACTCAATTTGTGACGAGCATGCAAAACTAAAACTAAGTCTGAGGTACTTTAATCTATGATATTATTTCTGATTTTTACTCTAGGATTCAAGCGGAATATTTTTTTAGGAGATTTGTTTTTATTCAATTTTTAGTTGCACAACTGCTTGGTTCGAGCAACTAAAAAGTTTGTGTTTTGACACAAACTAAACGATTGCCTAAAATGAGTTCACTTTTTTGTGTAACATATAATTATATGCACCTGCGCGGATATTCAACCAAATAGTTCATCTGTTTTCTATAAGCAACCAAACAGCTGTGCAACTAAACATTGAATATGCCCGCCTAGCCTTATGCAACAGTTAAAATCTGAAAAAAAAACAATAAAACTTAATTTCAATTTATTGATTGGTAAATATCGGGATCCCGTTTCACGATTCATAAAGACAACAAATTCTTGAAAAATTCATAAACAAAAGATGTTATCCGTAGTACAGTAGGATTTTATATGAATAACAAATACAACATCCGCAGTAGGATCACTGCCGATAAAAGGAGAAGTGAAATCCTGCTGCGGATAGAGATTTGACGTTTATTCGAGAATCGGCAGTGATCCTACTGCGGATGTTGTATTTGTTTTTCATAGAAAATCCTACTGTACTACGGATAACCTTACCAAAAAAACACGGCTATCATCATTGATGTCACTCTGATCTTTATCGTTTTGTTTTCATTTGATGATCCACTTCGATCATATGTGATAATAAAACACTGAAACTAAACTATAATAGCCCGCCATTAATTTTGGATCATGACATGTGATATTGAAAGCGAGCATTGTTGTTCTAGAGCCGAGACCACACTAGATCTCATATGATGTGTTTTTATTGCCATCATGTTTATCATTATGTGTAGAATATTATTCGTGAGATGATGTGGTGTGTTGTGGAGTGCTGTGTTCTGTCAAGATTGAGAAAAGATGTAGAAGAACACTGTAACAGGTAAGCGAAAGGAGAACTTAATCCAAACGAAAACGACATGAGTTGCATTTTAAATATTTAAGCCAGGGAAAAAAGCATAAGGTATACAAAAATTTTTGTTTTACTTTACTTAGTTGGGTGAACGCCAAATAGAAATGAAACATACCCGACAGATAAAAAAAAACACAACGAAGAAAGAACGATAACTCTGCAATTTTTCCAACCTTGGCAATTTCGTATACACTTGTTAGTACATATGTACGTTTCTCAAAAAGGGATTTAAAAATTGCCATATTGCATCATATAAACACAGTCTATCTCAATTTTAAACACTTTTTAACAAGTATCCTTGTTTTTTGTTTTAATATATATTGGTTGCTTTCTTGACATTTGGAAATGGTATTATGAGAACGATACTGAAAAGATAAAACAAAATAATTAATCGACGGTTTTAGCTCTAATAAAATGATAAACAGTTTGATTGTTAATTTAACTTACATCCACACCCAACACCAAACAGTGATTTTCTGCTGGTTCAAATTGCGTACCTCATGTGGATTGCCATCGTCCTAAATCTAGCAATATTGTTTGTTAATACCCGTTCTTCCGAAAATTATAACCTCGTCGCTAAAGATGATGATCGAACTGTGCTTGGCATAGTCTTGAACATCTTAAAAATGTATATACATATGTAACAAAACAAAATTTTAGTTTCTAACTAGTATCGTACTACAGAAATTTTCTTCATAAATTGCGTCTGAACTTACCTAAAACAATGACAGTTCGTACAAAAAGAAACTAATGTCATTTTCCATTGGTCTTCCAGAAGTGGAAATTTGATAATTAAAATTTAATAATATTTTTATAAAAGGATGATGCTAAGCTGAAAAAAAATGCAAAATTGTCGTTTTACCTAAGTATCATTCTAAAACAGTTTTAACATCATAATAATTCGATTAAAATTTTGCGACAAAATATAAATTGCTTTAATTTAAATGTCAATTTTGTGGACTTCTGTACCGGTAAGACTTTATAAAACCATTCGTTGTCACGAGAAGTTTTGTTGGTTTGTTAAAAGACATATAACAAGTGACAGATATCTTTTTGTTAAAGTGATAGCGTGTGAAAGTCAAAAACTTTTTAAACAAGTTTCTTCGATTTGGCGTATTTTAAGGATAAGTCACAAATAAAATTCATTATTAATTAATTTTATTTTTAATAAATAAATAATTGAAATTTCGTTTTATTTATTGTTTCACATTTTTTAACATCTCTACTTCTGAGAGCAGAATTCATAAAATACACGAATAATTTGAAATTGAGTTTGAAATAAAAGACTTAGACTGTTAATCTGTATTATAAAGGGTGGTTAAATTTAAAGGGCCGATGTTGATTTTGAATAAAACACAAATTATTTAGGAAATTATTGCCATTTCTTTTTATTTTGATAATATTGGTGTGGTTCAATTATGTGTGGAACAAAATATCGGCCAAATCGCTGCCGCGACCTCGGTGGCACTCCTCCATCCGATGGTCCAAATTTTCAATGACGCTGAGCCATAATTGAGGTTCTATACCGTTAATGTGCCGAATTATCTCATCCTTTAGCTCTTGAATTGTTGCTGGCTTATCGACGTACACCTTTTCTTTTAAATAATCCCAAAGAAAGAAGTCCAACGGTGTCAAATCACATGATCTTGGCGGCCAATTGACATAACCACCACGTGAGATAACACGGCCATTGAATTTGTCGCGTAAAAGAGCCGTTGTTTCGTTAGCTGTGTGGCAAGTGGCACCGTCCTGTTGAAACAACATATCGTCCACATCCATATCTTCCAATTCAGCCCATAAAAAGTTCCTTATCATTTCACGATAGCGAACACCATTCACAGTAACTGCCTGACTGGCCTCTTTTTGGAAAAAATACGGCCCGATGATGCCGCCAGTACATAAACCGCAATAAACAGTCACTCTTTGTGGGTGCATTTGTTTTTCGACAATCACTCTTGCATTATCATTCGCCCAAATGCGGCAAATCTGCTTATTGACAAATCCACTGAGGTGAAAATGTGCCTCATCACTGAAGATGATTTTCTTCGAAAATTGATCATCCACTGTTGCCATTTCTTGCCACCATTCTGACCATTGATGACTCTTGAAATGGTCAAGAGGCTTTAGTTCTTGAGTTAATTGCACCTTGTAAGCGTGTAAATGCAAGTCTTTATGCATAATGTTCATCAACGACGAGCGTGAGCGACGACGAGTTGAGGTGGACGTTTCTTCACCCATACTACATATTACGAACACCAGCAATATTTTCTGCAGTACGAGCATGCACTGGTGTTTTCAAATCTCCTACAGACCCGGTTTGCTCAAATTTTTGCACGATTTTTCCGATTGTACGCACATTAGGACGATTAAATTGACCGAAAAAATCACAAAGTGCACGATATGCATTTTGATTTGAACGCCCATTTTCATAATAAGCCTGAATAACTTTAACGCGTTGTTTGATTGTTCATTGTTACATGGTTCAAATTGAGAAATGTCAAATGCAGAAAAAAACTTGACGTTTAGGTGTGGTTCACATTCAACATCGGCCCTTAAAATTTAACCACCCTTTAGTTTCAATCTGAATTGGAGAGAATAGAGTTACTATTAAGATAGTATGATATACCTATGTACATAATACGTACTTTATGATTGAGCGAGTGAATAATATAGCCGTAAGATTAAGAATTAGATATTTATGCTACTGTCCCACAAATTGAAATTCATTGCTTGTCTCGGAAGTCGGAAACTATGTTTGATGGGTGTTCATATGTGCTTAATCAAATTGCTAACTTAATAATAGATAGAACTCTATGATATAAAACTTAACGCACATTATCAATAAACAATCAAATAGTATCTCTGTATTGAAGTTGAAGCTTTCATTCCAATCTAATCCGAAAAGTATTTCTCTGCGGTGGCGATCAGTACATCCACTAACTGCGAGGCAGATACTTGCACTCATTTGTCGGAACTTTTGTGTGTGGTTTCTTGTTCGTTTTTTCGGGATTCATCATAAAATTTACACCAAATGGACACACAGATCAAATATCGCTTAGCATTTCCGGATGACTATAATTCAGTTCTAGAATTTCTACGTCAACATTATTACCCAGAGAAACCATTGACTATCGCTAGTGAGCCTCTTGAGCAAGACTCACACGATGAGGAAGCAAATATGTCAAATATAGCACATGGAACATGTGTAATCGCAGTTAATGGCGAACAAATTGTTGGTGCGTTCCTAGCCGGACCGAAATATCCCGACGAGGAAAAGAAATTACTGGAAGAGGCATCTCATCTCCCCAACACAAAATGGGCTAAAGCATTACTATTTTTAGCAGTTCTGGAAAGAGATTCGAATGTTTATCAGAAGTACGGGGTTGACAAGGCGATTCATGGTCATGTTTTGGCTGTAGATAAGAAATTCCGAGGAAATGGAATTGGATTGAAGCTTTTCGAGAAATCAATGGAAAGGGCAAGAGAATTGGGATTTCCATTATACACTAGCGATTGCACGAGCGTATACTCAGCACAGCTTTGTGAACGTTTAGACATGGATTGTGTGAATGTTTGTGCATTCGCTGATTTTCGTGCGCCGAATAATGATGCGCAGGTGTTTTTTCCTCCAGGGGAACACAAACTTGTAAAAACGTTCGCTAAGAGACTTTTTTAATAAAGTTCACTTTGGCTGAAACATTTTGTTTTTTTTTTCAGGATTTCTATTAATAAATCAACATATAAATATGTAAATTAAGGTGAAGATCCAATGAACTTTTGAGTAGTTCCTACATTATCAAATTTTCCTAAATCCAACAGGTCGAAATGTACAAAAATTTATTTCATTTAATCTGTAAACGGGTTTTAAATAGCAATAAGAAAATTTGAGAAATTTGAGAAAATAAATTGGTCGTCGCGAATTGCAATATGATTTCTCTCATTTTAGCAATTACAACACAAATTTTAATAAATTAACATTAAATTAAACTATATTGCTACCCTTTTATAAAGTTTTTGTGAATAATTTAGGCTTAAATATGTTTTAAATCCCATTTGTTTTTTTATTCGTTGGTCGCTCTCATGTGAATAGTCCTTTATTGTTTGGTTGGTTTGAAGTTCAGTCTAACCCAATGCAAGAAGTGACAGTAAAACTGAACAAAGACATCGTTGCTCAAGACGATTTTTCAGAAATCCAAAACAAATGGAGAACATTTGTGGGTGTCGAAATTTCGAGCTAAAATGTTCTGTGTTGTGTCAAAACTATAGAACTGAGAACGTCACCACGTCACAGAAAATTGGGACCTACTTGTGCTCGATGATAGATATTTACATATTTCGAGTATGCTGATAAAATTAATTGGAGTGCATCCAAAAAGTCCAATTTTCCATAACTCATAAATCAGGCTGAATTTGAAAAATTTCATTGATTATGTTGCCTTTCAGAATAGTGGTTTTGTGGAACTTAATTGGCAGAAACCTGTGACTTAAGAAAAACCCACAAGAATTCTAACGGGGTTAAATTTAAATCGCGCGAGACAACTATGTTCCACACTTGCTAGTGCAAAATGTTCATTGTGGTACGACGACGACGGTACGAGTTGTGTGACACCTATTTGTCGTTATCCATATCATCCAATTTGGCTCAACATAATTTGTTTATTTACGCTGTGGCATGGCAAATGCTGGGACTTCATAGGCATATGATTTTTCGTCGGTTAAACAAAATTCCTAGAAACAGTTTAAACATTTGCGCATGTTGTTGAATATTGAAAGCAATTAATATCCATGTTGATTTGGCAAGACAGATTTATTGAATGACAGCCAATTTGACAGATGTAACTTCAACAATATGACCTGTCAAAGTTCAGAAATCCGAATTGGAAAACCCGTGTGCTAAATCTTATAATAGTTGAAATACTAACAACGGCTTATGTCAAAAAGGAGCAGCCTAAATCCGAGGTCAGATGAGCAAATAGTGATGGCTGATGGTGTGCCACGCTGTCTATGTGTGATTTGACTGGCAGTGTATGCACTGAAGACCTAATTGCTTATCAGTTATGAGTAATTGCATGTGTTACCTCGGGCTTAGTCGTTTTATAATCCTCAATAGTTTGTTAAGAGTTATAAATTCAGAGCACAAATTTATTTCATTTTGCCAAGAACTGTTTCCCTTCATAAGGAACATATAACAATAAACACGGTGAAGTTAGCTTGTGTTCCCTTACATTGGTTTCTAGTTTATATAAACTGTTAAATGCTAAGAAAACAAAACTGGCAAGCAAGTTGTGCACTTACAACACAAATTCAAATTTCTATTTGAGTTTTTGCTGTGACTTAGGCAGCATTCCACTTGACGAGTAAATTGCTTGCAAGTTTTGAAATTTTACATTTTCTTATATGTATGTATTTACTTACCGATACCGCTTTAAAAGTACAATCCACCCAAAAAAAAAAAGTGTCTATGAATGTCAACATCAGACGTTCAATCAAATACTTTAATAAATAATTTTACAGCAACTACAGGCTTGAGAACTTCCATGTCAGTTGACGAGCAAGTTGCTGACATTTGTTTGTGTTCATAAGAAAAATGTGTTTGCATTGCAACTTGCTTGCCAGTACTTGCTCTGGCCTCGGAGTAACATTAACGTTTAAACAAGTTTAAAAAAGAGACCCTGAGAATAGTCTCAAACATTTCGACATTTCGAAAAAATCACGAAGAAGTATTAAAGAAAACAGACCACGTAATATACAAAAATGGAACGAAAGAATTCGTTAGCCTCAAATAAAAAAGAATCATAAGCTGGGAGATTTGGCCTCAGTTTCTGATATGAACCCCACAGCCGAATCAATAGTCCGAATCAGCCAAGTGGAAAACTTGAAATTGAGATCAGAATACTACTGAAAAAGAAAACAACTTTGTATCCCAGTTTTGTAAAAGTGAACTTAGCGAGTTGTCATTGAACGTCAACAAAGCTCATTTCTAATTAATGTTTTGAAATTTTTAAGCTTAGAGCGATCTTTCCTAGTGCAAAGCCTAAAATTTTTATTGAATGTATCTACTAAATCATGATTTTGATATTCGCCCATATTATTTTGGTGATTTGACATGTGTCAAAATTGTTTAATATCTACATATGTAATATCGTTAAAAATATTTATTGAACAAAAATTAATATACCTCCAAAACTCCTTACGCATGCATGCCCTATAGAATTATTACCCTGCTTTACGGCCCCATCCAGCCAATATGCAGGAATGCTCCAAAAAAGCATAAAGGAGCGTCCCTTAATAATGAATCGAAAGCTGGTGTGCGCACGGTCTTGGGTGTGAGTGTACGAGTAAAGGGTTGGCCAAATTCAAGTTTATTTTTAAAAATGCAATAAAATGAACAAAATTCAATTTTTTCCATGTGTTAAGGCTTTATTAGTAAGAACAAACATTCCCATTAATTATGGAACGCAACGTTGTTCAAGTGCCTGTTTCAGCTGGCTTCGGAGAAGCGCATTCTATCACTCCATCGGTGGGTGCTTCATTTCGACTAAAACATCTTTTCAAAAAACACACTGTTTGGGCTACATTGCACTCACTTTGGGAATAAGTTTTCAGTATGTCCCAAAGTTGTTCAAGCGTAAAGCGACTCATTTCGTTCCGCTATGATTCTGATTTTCTGTCAAGACTTCGAGCGGGAAACAGTGTCAACATAATCTATGATTTTAAAAAAACATTAGATGGTCCACCCTATATTGAGACGCACTGAATAGCCAAGTTTTTCAGTTTTGCGATGTAAATCTTCCTGATTTAAATTTCGAGATTCATATCTAAGAGATAGGTGCCTAAATATTGGGTCAAACTTTGGAACTTTGTAGTTAGGCATGTACCAAATTCTCAAAACTTCATTAAAAATGAAATAACTACCGATAGGAAAATTATCTCCACTTGGCTAAAAGCTGTTCAGAACCTTTGGTCAGCTCCTCTTAATCCCCTAAAAATCCCCTTTATTCTAACTAAATAATATCTGAAGAAGAAAATTCTTAATCCTTCTCATTATCTCCGTCTGCGACTTCTTCCTCAATACTGTACACAATCTAGACATATCCGTTGTCCCAGATTGGTCAAATGCCAAAGGAACTCTGTCTAAATCCTGATATTTCCCATCGCTGTTGGGTCTGGTATATGTATGTTGATGCTTCATTTCATCAAGAAAAAAAAACTCAAACATTTGCATTTTAGAACCCATCAGGCAACAATATGGCAAACGAGAGTCCCCTGCAATTTCATTTTGATTTAATGAAAATGGAAATTTTATTCCTTTTTTTTAAGTCCGTAATTTGTTTCAAGTTTCAACCCCGCGATTATAAAGAGACTGAGGGTTATTTATTTTTGTATTTCGTATAGATTGTCCTCGTTCGTCGTCGTTGAAATTGGTTCGGCACCAAGCCCTCGTTCCCTATATCCCACTGTTGAATTTAAGTGGCCTCATTAGGATATTAAAGGATAAACATAATTTTCAATAAATTGATCAAACTGACAATTGCTTGCGCGTGCATATTAAATGCCTTTGTCTACTCATTCCCTATGATTTTTTTCTTAAATGAGCAAATAAAACTCTTTAAAGGGGAGATGTGTGCTATTTCGCAGGGGATGTAAGGCAATTTTTTTTTTAAAGTTTGCATTAAAATTCTTGTCAAAATCATCAAAGAATCTCAACCTCATCGCAAGGGGTACGAGGAACAAGATGATAAATCATTGCCAAATCAATAATTTATGATCCTTGTGTAGAGAATAATCCTTTGGTATGTTTGGCCTTCGTGTATATGTTAAAACAAACACAGACCGCCTGTAGAGTATGGTCCGCATTCAGATATTTTAAACTCGTCCTTGTGTTTATTTTATGAGTCCTTTTTTATGTTCGCTCCATGCAAACAGGCACACTCCTTTTTCATCATCACCTAACCTATAGTTATTTATACGCTTTAACTTTGACATATGACTTTTTGTATGCGTTTGGTTAATACGTTGATATTCATCATGCACGACACCATCGCCATACACACATGTGCACTACTTGTAAAAACGTCCTTTTAAAACTGGCTCTATACTCGTCGAGCGCCCCTCTAACGTTGCTAGTGAATCTTTTTGCGGTACTGGTGTTGACAGTGTTTGGCAAAAATGTCACAGCACTTACTCGATGTACATCCACCCATGTATAATATTCCCATAACGCAGGATTCTTATACTATATAGCACCAATTTGACTCTGCGCAGAGCAGAATGAGAGAGGTGTTGGACAGCACGTATAATAAGGTATGGAAATCCTTGCTGTATGATGGTCCATGATCTGCTGTCTATGTCGTCCTCCCCATTACTATCATCATCGTTTGTTTGCAGATGTCCTTATTTGCCATAAGTGAACAGAAATTGATGATGTATGTGGCTATTCGAACGTGCATATATTATCTATGGAGAAAAAAAGTAACAAGTTTTTTAGCTCCACACCGAGAGACAAAACGCTAAGAATCTAGAATGAGGAAGTCATTTTTGCAAAGTCCCATCTACGAAAATTTTGTATTGGGTGTGATGCGGTCAAATGTGATAGAATTTGTACATGCAAATACATAGATAGGCATTTTATATGTGAAATTTAATGATGAAAATAAAAATATTATTGAATGTTGCACAGCATTTATATCAATGAAAATACTAGTTATTCTTGAGCAAATTCATGTTTTAGAGTTCTCACTTTGTCTTTGATTCAACGGATTACGGATTTCCAATGAGAGGTCGGAAAAAGTCCTTTTCAATCTCTTAAGTATAAAAATCGAGTTCCAGAAACTTCATTACTTCTTCACAGAGAGGATTTTAAAATTTTCAGATAAAAGGATTAGGTGCTAATAAATATATTTGTGTACAATTAAGTACTTCTAACCTAACTACCTGTCAAATCTGCGAATGTTGCGAACCCACTACCAAGGTTGACGGATCATGAAAATTGAGTTTTTGACAGTAAAAGTGATGTTTTTTTTTTTGCGGAATATCAGAAAAAGAAATTAGCTACACAAGTTGCCCAATATGCAACTAAATCATCATCATGACTAAGATTCCGTTCCAACCTAACATCTCTCTGTATGGCGGGATGAACTGGACCTATACTTCAGCCAATTTCACATCTATCACGACATCAACAACTCATTTCTTTATTTTTATTGATCGCCTTCTGTCATCTATGGCAGATCTCACATAGGTAACTATTGAATCCACAAAATTCCGCTACGCTTTCTCTAGAATGTTTATATCCTAATAGCATGTATAGACAATAAAGCAGACTTGGTTTTCCCTAAAGGAAAAACGAATACAAGAGTGATGATATCCATTTAGCCTGATGGTTTCCTCATTGAAGTGACCAGGTTCTACTCAAAATATCTTGAAGTTTTGAATATGTTTCCCCAAACACTGGCAATGGATCTTGATGCTTTTGATCAATATATTCAATTTAAGTGCATTTTGCACAGTCATAAGCGCAGCAGAGTTGACCAATAAACATACGAGTTCCTTCCTTATTTGCCCCCAGTTGTCCCAAAAATTTTCCAAGGAATTCCTCTTTCCTTCTTTTTAAAAGAACTTAGAGCTCTTCGTGTGAAAACCCAGTGAGTTTTTGAACAGTTTTATTCACTTTTAATGTTTATCGCTATGACGATCTCAACCGATCTACTGATAGATAATACCTCTCTTCTTAGTTCGTGTATAGCTGATTCAAGGCTCTATCAATTCAGTGGCTTCTCTGATTAAATGGACAATCAACTTGAATTTATTTTCGCAACAAATCCCATTCACTCTTTTATTATTTATTTCGAAGTCGATGTTTTTAGTACGATGTTTTTTAGTAGGAGCTTTGACTGGATTTTCCATAGAATCCCTTATTGTTATTATTAATTTGAAACATATAAAATTATTACTAGAATTTTTGATTCACATCTGCCTCTTTTTACCCTTTTTAAACTTCATACGGTGTCCCCCAAGGTAGTCACTTAGGCCCACTTTTCTTCATTCGCGCTACTGCCGATATTTAAATGGTAATTATATATTCCTACACCAAAGAGTATACCTTATTTGATAAATGATTTGTGATCTTGGTATTTATACGACGAAAAGCTTAACCTGCTCTCATGTTAAGGAAATAATTCTTAAAGCTTTGTCCCAGAAACGATGCGATGGTCCTAGGCACTCTCCACCATTCTTTTTTAATACGCCAATTGTCATTCGGATTCAATTTGATGAAAACTTTCAAGTAATCATTCGTTCTAGAGAAATCTGGAAGGACATGGCATTCTTGGGAAATGATTCAATCCAATTTTACACCGATGGATCAAATACTAATGACGGGATATTGGAAGTGTATACTCTAAACACTCTAGACAGACTAAATTTGGAATTTATTCTAACAAATTCTGCACAAGCTGCATCGACGAAGAAGAGGAGGCATCTATCCCTCACCTTCTCTGTACTTGTCCTGGCTTATCCCAAAGATGTAGACTCGACTCAACAATGATCTTAGTGATTTGGCAAATATATAAATAGGCAATCTCGCTGGTTTCATAAGGAGCTCCAGTTGGTTTAACGATCAGGGAGAAAGTCTTCAAGATTTAATGTGGTATCACAATGGACCAACTGATGGTCTAATTGTGTCGGCTCTCCTGCTTATAGCCACGTCAGCGAACCTAACATTATACGTTAAGAGTAGTTCCTTTAATAACATTTATTCAAATGTTGTTTCCTTGGTTTTGCTCTTCGGGGTATATCTTCGAATAATACTCTGATCCTTTACTTTCCTATTTATTAAGTCAAGAAGAACAAAGACAAATATTTAACATTTTCTTCATAAATAGGCTCTTTTCTAGTTCTGTTGACTGCACTATCCTTTACATTTGTTTCTTTTTAAATACTATCTCCCATCAAAATAATAATACTCGTCTCTTCTATGACCCCAACATTAACTCTTTCGACTTTAACCTCAATACTATTTGAATCGGTGATTGTTAAAACAACATAAGTGACATTTTTGTTTTTTAACAGGAGAGACAAAAAACCTTATATTTTTGAGGACGCGGCCGCATTGACAATTTTAACTTTAAAACCTGATTAGTGGTAGTTCTGCGAGTTGTAAACAGTTAAAAGTTTTAAAAAAATCTTTTTAGTAAAGGAGATTTTTAAAAAACTAGCTTTGTTTTTTGTGTTGTTTTAACACCCAACGTTTTGTTGAGAGCCAAAACAACTCAAATACGTTAAGTTATGTTGTTTTTACACTCAATTTGCCACGTAAGTCTTAGCGAAATCAATTGAATATAAAATACAATATAAAATAACACATTATTAAGATATCAGTATTTTATTAAAAAAAAAAACAAGTACAAAAAATAAACAAAAACACAGCTTAGAGCCAGAAATTCATTAAAATACAAAATAATGAAAAATATAAAGTCTATTTTAACATTATTTTAAAATGATATTTAAATGAATTTATGCAAACAAACTTTAAAAAATCGTTTTATTATTAAATAATTAAATTTTTTATATAAGAAATTTCTTTAAAATTTTTCAAGAAAAAAATGTTGGATGCGAATTTTAAGTATTTAATAATATTGATTTTAGGAAATAATTTGGAAAAATAATCGTTCATAAGTTTTGAAGATATTGATTTTTGCAAAAAAAAAAAAATTTTTCAAAAAAACCCAACAAATAATTTTTCGAATAATTTTATATACAATATTATTTTAAACTTAGGGGGACTCCTGCTGAAAATTTTTGTTTAAAATCATTAGAGCCGTTAATGAGAAAGTCGAAAATCAAAAAAACGGTTCTATGACAGGTACCGTTAATAACATTTTACCCCAAATTTTTTTTTACCAAAACGTAGTCCATGTCCATAATATCACACATAATTTGTTTTATCAAAATCGTTGGAGCCGTTTTCGAGATAAATAAGATTTTGCATTACGGGTGTATGGGGGGTACCGTTATGTAGTTTTAGACCTAAAAAAAAAAATTCAATTTCCCCTCTAGGGAATTACCGAAGACCCATAACTACCGAGTTTGAAGAAAATAGGTCCAGTGGCTTAAGCTCTAGATCGAGGTACAGACATACAGACAGAGAGACAGACAGACGGACAAACAGACGGAATTGCCGGACCCACTTTATTCGTCTTCGCTATCATCGTAATGTCAACTTTGATCAAAATCTCGAGTTCGATTTTTTTTCCAAATGCAGAACTTGCCCTACAGTACCTATATCGCAAGTAAAAACAACGGACCTTATTCGGAATTCCCCCCCAAACAAAATGAACTTTTTTTTTAACGAATCGATAAAAAAGTGTTTGCTGTTGATAAAAAACATGAAATTATGGAGGAGAAACACTTTGTTATGGTAAAAAAATGAAGTATAAGCCGACCACCCCTAGTACTATAACTAAAACTACTTTTTTATTATGGGATATTTGCTTTTTTTGCTTGCTTACGCATTACGGCGTATAAACAGTGAGATATGTATGGGGGGCATGCTGCCCCCCTGCAACCCCAATGCTTGGGCACACTATAGGATTTGGGGTAGGTGCGAGGTTGGGTGTATGCAAGGTTTCTTTTGCATTTACAGAATCTGGATTTAAAGAAACTTTGAATTTACCCTATGGCCTATCTTCATTTTTTTATACTTCACTTTTTTACCATAAAAAAGTGTTTCTCCTCCATAATTTGATGTTTTTTTATCAACAGCACACTTTTTTTATCGATTCATTTAAAAAAAGTGCATTTTGGTGGGGGGGGGGGGGGGGGAAATCCGAATAAGGACCAAAACAACAGTTGGCCTACTACGTTTTGCCAGCGTTGGGTGTAAAAAGAAATTAATTGCATGTACTAAATGTGTGTTTAGCACTCATTTGTCAAAATGGCAGAACAGATATGTTGTTTTAACACTAAATGCTGATTTCGCGCTCGAATTTCTGTGTGTTTTAGGTATAAAATTATGCTAGTTTTGCTCTCAACCTGTAGCTCTACCCCTAAGCAGTGCAAAACCATAATAAAAGTGATTTCGAAAAATGTGTTACTTATGTTGTTTTAACAATCACCGATTCATTTGCTTCCTTGGTTAAAACTCGTTCGCAACCCCAATCATAGCTCATTTTAGTTTTTAAGTTAAATTAATAACAAGCCTATATACCAACACACAACTACAAACCCAACGATTCTCCGAAAACTTTTCTCCCAAATAAGGTCCCAAGTCTGGACTAGTATTTGTGAGTACTTTCTGATAGGACTCTTTTCCTTGTACTTCTGTTGTACGAGTACCTACTTAGAAATTGTTATAAGGTGCCTAGATTTAAAAGGTTCTACCCCTTGGTATAATGGTTAGTACTTCGGACTGTCATGCAGAGGGTCTTGGTAGTTCCTCTTGCGTATATCTTGTCATGAAAAGTGCTGCTCATTAGCTGTTCGAAATCGGCAGAAAATTGTAAGTGGTTGAGAGTTGTAAGTCTCTACGCCTTTGCGAAAAACCTAAACAAGCAGAATAATTCTGAGACAAGAATTATTCTTCATACGAAAGCTAGCAATTGCTCAAAAAAGTGAAATTTGAGACTAAGATAAAGCCTTCTGCATACCACCCAATGTCTTATTCAACAACTTGTCCAATCCTTTTTTTTTAAGAACTAATTTTTCTTCAGCTCCTAAGAAGAATGTCAAGGACACACATTCTTCAAAATAATTTCTTCCGGCTTATTTCCGTCCGGTCAGTCGGCTTGAAGAAGGTAATGGTAGTGGCCTTATCGTAGGTAATTATTTCATTCGATAAGACATCACATTCACATCAAATTAAAGCTTAATTAACTCATTTAGACAATAATAGCAAAGTGCTTGACTATGGTGTGGCCTTAAAGGTTTATATCGCGTGCACATTTGCAAATAGACACAAAGTTTTAAGGAACCTTACCCACACCCACACACCCACAAAAACAAAGAAAAACCTAAACAAAGTCTCAAGATAAAAACTCAGGTAAACAGTGCGACACATTGGAAGAATGACATGCCTTAGGTTAATAAGTTTCAAAGCAAAATACAAAAACACAACAACAACAAGAAAAATAAAACGAATAGCAGGCGCGATTTTCCCTGAAGGCATCAAAGGAATGAGTGACTTAGTCAATTTCCGTCCAAAACCACACCACAATCCTGATGTGCCATTCTTTGAAAGGGTTCTTCTTATGCGAAAATGCTTTGCTGTGGGAAAACTTTTCTTTTATGTTTGTGGCACATTTTTTTTCGTTGCCTCTCTTTGGAAGCCAATAAGTAGCTTATGCCCCAAAGTTCTTTAAACGTTGAACTGAACAAAAAAAAAAAAATCAAAAATTTAACCTGTCGGAAAATTCGAATATCCTGAAAAAGTTAAAGAAGGTACCCTCAATAAAATAAAAACATAACAAAGGACTAGAGAGGCCTTCAAGAAGTGAAAAAACCGGAATGCTATAATGAATTAAAAAAAAAAGTTTCTAAACATTAGCGCGGAAAATAGAGAAAAGAGCTGAATTTCACTCCAGAATTATTCGACAATACATAAAAAGAACATGACTTTTGAAATTCCTTTATTTTTAGAACGAATATTATGTATATCAGCATAAAAAAGACCACTCTCAGCTATTGTTCGTCAAAGGGACAAAAAACAAGTAAATAAATCGGTTTTTAGGGGAAGAAGTAAAAATTCCAACGGGGAATGCGAAAAGGTCAATTTATTATTGTTTTCATTCATAACAATTTAAAAACACTCTTAACGCATTTTTTTTTTGAATTAAAGATTAGTAAGAACCTTTTGTTGTTATAGGCAAGAATTTTTTGTTCATTAGATATTCCGCTTGGTTAAGTATACTTTTAGGTAAACCTACATCATTCTTTGGAAATTTGGTTTAGGGTTAATTAAACGCAATCCCACGTTCATTAATGCAGAAATCTTTGTAAGGAATTAATGGAGGTAGAGTATATAACTTAAGCTTCAATTAGGCGTTTTTCATTTTAAAGCCTAGTACGCAGATGGCGCTAAATTTTATCTCCCATACAAAATTCTCTCCAAAATTTAGCTAAAGCCTGGTACGCAGTTCAAGCTAAAATGAATTTTATCTGTACAGTTCTTATCTCTCCAATTGTTTGCTTAAAGCCAAGATAAATGAGGCTGGAGAGATAAATTGAGATGTCGACCTGATTGATAACAGCTGATTTATTCATTCAATTTCCGCAATCGTGTTATTAAATTTTTCATAAAAATTCTTAAAAGGGACGGGAAACAAATCGAAGAATTTATAATTGTGTGTGCTACGCAGGTAGTTAATGCTGTTGCTAGTAGAAAAATAGCTAAACAACCTTCCTTCCGGGTTAACCCTTACCTGAAATTAAGGAAAAACAAAGGGCGCTTTGCCAAGGATTATTATGTCAAGCATTTTAGCCGAAAGGTGCGCTGCTCCAGCGTTTCTCTGTGACATATATATTCTCCACAAGGTACTTATGTCAAAATTCCGCTTGGATTTTAGCTGATGTTTGGAGAAAAATTTGGGAGATAAAATTTAGCGCTATCTGAGTACTAGGCTTAAGCTAATAGCAGGGAACTGAGCTGTCAAAAAATCTGTGTTTCATTTTTAGTTCAGACTCATCAGAGCGCTCAGGTTGTATTTTTTTTTTTCAATCAGAGCTAGCTCGGAGCGCGCTCTGTGAGCTCAGGATAAAATTACCAAGCAGGTGGAGTAAATATCATCTGAGTGGGCTAACTTTTCTTATTTTTCGTGTGATAAGACGGAGATAGACGGTGAAAAAAAAAAACAAAGAAACAAATAAAAATGGAGGTCGAATCCGTTGACATTTCAGTACTCCAGTTTTCAGTATGTTTTATAAATGCATATAAAAGAGCTCTGCTCAAACTCTGCTCAGAGCGTACTCGACATGCTCAAGCTCTGCTCATTGCTCTTCTCAAAGTTAGAAAAAAAAACGCCTTTTGTTGAATAAAAATAATCAGTGCAGACACTGGGCTTATGGGCGAGCTGCTTTTAAAAATAGTGGTCCTTGAAGAATATACCAATCCAATGACAGGCGCACATGAATTGTTGTTTGTTTGTCTGCCTCATACACTAGTGAAGGCATTGAATTATGGAATAACCCTTGGCCTCAAAAATCAATTTTCATTTTGATCTTTATTTCAGCAATAATTGCAGGATTTTTTATTTCTTAGTTCAATTTGGTTTGCATGAAATCTCATTCGCAATCAGTCAGAACAACGTCTCTTGTATATGTGTATGAAACAGATAGAACTTAATGCTTGGAATTCCAATTGAACCTGCATGTAACACTGAGCCTCCATTTGAAATAAATGATTGCAAGAAATATTTCATGTAGCCAATATTTCTTGTGGAACCCCCTTATGTCTCGATTTTTGTTATTTTTAGACATAATTTTTTCTATTTATTTCTTTTCTTCGTAGAAGAAATAAATGCAGATATAAATTTTGACGTTTCGTGACACTCCAACTTCACTAGAAACAAATTTCTCACAAAACAAGAAGTCGAGTCTTGACACCAATTCCCACATTTTCATGTAACATTTCTTCATTTCATTGACAAACTCATGTTATGTTTTCACTTCGTATAGAAATTATGTCCTGTGAAGCCAAGATGTAATTTTTGTACCATTTACTGTCTGTTGAAGTACATACATAATGTTGTTTGGTTGTTGGCAGGCCAAAATTAACATTAAAAGAATCAAACATTGAAAATAGTAAGTATTTTGATTAATTTTTTTAAAATTAGTTAGGGCATTCAGAGACTTTTCATGCTTGTGGGACTACTCAATTATGTCTTGGAGCAAATGTTCTTCAAGGTCGTGCAAATCTCTTTTATCGCTAAAATCAAATGACGTGATCTACTTGGTGAGATCATGGCGAAGAATGAATAATTACGACATTATTTGCCCACGGTGTTAAAGAAATATAAACTTCAGATATAGTGTCTGACATAATGTCAGAAATAAATATTGCTAATGGAGGTGCGGCCTTGATAAAAACCAGCAGAAATCTCATTTGTTATTCCTCATTTATTGCCACACAGATGGTAATCCTGCGCTTCTACAAAAAATTTCTGATTTATATAGGTACATTATGTCAGCAATGATTGCAGGAATATTTATTTCGGAGTTCAATGGGCAAATTTTTACATGAAATATCATTTGACAAAAGTCAGAAAATAACATCTATTGTATATATTAAGGGTACTCATGTAAACGCGGAAAACCCTGATAAACCTCGGACACCAGATAGTTTTATCTCTGCAGAAACGAGCTGTCAAAATTTTTATGGGAAAAACTTTCTGCAAATCTGATAAAATTATCTCACGAATTCGATGCGGAAAGTGAAGAAATAAACCTGATAAACTAGAGAAATATATATTCTGACTTTTAATTTGACATTTCGCAAAATATTTCCCACATTTACGCAAGTATTTTTTAGGGGGTGTTCATGAAAACATGTTGCGGAATTTTATTGTATAGGTATGAATTAAACTGATAGAACTCCCCACATGGAATTAGAACTCAACGTGCATTTAAAGTTTTAAAAAAAACAAGCTGAAATGTCAGTCGTTAAGGTGCCGTCACACTGTTCAAGATAGCAAATAATTTTCTGCAAACACTTTTCGCTCACACTAGCTATGTACATGTGAACATTTTACATTTGGTTGCAAGCGAACGAATGGTTATCGAGCGACTTGACTTGTGTATGTTTGTTTGAAAAAAGCAATTTTTTAACACTTTGATGCTCCTGCTATTTGTTTGGAAACTTCATCTCCCTATGGCTGAAAATCTTATATCAGTGTTGCCTATTAAATTTTTCTTATCGATGCCAAAACATTTGCACCGAAATTGCTCTTTGATCAGGTGAATTTTGCTGACTCGAATATTGCAAAATCCGTATGATAATCTCCATAATAATTAATTGCCTCGACCGCAACAATTCCGCTTAAACTTCAAAGGAAATATTATTGATACAAAATTTCTCGGCGGACTTTTTATTTTCCATTTTGAATCTATTTTCGATAAAGCAAGAAACGAAACTGAACTGAAAACAGCCAATACATATTTCAACCCGTCTTCACAGAGTAAGAGATCATATATGTTGCAAGCAGTGGCGGCTGTACCTTAAGTGCGCTCGTGCGCTGAACCACCAATTCAAAAGATTTAAAAATTACCAAATATTACTGCATCTTTATTTTTGGATTCCCATATTAATATGTTTTTTAAACCTACAAGGACACAAACAAGTAAAATTTCCAATTATGACGAAACAATGTAAGCGCTTTGCTTTACTATTAATACTTACTTTCCCTGCAAGTAAAAATTCTCGCCGAAGCGCACGAAGACTGCTAATATAACTTGTATGAGTTACAAGCAAGTATCCCTGACGCGTGAGACAAAAGATATTTCATTGAAATGTATCGAGAAATTAGCCTGCTCTCGTGCAGCGCACGAGAACCGAAGATTAACTAGAGCAACCGATGTTTGACTAGAATGCGCTGCGCCTGCGAATATGTAATGTTGTTTCGCTCTATCCGTGACTGGTTAAATAGTGTAGGTTTGTAGGAGTTAGGTTAGTAATTGTTTTTTATTTTGGTTTTGGTTCGATTCTGTACTGTGTACAGTGTGTGGTGTGGGATAAAATTAACAGTGATTAGGTATATTAAAGACATTAGTAAATCTTTTTAAAATAAAGTTACCTCAATCCATGATTTGACGCATTTAAGTGAAAAAATAAAAAACATGATTCCTTGCTAAATGTAATAAGTGTGTCAGTTTTATACATGGTTGAAATTCTTAGAGCAATTATACAAAATAATAAAAAATCGACATATACATGTAAATTGTTGTTTTTTTGCGATTTCTAATCTTAATACCTACTTAGTGAGCAAGTAAAGTGCACCACCTGTTCAACAACCCACCAGCCGCCACTGGTTGCAAGTACTTTCAGCAAGCACTTCCGTTATCATGGTGTGATGACCCGAAAATTGCCTTCCATCAAATTAACTTGCTTGCAAGAAAAAAAACGCCTTCAGCAAGACCATTCCTTGCATGGTGTGATTTCTCGCGGCAAGTACTTGCATGTAAATTTCAAAATCGGAATGCTAGCAACGCTTGGTGAAAGTACTTTCCTCGCATGGTATGATGGCACCTTTATTCTTCATTGCCACATGCAAGGTAAAAAGACAAACGCTTAAATGGATTTCAAGAAATGATCTATTTCATGTCAACTGTCTAGAATTTGATGAAAGCATCGCTTCCCATTGATCAGCAAAATCAAGCATCATTGTGCGTGATGGGGGACCGTTCGAATACCAACCGTGTGCTGTTGAGTTGACATGTGTTACTTCTGTTGTTCTTTCTTTATGTGTGTCTCTCTCTGTTGTAATGTTTAAGCCGATGGTCTCAGTTGCCAGTACTTTGTAATGTAATTTATTTCATCCACTTCTACCCAGAAAGATTATGTAAAAAAGTGTGGTTGAGAGATAATGATAAAGATAATGTTCTAGTGAAATAGCCATTTACATTCCTCCCTTTAATCAATTCATCCGTAATACTCGCGATTCATCAGTTTACCCTTTTAGAGATTCTTTCTTTATTTGCACTTCACGAATGTGGCATGCCAATATTCCGCTCCCGTTATGATGTTCAGAAATAATTATAAAGCCAATGTGCATCGGTATCTCTTGTTAAACTTTCTCCAACTTTCCTTAACTTTCGCACTGTGCTCAAAAGTTTAAAGGGTAGGCATAAGCGACAAAATATTTTCAAAAATTACATAAGTTTCAAAGAAGAAATGGTAATTCCAGAGCTACTGAAAATAGTTCAAAGGCCAAATTAATCACCCTATCGGAAGATGTTTTAATTTTTGCAAATGGCATCGTACGTCAATTATATTGGACGTTTGTGAACTAGATAGCTGCCTGCAGTATATACAAACAGACAAGCAATGAAGCGCTATACTCCGCACGAGCGTGGATAAATTGTGTCGATTTTTTACCAATAATTGGTCGGTAATGTTAGCGCAGCGTGACGTTGATGTTGATTTCCTAAACGTGTCGCGTCAACTGGGCAAACATTCCAGCGCTTTGCTACTTGACTCTAACTGTAACCACAGGAAACCATGCAGAGCGTGGCCGCCACCGGAATGGTCGTTCGGCCGAGAATATCGCGGCTGTGGCTGCCGTTGTCGCTGAGAACGAAGAAACGTCAACCAGACCAACGGGTCACGAAAATGAATATCACCAAATAGACCCTAAAGTGAATTTTATTGAAAGAATTACTGAGTGGGGCAGCGTTGCCGCGAAGGAAAAAGCAGAGAGGGCCATTTCGAAATTTTTTGAGGGCCATTTGACAAAAGTGGGGGCCAAATATTTTACTTACAAATCCGTCCTTAAAACATTAAACTACAATTTATTAATATTTGTATTTATTCTTATTTATTTATTTAAGGTACTAGTACGGTCTAGAAATCGCAAAAAACGCATGATTTTTGGGAATTTTTTTCTCGGAAACTTTATAAGATAATAACATAATTTTTTTTTTAATGAATACATGTGTCAAGAGTACAAAAAAAAATTTTTTGGTCGAATTTTGGCCGAATTATAGAGGGCGTCAACGTCGACTCATCAAAAAACACATTTTCCCATGGCGGACAGTTAATCTCCGTATCTACTGAACCGATTTTCAAAAAACTTGTTGCAACTAGATTGTTTTTATGTTTTCTAAATTAGTTTACCACAATTTGACCAAAAAGTTATGAATAAAAAAAAATGGCGACCCAAAAATGGCCAAAAAATTGCCAAACAAATTTTTTTTTTCAAAGCTCGAGATTTTTGTTTGTTTTGACTTTTTAAACAAATTGTGGTAAATTGTCTCGTAAGAAACCTTCCTTTAAAAATAACCCACTTTGGTTTTTTTGTTTCAGTCCAGCCAATCCTGAGATTAACTGTCCGCCATGGGACAATGTATTTTTTGATGAGTCGACGTTGGGCCTTCTATAATTCGGCTAAAATTTTCAAATTTAAAATTTTTTTTGTACGCTTGACGCATGTATTCATTATTAAAAAAAAAATATGTTATTACCTAATAAGGTTTCTGAGAAAAAAAATTCATAAAAATCGTGCATTTTTTGGCGTTCTAGACCGTACTAGTACCTTAATGCCTTTCTGAAATCTATGTAGTAGGCAGCAGAAGCAGATCTTAACTCTGTCGTCTGATTTGGTTTCTTTGGAATTACCTTAAAATATGATGTCCGTCAAGTTAGCACTACCACTTCAAAATTTAAAAAATGTAATAATTGGATTAACTGTCGAAAATTTGTCGTGAAACCAAAAAAATTGTCGCTCTTGTTTTTTAAAAAATAACTCCTGGTAATGCTAACTTGACAGTCAAGTTAGCACTACCACCCATCAAAGTAGGGTGAAATGAACTCGAAAAAGAAAAAGGACAGCGTGAATAACTGTCGTAAATATGTCGTAAATATATTCAAACTACTTTACTTTAATATATTTGAGTGGAAGCCAATGGATTCCAATTTTGTTATTAGTATATGGCGGTTTACTCTATGGAACGCTGTTTGGAAACCATCTTCAAAATTACTAACAATCTGATTACTAAATATTGCGAGGTTGGCCGTTGTTGACCTTCCAGCAATAAATGTTGAAATGGAGAAATAATTTCTTTAAGAACAAAAGTAAGCTTATCAGAGACAATTTTTCCCAACATTTTTGATATCGTTGATAATTTGTTAATGGGGCGATTGTTAGAAACATCTTGCTTGGATCTTAATTTATGAATAGGAATAAAGACGAGATTTTCCAATCATTAAGAAAATAACCCTTTTCAAGAGAACTATTAAACAAAAAAGTTAATGGTCCCGATAGAGCACTGTTAAGTTTTGGACTCGATTCAGTTCGAATTAAGTAGTCCTTATATTAAAACTTATTTAAAAAATCAAATTCTTTTTGCAAATGCAAATATTTTATCAGAAGATCTTCATTAATGGGAAATTTACAATATAATTTGTAGGATTTATTTTTTTGTTATTTAAGTTACATAAACGCTTTGGTAGATGACTAAAGTAAATTACGAGAGAAAAGTCAACACGCTGGCTGGACGAAATTGACGTGAAAAAAGTTAAATCATTGAACGAGATAAATGAATGAATTCAGTTCCATTTTAAGTAGGTATGGTTATTTGTATATGGTGGTAGCGATGCATCGCGATGGTTTATATTTAATTTTGTAAAGCTTTTTAATTATTATTGCACGATATGATGTGATGTTAAATCTTCTAAAATTTAGATTTGGGGGCCATTTGTAAAACAGGGGGCCAAATGGCCCGATCGGGCACTTTGTGGCAACGCTGGAGTGGGGCTTGGTGAACATTTGGTTTCAGCAAGATCGCCCGATTTAACCATCCCAGAATTCTTTCTTTATGGCTAGGTACTTGAAGTTGCGGGTTTAAGAATTAGAAAATCGCAGTTATCACCGGCAATCTTGAGGAAAGTTATGGAAATTGCGATAAAAATGGCACAAATGTGTACCAACCCTGGCTGCAGTTACTTGACGGACATCATCTTTTATGCGCCAAACAGATTAAACCAGCTACAGCGCCAGCATCGTCAACAGCAAACAGCACGCTGACCAGCAAACATTTCTCAAACACATTGCCACCAGCAACGTCATTTAATTTATTTGACATTTCATATCGAAAAAAGTTTTTGATTGTGGTGCCACTGAATATTGCAGTGGAAAAGTTGACAACACTGCACCAGCAACAGCAAATTTAGGACTTCGGCCTAACGACGCCGCTGTTGGCGTTGCTGTTGCTGTTCTTATGTGTTTTGAACAATTGAAATATATTGGCTCTAATCTAAATCAATGGCCGCCACTGTTGCTGTTGACGGTGCTGTTGCTGGTTCAATCTGTTCCGTGCTTTACACTTAACTGAAAAAATGTAAAAGTCCAAATAAAGATTTCCATCACTCAAAATCATTGTTTTTGTTTAGTAAAATAGTAATTCAAAAACAAAATTGGATGATTAATTTTGCGCTACTTTGTAAAATAGAATTTAATGAAAAAGCCATTCAAAATAAATTTGGAATGAACAAAAATATATGTGTACCTATGTATATTTAAAATCCGAATAGGTACCTATATAAACTTAAGCGCAGGCCTGCGGCTACACTGCCCTTAACACAGTGTGGTGTACTGCTGACGAAGTTCATCTCGCATCAAACATTTCCCATGAAAGCGCTCTTCTCAAATATACATAATAGATATTAATATTCACATTTTTTTCCATTGTTACCATTTTCAAAGAAAAAAAAAAAACACGGCTTATAATTGAATTAAGATTTATTAAAATATTTGCAAAAACTACCTTAGAATCAAGTTGCTCCTGAAATTACTGAAATGGTTTTAACTAAAACCCAATTTAATTCCATGATTTATTTTTGTTTCACAACACCGAAAATATCCATTAAAATTGAAATTTAAAGCACCAAAGCTAATACACTATAAGCCCCCTATCCTTTCTCTATGTAGGTACGAGTATGTATTCATAGCAAAAACTTTTCACTTCATGCATGTACCTACGTAGTTAAATCTTTTACGAATTAAATTTTCACTTTGCTTTTGAATAGCTAAGCACATTTCATGAGCGACTACTATCCATCAATCTTGTGCAGCCATCCACATGATTCATTCATAACAATTTCTCTCGAGGATATGCGAATACACCTACAATGTTACTCCTTCTCTCCGTCTTTGTATGGTTTGCTTATCTGTCAGTGGAAGTGCAGTCGCATCTTGTATTTAGTCCTGGTGGCGGTAAATATAGGCACTCTCAACTGTCCGGTTCGTCCAAATGCAACAAATGCGCTTTTATGGAAGAAGCTAGTACCAAGGAAAACTTGGCAAAACAATAGCAAAAAAAAAAAAGAATTAGAATTGAAACCAACACTCACATTCTCATATTTACAAAATAAACCAACTCCTTTGTGGCATTATGAACAAAAATATATAACCCTTTCCGGAATATTTAGAGAGGTTTGCTATACCTACACCGCCGCCAACTAACCTCACTAAACAGCAGCAACACTTGCTGCTCTGGTCCCTGGCCTATACTATGTACGTATTCCCTGTGCTTCCTGTTTTATTATTTCGTTCGTGTCCCCGTCTCCATTCCACAGTTTCTACCGTCATGAATGTTGTTGCTGAAATGAATTCCATGAAGTACACAAAATGGATATCCGGTACTGCACTTTATCCTTTTCATCTCCTTTAATCATTCCGTGTACGGTCGAGCGATTATTTTATTTTTTTTTCTCCACCATTGCTCCGACCGAACCGACCCCATCCCTTCCAGGTCCTGCTAATGGATGAGTTATATATCGTGCCCACTCCCCCGGCCCCAACCGACTACGAAGGACCGACCATATATCGTATGTTTTTTCAAGCAAAAGAAAATTATGAGGAAGCATGCGTTTGGGAGGGGGGGAGTTGGTTGCTGTGTGTGGTTTGAGGAAGATGGTAGGTAGTGTGGGATTTCGGAGGAGGTAAACAGGATGCTTAGTTGGTGAATTGAATGCGGAGTCTTTCGTTTCTAGATTTGCTACATCAGCATCATTAAATGTAGATCTTTCATAGCATATTTCAAAGGGAGACGAGAAGAATCTCAAGACATGCACCAATGCAAGGCACAACCCTACACCTCCATCATCAGAGGCATGTCAATGAGCTGGAACAATTATGTGAAAGCGGAACGCATAGAAGCTGTGTTTTTTTGTTTTTCTCCGTTTCTTTCTCAGTCTCAGGTAAGTATGGTAAGGGATCTTTCAAGGATCCCATTCCAGTAACAGTTAAAGACATTTTACAAATTACCAACCAATAACAATGCGAAGGAATATCCTTTTTTTAAGCCATACAATTCATCCGCTTTAATCTATATATCCTTGCAAATGATGAACTTAAAATGAGAATTCTAAAATAGAAAAAGGATAGAAGAAATAGCAGCGAATAAACGTACATAAGTATAGGTATGTATATATAAAAAAATTAAGAAAAAAAAAGTAAAGGATTCTCATGTAACCGAACGTGAAAGGATTTCGTTTCATTTTGTGTGTTAAACACAAAGCGCATCTTTCATTTTCTTCATCGTTTTTCTTAGACTAATTTTTCCTCGTCACTGGCATGACGACCGAGTAGAAAGGATAAAGGTTTCAAAAAGAGAAATGAAGGGGCTGAAAAACTGGGGCCACTCTGAAGGCTCACGGAGCAGCAGCTGCATGCACAGTAGTAGAATAACGACGACGACGGCGACGTCGACGACGACGATGTTGATGAAAGGATACACATCATCAGTTATGTGTTCTTGAAAGGTTTGTGTTTTTTTTTTTAAGGTATTATTATTTTCAAAGAATGTTGTGCTTCAATTGATTTTTCATTAGTCTTATGAGATCCTTTTTTTTTGACAATGATATTGCAGCAAGGGATGGCTAAAACAATAAGGATTTAAACTTTAACTAATTTAAATGCATGAATGTGGAAGTTGTCATGAGAAGGACGAAGGTGATAAAAGCTGGTCTCCCAACTTTCACTATCGGTGTTATTTGCACATACCGCAATATCATTACCTTTGTTAAAGGAATTTTTGTATGTGTTTATATGGAGCTATAACCTCACATTTTTTTTAAATTGTCAACATTAGTTTTGCTTTTTTTAAGACAGAAAGAATTTCCAATCACATTACTCAAGAAATCCCTCTGACCATTTTCCTATACTGTGTTCTGTTTCGGGAAGCCAGGATTTTTGACTCCCATTATTTTATTGTGTTGCTTAAACCTGGTCCTCTCTAAAACTCTCGAAGGCATTCCGTAGTACATCGCCGAAAATTACATGTTCCAATTCATAACTGGCTAAACACAATGGTCTATCCAGGGTTGCAAAAGCTTAAGTCACTTTTTAGCTTAAGCTTGGCTTTAATTCACAAGCTAGTCGGTGACTTATGAATTAAGAAAAATGTAATTCAGCAGCTATGTAGTTACTGACTTATGAATTAAAAAAATTTAATTCATAAGTCAGTTGGTGACTTATGAAACAAAAAAAAAATAATTCAGAACCTACTAAGTGACTTATGAATTAAAAAAATTTAAGTCATGAGAAAGTAAGTGACTTAAGAATTAAAAAAAATTAATTCAAAAGTTACGTAGTTACTTATGAATTTAAAAAAATTTAATTTATAAGCTAATGGATAAATTCTGATTAAAAAAATATTAATTGGAAAATTTATAAGCTAGCATGATAATTTTATGACACATAAAAGCTTGAAATCTAATTTCGTTAATAATTAAATAATTATGTAGTCAAAACATGCTTAAACATTTCCAATTTACCAACTAGCTTATGAATTAAATTTTTTTTAATTCATAAGTCACTTAGTAGATTGTGAATTAATTTTTTTTAAATTTATAAGTCACTTAGTAGCTTATGAATTAAATTTTTTTTGAATCGTAGGTCACTAACTAACTTATGAATTAGATTTATTTTAAATCACGAATCATCTACAGACTTATGTATGACTTATGGTTTTTTTAAATTCAAAAATTCGCAACCCTGGGTCTACCTTTCTGTAGATGCAGCAGAAAATTAAAGATTGCTGAACTTTGTACCTTGTAAACTATACATATTGCTACAGCTACAGCTTCATATTGTAGATGTGTTTTGTTGTACTATCTTTGTAACTTTTGGCTTTTAAGTTTGAACTTTAAGAAGGTTGTGAGCTACAAGCTACGACTTCAGATACACCATTGCGTTCAGCGATTACATTTTTAAAACTTAAAAATTAACAAATATCAAAAAGCTTTTTGACAAAAAGACCCAACCAGTAACCATGTGCCTTAAATTGGACATTTCTGTGTTTGTATACACAGATGGTGAGCAAACGAGGACACGTTGATGATCATTCTGCCCCAGACTGTGTGTCAGACTATAGTGTATGTACTTTTGCGAAAAATTACAAGAACAATTCATGATTACTGTTATTAAGTGATATTCTTTAAGCACTCAGTATCGTCTCTACTTATACAAGCACGACTTTTTTGAAACAAGACGCTTAGTAAGCATTTTATTGACAATTTCTTGCTGAACAGAGTATAATTCACACGATAACTTTACTATAAGTGTTTTTTTTTGGCATCGCTTATCAACCATAGGTTGTTTTTATATTTCACATTGGTACTAATGAGTACTTGGAAAAAATTAACTACAACGACAAATTAATATTAATTAAATAAATGGACAATTTTCAAGATACATAGACTCATGTGCAAAAATAAAAGAACTTATTTATTAAATAGTTCATATCGTCGTCGTTCTATGAAAACTCCCTAAGTCCATTTTTTGGTTTTTGAGATATTTGCATTTACACTTGGAAATTAATATAAAAAAATCCAAAAATTATCAGAATAGCAAGATCTCAGGCTTCAATTGTAGAATGGGCTTGGCGTAGCCATTGTTCAATAAAATTTTTTGCAAATGGTTTATCCGAAATTAATTAAATAAGAATTGAATCACATTTTTTTTTTAAATGGACTTAGGGAGTTTTCATAGAACGACGACGATATGATAATTGCAGAATTTGCAGTCAAGTGACTGCGAAAATGGGTATTGCTTAGAAAAAAGTCAATTGAAGTAAAATAAGATTTGTTCGCAGACATTCTTACATTTCTATAGAAAAAAAAGGTCATTATGGGTCGTGAAGAGCTTTGACCTAATGTCTCATAAGTCATATCATAACTATTAACCATTCCTGTAGATATGTGTGAAATGAGAACTACAATTGCTACCGATTCTGAACGGCTAATGGCCAACAATTTTTCTGAAAAGAGAAACTCTTGGGGAATTTGCCCTTTCTTCGCAAGAGACAGTACCACCCTGAAGAAGAAATATGAACTGTCCAATTAAAAAAGAATATCAAAAAAGATTGATATTTCTTTAATAAAAAAATATTTTCAAACTAAGTACCTACTCCATGAACACAGCCATCGAGATGTAATTTAGGCTCGTATTCACCGACCGCTCCTAAACGGCTCTTAACTTTACGAGGCTCTTAACTTGAAATTTCTGTGGGGTATTCACCAACCACTCGCAAGTGTTTTTCGAAGTTCGAAAATGAGAGCCACTCTCTCTTGTTCAGGCATACCCAAACTGTGAAATGTTGTGGAATGTTGGTCTTGAGTCTTGACAGCAAATGGATACTCTTCTACTTGGCATTGCTCACATGGATTCGAGTCAAATGCGTGCGCGGCACACGCACAAGCGAACAAACTTTCGAAGAGAGCACTCGTAAGTTAGGAGTGGTCGGGACCACTCTGTAAATTAAATTTTTTTTTCAACTTCAACCGATTTGAGAGAGCCAAAGGCGAACGATATCTTATTTTTTTTTACATGTTCTTAAACCTCAGACCCTAATACAACTTTTGAGCACTATTACATTTAAAAATGAGAGTAGTTTTTTGCGGCCATTCAAAAGTGACACACCCTACTACATAACGGCTTCAAAAGTTGAGGTAATCAAAATTATTTTGATGAGTGACTTCGACTAGATTCCGCGATAGTTGAAAGTTAAAATTCAAGCTTCAGAAATCAGAAACTATTCCTCATATAACTCCATTTTGCTGTAGCATCAAGGGATACGAAAATCAAATAGTATATTTCAATAAACAAATAAATACTGCTCTGACCAAAGCAGCGGAACTTGACGAAACGGTTGTCTTTAAGCATCCGGCTTTAGAACAGGGTACAGGTAATTTGTTAGATGGCGCACATTAGGACGATGGTGATTGTCTATGATTTCACGATGTGATTCAACGTTGCCCCATCCCAAATGGAAACTTTTCGCCTATGTTTTTGAGGCGCGGGATTTTACATATTGCAAGAGGCAAGAAAACTCCATCATTTTTTGGGTTCACTACCCGTATGACGAATGCTTTAAGAGTGTGCTTCTGAGGGTTTTTAACGTGGTTAGGTTAGAGTGGCGGTTCCGCTATAAAATTATAAATGTCAGCTGTAGAACTGTGGATAGGAAGCTTCTGTATGATCAAGTTATCCTCGCACAAGACGGAGCACAGCACCTTTGGTTTCATAGAACTGTTTCCGATCAAGTCCGCACAAGTCGTTCTAGGGCTTAAACATTGAAGATTCATTGAAGATTGATCGCATATCTAAAATTTCACTTACTGGTATTTCTTTTTTTAGGTGACTTACATAATAACAAACAAATTAAGGGTTTGTTGATCAATTTTCCTACAATTTAGACTGAACTGATAATGGCTTACAATACGTTCATTCCTTCTATATTTTGAGCGCCAATAAGGTTGTCCGGTTTATTGGTGTCACTGCTTTTTCTTTTGTTTTTTATGAAACCTTTTGACAAGATTGATTAAATTCTTAGCTGCCGTCAGTTATAAGACCTCAACAAAGTAAAATCTCCTTTTCTTAAAAAAAAAAAAAAAAAAACTATGACAACCTGATGAGTCCATTTAATGGAATAAATTAACATCTAAATCTTAATCTATAGGTACATCGCCTCACTTAAATTATGATTCTTTAGTACCCAGCACTTTGGTTCATCATTTGAAATCTTGTCAAATATTCAAAGACTTGGCGTAATCCTCCAAGTAAATCCTTCTAACTTAGCTGGTATTGACAACAGACGCAATTGCTTATTTAATTAATAAAACGCGACCAACAAAAACGACTCAGATATAAAATGTCGTCTGCGTGAATTTAATTAAAATGAAAACATAAAGCGAAAGCGCGTGCACACTATGAAAATTCAATTTCACGCGAATACCCAGTCACACACAAACAAACAGTTAAAGGAAATACCGTACATGCAAGTTCGTCCTCTTTTATCAAAGAATAATAATCATCTGCCTAGAAAAGTAGCCCAATAGAAATAAGGCTGGTCGGTTTGTTGCGTAGGCAAAATAACAAAATAATTTCCAGATTTAGAAGGCTCAGTCTTAAGCCTGTAATAATGCAAAAAAGGAAGACAGTCCCCAGGACCTCAGGTCCCAAAGCAATGACATCCCTCGCCATCACGCGCCGTCCGCCCGTACTCGTATCGTGCGTCGTCATCGGCATTCGATCCAGCAGCCCTGGCTTTGAATGGAGGTGGTGGAAGGTATATGATGGCAGCGGCATCAGTATTGTGTGGTTATCTTTTCCTTAAATCGCAAATCCAGGCCAATGGTAATCCGGACACAATTAAAACTTCATCCTGACTGTTATTTTCCAACTGAATAGATTTGGTGTGGAAAAGTTTGGCATTAGAAAATGGATACCAAGTTTAAGGCATCGTTTTCCACTTCCTTTTTAATACTTATACTTTTTCATCCTCCGCTGCTCCTGCGGCGGCGGTGTCTGTGCTCATCATCAAAATCTATGCACAAATTATATTCTAACCACCAAGTGCTTTGGTATGGTACCAGGACACGAAGGATGTGTTCTTTATTCTCTATCTCCCTCCCTCTATGTGAGTTCTCTGGTGCGAAGGAATGCGAAGATTTATGGTCTACGAGTCGTTAGCAATTGTAATAAATAACGTCCCTGACATTTCGCTTCCGCTTCGACTTTTCCTGGTTTTTGAGCTTCCTTGGACTTGATGTGGCCTTCTATTCACAGGGAGTACCCAGGAGAAAGGGAGCTATAGGTATTTCAGGTATTAACTGCTGACACATTCAACCATCTAACTTCATCCTACACTTTTTAAAAGAAGACACACACAAAAAAAAATTAAAGAAATAACTTAGATCATCCCTTATCTGATGGATATATAGATATATGTATGTATGCACGGAAAGCACTGTTCTTAGATACTGGTGTATAGAAGCTGAAGAACCTTGTGAATATTATTCCCTTCGTCTAAATCCTCTCGAGTGGTTATGTAGAAGCACTATGCCTGCACTCATATCGCTCCTTGCCATAGGGACAACCTCTAATGCAAGATAATTGCGCAATCCTTTTATGAAAAACTATTTATGGCTGAGCACACAATAAATCCTCAAGGGATGAGAGGGAAGAAATTCCTTATATTCTTTATAGAGAAAACGGGATGTTATGTGGAAAAGTAGGAATAAAACAAAAGAAAAGAAGAACGGGTTGACCAAATTCAGGGCGGGTTCTTGAAATGCTAGAAATGCAACAGTTGCATTTGCTATTTGAAATCACTTCTTCAACATATACAAACATAAAAATATCAGTGTATACGGAAGCTATTGGCCTTGATGTGCACACAAAAACTACTCTTGTGTCAACTTATCCAGTGCTGTGCGTTTTATGGTGCTCTTAGGGCGCCTGTAAATAAGGGCAAATTAAAAAAATAAATGTTCGTACGTCAAATTTAAGTATTTATTATTATGCAAATAAAAATTGACTTTCAAAACAAAATTATTATTGATTCGTTTTTGAGATATCGAATTTTCAAAAAATTAAATATTTTTTTTTAAGTTTTTATGAGCAATGTTTTTTTTTATTTCTTAGAAAATTTTATTAAAATAAATTTACTTAAATTCGTTTAGGCGATTTATTTATTTCAATTCGTTAAATACTAACGTGAACAATACTTATAGGTACATAATGCTTATAAAATAAATTAATTATTCTAAGCTATTAAAGAATATAGTTTTGAATTTAATGCATTTCAGGATATCATTTAAAGAGTCTATACAAAAGTAAAATGTATTAAATATTGAAACCAATTGATTGAGGGAGATATTTGCACCACAGTTTGATCTACTAAATATATTGAACGATTGCAGCTCTAGTCTTATACTTGTACGACTCAAATTGAAATTAAACTGACTTACAACCGATATAGATAATATGGACCTATTAATAATTCCAACAATAAAACAAAATTGCAAATACCTCTGATTGGTGAGTGATGGAACATGGAAGTCTTAATAAAGCGAGGGAAGGGAGAAGTGTATTTTCATGTGACCATGAAAGAAAATGAAGGCAGAAAAGAGAAAATCTTCTCTGAATTGCTTCAAGTTTTCAGCATAAATAAGGACGGGTGAATTTTGTATGATCGATACAAAGTCATTTATAAATATAATAAATACAATTGGACCTAAATGGCTACCGTGAGGGACTCCATAATTGACAACAAATTTATTCGAATACTCATTACGAAATACAAAACTATAAATAGACTAAGAGCCCACAGCGATTTTTAGGTGTGATTGATAACAAAAAATAATTAGCATAATTAGATAGCCCTTTTATAGTTATTTACAAATGTGAAAGTCTTGCATAGTCTAGTAGGAGCAATAGTGCATAATAGTGGATCAAGTATGCAGTTCTTTCCTAGTCCAAATAATTGTGATAACAACTTTGCCAAAATGTAGAGTTAAGCCCCCTGATTGAAAATATTGAGATCAAAGACGTTTTACAGACAGCCTTCTGCCTGCCAGACGCGATAAGAATAGGCAAAGAACTGCATACTTGATGCACTATAATGCACTATTGCGCCCACTAGACTATGCAAGATGTTCACATTTATAAATAACTATAAAAGGCCTATCTAATTACGAGTATGCTAATTATTTTTTGTTATCAATCACACCCAAAAATTGCTGTGGGCTCTCGGTCTAAAAGTCTATTTTATAAATACCATGAGATCCAATTAAAACCTTGATTGTTTAGCTTTAAAATTAGATCTTTTTTTAACGAAGCCATGCTGATTATCACATGTAATTGAAGTATATGACAGAAAACACATAACGGATATTAAAAATAAGCAACACATTTTCTTAAGAAAGTCCATGGTACACCATCAGGAACTGGACTAAAATACTCATGAAGTGTTATGATACTGTGGGAAAGTCAAATACCCAAAAAATATGTCTATGTTAACTACTTACAGTTATGTCTTAGTTAACATTTTTTTTTAATAAATCAGAGATCGTAAGAAAATCGTGGAAAACAAAATTCTGGTTCCGTTTTTGAGAAAGAATTTGATTTTCGAAAACCATTTTTCAAATTTGTTTAGTGGGTACTTTTATTTCTAGAAAAAGAGCAATATTCTCACGACATCTAGTAGACAGTATTAAAATAGAACATGTGGTTTTCGAAATATTTAGTTTTCAAAAACAAAATCAAATTTATTTTAAAAATCAAAAAAAAAAAATAGTACACAATATTTAACATGCAAATATTTTTCAAAATCAGTACCTACCGTTTTTTTTAAGAAAATCGAAAACGAAAAAATGGTTCTATAGGGAGTACCTTTACTAAGCATTTTTGACAATTTTTCCAGTAAGCAAGGAGACTTGCCTTTCCAAATCACCGGGAATCTGTTCTTGTAGCATTGTGGTGTGGATAAAAATTTTCTCCATGCAGTATATGTATGTACATAAAATTTGATGGATCAGTCGTTACAACCTTTGTATATTAACCCTATAGTAGTCTCATGGAACTGAATTAAAAGTTTCTTATCTCTGCCGCAGAAATATTAATATCGCCAGTGAGATGCGGTTGTGATATAAGATACACTACGTGGAAGGGAAAAATACAAGAAAATAAAAGAAGAGATGCGGTAGTGATATATTTTTAAAAGAGGGTAAGGGAGAAAATCCTATCTGCGTTTCTTTTTGCTGTCAGAATCAATTGTAGGTAGGTATATAAAGTTGTATATGCCAGGTGCGAGATGAATACAAACAAATAGTATTGAGAGTGTATGATAGTTTTGTGAATTTTGTTTCATTTCTCATACAATCTGGTTTGCTTACATTTTGATACGATTAATCAGCGAGGCTGCCATTTTTTCGACTTTGTAATTAGATCTAGAGGCATTTGAACTTAATAAACTCAAATTCTAAATTTGGTTTTATTTCATTTTTGAAAACAAAATAATTTCAAATTGGCTTTATTTCGTTATGGTAACCGAAATAGTGCCACACAGAATTTGGTAATAAAACCGAATTCAGAATATTTTATTTTGATTTATTTTTTAACAAATGGAAAGAAATGTTAGAACTCCGAGGAGGTAAACCTCCTCCATCTTTAGAGAGATAAGATGAATTTCAATGGTTCGGCCAATTATTTTTGGACATTTGACCAAAATATTTTTGAACTTTTGCCAAAAATATTTTTGGACATTTTATCAAAAATATTTTTTCAAAAAACTTTTTTCCAATAAATTTTTTTTTTCAATTTTTTTTTAAGAAATTTTGATTTTTCATAAATTTTTTTTCAAAAATATTTCTTGACAAAAATTTGCCACCCAATTTACTTTTAAACGTGATTTCTGGCTAAACTAGGCATCTTAGCGAGTTAAAAGTTGCATATTCGTGATCTAGGGAGTGCCACCTTTCAATTCACGTATCGCATGTAACGAAAAACAAATGTTTATCTTTAAATGCGATTACCATACAAAAATTAATATTTCATGAGCATACATAGCTATATATGTACATACCTATAATGTTATTTTTTTTAAATTATAATGCATTATTAATTTATTTTCTGTTTTAATACGCTTTATCAAACAAATATTTGATTAAATTTGACTTGAACTCTATACCTATAAATGCGGATGTTGCGAAAACGCAACGTGAATTTTCCGGAAAACTAAAAGCTTTTCCAAAAATTTTTTTTTCAGATTTTCTCTAATTAGACCAAAAATAGACAGTGTGTGAAATTTCAAGTTCCTACCACACCTGAACTGGTAGCCGCCGGACATGGGTTTATATTAAAAAAAACTCAACCAGCTTGAACAACCTAAAATAAAAGACTAAAAGACTAAATTAAACTGCTTCAATTTATATCACCAATCCATCACTGTTTTTATAATAATTTGGAAATGAAGTATATATCGCTAATTCACAGCATAAAAACTCAATTTTGTTGTTGCAAGGTGCAAATTCATTTGGCTATACTCGTTTCGGCATACAAACATAACATAATGTAGTATGGAAAATTTAAATTACCTAATTAAAAAAAAATAAAATTAGAAAAAATGTAGTATACCACTTTTAGAAATTTATTGATATACACATAACTAATATTTAGAAAATAAAATAAGATAACTTCTTTTGCAAAAAATATTTTGTATGCATAACATAACATTTTGTTAAAAAGAAATAAAAAGGGAGATATTTGGCGTTCCAATTTTAAATTACTAACAAATATTTCTTTTCATGTTTATCTACGAATTTTGAGCAAATTTTGCGACCTTAGAACAATAGGGTTCTAACTACACTCAAGTCACTTTTGAGAAAACAGAGATTGAATTTTGTTTGTCAATAACTTTTATATTTTTGTTCGGATCTACATAATTTTTTGAAAACACAAATTTTGTACTAAGTTATGTTGATCTGAATTTAAAAATCTACAACATATTTAATTCATAGTTTTGCAGTAACTGGTGGTTGAAAAAATGGATAGAACCTTGTTTCTCAACGCTAAGTCATTTGAGCATAGAACAATAAGGTTCTAATTACCTGATACTAAGTGTCATGATAAGAAATTTAATTGTTCAGATAGAACCCTGTTATGTGAAAGAAATAAGAATTTTTGTTGAACGAAGTTTTTATTCCTTTTTTTTGATTTTTTTATAAAGGAAAACAAATAAACATTATTAAAGAAAAGTTAATTAATAGTAAGGCTCACACTGCCCATAATATCGTGAAGGCCCTAAATACATTTTTCATACTTCGAGTTATAAAGGAAAATACTAAATCTTTTACAGCAAACCGAATATAGAAATTAATTATACAGATATATTTAAAAAGCCCTATGTACATTATACACCGATTTGTAAACTATTTCTATTAAAATTCCTTCTCTTTTAACTAAACTGTAAATAAAAAAAGAAAACATAAATTTATGTTAACAAAACTTAATCATTTATTAAGAAAAAATTGTTTTTGCACCATTTTTAAAACTAGTCTAAGTTTGCTTTAAGCTCGATCACAGGAAGATTGATGAACTGTTTTCTATTTTCAGGAAACAGTTGGAAGAGATTTTTTTCAATAACATTTATTCTGTCGATTGATATTTCTATTGGCTGGGAGCGAACAAATGATGATGGTTCAACAAAAGTTGACTTTATATATTGACTTTTTTAAAAGTTAAGTACTATGAACTCAGTGTCGACTGGAAGTACCCTCATGCCAAATTGTAGTAAAAGGTATTTCTTTGCTTTTCGTTCCAAGAGGCGCAAAACTTTCATTGAAAGTTATAATACGTTTGGCAAAGCTAACAGCCTTGAATCCTTCTTAACGAGGTGGCATTATAACAACTAGAGTATCTGGCACAATTTCATAATTTCATTGGAATCTAGCTTGCTTATCTTTTGATATTCCGTTCTAGTAAGCCCTACACGGGCTTTGTGATGCATCCAAGCCTGGCAAATATGGCAAGTTTTTTCACCTTTACATGATATAATAAAATCTTTTTTAAGTTTAAGTGGACCTCATGTTCCTTCGTAAATTTTTTACTTAATGTATCAAACACATTTATCAAACTTGGGATGGTGAAAATCAAGGTTAAAGTTCGTACAGGACATTTTAAATGACATTTTAAATGAGTGGTATATTTAATACCGTACATCTTTTGATTTCCTATTTTCTTTTGAAATAGAAATACTCACCTTTACTTATTAAAATGTATGCATATTTAGAACAAACATTTTGAAAATCACACAGCACAGATAAAATTCAACTTTAACACAAAATTCATAGCCTTTTGAAGCAACAAAGTTCAATCTACATCTTGTTGTGTAACAAAGTTTTATGTGCATTTTTTTACCAATTAGAACTTTGTGAACTTAGTTTTTAATAAATTGATGTACATAGAACTCTGCTTCCTGCATTTTTATTGACTTAATAGGAAACTAAAGGAGACAAATATGGAGACAAATATGGATGAAACAGATCGAAAGAGCATACTCGATTTGCTACGACCACATGTATAACTCAGTTTTGAAAAAAAGTCAGTAAGAACCCTATTGTTCTAAGGTCGCGATTTGCGAATTATTAATTTATTAAAATAAAAAAAAAACTTATATTATAATATTGGGTTTCAAAAAAGTATGAACATTTCTTGGAAAAAAGAAAATTTGTATACGCGTGAAATATTCAATATTCCTTATATAAAAAATAACTTTTATAATAAAACGATTTACAAACTTCGTTTGCAGAATTTTATACTTTTTTTGGAAATCAGACGGTAATTCCATGTTCACGGGCTCTTGCTCTATAAGTATATTTTTAACCCTCTTCATGATCGCACAGTATTAAAAATTAGGTAAAAACTATCAATTTTTGGAAAACCACTCCGATTGCCAAGTGCTGCAATAAAAGTAGGTAAAAAACCCAAAATTTTTACCTGTTTAAGATTTTCCCATGTATCAAAAGATGTATGGGTGTTTGGGTGCACTTAATGAGTTTTTTTTTTATTATTGTTTTCTTCATCAGGTAAAAATAAGAAAACTTTGTGTTTATGACGCATTAAAAAAAAAATTGACCTCAAAGTCAAAATTTTGCTCGGGAAAGAAAAATTGAACACCATTTAAAATCGAATATCTGGCAACCCTAAAAACATATCAGCTCAATTTAAACGTAGTTTTAAAGGTTAGTATTATACTAAAAAAAAGTGCAGAATGAGGTCCCTACTGTGAGTACTGACAGAGAAATTTATTTTAACATGGGTCAGGGTACACCAAAGTTACCCTTTTTTTAAATCATCAAAAAGCGATGTCAAAGTTGAAAATCAGACTTTATTGTTTATTATCAGGAAGCGTTGCTAGCATTCTTGTTCGTAAACAGCTTCATAGCTTTTCCTTTCTTTGATATTTAAACTTTTATTTAAAACTTTTTAGAAGCATCTCTATAAAAAATTTCATTAAAATTCGTAATGCCGATATGTGAGAAATTGCAAATTAGACAAAATAGTTCTATGGTAAGTACAAGCTGTTATATCTTAATTTTAATTTTTTTTTATTAAATCAAAGATCATAAAAATTAATTGAAAGAAAAAAAAATATCAAAATTCTAGGCGCCGTTTTCAAGAAAAATACGATTTTTGAAAACAATATTTTAACATTTTTATGGTGGGTACCGTTATTTTTATGTACAATAAAAAAAAAATCTCACATCTTGTAAGTAGATTATATTGAGAAACTCTCATTTATCAAGTTTAAAAAAAAATAGCATTGGGTTTTCGAAATATTGAGTTTTGAAAAAAAAAATTGAAGTTTTTTTTAAAAATCCAAAAAAAATTTTTTTGAAAATTTGAATATGTACACAATTCTATTAAAGTTTTTCGGGAGCTTTAGCAAAAAAAAATTATCAAATTCGGTTGTACCGTTTTTGAGAAAATCAAAAACGAAAAAAAGGTTCCATGGGGAGTAGGTATACCCTCAATAACCATTTTTCGCACATTTTTTTTTAAACTATACTATCTAGTTTTAACTACCTAAATGAAATTTTTTTGTATTTTTATTTTTAAAATCTGTCGAACAGTTTTTGAGGAAAAAAAAATATTTATAAAATTTCGAAAAAATTCGTATGGCATGTACCGTTATTTTTGGTCATAAAAAAAAACAAAACGTGGGGAGGAAATATTCAAAGTGATATCCAGTAAGTTCAAAGAAAATCGGCCGAGCAACTTAGGGGCCAGTTATAGCTCATCAGAAAAGTCCATCAGAAAAAATTTTGTCTTCCAAATTTGACCATATTACAACTCGATTTTGAGTAAAATTTGAATGCAATTAGACGAATACTTGCTTGGACTAATTTTTACAAAAAGAATTACAACATTTTGTTGCTAAATTTTCTCAGAAAATGGATTTAAATATTTTTTCTGATGGAATTTAATTTTTCTGAACAGCTGATTGCCAAAACTCAAAATATATTCTATTTCGTTTTTCTTTTGTGTTCCGATTTTTTTCTGTTCCGAATGCATCAGAAAAATTTTTTCTGATGAGAAATTTTTTTTCTGATGATATGACAGGAAAAAGTTGTTTCTTTTCTGACGTAAAATTATTGGTAGCTATAACCGGTCATCAGAAAAATGTTTCAGATTTGGATTGTTCAAATTTTTCTGATGGACTTTTCTGATGAGCTATAACTGGCCCCTTAGGCTGTAGGTAGTCGAACAGACAGACAGGCAGACAAAATTGCGAAACCCACATTTTTAGTCTTCGCTATCGTTATATCAACTTTGATCAAAATCTCGAGTTCGATTGTTTTTACGAATGCATATGTCTTTCCCTATATAAGTACATACATGTATATGCAAAAACTAAATACAATGGACCGCCATCAATCGCAAACCCCTCTCTGGCAATATATTGCTACCTTATTTGCTCATTCATATACCTAATGCATATTCTCATTTCTCATAGAGGTATCCAAAAAAAAAACAAAGCAACGTTGTAAAAAAACTTATACACAAAATTTCATTCGCAAAGTGCCGTCGCCACCGCACCGCCGCCGCCGCCATCAATCAAGCGTAGGCTGTCCTTCTCAGTAGGTTTTCTGCATAGGTATAAATATAATGTATGCATGCTTGTGTGCGCCTGCGCTGACTGGCTGGTGCAAGTCGGTGTGCTCTGAATAGCTATAGCAATATAGCATGTTTGTTGTTTATGTCTCTCTCTGCCGAGAAAAGGATAGCATATGAGAAAATGTTAAATTAATTTGCTAATATACGGTTTGGGTATTGGGTTTGGTTGTTATCTCTGCCGCTTGGTAAATTACGTGGCGTTCCTCGTCATGAGACTACTATAAGAATTTATATACAATGTTACAACATCGAAATTTTTCTTGCTTGTGGAACTCCCGCGTTAGGTCGTGTATTTGAAACTGATCCCGTTTATCGAAGTCTTCGTTATGTATTGCCAAATACTTCTTCACTAGGAAGAGTCTTCGGCCAAGATAAATTTCTTATTTATCTTTGTTACACACTAGTTGAGCTTCCATTATACAACCCATTACCTTGGAAAATATCTGCGTGTTTTTGGTTCTTAAAAGCAGGCGTTTCTGAGCAACTTTAACCTAGCGTACAAATTTAACTGATACAGTAATTTTTGTATTTTATAATCTTTCTTAGAAGTTTTGTTTAGTAATTCTTCTTAATGAACCCTCATCTACCAAATTCTAACTTTTTCTTCGAACTTTTAAGGAACAGAGTATGAAAACGAGGGTTTTGAAGGCATTCACATAAATGAGCAGGTTCTGAAACTTTTTATTAACATTACGATATTAATAAAATATTACAAAATTATAACTACTTGGAAATCTACTGTTATTTTGAACTGTTTTTAGAAAAGTAGGTACAAAATCTAAAATGTCTTTTTTATCTGCTGCCGGTTTCTTCAAGAATCCTGAAATCTATGGGATTTTCCACAATCTGATTGTTGATTTTTTTATTCATGAAAAAAAATAGTAATAACGTTCTACTATTTATTACACTTTATATAGAAAAAAAAAATAACTTCAAATTCAAATGTTGGTCAAGAAAAAATGGAAAAGCTTAGAAATTGGATATCTGAAGATGTCAACCTTGCTTAAACGCAGTTATTTTTCTAAGAACAAAGTCATTAAGGAACTTAATTCCATAAGTATTGGCATAACAATTTCCGTCAGTACAAAATTTGAAGAAAAAAAAAGAGTAGTTATTTTTTGATACCTGAGTGCGCGACGTTAATAACAGCTCGTGCTTCAAAAATTCCTTAAGCTAAAGCTGCATCTCATTGTGTTTGAGGGTTAAGAGCAAAAATTGTTGTTACAGCATTGGTATAGACTTTATCTTTCGTATAATCGAAGGAAAAACTACTGAATACACCATCTAGGGAGCTTAATCCATTCACTAAAACGATAGCAACTGCATCACTTTCGAAGAAATGTTGCACAGTGAGACTGCTAACCCAAAAACCAAACTAAACTATTATCCATTTTAGTTGAAGAAGTTCTTCCACTATTTCTGTTTCCAGACGAATGAAAATCTTCGATCAGAATAATTTTCTTTAAAAAATCATAATCTTGTTCAATCATTTCCAGTACTCAATTAGCATAAGAATGGGGTCGTTTGTGGTCTGCCGGCTTTATTAACTGAACTTTATAAGCAGGTAGGTAAAGATCTCTGTTCAACTCTTGTTTTTACAAATGGTTTTGTTTGATACCCACATTCGTCTTGAAATAGTTACAGCGAGAATACTTTTACCTGACGTTAACGCAGAGACATGATTTGGAGGCTTAACATCACTAATCTATTCGAGTATAGCTTTCCGAAGCGGTACTAGATGGTGACCAAAGCAGTACGAACCTTACGAAGCATCAATGTTTTCCCCGTTGTTCACTTTTTCACTATTTCAACACGTTGTGCGAATGTATATCGAAACATAATACTGCGCTGAGGGAATTTTAAATATTGGTACACTCTTTCTCAGTTTGTTTTTCAAAACCAATTTCTGAGTAACTTCCTACACTCAACGATTTTGAACTATATAATTTTTTGACTGATACTAAGTTTCTTATAACATTTTTGAAAATATATACGTTTGAAAACTACATATAAGTAAATTTGTACACGTTACACACATACATACATAGTTTCTAATTTTCAAGACCATTTTCTATAATTGTTTGAATTATTTTGTCTATTTTGCTTTTTTATTTTAAAGTGCGTTTAAGATTCTTAGTGAAATATATCTCTTGTCGTTAAAATTGCCTACATTTTCTTGGAAGAATACAAATGTTGAGAATACAGAAAATTATTTTTTCTACACAACCATTTCTTTATATGCTTCCAGGAATTAATTTATGACCTCAATATATTGGGGACTTCTATAATCTCCTAAAAAGTTTTGTTCTAAAGACGTGAAGCTTCAGCATATTCATTTATTTTTTGTGGTTCAATTAAAATGCCTGCTAATTATAAGCCATAAGATCCATGTATATAACTTTTTTTTTTATATACATGGGGCTGGCCCAGGGCCTCAACTAAAAAGGTTCTAAAGCTAGTTTGGTCTTTAGCTAAATGTCTCCAGTTTCGCACGTCACTTGTTTGCGTCACCAGAGTTGCGGTCTTCGTCTACTGCGCCATCCCTCGAGGTTGGATTCGGAGACTTTCTGGGCCGGACCTAGCCATCTCAGATTCGTTTGACTAGGTTAGGTTAGGTTATATGGGCCGACGATTGATCTTGGTCTCGTCCCACTTAGATCATATTTGATCCATTGTGCTGCCCGAAGTATTACATGTTCTGTAATATATAAAAGAACCTATGAGTCAACAGGGAGTTCTAGCCATTTGGTGGTCTCAATAAATTTCAGGATTAGTTTCAGAGGGTAGTTAGAGAGATCCTCTAGATCATCAAAGAAGTAATATCCTAAAGTCCTATTCCTTATGTGACTGAGTGCTGGGCAGTGGCAGAGGAAGTGAGTGGTATCCTCGACCTCGTCGGCGCTGCCGCAGCCTCTACATATGTCATCCGTGCTAAGTCCTAGTTTAGTCTTGTGATAACCTAACAGGTTGTGACCCGTTATGACACTAATAAGAGATTTTATGGATGGTTTCTTAAATAGTAGGATTGAGTTAGATTTTTTCTCGTCCCACTGAGGCCACAGCCTCCTGGTGATACCGCATGTGCCAAGGAGGCTCCATCTTGCATTGCAATTACGCTTGGTTATGCTGCCAACGTATTGCTTGATAGCACATGGGGGGATGTTGATTGTGCGGTCTATTAGAGAGAATTCAAGTGTCGAACCCCTTCTAGCGAGTTCGTCAGCTTTTTCGTTGCCTGGGATACCACTGTGTCCCGGGACCCAGCAGAGTCTAACATTATGCTGCGAGCCAAGAACCTTGAGCTCTTCGCGACAGCAAGAAACAAGCTTCGACTTGGTTAGATTGGCAGAGAGTGCTTTTATCGCTGCTTGACTGTCAATGAAAAAGGTGATATCAGATCGTGATAGCGCCATCATTGACACCTGTGTTGCAGCATTCTTTACTGCCAAGATCTCGGCTTGGAAAACACTACTGTGATCGGGGAGTTTGAAGTAGGAAGCAAGATTGAGGCTTTCTGAGAAGAAACCTGCTCCAACCCCAGTATCCATTTTCGATCCATCTGTGAAAATGGAGTGTGTTGTTTCAGCTACGAGCGGTATATTGTTCTCCCATTCCTTTCTGTCGGGGAAGTAGGTGCTGTAGGGTCTTTCAAAGTCTAACTTTGGGGTTATGTAATCCGTGGTTGTATTTGTACTAACATAATTCGTCAGGATTTGGGAGTGACCTAATGGGTTTAAACTCCAGCTCTTCGTCTGACTGAGTCGTAGGGCGGTGTTAGCCGCGGATTCTTGTACAAATAAGTCGAGAGGAGTGAGGTTTAGAATAACTTCTAAGCCTGCAGTTGGTGTTATTTTCATGGCTCCCGTGATCATCATACATGCCATTCTTTGAACCTTGGTAAGTGTTTTAAGGTGGTTAGATTTAACTAAGGCACGCCACCAAACCAAGTTGCCGTGGGTGAGTATGGGTCTTACAATTGCTGTATACATCCATTTAATTATTTTGGGATTAGGACCCCAGTTCCTTCCTAGGATCCTGTTACATGTATATAGTGCTGTCATTGATTTACTATACCTATCAAGTATGTTGGGACCCCAGTTGAGTTTTTTATCCAAGATTACCCCGAGGTACTTGGCACTATCGGATAATTCGAGTATTATGCCATTTAGCCTCGGTTTATTAAAATTTGGAATTTTCCTTCTATTGGTGAAAAGTACCATTACTGTCTTTAGGGGATTCACAGCAAGTCCGCACTTCTTTGTCCAATTGCATACTTTGGAGAGTGCGGATTCTAGCTGTTCACTAACTGTGGTTAGGTATTTGCCTGTAGCAAGGAGAGCTAAGTCGTCTGCGTAGGCAACTACCTTAACGCCACTGTATTTCAGTTTAATTAGAATCTCGTTCATTACTAAGGTCCATAGAAGGGGTGAAAGTATCCCTCCTTGAGGAGTTCCTCTTGAAGCGTACATATTAATATGAGCATTATTGAGTTCACTATGAATTTGTCTGTTTTCCAACATATTCATGATCCATGTAACGATTAGTCGTATTTACTTTAAGGTCTAAGAGTGCCTTTTCAACCGCATTGCTTTGAACATTGTTGAAAGCTCCCTCGATGTCGCGAAGGCCGCGAGTGTGTATTCTTTGGCAGCGAGGGATTTCTCAATTGTTCCTACTGCACAGTGTAAGGCCGTATCTTCGTTTGACTAGGTCAGTTTCGCTGTACAGCCCGTACAGTTCATAGGCATATCTTCTCCTCCACTCCCCGTCTACGCAGATAGGACCAATGATCCCTAGGTGAATTTTCCTCTCGAAACATCCAAAAGCGTTCTTATCCACTTTCGAGAAGGTCAATTTCTCTGCGCACCATAAGCAAGGACCGTGAAGACGAGAGTTTTATAGAGGGACACTTTAGTTGCTTGAGAGAGGACTTTGTTATTCAATTGCCTTCTGAGTTCAAAGAAGCAGTGATTGGCATGAGTTATTCCCTGTTGGATTTCGGCACTGATGTTATGTTCTGAATTAATTAACAATTAAAATATTACACTATTTAAAATGGAACCTTTTGTTTTTGTCTAAACATTCCCGTTCATTTCAGTGCATTACATTCCCTTAGTATCAGTGCAAGCAAATTGACACTGTTTCTGGTGTGCTCGAATTCTCTTAAGACTGGCATCGAAAAACAGTCAGTTTCAGAAATTCAATAGAAGCTATCAGACATTTTTCTTCATAAAAAACCAAAATATTGTTACGCACAACACCGACACAGAGCTTTATACAGCGCCATCTGTTGGAAAAGAGCATATCTACTTTATGGAAGGAAAGGCTCTTTTCCAATGTCATATGTATTTCCCCTTATTCCAAACAACTAGAACATTCTAAGACGAGAATCTTCTCGATTTAGTTTCGAGAACAACGAATTTGAGTATATAAGGGAGTGTTCACGGTGAGCGGAACACAGTTGATTTTTGATTATGAAAGTGTGCAAAAGCCTTGCTTATTGGATTGTGGAAAGTGTTATTAAACAAGTGTGATTTAAATTTGAATAAAAGTATTTGAGTTGATTATAAATTGAGATTTATTGTTGTGATTTGGAAAGTGTAAATAAAGAAGGAATACTTAAAAGAGTAATACGTTTTATTTATAACGAAACTAGTAAAAATATTACAATATTGTTGTATTGATTTTGATTCAAATTTAAAAAAAAGTTATTCGTTCAACCTTTCAGCGCCTTGTTTCTAAGTCATTTGAACCACCGATTCAGACCTCTCCTTTAGTTTAGTGATATATAGTGTACGTAGTAATTCCTAGACGCCTACATGCATACATACTTCCAAAAGGCTAATATTCACAATTTAGGAATTTTGTTGGTTGTGTCGTTGTCATCCAGATGTGAGCATCCAAGATGGATGCAAAATAGAATAGCATCCTTGAGTAGCTATAGCTACTTCTATATTCGCAAGAGACAAAAGTCTGTCCTGCACAATTCAAAAGTGTTGAAAATTTGCACACAACCAATTCGGAAACACACTCCAGAGAAATGCAGAGACCATACATACCCCCAAGCCCTACCATACCGCATCGCCCACAACAAACTATAATAATGTACACAAAAAAGTTGGGTGTGAAATAAAATTTAGGATTTGTTTCCCATTTATTGTGTCCTTTTTATATCCAATTTGGTTTATTGCAAAATTCCTGTTGAAGATGGTAGTGTGTAGTGTAGAGTGCAGTGCACGCGAGTGTAGTGTATTCACTTGTCTCTCCTCGGTCTCAAGTGTTCTAAGCAGCAGTAGTAGCAGAAGAAGGCAACAAAAAATTGCTGAGCAGACAATTTTTTTTTCACCTTCTGCCTCTTCAAGAAAATTCTTTAGCAATTTTGCTCGAAAGTTTCTTCCTGGTTTTTCCTCGAATCTAATAACGTTGTATGAATGAGTGTTCAGGACATTTTCATTGTTTCGCATGTGAGAATTTATGAACGTACTTGTGTACCATTATACACCCTCTCGTATTATGTACGACTTTAGAGGAGCACACAGGATATTCCGCATTGTGAAGTTGTTTCGTGTGTAGGTACATATATCTGGTTTACCTGACGGAGACTGTGTTCTATGGCACCCACCTGTTTAAACGGTTTTCTGCGATATATTTTATGTGCGCAAAAGTACGTAACACAGCACTTAATCGTAAGTCTTGTTCCTGGTTTTTTTTTTTTTTCATTCTTTTGCATTCTTATGGTGTTGCAAAGTAAATCGGGTTTAATATAACATCCAAGGATATTTTTTTATTTTTCTAACAAGGGTGAGATGAAACATGTCTTACAATGTTATTAAGGCTTGAGAAGTGAGTTATATATTTTAAGACTTTAATAGAATTTTAATTTTTATTTTGACCGAGAAAGTCTCTGAAATAAGACCAAACAAATTATCTAATAATTAAGGAAAACTTTGAAAAGCAACTTCTATGACTTGCAGTAACCAGTTGCACCTTTTACATTGAAGAGGATTTTGCGGTACATCAAATATATTAAGAGCGAATTTTTAAATATGTAGCTAGTACTTTATCGCAAAGATTTATTTTTCAATAATGAGATGTAACTTGTTCTTAGAAATACAAAACATAAAGTTTTCTGATCATTTAAAAACGAAATAACATTATTTTCACGCAGAAAAGTAGTTATTTGAAAATCACGTAAGACTTTTGTAAAATCAAACAAGTGAGACGGCTAATATACTGCCTGAAAATTCACCCGGTGAAAATTACACAATTCAACTCGTTTAAGAAAAACTGTTTAAATCTACAAATTGTATTGTGACTAACTTATTAAAATGATTGGTTTTATCAATTTAATGGGTTGCATTGGCAGACTTAATTTTTGAGACCAGTTTACCTTCCCGGTTGTCGATGTCGAAGTGTGTTCTAAGCTTGAATGACAAATGTTCTCGGTAGTTGTAACTTAGCTACACGGTTGGCCTTTGAAACTTTCTTAATTGGTGTTAGTCAATTTAATAAGCCAATATACCCAATTATATTATCTTAAATGTATATACTCGGTTGCATTAACCAACTGACTCATTTCCAAAAGTCAATCTATTTTGTTGAAGTAGTGTTTTTTTCTTTAATTTAAGTAGCTTATCTACTCAGTTGGGGTAGCGCATTTATGCAGTGCCTTTAGACAACTTACACAGATTGATTAGCCAATCTACAAGTTCACCTTCAGTGAGAATGGAATCTTCTCGGTTAGTTTAAACAAAGTTCTCAATTGGAGCAGTCAATCTACTCTGTTGGAGGAGCTAATTTACACGATTGTCAATTATATCAACCAATCTACTCCATTGCTTTGGACAAATTACTCAATTTGAGTAGCAAACTTACTTAGTTGGAAAAGCTATCTACTCGGCTGCGTTAACCAACTAAATAATTCAGTAGTCAGTGTACTCTGTTGCTATATCCTATTTTCTCAGTTTCTTTAGCTAATCTACTAGGTCGGAGTCGCCCATTTATTCGCTTGTTTTAGACAACTCACATATTCGAATTAGTCTTCGCATACTTACTCAATTGGAGCAGCGAATCTTTTGGTTATCTTAAGAAACTTACTCAATTGGATTTGCTAATTTATTCGGTTAATTCAGCAAACTAATGATCGGAGTAACCTTTTTACTTGGTTGGAAATGACATTCTTATCTCTTCATTACCGAATCACTCAGCAGTTCATCTCTTGGTACTTTTTTCCTTTTCTACACACGACGCTGGATTTTCATGAAAATTTTATTTAAGCTCGAACAACATATCGTCATTTTAAATGTACGATGACTTGACAATGTCTTGCCTGAAGATGCCTTGAATTTCCGGTGGTTGGTGGATGACATTATTTGAATTTGAAATTAAAAAATAGATGAAGCCACATTTAACGTGAGTATCTTGGAAGCTAGACAATTAAGTATATAAGGCATATTGACGACCCTCAAAATTCTTAAAAAGCACAGTGCGGGCGTTAGGAAAATGAGGAAGGTTTGAGATACTGATTCACATTAGTTTTAAAGCTACCTTTTTTTATAATACCCTTAAAATGTTTTAGCACAGTGCGAGCGTTTCAGGAAAGTTGGAGAGGATGGGAGGGAAATATAGGGTCGGGTAAAGCATTTCACATTCGTGTGGGGCGGCTAAAGGAAGAATCTCTGAATTTAACTGTACGTCAGAAGTTGGGATCAATAGTTAATTGATGGGCATTTTGTTAAGCACGAGTATTACGGTTAAATTAAGGGGAGGAATGCAGCTGGCTATTTCACTAGAACAGTGTTTATAAAAATCACTTTAAAATAGTGAGAGACAAGGAATATTGCGACGGTGCTCAAGAGTTTCAAATGTTTCTATTATACTTTTATCACCTATCGTTTTTAAAGCTAGTTTTTGGATTCTATCCAAGAGGCTCAAGTGAGTTATTGGAGCTACTGTCCAAATATGGGAATTGTACTGAGAACTGTTTAGTTTCCTCAACGCAAGTGCCCTTATGTATAGGGGCATGGGAGGTGGGTTCTGCTTTAACGACAGGAGACAGCATTGAGTTTTTGAAGCATTAAATTCTAAACGGTTTTTCGTTCCCCATTCGACAATGCTATCGATATCAGAGTTAAATGAGTTTATCATACGCTGCCGATCTAGATCCACATCCGAAGAACAAGGACATTTATCTGGAAACGAGTATGCATTATCAGAGGGTACTGTCATCAGCAAAACAATTTAAAGGATTAGAAATTTCAGACAAAAGATCGTTGATGAATATCAGAAAGAGAGTCGGAGACAAAACGGAGCCCTGTGGCACATCAGCATTTATTTTATGGACTTCAGATTTAAAACCGTCCAATACAACTTGTATTGAGCAGTTTAAAAAGTAGTTTCTAATGCATCGAAGAAGAGATTCATCAATACCAAATGCTACATTTTCGATAAGAGAGCTTGATGCCAAACTCTATCAAAAGCTTTTGAAATATCAAGTGCAATAATCTTACTTTTTCCAAAACGTTGTAAAGATTTGTGCCACGAAAGCCATACTGCCGGTCATTAAGAAACTTTCGTTCTTCAAGACATTTCATGAGCTGATAGTTTATCAGCGTTTCCATGACCTTAGAAAGAAGGAATGTAGAGGGTTTTTTAACAGGGACGCTACAAAAGTAGAGCGATAGGGACAGCAAACGACGCCATATTTCTTGCCGCTCTTTTGACATTTCTCTTCAGTAAGGTTTGCCATTTCATGATGGAAAGATCTACGAACCAACAACGAGTCGAAATTATTAAAATTTACTACCGAAGTTCGGAGTCAGTGGCCTCAACGTTAAGAGCGCTACGTCCAATTTATGGTCGTCATAATCGTCCTAGCAGATCAACAATTGAGCGTCTAGTGGAAAAATTTGAACCCACAGGCACAGTACAAAATGTTCTCGTGCCAGTAAGACAAAGAAGTGCCCGTAGTGTCGAGAATATTGCTGCCGCTGAGGCTTAAGTTGCAGAAAGCCCAAATGTGTCTCTCACACGTCGTTCTCAAGCGTTGGGCATCTCTGTGACGTCGTTGTGGCAAATTTTGCGAAAAGGTCTTGGCCTACATCCTTACAAGATTAAATTGACGCAAGAACTGAAGCCGCTTGTCCACCAGAAGCGTCGTATGTTCGTGAATTGGGCTGAGCAACAACTTGAAAAATCATCTTCAGCGATGAGGCTCATTTCTGGCTGAATGGCTTCGTCAATAAACAAAATATGCGGTATTGGTCAGGCAGCAATCCACACGTACTCCATGAGTCATCATTGCATTCCGAAAAAATTACGGTTTGGTGTGGTTTATGGGCCGGCAGCGTCATTGGGCCGTACTTCTTCCGTGATGATCAAGACCGGCACGTTACTGTGAATGGGGATCGCTGACGTTCAATGATAACCGAATATTTTTGGTCCCAGTTGGATGATATGGACTTGGAGGACATGTGGTTCCAACAGGACGGTGCCACAAGCTACACAGCGAATGTCACAATCAATTTATTGAAAACCAAGTTTGGAGAACGTGTTATCTCACGAAATGGTCCAGTCGCTTGGCCGCCTCGGTCGTGCGATTTGACGCCGTTAGACTATTTCCTGTGGGGCTACGTCAAGTCTATGATCTATGCCAACAAGCCAGCGACGATTGATGAACTTCGTACGAGTATCGAACGTAAAATTGCAGCAGTATCGGCCTATTTATGCTTGAAAACCGTCGAAAATTGGGTTCAGCGTCTGTACTTCTGCAAGCGTGCCTGTGGTGGCCATGCAAAAGAAATCGAGTTCCATACATAATGGCATTGAACGTACTTTCACAGGAATAAAGAATTTCATTGATATCCAAAACCGTTTTTGTTTTATTTAAAAAGTTTTTTTGTAGCGCTCTTATTGAAAAACCCAATACATAAGTGCAATTAGACGATACTTAGAAAGGGGAAGAATATTCGCCTTGGGTTCAAGGATAAAGTAATGTGTATTCCCTGAACCATAGTTTAGAAGCACGGGAGGTGGAATTGAGTTTTTGAAGTATTCAATTCTTCAAGATTTCTGGTTCCCTATTGAACAATGCTGTTAAGATATTATTTATTTATTTTGTCAATTTTTAATCATTTTTTTTTTATAAAAAAAAAATAACTGGAAAACTAAAATGAGAAATTCTAAAATACGTTTCACTTTTGAAATTTCTTAAGTATCTTTGGTGAATCATGTTAAGGTCCGAAGCAAAGAAAAAGTGAATCCAATTGTACGTAAGTGATAGAGGAATTTTAATGGTACATTTTAGCTAAAGATCCCAATCCTTTTTGTAGTCCAAAATTCTAAATGGTTAATTTAATTTAATTCTAAGAACAATCCTATGAGATTTAAAAATAAAGATTTTGCGAATAAATCAATTGAAAGCTTTTATGACATCTAGTTTAAATGCGTTTCGAGACAGTTGGGCTCATCACTTAGATGAGCGTGATTATCAAGACACATAAAATGTGGGATTAGACATTTTATAGAAACATACGAGTATATATTACATAACTATTGTCGAAAACTAAATGCCATTCTACAAAGCTGAAACAAAGATATCTAAGGTCTGTTGAAACTGCTCAACTACAAAGTCAACAAGAACACCATAAATTCCAACCCAACCCACCAATTTCAATTGATACATACTCGTAAAATGTTAACATCATCTTTTAATATCAGTGACAACATAATCTTAGGCAATGAACCGTCTCAATTGATCAAGAGTACAATCAACTTACATTGTACAAATCCATCTAACTTCTACGAGTCGAATTGCTTCCTATATGTTCTTATATTTCCTTCCAGCTAAGCTCAGAATGTTATCACAGCAAAGTTGTTACCCTTACTAATTCTCCCATAACTTAACTACCCCCAAATATTTATATCGTTTATTGTCGAAGCTGTCAATATTTCTTTTGTTGTCATGTTTTTGCCTCGTCCGCCTCCACATATTCACATATTATGTACATTCAATTATTCTACCCTACCATTCTCCCTTCAAAAAGGAAATACATATAAGCAAACAAAAGCAATTCAAAGTCCAGCAGTAGCACCCCATCCTCGGAAGGCCTTAAGGAAGAAATAAAACTACAAATAATACATCCAATCCACTTCTAATGTCCATTGTTGGAGTCATTCAGAATAAATCCAAATTGACAAATACACATGTCTCCTAATTCGCATATTAATTGAAAAGTCTACTTTTGTTGGTTATGGAAGTGCTTCTGTTCCATATACATTTCTTATTATATCGGGCTTGGTGTATTAACTTGTTATAGCTTCGCTTAGCTTTTGGGAAACAAGTTGTTGGTTTGATAAAAATATGGGATTATGGGTGTGTGTTTCTGCATGAATGTGAATAGATGTTTATTGATTTTGGGTAATCCAATTAATTAACTTTAATATAAGTTTGGCATTTGGCAACCATAAAAACTAATAGATGTTGATTTTGCCCTTAGAGGCTAAACGAACCAATAATCTTCATTCTGACAGAAAAATTCCCCTCTCTGTTGCAAAAGACGACAGACAAGCAATGGGCTTTGAATAAATGTTGCCAAAAACTCAGTTAATTGGTTAATTTTCATTAGCTTTTAATATGTGTGCTACTTATTCCGAGGGGCCAACAGCACTACCCCGTTGTAGCCGATGAAATATCAGAGGTATCTCAAGCAAAACGAAATAAAGAAATACTGTTAGGTGATTCGAAGTGGGACTACTACAATCAATTTTCATGTTTTTTTTCGGATACACATATTCTTAAGAAATCTACCATTAAGTATTGGAAACTAGTGGAAACATTGTCAAGAAGCCATCAGAGATGCCAATTCTGACGTGCTTGGCTATGCACTATCATTATTTATAAGGGAAACGCTTAGTTTGATGATGAATGCTGAAAAACACAAGCAGTTAAATAAAATAAGGGGAATGCAAGGCCGGCACTTCAAGGAAGGATCAGAGCTCCTCGGGAAGTCTACGAGCAGAAGAAAAATTAAATTATATTTGGTTGTGGAACAGCTCCAAGAGAACCAGGACCTAGTGACTTACAGCTCTCAACCATTCCTGTGTGCGTGTTACCAGGAATGGAAGGGACCTACAATTTTCTGCCGATTCCGAAAACCAGTTTCTCACAAAGGGAAAAAGAAGGAAAAAGACACAGACAGGACGGCTAACCCCGCTCTATAGTCGAGACGGTAATGGTATTCTCATTTCAAAAGAAATAAGGTCCGATGATGCCGCCATGCCAAAAACCGCACCAACCAGTAGTCTTTGTGGATGCATTGATACTTGGCCGAATACTTGTCGTGCTCCATAATTAAAAATTTGCTAGTTGATGTAGCCACTGCGACAAAAATGAATCTCGTACCAGAAGATCTTTGAGAAAATCTGGATCTCCGGTCAACGTTTTCAACATCCAACTATAGAACTCGTGGCGTTGTCTATGGTCGTCCACCTTTAATTCTTTCATTAGCACATTTTTATGCTGATGTAGGCTCAATTTCAACTGCAAAATAAATTGGGTTGACCCTCTGGCGGTTTCCAATTCAGTTGATCGGCGCTGAATCGATATTTCTTGATCTTCTTCGATACTGAAGGCTATTACTTACTACTTACTTAGGTCCTCAGACCTTTTATGTCCATGTAGGACCCCTAGTGGGGCATAGGGCATCCACAACACCAGCTCGCCATCGTGTTCGGTTCCTGGATATGAGTCGCAACTCCCTCCAACTCTTGCCTAGTTGGGCTGATTCCTCCTCGACTGTCCTTCTCCATTAGCTTCTCGGTCGTCCAGCTCTTCTTCCTTCTTGAGTGAGCGGATTTTACTGCATTGCATGCGCCGCAATACAGTTTTCGCCTTTTCGAAGCGTGTGTCCGATCCACTGCCACTTTCGACGTCGTATAATAGAGTCAATAGGTTCCTGATCTGTTTTCCTGAGGAGCTCTTCGTTTGATACATGATTGGGCCAGAAAATTCTAAGGATGTTTCGTAGACATCTATTAATGAACGTTTGCAGGTTCTTAGTGACACCTACTGTTACTTTCCAAGTGCTGCACCGTTAAGGTAAAACGGATTCGACGTTGGATCGAAACAGCCGCAGCTTGGTTCTTAAGCTTAGAGAGTTTTTCCTCCATATATTTCTAAGCATACTGAAAGCAGCCTTTTCCTTCCCGATTCGACTGCTGATGGCCTGTGCGGTGCCACCCTCGGTAGAGATGATACTTCCAAGGTATTGGAAGCTCTGTACTTTCTCTACCGGCTGTTGAGAAATATTTATGAGAAAAGATGACTGAATTCCGAGTCTAATCTTTGTTTTGCCGGAGTTGATTTTCAGCCCCACGATTTCGGCTTCTCTCTCCACTCCCGTTGTCATTCGGTGGAGATCCATGATCCTATGAGAGAGCAAGCATACGTGCGTCGTCGTTCGCATAGCCAAGATGTTTCACGTGAGACGTCAGAGTCCATCGAATCCCTCCGTTTCCCGTCAAGGCCGTTCGCAGGACATCTCTTATCACCAATAGAATAAATATTGGTGAAATAATGCAGCCCTGTCTGACTCCACTTTGGATTTCAATCTCTTCTGACAGCCTTCTTTCGTGCAAAACGTGACATTTGGATCTATCATAAGTTGCCTTGATAATAGCTACTAGCCAAATAAATTCTCTATTGACTCTATCGAAAGCCTTCTCAAAGTCAATGAATAGCAGGTGAAGTGGTGATCGATATATTCGACGCACTACTCAATTATGATCATTAAAGTATTGATATGATCAGTGCATGAGAATCCAGTGCGGAAACCTGCTTGTTCGGCATCGAGTGTGGCTTCTAGATGTTCCCTGATGCGTTCCAGTACTATTTTCGCACTGTGTAAGGTCTCCTGTTTTAGGGAGCTTGACTATCATTCCCTTTTTCCACTCATTCGGAAATCCTTCGGAGACCCAAGCTCTCTTTATGGGTGGATGCAGGAGTTCGCTCGATGTCGTTGGCGCCGGTTGTAGAAGCTCTGCAGGAATGCCATCAAGTCCTACCGCTTTGTTGGTCTTCAGTGCTTTGATTACGTTACAAATGTCATCTCTACTGGAGGGTGCAGTGCGGATTCGGGAATTTGTTGTTACTGTCAGCTCAGCATGTATCAGTTGCACATCGCTGTCGGTAACTCGGTTTAATACCGACGCAAAATGCTCCCTCCACCCTCGCAGCTGAGCCTCATCCGAACTAAGAAGCGAGCGGTCTGAGTCTTTTACAAGGTGTTGTTTGGAACACCTTGCAGCAACCAGTTCCTTAGTAATGCTGTAGACGGTTCTACTGTCGCATCTGTTAGCAGCATCTTCTACTTGTTTTGCCGAAGCGTTGATGTGGTTACGCTTGTCACGTATTGCACTGCGGTGAACCTCTTTCTTTCTCGTGCGGTACAGAGATTCCAGCTCTCTTTTTACTTGCGATATAGGTACTATAGGGCAAGTTCTGCATTTGGAAAAAAAATCGAACTCGAGATTTTGATCAAAGTTGACATTACGATGATAGCGAAGACGAAAAAAGTGGGTCCGACAATTCCGTCTGTCTGTCTGTATGTCTGTATGTCTGTATGTCTGTACCTCGAACTACAGCCTAAACTACCGGAGGTATTTTCTTCAAACTCGGTAGTTAAGGGTCTTCGGTGATTCCCTAGAGGAGAAATTGAAATTTTTTTTTTAGCTCCAAAACTAAGGGTACCCCCCATACACCCGTAATGCAAAATCTTATTTATCTCGAAAATGGCTCTAACGATTTTGATAAAAAAAATTATGTGTGATATTATGGACATGGACTATATTTTGGTGAAAAAAAAATTTGGGGGGAATTGTTATTAGGGGTACCTGTCATAGAACGGTTTTTTTGATTTTCGAATTTCTCACCAACGGCTCTAACGATTTTAACCAAAATTTTTATGCAAGAGCTGCTTTGCATTTTAAAAAATATAAACTAAAAATTTTTTAGAAAAAATAGTTTTTGGATTTTTAAAAAAATAATACATATTTTTTTTTGAAAATTCAATATCTTGAAAACCGATACACGATTAAATTTTTAAATTACGTTTTAAAATGTATTTTATTAAATACTAACAATTTGCATATCAATTTTTTTTATAAAAATTTTAAGGAAAATTTAGTACACAAAAAACATGTTTCAGTGTGTCTGTATGTCTGTACCTCTCACTACAGCCTAAACCACTGGACCTATTTCTTTCAATGTCGGTAGTTAAGGGTCTTCGGTGATTCCCTAGAGGAGAAATTGAAATTTTTTTTTTAGCTCCAAAACTAAGGGTACCCCCCATACACCCGTAATGCAAAATCTTATTTATCTCGAAAACGGCTCTAACGATTTTGATAAAAAAAATTATGTGTGATATTATGGACATGGACTATATTTTGGTGAAAAAAAATTTGGGGGGAATTGTTATTAGGGGTACCTGTCATAGAACGGTTTTTTTGATTTTCGAATTTCTCACCAACGGCTCTAACGATTTTAACCAAAATTTTTATGCAAGAGCTGCTTTGCATTTTAAAAAATATAAACTAAAAATTTTTTAGAAAAAATAGTTTTTGGATTTTTAAAAAAATAATACATATTTTTTTTTGAAAATTCAATATCTTGAAAACCGATACACGATTAAATTTTTAAATTACGTTTTAAAATGTATTTTATTAAATACTAACAATTTGCATATCAATTTTTTTTATAAAAATTTTAAGGAAAATTTAGTACACAAAAAACATGTTTCAGTGTGTCTGTATGTCTGTACCTCTCACTACAGCCTAAACCACTGGACCTATTTCTTTCAATGTCGGTAGTTAAGGGTCTTCGGTGATTCCCTAGAGGAGAAATTGAAATTTTTTTTTTAGCTCCAAAACTAAGGGTACCCCCCATACACCCGTAATGCAAAATCTTATTTATCTCGAAAACGGCTCTAACGATTTTGATAAAAAAAATTATGTGTGATATTATGGACATGGACTATATTTTGGTGAAAAAAAATTTGGGGGGAATTGTTATTAGGGGTACCTGTCATAGAACGGTTTTTTTGATTTTCGAATTTCTCACCAACGGCTCTAACGATTTTAACCAAAATTTTTATGCAAGAGCTGCTTTGCATTTTAAAAAATATAAACTAAAAATTTTTTAGAAAAAATAGTTTTTGGATTTTTAAAAAAATAATACATATTTTTTTTTGAAAATTCAATATCTTGAAAACCGATACACGATTAAATTTTTAAATTACGTTTTAAAATGTATTTTATTAAATACTAACAATTTGCATATCAATTTTTTTTATAAAAATTTTAAGGAAAATTTAGTACACAAAAAACATGTTTCAGTGTGTCTGTATGTCTGTACCTCTCACTACAGCCTAAACCACTGGACCTATTTCTTTCAATGTCGGTAGTTAAGGGTCTTCGGTGATTCCCTAGAGGAGAAATTGAAATTTTTTTTTTAGCTCCAAAACTAAGGGTACCCCCCATACACCCGTAATGCAAAATCTTATTTATCTCGAAAATGGCTCTAACGAATATGATAAAAAAAATTAAGTGTGATATTATGGACATGGACTACATTTTGGTCAAAAAAAATTTTGGGGCAAAATGTTATTAGGGGTACCTGCCATAGACCCGTTTTTTTGATTTTCGACTTTCTCATTAATGGCTCTAAGGATTTTAACCCAAAATTTTTAGCAGGAGTCCCCTTAAGTTTAAAATAATATTGTATATAAAAATATTCGAAAAAATATTTATTGGGTTTAAAAAAAAAAAATTTAAATCAATATCTTCAAAACCTATGAACGATTATTTTTTGAAATTATTTCCTAAAACCAATATTATTAAATACTTAAAATTCGCATCCCACATTTTTTTCTTGAACAATTTTAGAGAAATTTCTTATATAAAAATATTATTTAATAATAAAACGATTTTTTAAAGTTTATTTGCATAAATTCATACTTTTCCGGAAACCAGACGGCAATTTTATGCATTTGAACATTATTATCTCATTAAATCCATGTTTTATATTTATAAAATGTATCTTAAATTCCAAAGTACTTTTACATAAGAGCAAGTTCGTGCGATCCAGTCGTGCATTTTATTTGTACTCCAGTTGCAGCTGCAATACGGGGCTTGAGTTTTTGCCGTTCGTCAATCCGTTCCGTATCCAGGTTTCTTCAGAAAGCCAAGCGTTATTGTTTCCCCTCGCTCGGCCGACTATTCTTTCAACACCTTATATAGGAACATTTTTCACAGCACTCCAGTGATTTTCGATGGATTCAGGTTCCGTGCTGCTGATTGTCATCATTCCGTATGAAAGGTTGAGGGATCCTTTAGTCTTCCGACGTTGAACCTGGGTAAGCGGGTTATGCCATTGGATCTCCGAACTGTACGAATTCTTTAAGTCCAAAAAGTGTACTCATGCCTTAATATTTCTAACGGTGTGAACAAATGCAGCCCACTGAAGCCTTGATGAAGACCGACCTCATCACGAAATTCATATTTTGTATTTACATCTGAGCTGAAATTTCGGTAGCGTGAAACGAAGCATGATGAAATTGCCAACTATAATAAACATTTTGACATCTGGTGGTCATTGGTATCTTTGACAACTGCTAAAACATAACAATTGGAAAAACTTTCATTGCTATCAGGTCACCCTTTAGAATCACACTCGGTGTTGAAAGTATGGAACAGTAATTTTTAGTTAACTGTATATCTGCGATGATGAACCTAATTTCGCTTCAACCGTTCTTGATCAAGTAAGGATAGCCATATCTAAACTTAAGTCCGTATTATCTGAAAACCTGAAGCTTTTCGTCAAAAACCTGATAGCTCTATAAAAGTGTGGCCTTGGAGCAGAAACCTCTTTCATCGACAAAATATTGAAAGTACGGCTGATGTATGGACAAAATCCACAAACTTTAATTAGACACACACCACTCCCCTTAGGTGTCTACTAAAATTATAGAAAACAAGAACATCCGGTATTTTGTCAAACTCAACACAGGGAACAAAAATAATCAGGATTCAAAATGTTTTCCAAGGGTACTAACTCTTCCGAGGAATTTGTCAAACCAAGAGAAGCTCTTAAATCAAAAGTTCTTCTCATCTATGCCGTTCAGCTTCGGTCCAAAATTGTAGTCCCCCTTAATTTCTGCTGACAAAACACAAAGGAAATGGTTGAGAGTTGTAAGTCAATAGGTCCAGGTTCTCTACAAGCCGTTTTTCCCTTATTCATCTATTTATTTATTTTATTTTAAATTAGGAATTTCTTCTTCCTGACATCCTACTCTTCACAAGACTATTTACAATATTTATCATCTTCTACAAATATTCATTCGTTCCTAAAGATTCTCTGCTTTTACTGTATATTTTCCTTCACAAGAGAATTATCGTCTTTCAAATGAATACGACATAAACTACTGCGATTATTTGTCAAACCCAAGTAAAAGCACCATCAGCTTGTCTCACCTCAAAACGTACATCATTGCCATCCTTGTTATAAATTTCAAGTATCGTGTAAACAGTATCTAACATATTTTCGAGGAACAACAACGACTACGATTACGATGCCGACGACGACGACGTTTCGTTGAATAATTTTACATCAAACTTGTGTTCCTTAAAACATCCTTTTTCGAAGCAACAAACGCTAATTCACTTAAACACCCTCACCACCTGGCCAACAAAGGAGCAAAAGCAAATATTATCATTTTCTATCACATCACTCTAGTAGTTTGTCTAGAAAGGTACAACAAGGACGAAGTGACGCCAAAAAGCGCTGAACCGTAAACCCACATGCAAACGTGTCCTGGCCCACAAAGAAGCCAGGTGACATGCACTATTATAAACCACACAGCCCAAGGCAAATGCGAGCATCTCATCTGTCTGTTTTAAGGACGAAATACCATCTTCCATTCTCTTGAACATCACTACACGAATGTGGGTGCAACATCAAGGATATCAAAGTAGGTAGTTATTACACTATTACAGAAATAGCATCCAAATCAAAACATGGCCACTTTGGTATAGTATAGTGTCGTCATCCAGTCCCTAAATGCAGTATTGTTGTAAAATACCTAAATCTCGTCCTTGTGTGTGCATTAGTCGAACTGATGTCCTGCTCGTGTAATCCACTCTGGATCCCTTTTTAAGTATGATTGTTTAGATTATTGTTCTGACCACATTTTATCTGGTGGACCCACCAACATCATCTGTAAAAGCAGATCAAAGAACGAACCTGGGACTAGACATTATTTAAAGTGCATCGAACATGAAAACCCCATATCTGGGCTTGAACACCTGACCCATTCGGTCGAATATAGCCAAACAAGGACTGCAGCGATATACATCCAAACACACAGCTCTGCACAAAGGTATCATTGATGATGGAAGTGGTAATTTATGAGAATGGATTGAAGTGCACCTATCGTCCAATCGAGAGTAGTAAATCTCCACGACTCTCGAGCCATCCCAATTTCATATAAATTGCCTACCATAATAATGCCGGTCCTGCCATTTTACATATACAAAAGTCCCAATGTGCGTGTGCATCGATTAAGGACTCAGAATGGCAACAATGCCAGTTTGATTTGTATCCACTTAATCACTGATTGTTAGCATTTAATCAGAATAACTTAAATTGAAATTGATCCACTACGACATGGGTGGCTTAACCCGCAAGGTTGCCACTTTAAACATATTTTTGTGGTTGATTTTGTGGAAATTTTAATTGCAGTTGCATATTTATGTAAGTTTGTATTGTTGGTCGATTTTAATTTGAGTATTGGTTGGTCATCGTTTTGAGTTTCGGTAGACTGTATTTCAGAGGATTTCGCAAATATTTTAGTGACTTGGCAAAATTTACTTTAGTCGGAAGGTTTCTGACGAAGATCTTAAATAATTTTCCAATCTGAAGAGCGGTAAACTATTGGTCTATTTTCTTTGAGCGAGATATTTTTTAATCTTAACACATTAACAATAAAAAGCTTCCAAGTTACTGCCATTGGAAGTTAAGAGATCCAATGGAACCCGATTATGCAGACGAGTTGGTTGATCTGGACGTGTATTAACAGTCAAATTAGCACATCAGTTGAAAAGAGATCTTATATTATATTTCAGGAACCGCACGCGATGGCACACAGAGGAGGTGGATCGGATAACCGTAGTGGGCATTAATTTAGTGTGTGGTACACCAAAATCAGCATCTTAAACAGGGCTTTGAAACAAGCTACCTCATGCGTCTTCTGATTTTGTTTCAAAACAAGACTGTCTTTCGTACAGAAATAATTTATTTTCCTTGCGAAAAAGGTCTATATCACATATTTTTTAGGAGAGGTCACGAGACGTCTGGTTAAAATAGAATAATTCATCTCGATATATAGTTAAGTCTTGTTTCTGTATAGTCACAATAACGTCTTGGTGATGTCGCGATATCATTCTGAACTTGTCTCCGTTTTTTGTATTTTATTTTTGTAAAACCACAATAGCGACCTAGCGTTTGATTCTAAATACTGCGAAATATTTACAGTGAATAATGCAAATTTTATAATTTAAAAATATAATTTTGTATTATGATCGTAAAGTAAATGATCGGTTAATTTTGATACCAAGAATTAGGTTTCTTCTCAGATGCTTTCGACCTACAAACTTAGGCAATACCGGGGTGAGATACCAAGAATACTCATTAGGCTTCAAGTTAAGTTTTTTTTTTCTTGCAAAATTGAGCTAACAGCAATTTACGCTTGAGCTCACTTAGAATACTTAAAATATTAAACGGTCTTGAAAATCTAGTTAGACTCGTATCGATCAGTACGGAATTGGAACCGAGCTACAACTGAATAGTGAATTCTTAAGACCATAACTAACACTTTGAGAATATCGCTTATTTTTCTTCATTCTTCCAGCATATTTAAGTAAAGTAAAAGAAGAAGGAAGGTAGGTACGAAGAAGGAGGTAGAATCAAAAGGGTTATTCCAAGACGTCCCACGAATGGCGAATCTTATAAGAAACGACATTAAATGCTCTCTATTATGGATATATGAATTTATTGATATGGGACGTATTTAAGAAGCGGGCGAAAAAAGGTTATCAAAAGGGATTGGGTCACGTAGGGGTTAGAGAATTCCTTAAAGATACCCTAGTTTTACAATGCCTAGTACTGAGTATATGAATAATTCTATTAATATGTTTGCGAAAGTTGAGTTTTCTATCACAGAAGAGGTCCAAGGTCACGAATCGACTCAGCGGTGGGTATTGGCTGATAATGGAAAAGATAGAGGAGGTGGGAGATTGGATGCGCTTTCAAGAAAAAGTGATTCAATGGCATTTTGGAATATTTAGGCCCCAGTAATTTTTCAAGCACCTGACAGTAACAGTCGAGATCAAATTAAGGAAGAGTAGAATCATGTTTTCAAGAAATGGTTTTGACAAACTTGGTATCGTCGGCCTAGAGTGAGATATGGTAGTATTTGATGACAATTTGTTGTAACATGATTTGCAAGCACAATAAAATTAAGGTTCGAACTGGAAAAAGCCAGTTCATAGGAATATATACAGCTACCAACATGTTTTGCGGTGAATGAAGAAAAAACTAAGTATCTCGCAACACTTCAAAAACACCATTGCTGAAATGTTTGAAGACTTAATGAGTATTTAAAAAAAAATGCAAACAAAATTATTCAAGGAAAGATTATTGATTTTGTTTTGCAAGTCGAAAATCAAAAAGTCTTCTAACAAATTAAAAAAAAAAAGTGATCTGCCTATTAGAACTAGTTATGTATTTCTAACCCGAATCATTTCACTTTTTACTTCCGACTTATAGGTACTATAAGGCAAGTTATGCATTCGTAGAAAAAAATCGAACTCAAGATTGCGATCAAAGTTGACATTACGATGATAGCGAAGACTAAAAAAGTGGGTCTCGCAATCCTGTCTGTCTGGCTGTCTGCTCCACTACAGCCTAAACGGCTAGGCCGATTTTCTTCACACTTAGTACATAGATATCATTTTTAATTTTTCCCCCACACATTTTTTCTTTTTTTTTTTAAGACCAAAAATAACGGTATCTGCCATACTTTTTTTCGAAAATTAGTAAATAGTTTTTTTTTTCTCAAAAAGTTTTGGACAGGTTTGAAAAAAAAGATACAAAAATATTTCATTTAGTTAAAGCTAATGTTCTGGTTGAAAAACCTTTTTAGAAAAAAAAAATATTGAGCGTACCCCCTAAAGAACCATTTTTTTTTTGTTTTTAATTTTCTCGAAAACGGTACGACTAATTTTGATCATTTATTTTTGCTTAAGCTTTCCAAAAACGTAAATAGAATTGTGTATTCAAATTTTCAAAAAAAAAATGTTTGGATCTTTAAAAAAAATTAAATTTTTTTTTTTGAAAACTCAATATTTCGAAAACCTTATGCTAGTTTTTTTTTCAAACTTGATAAATAAAAGTTTATCAACATAGTCTAAAAGATGTATGAAAAAAAGTTTTATTTTACCTAAAAATAAAGGCACCCACCATATAAATGTTAAAAAAATGGTTTTCAAAAATCGTATTTTTCGCGAAAACGGCGCGGTTAGAATTTTAATAAAAAAATTTTATTTCAATTAATTCTAACGATCTAAAAAAAATTGAAATTTAGATATTACAGCTTGTACCTACCATAAAACCGTTTTTTTTTTTTTAATTTAAAATTACTTTTTATCGACATAACGGATTCTAATCAAATTTTTCCTAGAGGTGCTTCCAAAAATTCTAAATAACATTTCATTTCAAAACTTAAGAAAAAAATATTTTTTGAATTTAAAAAAAAAAGATAATTTTTTCTTTGGAAAATTCGATATTTCAAAAACGACTCAATATTTTTTTTGGAAATTTAATTTTCATTCGTTTAGTAACAAACACTTAAAGTTGGCTTATTAAATTTTTTTCTTAAAAATCTTTTAAAAAACCATTTTTCGAAAATATTTTCTCAACCATTACCTATGAATTTTTCTTAAAAAAATTCCGTGGAACAGTTTTTAAGAAATTCTTGAAAAAAACATTGTTAGGCAGGTACCGTTATTTTCGGGCCTTACAAAAAAGTTTAGGGGGCGAAATTTAAAGATAGCCGGCCGAGCCGCTTAGGCTGTTGTCGAACAGACGGACAGAATCGCGCACACTTTTTTCGTCTTCGTCTGATCAAAATATCGAGTTTGATTTTTTTACGAATGCGAATGTCGCAAGTAAAAAAATTGTACAGTTTGTTTTAAAAAGCTATTTTATGGTGGGAGAAGAAAAATATGAAAAATAGTTCTCAATAATATCCTCCATTTTTTTCAATTTTCTCAAAAAAGGAACAATATTTCTTGCTAAATCTCCATTATCAATTCAAAGTTTTTTGAAAACAACTTCTTCATTTTTTTTAAAGTTAGCACTTAACACTTTCTTAACACTGTCTTAAAGATTAGGAAAAACAAATTTGTTCTAGTGAATGATTTTTTAAAAGCTATCGGGAATTAAAAAAAACACACACATAAAATTCAGAAATATGCATGAAATCTTTATTTGAATAGATAGTACGGTCGATATAATTTAATGTTTGAAGATTATTTCATGCAAATGTTGGCCGCTTAGTGCAATTTTGGCATACTCTTTCCAACATTTCGGCCGGTATCTCAAATCACACGAATAAATGCTTCAATGTTGGCTTCCAGTGCGTCAATTAAAAGGAGCTTGTCGCTATAGATATGAGCCTTAACATAGCCCCACAAAAATAGTCTTGAGGCGTTAAATCTCACAATCAAGGCAGCCAATTTACCGGCCCCAAACGTCAAATAAACTGTTCGTTGAACTCGCCTCTCAATTGGTCCATTGTTAAGCGTGCTGTGTGGCATGTGGCACCGTCTTGTTGAAACTACATATCATGCAAGTCAAGCTCTTCCATTTTGCGCGAAAAAAAAGTTTGTTACCATCGCTCGGTAGCGCTCACCATTCACAGTAACGTTGCGATTCGCATCATCCTTGAAGAAATACGGCCCAATGATTCCGCCAGCCCATAATCCGCACCAAACAGTGACTTTTTCTGGTTGCATTGGTAGCTCTTGCAATGTTTCTCTGCTCTTCACTCCAAATACGGCAGTTTTGCTTGCTCACGTATCCATTCAACTAGAACTGAGCTTAATCGCTGAACACAATTTATCGATAAAAAAGTGGATCTTCGGCCAACTTTTCAAGAGCCCATTCACCAAAAATTCGGCGTTGTGGTAGGTCGTTCGGCTGCAATTCTTGCACCAGCTGCATTTTGAAAGGCTTCACACCTAAATCCTTCCGCAAAATTTTGCACGCAGTGGAGTAGCAGAGGCCCAATTGCTGCGAACGGCGCCGAATCGATTATTCACGGTCATCACTAACACTGGCCGATACAACTGCGACATTTTCCTCAGTTCGCACTCAACGTAAGCGTGTTGGTGGTTTAGTATCCAACAATGTATATTTGTTGCGAAATTTAGTCACAATAGCCCGAATAGCCGCCTGAGTAGGTCGATTAAATTGACCATAAAATGGAAAAAGCGCGCGATTAACTTTTTTAACAGAGCACGCATTTCGATAATAAAATTCAATAATTTTCAAGCTTTGTTCGTTTGTAAGACGATTCATGGTTAAATTATAGACCAAACTGAAGATGTTTGACAGTGAGACAAAACACAAAACGTGCGCGAGCTGTCAAAACCAGTGTTGCCAAAAAGAAAATAACAACAAAATCACCTATTATTATTCAAAAATAACAGTTTCGGAAAATCTTATTTTTTTATTTTTCTCAAAAACAACTCTTTCAGTTTTGCAAAAAATGTTCACTATTGCTTCGCGTAGCTTGTACGATTTATAATAAATTCATAGCACATCATTTTCTTATTTTTAAATCAATTTCAGCGTGCCGGATTTAAATTATTTTCTTATATACAGAAGCTTAAAACTGTTTGAAATAAGTTTTTTTGAGATAAATGCTAGTATGTAGTTTTTGAAAATCAATTTTAAATATTACAAATTCGTTATTTCATGGGATGATAACTTTTTTGAATTTCTTTTTTAAACCACTGGCTGCAACGATTTAAAATTTTTGTTCATGCATACTTCAATTTTCGCTAAATGGCGTTCGTTTTGTTTATCTCAAACTCCTTAAGCAGTTATTTTAGACCTTAAAAAAAGACTTTCATGCTATTGTACATCTATCACTTATAAAATTCGTGTTCTTATATAGAACATGCACATTTGAAATTCCAAGTCTGGGATGATCATTTCCAATCACGAAAATACATATTTAGCATATTTGCCCACTGTTAACTGGAATATTGGGTGAGTTTTCTAACTTTGGAAAAACATAAATTTTTTTATTCAAACAAAAGCAATAATTTATTTCCGTATGGCAACCTAGGGCTAGGGCTTATAATCATTCTCTCACTGATTCCTTGTGCATATGATTGAAACTCTAGAGGTCTGTGATTACAAATTCCTGAAATACCCTATGTTATCCAGTGTAACATTAAGCATTTATGCACACGTAAGCATTTAAATGGGATCGTTTATTTAATTGAAATCTCTCGTCCTGCAGCGCGTGCCTCTTCTCAGTCATCCACGAGCCTAAAGTGGTACCGCAAAAATAATTGACCACCTCTGATGATGGTGTGGGGTCTGTTGCAAGATGGAAAGGTTGTTCGGTGGTAGGAAATAATGGCACGGGACTCACATTGGGGTATACGTATAGTATAAATATGCAAGTAGTGGGCCCTGTGTATGCATGCGAAAATGTTGAGGACAAAATGCAGGGACACGTTTTCAGATGTCCTTACAGGATTATAATACCTTCAGATTGAATATATGCATGATTTCCAGGAGAACCTGCTTATGTCATGGCTGGTAATTTACTTTAAATCTTGGATAACCTTTGGGAAGGAAGCGTCGTTGGGCTTGACGAACTAAGTACTCGTATTTATCTTGGAAACCGCACGCATACAGGTGGTGCCTGTATTTGCTTAAGTTATGTACGAGTACAATAAAGGCGGGCGGGACAAGAACTTAATGTGTGTGCAATGTAATTTTAATAATAATTTGAATAATTTAATTCACTTAGTTGCAGTTTGTCCAGAGAATCGTAAAGGAAAAGCTGATTGCTAGCTTCGAAGTATCTATTGGTGTCTTTGTTAGGAACGACTCACGGGAACGTAAGTTGAGACGGATTAAAGTGCTGTTGCTAATGATTGTCTTATTATTTGTGGGGAGGGCTTTTAAAACTGTCAAATGGTTTATATTGGATTTTAAAATCCTCCATGTCCTTATGGATACGGATGATAAGATGTTTAAAATATTTTAAAGTTGAATTGTATGAAATGAATTTTATTTAAAAAGTACCTGTTCATATTTATAGAATATGGACCTAGACATTAAAAATTTATTAAAACTCTCACAGAACACTTGTAGTACAGGAGCTCTGTGGCCTAATTAGCGCTGAAGTGCGGCATTTTGATACCATAACTCGTATGAACCTGTGGATGGCATTGATATGGGAAAATTGTGGAAATTTTCGTGAAATCATCCAGTTTAAATTAAGTTCAAATGTGAAAGGATCTAGTAGGCTTTGATGTCTCTTGATGTATTTGCTTTTGCATAATCAACCAGGAATTAGATCACTCACTCAACAGGTCCACCACACTTAACCGACACCATTTACACTGTGCCAAAATAGGCAGCTTATTGACTCATCATCATCATCGGCTCGACAACCGGGTTCCGGTCCTGGCCTCTTTCAACAAGTCTCTCCACCTATCCCGGTCTCTAGCCGACGCCATCCAGTTGCGCACCCCAAGGCTTCGGGCGTCCTGGTCTACGCCATATCTCCAGCGCAAGCATGGTCTACCACGCTGTCGTCTACCATAGAATGTACCACAAAGAACTTTCCGAGCAGGTTCCTCTTCGCTCATGCGAGCTAGGTGCCCTGCCCACCGGAGTCTACCGAGCTTAATTTTTGTCACGATATCTGCTTCTAGGTAGATTGCGTACAATTCATGATTGTACCGTCTCCGGAATCGTCCTTCCTCACATATGGGGCCAACAATTCTCCTTAAGACTTTTCTCTCGAACGCAGCTAAGAGGTCGGAGTGCCTTTTGCTAAGCACCCAAGTCTCGGATCCATATGTGAGTACTGGCAGGACCATGGTCCTGTACAGCAGCAGTTTTGAAGTTATGGTGAGATTTCTGGATTTGAAAAGCTTTGACAGACTATAGTAGGCTCTGTTGGATTTGAGAAGCCGCCCGCATATTTCTTCTTCTATATTGTTATCGGCTGCTACTATTGACCAGCTTATTGACTGGTGTTGAAAAAGTAGCCAATCTGATTGAGTGATCATCCAACCCCCACAACCTAAGCCACCGTCAAAGCCAGCTCGGGATTTAACGTGTCAAACATAAGGCACAACACAGAAGTAACCGAAGTTCGTTGTAGAGCCATTTCGTCGCGTTGAGGAAAGAGATCAAGTCTTCGATCTCCATTTCCGAAAGTTCGTTAATGTCATCAAAAAATACCTGCCCTAATAATTGTGCTCTAAATTTGTCCAGAGCAGGGCATTTACAGAAGAAAACTGTTTGCTTTTCCCGCTGGTCGTCACAGCTTTGACAGTGAGTGTTGTGAGGAATGCCTGGATTTGCTGATGTATCCTCTTCTATTGGCCATTGTCCGCTACACGTAGCTTGCCTAGGTCTGCATGACAGATCAAGTGCTCGGAATTTATAATATGTGGGCCAAATCTTTCTAGATACAAACCTGCAGTTTGATTCGCTAAGAAAAATTGAGGGAACATTGCCATGACTTCATGGCCTTGCCAGGTCAGCTCGTCCGCTCGTTCATTTCCATCAATGCTACAATAACCCGGAATACAAATAAGAGTGACATTTTGGTTAACATTAAGGCTAGGAAATTCATTCCGGCATTGCTGGACCAATTTGGAGAATGATGTACTAGAATTAATTACTTTAACAACCGCCTCACTGACTGTGATAATAGCCATATTCCGGTTCTGGTTTGGAACTTATTTCAGTAGCTTGCATGCTTCCCTGATAGCCAGTATTTCAGCATGATAAACACTAACATAGTCGGGTAGCCTAAACAACCTAGATATTTCCAAATTCACAGAGCAGATTCCTGAACCAACCCCACACTCTTTGAGCCATCAGTAAGGATAGTTGTGTCGAAGTCTTTCGTCACGACCGACGACGGTCACCATCCCAGTGATAGGAACATAACCTTAAACTCTTTTCTGATTCACATTTTAGGAGAGCAGTAGGCAGTGGGAGTCGACAAAATTTCTATTAGAACTACTTAATAATGCTGTGGCCAAGAGTTCGATTCCCTTAGTCTTAACGCTTAGCTCATAAGTAGAAATGTTTATCGCTGCCAACTAAATACATAAAAGCTATCGTTTTGTTGTTTTTTTAATGCCAAAGTGCACGCTTAGCTTATAGGTATATATTCACTTACAAAAATATAAACACACAAAAGTAATATGTCAAATTTTGCGTTTGTTCAATTGTGTGTTGTTATATTGTCTATGATTTTTAAAAGCACAGTGAGAATCATGTTTTAAAAATATCCTGCCTCCACTCTCTATCCAATCGAGCCGAACAAATAAAACAAAACAAAAGTCCTTATTACCCATGGAAAGTCACAAAGTCAACCAACCCTTTGTCTAGGCCTAGCGCTTAGGAAGCGCACGTTATCTTCCGATTGGGAGGTACCTATATAAATGTTTGTGTTTTTTTTTTTTTGACACGATAAAGAATACATTTTGGAAAATGTCTCTTTTTAAAACGAAATTATGTCTGTACGCTTAGAGAATTCTATTTTATTATTCCCAAAGGCATCAGCATTTCAGCAAACCGAGGCCGATATCTGTTGCTGATGCGGTGATGGGGCACTGGTTTATGGAGAAGCCGACTTCTCTTTTCGCTTAAACACAAAAGGGATGATAAGGTGAATTGAACATCGCTCACTGAGCCGAATGGTTACCCCATCACACATTTCAAGTGATGATTTCATGGAGCCTTGTGACTTTCCTCAACGACGCGGCAGCATCGTTCGATGCGATGGCCCACTGGGAAGATTTGGCTCTAAATTTAGGAAGACCAGGATTTTTAGCCAAACCATAATCCAACGACGACACCCATCATGTGGTGATGGCGAATAACAAAGACTGAGCTGATGGTGGTGGTGTTATTGGACTTGCTATATAGGTTTCAGCAACCCCTCCTAAACTGGATGGTCGGTCCATAATAGAACGCTCTCTGACAGCATACAACACGTTATCTTATTGTTAACGTTTTTTTTGGCTACGAGGAGAGGTCGTTTATTTTGGGTAGATTTGTATGTGTATCGCTATCTGGCTCTATATCCAATCTACAATCAGATACGATTGCCTCGTTCGAGTTAGTGACGGTTCGATGCCATCGTTATTGTTTCGCCTTCTCTAATCTAATCCTTCGTGTGGTGGGTTTTAGGACTTTTTGGCTTAAACGTTGAGGAGCTGCACATTTGGGTGAAAATGTTATCATACAGTTGTAAAAAATATATCGAAAAGACTTACTTTCACGGCTCAAGGCTATAGACAGTATGGTCAAGTATTGAAGGTTTAAGGTAGTAGATTAGTAGAACTATCGCACTGTTGCAGGAAAGATTGAACAAGTTAATAGTATTTAAAAATCCATTTCATCTCAGATTTTTTATTTTTTTTTTTACAAAAAAGTTGTTTTACTGTACGATTTAGGTATGCAATACTATTTATAGTAAATATGTTGTAAAATCAAAAAAATAGCCCCTGGTAGTGCTAACTTGACTGTCAAGTTAGCATTACCAGGGGTCATTTTTTTGATGAATTAACGTCCGTAGCTCGAGACGTACCGCTACAAAATGTTTGGTCTTACAGCATATTTACGACAAATTTACGACAATTATTAGTATTGCCCATTTTCTTTTTCGCGTTCATTTTACCCTATTTTGAAGGGTGGTTGTGCTAACTTGACTGTCAAGTTAGCATTACCAGGGGTTATTTTTAAAAAAAAACAAGCGCGACAATTTTTTTCGTTTCACGACAAATTTACGACAAATTCACAACAATTAATCCAATTATTACTTTTTTTAAATTTTGAAGTGGTAGTGCTAGTGCTAACTTGACGGACATAAATATACAGGAACAATCCAAAAAATAATAAAATTTTCTATAAAAACGTCAAAATCATATTTTCTTCGTACCCATTTTTCACTAAAAAATTAAATTTTATTAAAATCACAATAGTTACGAAGTTTTATCAAAATCGCGGAAATCGTTTCCGAGAAAAATGGAAAAAAACCAAAATTGCCATGTATCTGCTACCCGATTTATATGAGCAAGGACACATTTTTAATTAAATATCTAGGGAATCACATAAAAATGCTCTGCACCAAATTTGAAGCAGATCGGTGCACCCGTTTAGATTTTAGCTTGTGTTAAATGGGCATACAAGACGATAAGACACACAGACGTACAAACCGACAGACGGTGTGGGAACAATCACTAATTTTGACTTCTTCATCATCAAAGACTTAAGTTTGCTGAAAACTATGAAATTTGTTCACATGAACCCAATACTTGTCTTTAATAGCCAGTGAAAGATTGAAATAACAAAATAGCCAAAAGGGTGTGATGAAGTCTGTTAAATTTTATCACTTCCAGCCTAGCTTTGAATAGTTGGAATAGTCTTCTCAAAGGCTTGTAAGGAACAGATCATACGACTGTGTACGAAATTGTGTTAAAAATTGAAAAATTCTTGAACGAAAACTTTTGGTCTCTAGTGTCAATTCAAATGGACCAGGGCTTCCCTTATGAAACGGACAGGCATCACAACATCGCCATCTGTGCAAGAAGAGGACAAAGAGAGAACTGTTGCCAGCAATGATATCTTGCAAATGAATGGCATTCCCGAAATTTATGAAGCGTCTCTAATTAGCTGAGCCAACAACAACACAGCATCACCAACACAACACAACAAAGGATAACCCTTTGGAAGTGCGCTTTCATACTGGTCCTGATGGTGCTGCTGCCATTGACATTTTATTCTCATACAACCCGTTTTAGCACCCAATCGAATCCAAAATGCGTTCTTAATGACATTTAAGAAAGCTGAAGCCAAAGCTGTTCACATTAGAAGAGGAGCCGAGCGGACAAAGAGTCGAATCGGTCTTTATCTAATGAAGTTTCATAGACTAATTTTTATGGGAATTATTGAAATGGGGTGTGCGTGCAAGTGTGCCAGGGAATTAGTGTGGATTCTAGAACTCTGGTATTTTGGATCCTGGAACCGTTGTCAACGGTATACCCTTTTGTATTAGCGCATCAGAGTGTAGTGACAAACAGATTTTTTTTGTTTTGTTGCTATATTGTCTATAAAACTGAAGTCTCACAGAGCCCGTGTTGGGTATTGTCCCATGGCGGACACAAAATAGAGAGATTCACTGAATGACAGGCAGTTAGTTGGGTGCTTCTTTGCCATTCATGTGCCAGTTCCATAAACAATACCACGACGACGATGCTCCGCGACGTGGCGGTGTCGGTGCTGGTAACGAGTGATTTATGGAAGTTTGCAACTTTAGTTTCGAGAAACCGTACACTATATACAAGACCTTAAGATTTTCCAGCTTTTTCTGCATTTAATTTGTACAAATAGCGGAAGCCAAGTCGAAATACATAAAACACAAGGTCTAGTTGAGGAGAGGGATTTTTAAAGATGAAGAAGGGCCGATCCGGAACAAAAGGTTTTGCCTAAGAATTGTTGCTGACTTTTCGCTACTTTCTACCCAAGCCTCTTTTGTTGGTTGTCCCAACCACTTCGCTAAGAGACCCGAGGGGTGTAACATCGGTTTGAGAGCAAAGAAATCCAGAAATACGATTTAGAGCTGCAAATACTCATTCCCGTTTTGCAGGATGTTGTGGGCTCACATTGTTGATTCCCGGAAAAAAAAATGAAATAAAAGAAGAAAATAAAATCGAAAGGATGAGGAAGCAGACCATAAAGTTGAAGGTTTTTCATGCTGCCTATATTTTACTCTTCGTATACAAAAAACGTTCTTCCAATCCCACCAAAGTTCGACTACAATACCTCTATCGTTGTTATAGAAAAGCGTGACGATAATAGGCTCTGAAAGTAATGTAGTCTGTAGACTGGGACACAGGAAGCCATTTGTTGCGACAACTAAATTAATGAATTCTGACCCTCACCCGACTCAGACGCTACTATATTTACGACCATTCCGTGGAAATGTTACAGCAATTCAAGGAATATATAGGGTTGAATATTGAATGCGACGACTTCCACTGCAGAAGAAATAAATATAAGGAACTGCGATGGGAAATAAAAGCAGAGTAATTAATGTCACCTTATTTGGCAGCAGCTCGCCCAAAGCATGCCATGACACGCATCAATAAGACGTAGGTTATGGTTTTGCAGGCCAAGGCTGCCTCTTTTGATACAAAAGAGAACTTGATTTATAAATTTTCGTTAACAAACCAAAAAGAAAAATTAAACAAATTTTAAATATTTTGCTAAAATTTTTTAAGGGCTGAAACAATTGAAAAGCTAGAACTTTAATAGTGCGACTTGAATTCGGGCATTCTTCAATACTTTGAATAAATGCCCTTAAGATTTCAACTACGCTGGATTGGCCTTATTGTCTTAATGGACAGGATAACTATCAGATGTTCAGTTAGCAATACTGTGAAGTTTTTATTCTGACTTCAGTTTGTAGATTGAAAGAGTACAATCCCCTTGAGTCGCTTCTCTAAGTAATATATGTATAGGTACTCTGTGACCTTAACCCTGAAGATCCAGCCTTTAGGTATTACTTTTAATCAATCTCGATAAATATTTTTACTTGGGACTTATAGGTACTATAAGGCAAGTTATGCATTCGTAAAAAAAATCGAACTCGAGATTTTGATCAAAGTTGACATTACGATGATAGCGAAGACCAAAAAAGTTTGTCTCGCAATTCTGTCTGTCTGTTCGATTACAGCTAACCGGCTCGGCCGATTTTCTTCAAACTTGGTTGATATGGGTTTTAATTTTTACCCCCGGATGTTTTTTTATAATAATGGTACCAGCGTTGCCCCCCTACTACAATCGTAGTGTTTTTACTACAATTTTTTTTTCAAAAGCACACACTACGCACGCTCCTCAAAACACTACACTTTTTTCAAAGCGAAAACATAAAACAGTTTATGTTAGAGGTTATGAAAAATGTTTGAAAACGTGACCTTATATCAATCAATTTAGATTTCAAAAACAAAGTTCATCACGTTGCGCATATGTCATGTGATTTGGATTTAAATTCGAAGAATTTTGTTGTAGAAACGACATTGAAAATAATATTTTAGAAAATGTGAAAACGAAGTCATGCCAATTTTATGTATGTAGCTTTATGCGAAAAACTTTAAGACAGATTTGATTTAATTGATAATGAAAAAACAAGTCATTTAACTCTTCTTGACCCTATCGAAATTTCAAAAGGAGACATTCCGACTATAATGCTCCTTTTGAAAAAATTTTCATTTCACATACAAGAAAATGAAACCATAATAAATGACAAATAGGTTCACAAGAAACGTTAAAAGAATATTTAAATGAAAACATTGTTTAATTTTGGGTTAATTTATTGAGTGCCAAAAATTTTCTTGGAAATCCGGCTTTTGAAAATTTATGCAGAGAGGTTTTTCTCAAGTTTAAATATAATAAAGAACGATTTAAGAAATATTTCAACAGTTTATGCAATTATTCAATCAAAAGAACACTTGAAAGGCGTAGAGAGAATTTTTGAGCCCCTCGCATAATTAAATTTTGCACACAAATTTAATTACGACAATGCAAGTCATTATAAAAAAATTTATCCTTAAATGTATATTTTTGATTTGTAAAGATAATTATAAATAAACTATTAATTAATTAATTATTATGTAAGAATTTTTTATGAGTTGTGTATATCTACAAATAGTTTATTATACCTATATATACGTATATTTAAAAGTGAATTAAAGGATTAAAAAATGTGAAAAATTATTTTTTTTTTACTACGTTCCTACTACACTTTTTTTTCCTAAACACTACACTTTCAATCAGTTGGGGGGCAACACTGAATGGTACCTGCCATACGAATTTTTTTCGAAATTTTATAAATATTTTTTTTTCCTCAAAAACTGTCCCACAGATTTTTAAAAAAAAAAATTGAAAAAAATTCATTTATTAAAACTAGGTAATGGTTGAAAAAAATTTTACAAAAAATTGTTATTTTTGGTAGCCACCCTGGGTCCATTTTGTTTGTTTTTGATTTTCTCGAAAACGGTACAACCGATTTAAATTATTTTTTTATGCTAAAGCTCCTCCAAAGTTTGAATATTATTACATATTCAAATTTTCAATTTTTTATTTTTTGGATTTAAAAAAAAAATTCAAATTTTTTTTTTGGAAACTCAATATTTCGAAAACTCCATGCTCGATTTTTTTTTTAAACTTGATAAATAAAAGTTTTTTAACATAATCTACAAGATTTGAGAACAAAAATTTGTTTTATCTAAAACTAACGGTACCTTCCATACAAATGTTAAAAAATGGTTTTCGAAAATTGTTTTTTTCTCGAAAACAGTTCCGAGAATTTTGCGAAATTTTTTTTCCTTCTGATTAATTTTTACGATCTATAATTTAATAAAAAAAATTTTAAATCTAGATATTACTGACTGTACCTACCATAAAACGATTTTTTCGAATTTTGAATTTCTCATTATCGGCATAACGGATGGTAATGAAATGTTTTAGAGAGAAGCTCCTAAAAAGTTTAAAAACTTTGCATTTCAAAATTTAAAAAAAAAAATATTTTTTCAATTTTTGGAAATAAGTAATTTTTTTTTTTTGGAAAATTCGATATCTCAAGAACGGCTTAGTATTTTTCTTGGAAATTTAACTCTCATTCGTACACTAATAAAAACTTAAGGTTGGCGTAGCAAAATTTTTTCTTACAAATGTTTTAAAAATTTTGTACATAAAAGCTTGTTTTTTTAAGGAACCACTACAACGACTTATAATTTGTGTTTATGCATAAATTCATATTTTCATAGCATTCTGTTTTTATCTCTTACTACTAAAAGAATTAAAAAATTCATTTTATCCTTATGAACAGTTTTAATAACATTCGTTTTTAAAAGTCCTAGTCTATTACATAGGAGCAAGTTCGTGCGACCCAGTCGTGCATTTTATTTAGATTACAATACAACGTTATATTCTCAAGCGTAAAACTATGCGTTAAAGAAATATCGTCCCAGAAAACTATTTCGCCCGAAAACTATCATGGAAGAAAACTATCATGTGAGAAAGCTATTATGAGAGAGAGCTATCATGAGAGAAATATATCATGAGAGAAAACTATGATGCGAGAGAAAAAGTGAAAGAACCCATTCATAGAAGAAAATTATCATCCGATAAAACTACGAGTATCACGCGAAAAAACTACTAGTTTAATTTTGAAATCCCATTTTAATTATTTCTTCAATCCAATATGAAATTAATATTTTGTGAAGTAACTCGAAAATAATATTGAAAACGTAATAAATGCAACTAAGAGAGTTAACTTGAGCTTAATAATATTCAATTGCTCAATTACTTTTGTAGTCGCGTCGCCCATCATCGCCTTCGTCATCTGTGTTATCGAGGATGGTAAATTATTTTATCCATTGTTTTTGTTGTTTTGTATCTTTTTATGTGTCAAGATGATTGCAATCATGGATTTGATCTACGGGCCATTGACACGTACAACTCCACTTGCAAACGGAAATTCTATTTCATAAAAACGAAATTTGTTTCTGAATGAATAACTCGTTAAAAATCTCGCCAATGGATTCTTCTAAAATTCAATATAACGGACCGGATTTAAAAGACCTTAACTGTCAACAGTTAGGTACTTGACCTATTCAGTAGTATTTTTAAATTCAATAGATTTTATTGTCCACTTTTAAAAAAATGCTCCATCAAGTATGTTTTTGAAGTTAACAAGAAAAACCACAAATCATAAACATTGGCATAAGGTTTCGTTGCATCTATAAAGGAAAGGCACTTGAAATTTTGAAGCTAATTAAAACATTTCTTATACAAAGTCACAAAAGTCCATTTAAACACACAAAACAGACCAAAAATGCATGGATATCTTCTTGGTTTATACGAAACTCAAAATGTTTTTAATCACTAAATAAATAAACTTACTTTGAACATCGTTCGTCGTCAGCAACGAAGCTGGTAATTTAATTTTATGCCAAGTAGGTTACTTTAGTTGAAGCAAAAAACTCGCAACATTTTAATTTACTTTTCCGAATTGAATCTGATTATTTTGTTTTATCCACAGACCTACGAGTACGTACACAAGCTAACAGAGACCTGAAACTCTCTCTCTCTCTCTATCTCTCCTATTTTCCTATTTTTATTTTCTCAAGCACAGGGTTAACATTTTAACCTTCGTTTTAATTAGCAAATATCGCACATCCTATAGATATTTCTTACCATCTTTGGGATTGCATCTGCCGCGGTTACCACCTTGATATTTCTTTAAGAAGCTCTTAGTCATTTTGTTAGTTTTGTTTCTTTGTTCTTTGACGGTAAATATTAGAGACAATGGCGCAAAATTTTAAATAGGCAATTATTAAGGTCTTACTATAAAACTACTTAACAATTTGCTAACTTTAAAGTAGTTTACTAACTCATTCATAATTTTAAACATTTTCTAACTAATATCGTACTAAGGCAATTTTCTTAATAAAAAACAATGACAGTTAGTGCAAGAAACTAAGTAAAAAGACCTTTTTTGACGTTTGTTAATGTCAAATAGTCATATGAAATTCACTCGATACTAAGAAACTAAAATGATTTGATGATTTCAACTTTAATAAAAGGTCAGAGAAAGTATGATGCTTTATTTGATTAAATTTTGCAAAATCGTCGTTTTAACCTAGTTTCATACTAAAACAGCTTCAACTAAAATTTTGCGCAATTGTAAAAAATATTAAACGTGTCTATAACCTCATAAGCTAATACAAAAATATTTCTTAGCAAGTTTTTGTGTGCAATAATCTAAGAACTAATAGGAAGTGTGATCTGATTGCAAAATTTGAACAAAATCGGTTAACCCATTAACAATTCAAATTGATTGCTTCCGAACATATCTAAAAAATTACAGTTCATCAAGCAAAGCATAGAGACTTTTTAAGAGTCTTGGAAATATGAAGGTTTCATATGACGTTTTGATAATGTTGAAAATATAAAATATGCATTCCATGATTTTAACTTTTAGTGAAAACTTAGGGAAATAACGATGATAATTTTATTAAAATTTGCAAAATCATCTTTATAACTCAATATCGTATTAAAACATTCTTTATACTAATATGATGAAATTTTGAATTTTTGTTTTTTAAATGGTTATTTTTGGTACTCCCCTTGCAACCATTTTTTGTATTCTAAAGTTCACCAAAACTTTAAATATTATTGTGGATTCAAATTTTCAGAAAAAAATGTTCAAACCTCAATATTTCGAAAACCCAATGCTCAATTTTTCTTAAATTTCATAAATAAAATTTTCTTAATAACCGTGTTTTTTGAAAGAGTGAATAGCCAAGTTAGCAAAATTTTACATGCAAAACAATAAAAACATCAAGAGTAAATATAATTTGGTCAGCAATCAGAGTGAATATAGAATGAATAAAAATTGTTGATAAATTGAGATGTAGATGGCGCTTAAATCGAGTGCAGAAAAACATTTGCTTGGTGCTGGGATGTGTTCTGGAATGCATCTTTTTTTCTCAGAGATTTTTATTATGTCAAGACATTTGGAAGTAAAGCTATGTCTATTTTGTAAAAGACGTACAAAAAATCTCAAATGTCAATTGATTGAAAAAGTTCTGAAAAATCTTAATTTTTTCACCGAAAAAATCGAAATTTTTAGAATTTTTTTTTGTTCAAGAAAATTGCGATTTTAGGGCTTTTGGAAAGCATCTAGAAAGAAATACTGTAAATAGGTCAAGACATAGTATAGTACCCATCTACCAAGCCATAAACTGTCAAATTAAATTGGAGGATGGCTGAGATCTCGATCCTCGATGGATTAAAAAACATCTAAAAAATCTAAATTTTTCACCGAAAAATCGAAATTTTTAGAATTTTTTTTTGTTCAGGAAAATTGCGATTTTAGGGCCTTTGGAAAGCATATAGAAAGAAATACTGTAAATAGGTCAAAATATAGTATATTACATATAAACATCTACAAAATCTGAATTTTTTTAAAAGAAAAATCGATTTTTTTGCTCATTGAAATTGAAATTTTGGGGCTGGCAAAATTAGTGTAAAACTTTGAGATTAAAAGAGAGTGATATAAAAGTGACTATAATCGTTTTTTTTTTCAATTTTCTTTACTGAGGGGCTATCAATTTTCCATAAAACACGGCTAATATAATCTGCAAGAAGTGAGAAAAAAGAATATTTTACCTAATAATAATGGTACCCACCATACAAATGTTAAAAAATGGTTTTCGAAAATCGTACTTTTCTCGAAAACAAAACGGAGAATTTTGATAATTTTTTTTTCTTTCGATTAATTTTTAAGATCTTTAATTTAATAAATAAATTTTTGATATTAAGATATTACTGACTGTACCATTTTTTTTAAATTTTGAATTTATCATTATCGGCATAACGGATCTAAGTAAAATTTTTATAGAGAAGCTTCTAAAAAGTTTGAAAAGCATTGCATTTCAAACCTTAAAAAAAATATTTTTTGAATTTTTGGAAAAAAAATCATTTTTTTCTTGGAAAATTCGATATCTCAAAAACGGCTAAATATTTGTTTTGGAAATTAATTGTTTATTCATTCAGTAATAAAAACTTTAGTTTGGCGTACCAAATTTTTTTCTTAAAATTGTCTTAAACATTTTTTTATATGAAAAAAATTGAAATTAAAAAAAAAAAATTAAAAAAAAATTGTTGAAAAATTGAATACACAATAATATTCAAACTTATGGGGACCTCTAGCATAAGAAAAATAATAAAATTCATTTGTACCGTTTTTGAGAAAATCAAAAAAAAAAATAAAAATGCTTCTAAGCGGGGTACCATATTAGTTACCATTTTTGGTAAAAAATTTTTCATCCGTTACCTAGCTTTAACTTTAACTTTAACCTTAACCTAACCTAACCTAGCTTTAACTGAATGAAATTTTTTTACATCTGTCAGATTGATCGAATTAATAGGCTGTCACTTTTTCCGTTGATAAATTTCAGTTGAACCAAAACCCATTTTGATTGAACGAAGACACAGTTCGTTTACAAAGGAGTTGGAACTTTGTTCAATCTTGCTTCAACTTTAAAGCTTACTCATTTCATTTTTCATTTTAAACCTCACAAAATGTATCACAAATTTCTCGTTTGCCGTTTTACTATATGACGTTATTAATAGAAAATTATTCAAGAAAAGTACGCGTTTGGATCCATGGACCTTTCTTTGGGCTTATGCTTAAGGTTGCCTTATTTTTAGATATTGTTGAAACCTACTACAGTGAAATAGTCATCTGTTGGGTAGTTTAATAGCAAATATTCTTTTAAGATACTATTTGTAAATAGGTTATGTACATCAATCAACCAAAAATTTAAAAGGATATCATCAAAGTAAAAAATATAGTCAACATTTTAAATTTTGTAATTTTAAATTTGAATTTTAAAAAGGCAAAATGGAACAAAGCGAAAAATTTGAAACATAATTAAAAGATAAATGAAACATTATTATATAAATTAAATTGAATTCTTCAACCAGCAATTTTCTGTAGGTTATGGCCAAAGTTATGTATATACTTGACCAATTCATCCCAATCTAATACCTCTTCACCATTTAGCCTCGATTGTATAGGTTTTCCGAAGTATCTAATTCTAAATTCTCACAATACATTATTTCCCGGGTAGAATTTTCGACTCGATAATGTCAAGGCCCCAGCTAGTTTTTCTTAGTTTCAATCATGGCCCTACCGAGCAGTATCTAGCTTGTCCCTCGCTAATTTGTTAATGCTCTGTATATAATGGGCCTTGCTAGATGTTCCTATATGGGCCCTAGATGGATCTTCACAAGTAGCACAAGAGCTACGGCAATTCTTAAAAAAATTTTTTTTTTTATTATTGTTGATTATTTTCATTTTTTCTTTGCCTCCCCCTATATTCGACTCTTTAAGTGATTTTTTGCTGGAATGAAAGAGTTTTTTTTTTTTTTTTTTAATTTACCTCCACTGAGATTCGAACCCGAGACTCTCGCTTGCCGTGCTTGTGCGCTACCTATTGCGCCACTGCGATATATAAAATATCGTGTCTCAAAGTGCTACTCAAATAACTCTCTTTTAATTATACTGTTTAAAAGACTTAAATACGTATTAAAGAATCTGAAAAATACCGATTTAGGACCAAAACAAAAAAGTTATGTTTTTAGAAGGATAATGGATAGCCTTTTATAGAGACATATGTATAGGCACATCTAGGATACATCAAGTAAAAACTATATAGCCCCAGTATAAGTAACATCTGAGAATGCCTATAAAGAGGCGAGACTAGCTAAGGCCAATATAACGCCCAGATACAATCTTTATCCAGGCTACATCAAGTAAAAACTATCCAGGTCCCTTGCAGTTTATATGTTACAATGCCAATAAAGAGGCGTTACTATCTACGGCCAATATATCGCCAAGGAAAAGTTTCATATCTAGGATACATCAAGTAAAAACTATCTACCCCCAGTATAAGTAAAATCTGAGAACGCCTATAAAGAGGCGACACTAGCTAAGGCCAATATAACGCCCAGATACAATTCCTTATCCAGGCTACACCAAGTAAAAACTATCCAGGTCCCTTGTAGTTTATTTGTTACAATGCCAATAAAGAGGCGATACTATCTATAGCCAAGATATCGCCAAGAAAAAGTTTCATATCTAGGCTACATCAAGTTAAAAATATCTAGGCCCAGTCTAAGATACTCCTGGAAAAGCCAATAAATAGGCAGTTCTAGCCAGGTTCAATATAAAGCCAGGATAAGCATAAATTAGTCAAGATCCGCCAGGCTTGCATCTGTCTAGGCCCAGCATAGGATTTACTATATAAAGGCCAATCTAGCTAGGGCCACGCTATTCGATAGTGTTTCCTAGATAATTTTCTACCCGGGTTGGGCATCTGCCCAAAACAGTGTTGAATATTTTCTTCTTCCCTCATATTACAAAGACTACATAAGGACGATTCATTGCCACTATATCCGATCAGAAATCTCATTTTGAAGATCTATGTATACTCTATTCAACAAAAATTGTCAGTACAGGCCTTATGGGAGAGCTTTTTCCAAAGCAGTGGCACCTGATGCACTTATCACTATATACTACGTTGGGAAAAATGGCACTTAAATAAGAGCAAGCCACTGACTTTCCCTTAAGAATTGTTGTAATTCTTCGCAAAAAGTTGTACACCCAAATGCGACCGTTGAATCCCACTGCTGATGAGATACTGTCAAGTCAATACGATCATGCGCTTGTTAATACATCAGAACATTCAGAACAGAGTTACCATTATCATTCTAAATTACAAGCAAGGAGCTTATTCAGTGGATTTTAATAAGGAGCTTTTGGGATTTGAAGCTTTTGATAACAAGTTTTTTTGAATTTGAGTATGTTGAGTGTTGGCGATTTATAATGCAAACTAGGGAAACCCAGTGAGAGCTTTAAAATGCGACACACTTATCCAAGCCAATGAAAACAGAGTGAGAGGCAAACGTCTTATCTTCCCTGTACTGACAATTTTTATTGAACAGAGTCTATCTTATTTTAAAAACATCAAATCCTGCTATTGTTAAGTCCCTTTGTATAATCTAAGAACTTGTAGGTGTATGAGCTGCTTGCAAATGCTCTTCTTGTATTTTCTTGATGTGACTTAATCTTGAGAGAGTTAAAAAGTACGAGACTTTTGCCGATCCATTCCCTTTCTGACCTTAAATTTTCATTCCAATGTATTCGAAATTCAGATCCGATGTCATTTGGTTCTTTTACCCATAATTGGTTTTTCCGTAAACGAATTTTCGAGAGTCGTTGTGATACTTTCACTGAAGTAAAACAGGGTTTTTATTGACAAACCGTGGTAAAGATCCAAAATATAAAAATTTCCTTCTTCAACACCAGTTTCAGAGTTTGGTGTGCTAGCTGGAAATTTTAATATCCGTGTTATGAAATATCCTTGCAGCTTATCTACTTCTTCGAATATTCCAAACCCAAAACTTGAGCGCCATATGTTTAGATAGCCCTACATACCGCTTGAAAAAGTTTTGACTGTGAACTAGGAGTCTAACCTAGTGTCATTTTTTGCTGAGTTGTTTCTGACGTGCTTGCTGATTACATCTTTGGAGTAAGCAGAACATCCAAGTGCATATAATTAGAAGTAATTCTTATTTCTTCTCCTTTAAATTACCACTTTTGCTGGTGAGATAGTCTACTTGAATTTCAAAACACCATTATTTCTGACTTTGCCATGTTAACTTCTAAATACCAATTATTGCAGTACTCAATCAAGGCAATCTATCACATTTTGCATAATTCGGATGCCCTCTGCTAGGAAGACTATAAATCTTCTGCACACAATAGCAGTCTCACATATTTATGTTCTCCATTTGGTAACCTCCTCCTAAGCATTGATGTATGTAGATCGTTTACGTAAAGTGCAAAAATTAGGGGTGGAAGTATATATCCTTGTTTGACCCCATCGAATGTTTGAAAATACTCCAATATTTCTTTCCCAGCCCACGCAGCCGAAAAAGTGTTGGTATAGATGGCTTGAATTAAGTTGATGAATTTTGTTGAGACGCCATAAAAATGTAATTTATAAATTATCAATTTGTATGAAATGTTGTTGAACGCACCTTTAAAATCCACGAAAACGCATATACTTTCTGTTTCCCGCTAAGTTTTATATGAACTGTTGATGCCAAGTTATAAATGTTTTCAACATTAATGTGGTCGAATAATTTCAGTGGCAACCGTGAGTGTATAGTCATCAAATGAAAAAAAAAAAAAAAAACGTCGAACCGCATCAGCAGCCGTATTCACAGTGAAACACGAACAAACGACTACTTATTCAACAAAGACGAGCTGAAGAAAGGAGTTAAATCAAAATAAATGTATCTGCCCTGCACTTGAAGATTGCAGATAAATCCTCCGTCTAAGTACCTATCTTTGAGAATGTAATTATCTGCACCGCATTGGTTTTTTTTTCATTTTATATAGATATTTTTCGTGCTTCTGATGCTGCTGCTTCTGAGCCGATTGTATATAGCAGAAAGCAACGCCCGACCATTCCAGCTTCCTATAAAGACGGGAAGATACTTTCATGCGCCACCTCGTCGATGAGTTTCATTGTTGCTCCCAGGACGCCACGGGATATAATGGGTTGTTGGAGCCCTCTTGATGTATGTATGTATATATATATATATCAGCTAAAATGAAGGTACTACGAGTAGTATAAGGTAGGTACTCTTGAACATTTTTCATTGCTATCCATCCGACTTTTGAAGTCCTCCATGGGAAATTAAAAGATCGCCACGCTCTAGTTAAGGAGCAACAAATTAAATGCAGGATCTATGGGTTTCTTGAGAGCGCCCTTTTGGAGGTCGGCTGTCCTGTAGGGACTCACAAAAACTCCTAACATAAGCACACAACACAGTGGGGCAATATACCTACTATAAGGAGTAGATTTCTTTAATTTAATGGAAATCAAATTGGTGGCAACATTTTATTTTGATTAAGTTGTAAAAAAAAATGGAAGCTTTACGTCGTCGTCGTATGTATTACTCTTGGCAGGATATAAAGGGATCAAGTGATAGGTACTGAAGGTTGATGGTAGATTATTTTTTTTACTTGGTTTTTATTGACAACCGCGCCTGAATCCGAGTCATAAAAAGAGATTGTACGACATGACAAGAGAATGAGATTAACTTACAGGTTTCTTCTCATACGACATGGTTAAAAGGATTCTGGGGTGAAAAAGCTTTCAAAGTCTCAAGACTGTTAAGATGATCAGTGGGTAAAATAAAATTCAAAAACACCGAAAAACGAAGAATAATCACATTCGACTTAAGTGCCAAAACAGCGTGTCACAAATTCAGTTATCTTCAAAACTTAAGATAAACCAATACGCCATCTTATGTTGGAAGGCTTATTTTTAGCCTTACCAACACAAACTTATAACTTTTGAGTGAGTATAGGAATAAAATTTCTGAAAATCTTCTCGAACTATTCTCCAACTTCGATATTTCTTTTGCTATAAAAAAAAAAAAAACTAAAAAAAAACAAGAACCCCAACCCAACAGAAATCGAATACCTAAACGTGTGCATTTGATGCCAAAACATAATCCCATTGTAACTGTGGGGATGAATCTCCTCCGGTCTGTCGCATCCTGGCACAGGCACTCAATCCTCGCATTCAATGTTCAAATATCTCTAACCACACGTACACTTTGTATTCCATTGCCATATTCGATAGTTTGTAAATGTAAAACGATTTCCCCCCATCATGCATACCTTAGCCAGATACCCCTACCCATGGATTTATTCAAGTTCCAAATCGAACCACCACAAATCGTTTGGTTGGTAATTCCCATATAGAATTATGCAGAAAAATCCCTTTCAATATCATGGGCATGGATTTTTCTTGCGGTGACATTTGTAGACACAACGAATGTCATCGTCATTCTTCATAAATTCTGTGATTCACATCCTTTAACTACACACAAACACATACTCGATATATCCTTGCATTGCACACATCCACACAAATCGAAGGCTTACACATAATCCGAAGACGGGATATCAAATAAAAATAAGAGAAAAAAAAATAAATAAAAGAATTGACAAAAACGAAGAAGCTCACATGTCGAAAGCAGCGACCGGGAAAAAAGATTGCCGTCTTGCACTCCATAAGGAAGAAAATGGGTTGCGCTGTTGTATCTGTTGTACTGTATCAGGCATCATGACCAGCAACAGGATGAGAATTCCTTGCTGTCTCTATTAGATCTGTGGATCTGTCGGATGTGTGTTTGATATATATTTTTGTATTTATTTTGCGTTCTTCTAGTCGCTGATTCGCTAAAATAGCAAAACGATGAGTTTTATTTTTCTTGCAATTGCGACAAGTTAGAGAATATTGTGAATTTGTCAAGTCGAAATTATAGCACAGTGAGAAAGGAATACTTAAAATTTTCAAAGCTATAGCATATTGCTATGTTGACGAATCAAGCTTTAATTAGATTGCCCACAGAACTATCGAAGCAAGGAGGCAACAACAGTGTCAGATATAAAATTCATCCTGGCTTTATGTTGGAACTGCCTCGACTTAGCTGGCAGTGCCTCAGTTTTTCATGACTCTGTCCAATATGTGCGGCGGCGTTATTCTGGCAAAAGTGTCTCTAATGTTGGCCTCGAGCTTGTTCAAAGTGGTTGGCTTGTTAGCCTAGACTATAGACTTGACGTAGCAAAACAGACACAAAGTTGAAAAGTGTCAAGTCGTATTATCGTGACGGCAAAGTTTCTGCTTCACAATTTCGAGCGTTACGTCAGTTGTATGCCTTGTTTTACTGTCTTTTTGGAATCACACAGCTTGTTGTTGTCGAGCTCCACAGAAAGTCGGTTAGCACCGTATAGAGCAGTAAGGGTCTCCTCATTTCGAAAGAAATACGATCCGATGATATCGCCATGCCAAAAACCGCATAAAATATTTGTAGATTTACGAGTATTGATCCTTGGCCGAACACTTGTGAAATGTGATCGCTTCAAAAATAGAGATTTTGCTTGCTGATGTGTTCGCTGAGCCAAAATTGGGGTTCGTACGAGGAGATGATTTTTTTAGCAAAATTTCGAATCATTACAACACTTTTCCAGCGTCCAATTAGCTAACTCACGGCGGCATTGTCTATGGTCGTCAGGATGATAGGCGAGATCGGTACAAATGAAAGAAGTGAAATGAAGAAAGAGTTAAAATCCGAGGATAATAGACAGCTCTAAAATGCTGTCAAATACGGTGAACAGTTCAGCGCAGACTATGATTGTCTATGCTGAATTAATTCTCTCTCTTGGTGACAGTTAACTCCAATTTGGAAAGTGGAACAGCTTCTCAAGAAAAGTTAAATAAATTTCAGATTCCCGACGACGAGTGGACTTGCACTCTGCGAAGCAGCAGAATGTGACTTTGATACGAGTAAAACATCACACAGTAGTTTAAAAATATTCTTTTATTTCTTTTTATTACTTTTTATTAGTTTTATTATTTACTGGCATAAATGCAGATTAGGACAGTCCTGAAGAAAAGGGTCATCTTAGATGAGTCAATTACCCAGTACCCACTACCAGGTTCGAACCAAAACTTAGCTCTAGCTCAATGTATAAAATAGGGTTATACAGGCGCGTTATTCGACGCCGACGCCACGAAAAGTCACCATTTGGAAAAAAATCGAACTCGAGATTTTGATCAAAGTTGACATTACGATGATAGAGAACACGAAAAAAGTGGGTCCGGCAATTCCGTCTGTCTGTATGTCTGTATATCATTACCTCGACCGATAGCCCAAGCCACTGAAACCATTTTCTTCAAACTTGATACTTAAGGGTCTTCGGTGATTCCCTAGAGGAGAAATTGAAAGTTTTTTTTAGCTCCAAATCTAACGACACCTGTCATACAGCCATTATGCAAAATCTTTTTTATCTCGAAAACGGCTCTAACGATTTCGATAAAAAAATTAAATTTGCTACTATAGGCATGGACTACATTTTAGTCAAAAAAATGGGGAAAAAATGTTATCAACTGTCATAGAACCGTTTTTTTTTTTTTTTTTATTTTCGACTTTCTCATTAACGGCTTTAGCGATTACAACGAAAATTTTTGTACGGAAGCTCCTTTAAGTTTAAGGGAGAGTAACGAAATCCCGCAGCACAAAATCCCTAATCACGAAATCCCGCCGAAAATAGAAATACAAATCCCGCCGAAAGATATTTTTGGAAATTGGATTTTCAATACTATTTTAGTACTATTAATAAATTATTTTATTTTGATTTATTTTTAAACAAATGGAAAGTATTTAAGGAACTGTTGGTTCGGGAAAAATTCTGTTCTTGTTAGAACTCCGCCATCTTTAAAGAGATAAGATGATTTTCAAATTTTAATGATCTGGCCAATTATTTTTGGACATTTGACCAAAATATTTTTGGACCTTTTTCAAAAATATTTTTGGACGCTTTGTCAAAAATATTTTTTTAACAAACTTTTTTTTTTAAGATTTTTTTTTCAACAATTTTTTTTTTTTAATATTTTTTTTTTGAAGAAATTTTGATTTTTCATACATCTTTTTCTGTAAATTTTTTTTCAAAAATATTTTTTGACAAAAATTTGCCACCCAAGGTATTTTTAATCAAAAAAACTGTCTACATTGGCGCCTGCCAGGCGACTTAACATACCCTTAGCCGAGCGACGTAGTCGCGTGAGCGGGTGTTTCCCCGAGAGAGGGAGTTAAAATACTTAAGTCCCGCGGAGCGGGCCACCCAAAGTACTGTTTGTTTAGTAAACATAAACTGCAAGCACACCAATTATTGACATCATATATTATAAGAAAAACAAATTTTTATAACTCTAAAGCCGATTTTTTGGCAAACTAAGGGCCGTAGACCTATCAAAGTTGACACCGTTTTTTTTTAATGTTATTTGTGGCTAAGCCAAGCATATTAGAGAATTAAAAATTGCATATTCGTGATGTAGGGAGTGATGATCACATGCTTTTTTTTAAATCTTTCTTGGACATTTTTTTCGTAATTTTTTATTTTTTTTTATTTTGTTACTCAAGATACTTTTAAGATTTCATACTTATGCTTTTTTGGACTTGTCTTCAGCTTTAAGCCAATCAGAGCTCATTAAAAATTAACGAAATCAGAGCGGTCTTCTTCGTATTGAATATTCCAGTACAATAGTAGGAAACTTCGTTCTCGTTGCTTCTCTTTGATTCGAGTCACCATTACTATGGAAATGAAAATCCATGCTGTGCTGTCAATATAGTATTGAAACGGCGGGATTTCGTGATAAAAATATTCGAAAAAATATTGTTTGGGTTTTAAAAAACAATCTGATTTTATGGTTAAGTTAAGATTTTAAAAACTTAAAAACCCTTCATAAAATCGACCATAAGAATTTTAAAAATGTACAAATTTTCAAATGGTAAAAACAACTCATTTAGTTTTATTTGAAAAAGGGATGCCATGTCATTTCTGCCTTTTATTAAACAATTATGAATTTATGAAAACTAACGAATCTTAAATCATTGCGCCTGTTTTTCTTTTTTAAAATAAGTGCTTATGTACATATATACAAATTTTAAAAATCTCTTAAGAAATTTTAAGTATTTAATATTTTAAAACTGAAAATTAAAATTAAGAAAAAAAACATTTATCTGTTTGTCAAAACATCAGATTTTCAAAAAAAAAACACTGATTTTGTTTTTAAATTGAAAAATATTTTTTCGAAAAAGAACTGTTTTTTGGTTTTTTTTTGAAGACTTTATAAAGAAAATTTTATTTAAATCCGAAAATAGAAGAAAAGGTTCTATGTAAAGATCTTTGTAAGGACTACATTGAATAATCTCAAAATTTACAATAGTTTTTCATTAGTTTTGAAAAATAAACATATTTTTAAAATTAATATTTAGAAAGAGTTAACAACTGCGAAAATAAAAAAAAATAGTTTTTTCTTCAAGAAACCAAACTAATTTGTTTGAAAATTTGAATCCACAATATTCTACTTTCTAGGAGCTTAAAAAGTTAAAAAAAAAAAATGATAAAAATCCGTTTAACCGTTTCTGAGAAATTAAAAACAAAAAATAGTTCTATTGGAGAAACTATTTTATCTAAATTTATTTCCACTAAAAGCTAGAATTTTTATTTGAATTTTTTTTTGCCGGTGATAAAAGATATTTTCTTAAATTGACCGTTACCGTTATTTTCAAAAAAAGAAGAAAAAACGTGTTAAGGGTTTATTTAAGACAATTATATACTATGTACTAACTTTAAAGAAAATCAGTCGAGTCGAACAGGCAGACAAATAGGAAGAGTTGTGAGGTGCATTTTTTAAGTTTGTTTGATCAAAATATCCAGCGCGATGTTTCTTGCGAACACATAACTCTTGTTATACATATAGTACCTACATATATGTTTGTATATTGGAAATAAAAATGGTTTAATGGAAAGTAATGCTGCTAACTGCTTTTGGTAATTTTTTTTCTAATCATGATTGTTCCATATCTAGCACACACTCCAGTCGCCATTTTTGAGAAAAATAAAATCAGACCAAAAACATAAATGTTAAAAAAAGAGCCAAGTTCTTCTACACAAAAACCTTTGTGTAACAAGTCAGCCGTGAAAAGTTCTGAGATCTAAAAGTACGCCAAGTTCTTACTTCATGAATGTTTAATACCGAATATTTAAAGTAGAATAATATCGAAACAGCTACAATGTAATAGAGAAATTTTATTATTTAATGATTACTGACTAAAATTTGATGGGTTCACTAGTCAAGTTTTAAAAAACTTTCGAATTGGGCATAAGAAAAAAATTTCCAAGTAAGCCCATCAAATTTTAGTCAGTAATCCTAATCATTAAATAATAAAATTTCTCTATTACATTGTAGCTGTTTCGATATTATTCTACTTTAAATATTCGGTTTTAAGCCTTTATGATTTTTGAGGCCTTATATCTCAGGAACCGCTTATGCTAGAAACTTGAAATTTGGCGAGGCGCCTGTGCCTGACTAGTTTAACAAATATTCGGAATTTTAAGTTTCTGACTTTATTGGTACTGAAGATAGGGAGGGGTCAAAAATCGCCTGAGTTTGTTCCTTTAAAAAGGGTGAAGTGCCAGAACTTGGCTGGGCACTACCGTGCCCTTTGATCTCTTTAACGGTTTTCGCTTAGAATTGTATCTTGAATGGCAGACATCATTACGTTTGGGTTTCAAAACGCTTAATTTTTAAAGCTTTTAAATAGTGTTAAAACTCGCTAAGGTTCAAGCTTCAAAAATATAAAATATAAATATAAAATATTTTTTGTTTAAAGATTATGGTATACAATATTCAATTCAAGAAAATGAAATTAATTAAAAAGCATTTACAGAATACAATATTGAATTTTTTTCTTCTTTACCAAGTAATATAAAGCTTACAACTAGTTACTAAAGTGATTATGGTTTATGATTATGATTTACATATAATTGACAATGATTTCGAAAGGAAAATGCTACTGGCAAATAATAGTCGTGAGTACTACACTGAAAATAAAATCTAGGTATATATGATAAAAATCTAGGTTGATTTGACAAACATTTTATCAATATACGTCCAACAAAAAGTTTTATCAAATTGACAAAAATTATAGAATTTTGTTGAGGTAACAAAAAATATTTTGTTGTATCCATCACAAAATTATTTTGTTATGCTAACAGATAAATTTGTTGAAATAACAAAAATATTTTGTCAATATGACAAAATTTCGTAGAATTTACAAAATTAATTTGTCATATTAACAATTCTTTTGTTGTATTAACAATTTTTTTGTTAGTGTTTTTTGTTTTTTTTTTTTTTTTTTTTTTATTATCGGATTAACAAAATTTTTTTGTTAAATTAACAAAATTGTTTTGTTAAATTAACAAAGTTGTTTTGTTACATTAACAAAATATTTTGTTAAATTAACAAAAATTTCTTGCTATATTTTGTTAAATTAACCAAATATTTTGTCAATTCAACAAAATATTTTGTCAATTTTACAAATTTCTTTTGTTGAATCCACAATAAACAAAATAAATTTTGTCAAAATAGTTTTTTTTGGGATTTAAGTCCACAAAAATTGAGAGGGCGTATGGACACTACGCAATTTTTGTTAAGTTCAGCTAATCTTACATCGATTTTTTAACAAAAACCAAGTGTGAACTATATCATACACAAAAGAAATGTTTTGGTTTCCTTACAAAATAGTTTTATCTATCTGATAATATTCTTTTATCAATATTACAAAATAATTCAACCCCAAAACAAAATATTTGTCATTTTAACAAAAATGTTTTCATTTTTTGTTAAATTGACAAAAAAAAAATAACAAAAACTTTGTGATATTGACAAACATTTACAAAACAGATTTTTTGTAGATACAACAAACATTTTGTTAACATCACAAAAAAGTTTGTCGATGTGACAAAAATCCCTGTTTTATTTTGTTATATTAACAAAACTTGGTTTGTTAAACTGACAATAATTATTTGTAGACAAAAAATCATGCAGGATTATAAAAATTTTGTGAAATTAACAAAATCATTCTTTCGTATTGACAAAAATTTTATCAAAACCATAAAATTGTTTTGTTAAAGGTCAACAAAACGTTTTTGTCAATATTACCTAGGAATTTATTTTCAGTGTATGTTTTCTGTTATGGAAGTGAAGCGAAACCGAATTTTTCCATAAAGGTAATTCGTGTTTTACGAAAATTTTTATATTCAAGGAAAGTACAATTTAGAATACTTGAATTATACTCGTAGGGAGAAATATGGTCATATCTTCGAACCATGTAAAAATATCTTGTCATATCGTCAAACTCCACACGGAGTTTATGTTCAGATAAAGAATCAAGCTTTGGATTAACAACTTTGGAGAAAGATATTACTGAAACTAACAAAGTTCTCATCAAACGAAGCCTCATTTATTTGGGTGTGGAATTATTTGCAATCCAAAGTTTTTTTAGTGTTCCGTATATTCGCTCAACGACAGAATTTATATTTTCCCTACAGGACAAGGCATCAGTTATTTTGTAACCAAGACTTGTTACAGAATTCACATATGATTTTGTTGTATTATTTAAAGTAATCAAGGGAAGGTCTTCACTACAAATTGCCTTCTTTCAAATCATTAAAGCTTGTAAGTAAAGTGATCACTAAATTAATTGATTGTCGTTTTGACAATTGCTCTCTCTGTATCTCTTTATTAATATGATAGAGGCAGCTATAGTCAAAATGACAATCAACAAATTGATAATCAACTATTACCTTACGCGATTACACCCCTGATTTTCGAGAGAGCTAGATTTGAATATCATCCGCATACAAATGAAAACACGCATATTAAGAAACACAGGGTAAATCGTTTATATAAACATACAAAAAATGATTGGGCCCAAAATAGAGCCTTGTGGTACACACATCTTCAAATGTGAGGGTTGTGTCCTGTCCTTAACTTTTGGTTTTGTTCAATTCGAATATGGCGATATTTGACAGTGCAACACGAGTACTGGTGAAATTCTCTTGTTAATCGAAAGAAAGTATGGAAAATATGCTCTACATGCATATCATAAGAATGCATTTGAAATTCCAAACACAATATGAGGAATCGAAGTTATTGAATGCCTTTCGGTGCGCAAAGTTTTTTTTCGTCAACTTTGACGGTGGTGACGGGAAAATTGAGGCGAGGAAGGTTTTCTAGACGACGACGACGACGACGACGACGTCTTAGACGACTACGTCTTTGACGTTGACGATAGCGATAGCGAACACGACATTGCAATTGCAACTGATTCTCTAGATTCAAAATCAGTATGTGTATCCAAATATGTGTTCAACAAGGATAAGGAAAGGGATCCCTCTTCCACATAGTTTTGTCATGTTTTTCTTGAAAATATCAAAGAAAAAAGAAAATATACAAAATGTCAAACTCGAATATATTATATGCGAAGGAAGAAGAAGCATGTTTATGCAGTCGAAGAAGGGAAATGGTGGTTGGTAGTTGGTAGTGGCATACGCAGAGATGACAATATGAAATGTTCGTAAAGTTTTTTTTTTTCTTAAGAAACTGCTATGTAGGGAAGGAGGAAACCGGAAAGGCTTCTTTTCGATACTTTTTCTTACACTTGAATAGTGACAGTCGTATATATTGGTTATCAAATTGAGAAAAATCGAATTATAGACGCGAGAAGAAAAAGATACTCGTATACCTTTACCCGAAGGTACATTTAAGTTTATTTTTAGAGTATGAATATGTTTTTATAGAAGACCGTTTTTGTGTCCTTTGTTTGGATTTTAAATTCGATTTAGTTTTTTTATTTTTCGAAAATATACTTGAATTTGTTTTGCATATTTTTTTTTCAAAAAAGTTTCATACTTTGGGAAAATTTTGGGCAGGGAAAAAATGTTCGTTGGCCTTTTCTTTTCTTTTCTTTTCTTTTCTTAATAAAAATTACAAGTATTGAACTGGTATAATGTCGCCATGCCATTTAGCACACTAAACAGTCACAGGCGAATCTATAAACAAATCTTAAAGGTTACTTAACTTTAAAATACCTCTAAGCAGCTCTTAAGTATGAAATCGGTATCTATAATCAATTTTCACACTTAAGTAACGTTACTTAAAGGCCTCTTAACTTAAATGCCATCAACCGCGTTTAAGGGTCTTTTAAAGGCATTTTAAAATGTATTTTCACATCTCGATTGTCATCTTTGAAATTTTGAAGTTTCAAATTGTGAGTTTGTAGGTATTGTTTGTTGTGATATTATATAAGAACTATAAAGTGCAACGATTTAAGAAACATAAAATTTGTATTGATTAAAGTATGTGTACGCGCAAAGAAATTTCGTCCACGCTTCCCTCTAAGCCTTTGAAGTGTTTGTATCGACACTTTCTTCCTCGTTGTTGTAAGAGAATAGGCGTTTTCCTACATGCAGTGTTGCAGCGCATCGTGGATTTTGATGCCCATGCAACGTTTTTCTTCACTCTGAAATTTACTTTTACAATTCATTAAAAAAAACTCTAAAATTTAGAATTCGTATTTAATAACGTTATTTTATTGAAGCAAGTGAATAAAAAAAAACATCAAAATTCATGATGCGCTGCAACACTGTATTTAGGAAAACGCCCAATCTGTGCATAAAATAATTCTGTTTTGTAGTGTATTATTGCAAATTTAAAAATAAAAAAGTTTCCTTGTAGGAGGCATCCCAATTTTCAGATCTTTTTCTTTTATTTGTGGCGGCGGGTGTGGGTGTGTGTTCGATAGCCATTTTTTTTTTGATTTCACAAATAAAAAAATGTGTCTTCCAATTATTTACTGAAATAAGGTGTCACAAAACAGCTGTGTTGTATAAAATGAAGCAGCATTTGTTTTTTTTCTGTACTAGATTTTCACATTCTTTTACGTTACGTGACACAACCATTGTTTAGTTAAGTACCAATGAAAAATCGATTATAGATACGAATTGAAGTTTCGTCATTTAAAGCCAAATTTAATATTTAAGTATGCTTAACTAAATAACCTCTAAGATGCAGTTTAAGAAAATCTTATAGATACGGCTGTGAATATTTGTGGATACATTAATGCTTGATAGAACACTTGTGGATTGTGTTCGATCCAATAGCAGAAATTAAGCTTGTTGACATAGTCGCTGAGCCAAACATGGCCTTCGTCCAAGAAGATGATTTCTTGTCTGAAATCCTGATCTCCGGCCAACATTTCCAACATCAAATCAGCGAACTCAAGGCGCTATCCATGGTCATCCGGATAAAATGCAAATGGCTTACTTTACTGATTTTCTGTTGGATTCTTTACTTTAACCTAAACCAGTAGCCAATAAACGACTACTTTAACACAGTAGTACAGTTAACTTTCGAACCTGGGTATAGATATATGTATGTATGTATTTATTGGCAAATTTTGAGAGACAAAATAAACTATACATTGTAAAAAAAGACAAAGTTTTGATATAATATTAGATTAATTGAATTACAAAGTTTTATTTGATTCTTCTGAAAAAAACGAAGTTTTTTACTAGTTGTGTCGTTTAAGTTTATTTTCAGGAAGTTCTCCTTTTTTTTCCAAACGAAGGCACAAAAAAAAATATTCTTGTAAACTAAATCAATCAGGCAATTAATATCCGATATGAAATAAGTTAAAGAATGAAATCGTTTTTTCGTTTTCAATATGTACATATCTACATATAACATAGATACTATAAATTATTGTTCAAAATTGACAAAAGACCAAAACTAAAAATAACTAAAAAAAAAGAAATCTTCCATTGACATCCCTGTACCAACTTTAATCACATACATATTTATATTTGTCAAATCGAACTGTCATCTGAAAATATTTACATACATATGCTTATTTTAAGGTCTGCCATTCTATTTTGTTGAACGTAATCCTCGAAAGTGTTACAATTATATGAAAACTTAATTGGTGTCGCCGTGTTGGTAGATTTTGGCAGCCTGTGGCGGCCATATTGTTTTGGTAACATCTGGGGCCAAATTACCACTTCAGTGACCCAGTGAGTGAGTTCCATCAGTGATTGAATGAAAACGTCAAATTAGGGTAATCTATTGCTCGATGACGTAAACGGTAATGCCAAACTTATATAATTCAGTCACGTATTGCTCGATAACTGATGTTATTCAGAATCTAATGATCAATCACCGTGGCAAGTAACATGATTGAACAGCCTGTCCAAATGATCAAACTTTATTATCAAGTGTTCGTAAGTGCAAACTATGCGTGCGTTGCGCCGATTTTACGGTAGACGTGACAGCTCTTCACTGTTCACTCTTCAACGTTTTGTGACCAAATTTAAGAAGTCCGGTTCGGTTTTTCAATTAGCCAACATTCGTACGTGAAAGGAATTCAAGATGGGCCGAGAACATCGTTGTTGAAAGGGTACAGAAATACCCGAGGCAATCGGTTTCTCGCCGCCTTGCAGAAGAACTCGACTTTTTGCAAGGCGAATTTTGCGTCGGAACTTAGAACTTAGAACTACATCCGTAAAAGATCCAACTGACCCAGGAGCTGAAAGTTAGTGACCATATATGTACGTACAACGCTGTTTGTTTTCCGACTGAGCTTCGGAGCGTTTGGAAGAATACCTCAATTTTGACCGAAAAATCATCTTTAGAGATGAAGTGCATTTTAGGATGAATGGCTGTGTTACCAATCAAAATTGGTGTACATATATGGAATGAAACCAACCCACACGAGGTTCGCCAGATGCCAATGGATTTTCATAAAGTTACCGTTTTGTGTGGATTTTGAGCCGGCGGTGTCATTGGTCTATACTTTTTCGAAAACGCTTAAGGCAAGCACTACAGAATGATGCTAACCAATTTATTATGGCCCAAATTGAACCAATGGATCTACACAACGTACGCCACGATTTATAATTTGTATGAACGATTTGAGGTTAAGGTTATCTCTCGCAGAGGTGATTGGATTGTGGGGTTTTCCAAAGTAGCAGGTCTATGCGAATAAACCACAATCGACCAATGCCCTTAAGTTGAACATAACATATGCTATTGCTCAAATTCAGCCGGATCGAAGCGGAAGAGTCATTGAAAATTGGACCACTTCACTGAACCAAAAAAGGTACATGATTCCAAGGGAAAACTGCATGTTTTTAAAGGAAAACTTTATTAAAAACGGGCCAAGAATCGAGTTCATTAAAAAAAAGAAACCCTAAACATGCGTTTTATGAATTTGTTCCTATAGCTACAAAAGGTTCTTAAAATTATTCATTCCTGCATTAAATTAATTATCTTTCGATAATTCATGCATTTAATGATATTTTGCATGTAAAAAATGTCACTTGCTCATGTTGATGAATGTGGTTTCATATAATTAGTCACTTTGTTCCTACAATAAAAGAACATTTTCAAGCATTTTAAGAAATTTTCATTAAAACTTTACAATTAAATTTGTATGAACTGTTCATATTTCAAATGTAAAATATCATAATTTGATTTTCTAACAACAATTCTATTGCTTTGGATTTTATGAATGGTTTTTCATGAAAATCATGGTCATAAAACAAAAATTAATTTTTATGAATTCTTGCATTATTCATATGAATATTCTTTAAAAATTAATGATTTTGGCTGAATGATCGCCATTCATAAAAAGAATGTACATGTACACACATTTTTTCAGTGTTGGATCTTTGCCTTATCATTGGTTAATATCTCACACGCAGCTTGTTTTATTCCTATCGTCCTTATTGAAAAACCCTTTAGATGATTGTGTTAGTTTCGTGCATTACAAGCGTATTATGGTCGTCATATTCGCACATACTCGGATACATAGGCAAAACTGTAAACAAAATATTCGAACATTATAGATAGATATGTTAAACTTCTACGGAAAATATGGTTGCCGTTAGCGAAAATGTTCAAGAACAAGAGCCAGCTGGCCTTGGTATGCATAGAACAAAGGCAGTTTTAACACCAGCACTTGAATGATTAATTTTCACTCGTTTTCTTCATATGAAGCAAATTTTTCACCCTATATCCTAAAGTTAACCGATTTTTACTTGCGACTTATAGGTACTATAAGGCAAGTTATGCATTAGTAAAAAAATCGAACTCCAGATTTTGATCAAAGTTGACATTACGATGATAGCGAAGACCAAAAAAGTGGGTCTCGCAATTCTGTCTGTCTGTCTGTCTGTCGGTTCGACTACAGCCTAAACGGCTCGGCCGATTTTCTTCAAACTTGGTTGATATGGGTTTTAATTTTTTTCCCCCGGACGTTTTTTTTTGTTTTTTTTTCAGACCAAAAATAACGGTACCTGCCATACTTTTTTTTTCGAAATTTTATAAAATTTTTTTTTCTCAAAAACTGTCCCACAGAATTTTTAAAAAAAAATTTGAAAAATTTCATTTGGTTAAAACTAGCTAATGGTTGAAAAAAATTTTACAAGAAATTGTTATTTTTGTTAGACCCCCTGGGTCCATTTTTTTTGTTTTTGATTTTCTCGAAAACGGTACAGCCGATTTAAATATTTTTTTTTATGCTAAAGCTCCTCCAAAGTTTGAATATTATCAGATATTCAAATTTTCAATTTTTAATTTTTTGGATTTTTAAAAAAAAAATTAAAATTTTTTTTTGGAAACTCAATATTTCGAAAACCCCATGTTCGATTTTTGTCAAACTTGACAAAAAAAAGTTTCTTAACATAATCTACAAGATTTGAGAAAAAAAAATTTGTTTCATCTAAAACTAACGGTACCTTCCATACAAATTTTAAAAAATGATTTTCGAAAATCGTATTTTTCTCGAAAACGGTTCCGAGAATTTTGCTAAAATTTTTTTTCTTTTGATTAATCTTTACGATCTATAATTTAATAAAAAAAAAAATTAATCTAGATATTACTGACTGTACCTACCACAGAACGATTTTTTCGAATTTTGAATTTCTCATTATCGATATAACGGATTTTAATGAATTTTTTTTATAAAAAAGCTCCAAAAAAGTTTAAAAAACATTGCATTTAAAAACTTAAGAAAAAACATTTTTTCAATTTTTAGAAAAAAAAGTCGTTTTTTTTTGAAAAATTCGATATCTCAAGAACGGCTTAGTATTTTTTTTTTTGGAAATTAGACTTCTATTCGTACAATAATAAAAACTTAAGGTTGGCGTACCAAAATTTTTTCTTAAAAATGTTTTAAAAATTTTGTACATAAAAGCTTATTTTTTTAAGGAACCACTACAACGACTTATAATTTTTGTTCTTGCATAAATTCATGGTTGCATTGCATCTTGTTTTTATCTCTTACTACCTACTAAAAGAATTTAATTTAATTTAAATTCATTTTATCCTTATGAACAGTTTTCTTTAATAACATTCGTTTTTAAAATTCCTAGTAAAACAAACGAAGAAACAAACTTAGTTTATCATATATATTTTATTTATGAATATACCTCACACGACTCATTCTTAAATATAAGTCTGAGATTTATACTTCATTATAAAATAATTTTTCAGAATAATAGACGCGACCTACGAAAATATTCGAATTAGTAAAATAAACATTTATATTGAAATATATTGAAAAAGAAACATTTAAATTGTAAAAGAATCAGAAGTGGATACGGAACCGGCCTTATCAAAGTTAAGTATATAATATGTTATATAAAAAGTGTTGAAGTGATTTTTCATAAAGGATTTAGGAATCCAGTCAAAAGTGCTAATATTTTGAATTTCGAACGCTTTGCACAACGATCTTGGTTCACAGGATTGCGATGCAGTGCGTTTGATTCGAAAGTATGTGCAAATATTTAGATTATAATGGTATATAATTATATGATAAGCACCACCATCATAACTGCGACCTATGTGCAGCGGAAATATTTGTTTGTATTGAAGCATATGAAAGGGTAATAAGACGATAGAGGAAGACCTTTTCGGTACACGAAAATGTCTTGTCTCTGGATGCTTATGGAACTACTGAAAGAAATGCTGTCAATTAAGGAAAAAGAGAGTTGATGGAAATAGTGTCGTTCGTTTGAGTGGAAGAGAAATTATTCTCGAAGAATCGGGTAACGAGGAAATACTCGTCGATGTATGTATGAGTTACACTTTCGGTAAACGAAAGAGTAATTTCGAACGGTAAAAGAATAATTGTTGGTTAAGCAAAGCTAAGTTCGTGGGTGAGATTGAGAAAGTATAAATTCAAATAAATGAGTATAAATTCAAGCAAATTACCTCTGCACAAGGTTGTCACTTACGGTGATCTATTTCAAGCTATGTGTTTAGTAGCAAATTATGCCAATTTCGCTCGGTTTTGGGAGTTAGGTCTGATCACCCAACTACATTACCAGGTGAAAGATGTATATTAATCTTGCTGTAGTAGACAAAGTATTTGCTCTGCTTGTTATGAGTTCAGATTTGAATAGTATCTTGGTTGCATTTAGCAGACTGATTTTGTAGGCAATATGACTTCCGTTTAATTAAGATATTTTAATTTCTTGCAGATCGATATGGACCAACTCAAAATCAAACAATTACATTATGAACTTAAAAAAAGAGGATTGTCTACTACAGGGACTAAGAGAATTCTGATTGGCAGGATACTGGGGCACGACAAAAATAAGGGCTAACAGGACTCACAGCTATCCGAACCCGAATTGAGAGAAAACGAAATCGCTCCTGAAATGAGTTGTGCTGCTGAAGATGAAAATGAAGCACTGTCGTATTCCGACACAGGCACGATAGATGACCATGCACTAAGAGCAAGAGAATGGGACATTATAAGACGAGAAAAAGCGCTCCTTGAAACTGAAAGGAACCTGTTGAAAAAAGAACAGGAAATATTTGATAAGCTGAGACAACTGGAAGGAACGGGGGCTTACACTCAGGATATAAGACGTTCAAAAAGCATCAATTGCAGCATCAAGGAGATTGCGGATGCAATACCGATATTTTCACCGGGGGATATGTCATCAATGTCGGCAGAAAATTGGGTGTCTCGAGTAGAAGCGCTCTTGAAAATCTACGATTGGGATGAAAGGGCACTTCTTATGGCATCCGCTTCTAGGATGAGTGGTCCAGCTCGATATTGGTGGGACACTACTCAAGTCCAATCTTGGAATCAGCTAGCAATGGGACTTAAACTCAATTTTCCACATCAATACAGTGAAGTTGAAGTTCACCAGCAGTTAGTGAGGAAGACTCGAAGGCAAAACGAGTCAATCGAAAGCTTCTGTTTCGAGATGAATATGCTGGGTAAGAAGATTCAACTCGCTGATAAGACCATCATCCAGTACATTCTTACCGGCTTGAATGATCCACAATTGAGTTCAAGCCTAGCTACAGTCAATTTCACCAGTATTGCCGAACTCATCGAAAAAATTAAGTGGTGCGAGAACATTCGTGGGAATATTCGAACTACTTCATCTTACAATAGTGAAATTCTAAGAAATAGTCCAATCAATACTAGTCAACCAACATCTAGCAGACAGACAAATCAGCAGCGACGACCAGCAAATAACGAGCGTTCAAACTGGCTCAGTCGCCCATCCCTGCAACCACGAAATTCAAATAGGTGTTATAATTGCAACGAAGTCGGGCACATTTCTCGCCAATGCACACAAACTAGAAAAAGACCGTGGGTGGCTGGCAAGGAAAATAGTTTTCGTGCCCCGCATAAAATCGAGAAACAACCAGAGAAAAACATACGCATAAACGTTATTCAACTGCAAGAAAAGCAAGACTGCTACTATAAAAAAGTAGTTGTAGCCAATAAAGAATACTCGGCAATACTTGACTCTGGCAGCGAACGAACCGTAATCTCACAAACTGTTGCCAATGCAACTGGAAAAACGATTGACTCCTGCAATTTAACGTTACATGGATTTGGAGGTGGTAAATGCCAGGCGATTGGCCGAATAAACTGCGAAATAAGGATCGATGATGGGTGTTTTTCGGTTGAAGCTATAGTTGTTTCGGATGATAACCTCTCAAAACCTATTTTGATTGGTAAAGATGTACTGAACGATCCGGATTGCGCGATGACTAAAGAAGGAGATGTCCTAATTGTACAAAACACCAACGCAAGCGCAACAACAGGGAATACTTATTCAAAAATCACTGACGCCGACATTTGCATGAATGATGAGTTCGATTCGCAGGATTTAGTCGATCTGCTGAACAGATTCCGTAAGTGTATCGCAATGAATCGAAAAGAACTGGGACGTACGAGCTTAGTTGAAATGGACATCGAACTGAACAAAACGGAACCGATATCGCAACATCCATACAAGGTACCCTACGCGAAAAGAGAAGTACTCACTTCAATGATAACGGAGCTGTTGGATAGTGATATCATACAGGAATCTAAATCAGATTTTTCTGCCCCCGTTGTACTGGTTAAAAAAAAAAATGGAGAAGAACGAATGTGCGTAGACTATCGAAAGCTCAACATGATTACAAGAAAGGTGAAATCTCCTGCGCCGTTGATTGAAGAAGAGCTTAATAACTTAGTCGGGTACGATTATTACATTGTGCTGGACCTTGCGTCAGGGTATTACCAAATACCAATTAATAAGGACCACATGCACCTAACAGCCTTCATCACTCCAGATGGATTATTCGAATTCAAAGTCATGCCTTTTGGATTAGTAAACGCACCAGCTTACTTCAAAAAATTGATGAGGATTGTTAAACAAGGAATGCTACCAGAAAAGATAGTAAGCTACATGGATGACTTCGTTATACCTGCCAAATCACTTGAAGATGGAATGATGAAACTGGAAAAATTCCTAATGAATCTCGAAAAAGCCAACTTAACACTGAATTTAAAAAAATGTGAGTTTTTCAAACGAGAGATTGAATTCCTTGGGCACATTGTCAAAGATGGTACAATTCAACCCGGAAAATCAAAAACCCTGGCCGTGGAAGAGTTTGAAAGACCTGTTAACGAACACCAAGTTAGACAGTTTATAGGTCTTACTAGCTACTTCAGAAAATTTATTAAGGAATATGCCTTAATCGCATCACCACTTACTAATCTAACTAAAAAGAATCAAGTATTCGTATGGACGGAAAAAGAACAAGCTGCTTTCGATCGATTGAAAGATTGTTTAGTAAGCAAACCAGTGCTAGCTTTATACGACCCAAATGCTCAACATGAATTACATACCGATGCCAGTTGCAAAGGAGTTGCAGCAGTATTGCTGCAGAGGAAAAGCGATAATCTACATCCCGTCGCCTACTACAGTCGAAAAGCTACGAAAGAAGAATCGATGTACCATAGTTACGAGTTGGAGGCCCTCGCGGTAGTTGAGGCTACTGATCGATTTCGACAATATCTGCTTGGGAAGCGTTTTTTAATTGTCACGGACTGCGAAGCGTTAAAAACTACAACAAAAAAGAAGGAAATGATTCCAAGGATTGCCCGTTGGTGGCTGCGTATGCAGGAGTACGATTACGAAGTGATACATAAACCTGGTAAACAAATGGCTCATGTAGATTCATTATCGAGGAACCCGTGTGAACCCGAGCAGCCCCCGGAAGTTGTGGACATGAACATCCTTAAAATAAACATTGAAGACAGTGATTGGTTATATTCTTTACAGATTCAAGATAAAGAAATAGTTGAAATAGTAAAAATCTTACAGAATCCTCAACCAAATGCAACAGAGAAACAGATACACCACGACTATGCCTTACAACATGGAAGACTCTACAGAAAGATAGATGGTGAGGTTCGGCTGGTTGTACCAAAAGGAGTGAGAAATAGAGTGTTGAGAAATAGTCATGATCTGATGGGACACTTTTCCGAAAAAAAGACGATAATGCATCTACGATCTCGATACTGGTTTCCAAGAATGACCCAGTTTGTCAAAAAGTATCTGAAAGCATGCGTCGAATGTGCCTACAATAAGAAGGAAGTTCAACCAAGAGGTGAACTGTTCCCAATTGAGAAAGGAAGCGTGCCATTTGATACCCTACATATCGACCACCTCGGTCCATTTGTAAAATCAACAAAAGGAAACACCTACGTTATTGTGTTAGTGGACGCATTCACTAAATATATAAATATAAAAGCGTTACCTAACACACAGACGAAGTCTGTTCTCAATTTCTTAACAGACGTATTTTTCACTTTTGGATCGCCTAGGCGAGTTATATCAGACAAGGGAACTGCTTTTACCTCAAATGCTTTCGAAGACTTTATGAAGAGCCATTCTATCCAACACATACAAAATGCGACGAGGACACCAAGGGCGAATGGGCAGGTTGAGCGATACAACCGAACCATTTTACATGCACTGTTGGCTACCGTTGAAGAAGAAACTAAATGGGATCAAAAGGTTAAAATCGTTCAATGGGGTATTAATAACACTTATAACGAGACAACAGGAAAAACAGCGCATCAGTTACTAATGGGGTACATTCCCCGTGATCCACTCCGAGATGTTCTATCCGAATGTGTGAACCTAAACCAAAAGGTAACCAAAATTGACGACATTCGTAAGGAAGCGGCAGAATCTACAACAAAAAGACAGGAATCACAAAAAAGATATCATGACCAGAAAAATCGTAAAGCAAAAACCTATAAGGTAGGAGATCTGGTAATGTTGGTAAATGATGGAATTGCAGCAACCGGTACTTCACGGAAGCTCGAAGTAAGATATCGAGGACCCTACTGTGTGACTTCCGTCTTACCCCACGACAGATACCAGGTGGCCGACATGCCATTCGCTTCAAGAACCCAAAAGCCTTATTCAGCGACGACGAAGACTGTCAGGATGGGCGAAACTAAAACAAACGAAGAAACAAACTTAGTTTATCATATATATTTTATTTATGAATATACCTCACACGACTCATTCTTAAATATAAGTCTGAGATTTATACTTCATTATAAAATAATTTTTCAGAATAATAGACGCGACCTACGAAAATATTCGAATTAGTAAAATAAACATTTATATTGAAATATATTGAAAAAGAAACATTTAAATTGTAAAACTAGTCTATTACATAGGAGCAAGTTCGTGCGACCCAGTCGTGCATTTTATTTTTTTTTGTACCGTAAAAGAAGATATGGATGTGGAAACCATGTGCTTACAGTTCAAGGAGATGATGTAACATCTCATTTTCTAAACACAGGTGCAACTGGAACTGGAGCTGCAGCTGTCAAAAAGTGTCATACGTGATATACTCGTACATTCATATGTATGTGTTCATAATATGTATTTATTATTTTTCCACAATATCGCAGTAGGTACAGATTTAATTTTTGATGTCACTTTTTGCGACTTTGGGAATTTCACTTTAATCGAAAATATATTACGGGGGGAAATGTGATACTTGTAAGCTTGTAAGTAGCATATTTTAAAACTACGAAGATGGTACCTACACGAATACAAGAAAGAAAGGACAGGAACTGAAAAAAAGCTCCTTAACTACCGACAGGGTAACTTTCCTTGTAATATGTGCACTGGTGATCTGATTGTGCATTCTACGAGTATTTGCACAAATATTTACATCCTTTTTGGTGAAAATAACATTACAGTAAAACCCGCTTAAGAGAAACCCGATTAAGAGAAAAACCCGCTTACCTGCAACACTTTTTTCATCCCCAAGTATTTTCCGACCAATTTCCCTTAAAACACTCCGCTTAAATGAAACTCGCTTAAGTGAAAAACCCGGATAACTGAAACATATTTTCAGTTAATTTTTAATATTTTTCATTAAAAAAACTCTCTTAAGTGAAAAAAAAAAAATTGGAACAAAAATTTGCTAGTTTTAACTCTTAAGCGGTTTTTACTGTATTGGGCTTAATATTTCAAAAGCATTTGATAGAGTTTTGTATCTAACATTTTTGCATTTGGTATCGATCAATCTCTAATTCGTTGGATTAAAAATTATATTAGGGAATGCTCAATATAAATTTTGTTTAATAATTTGAAGTCATAAATTCAATAAATAAATACTGGTGTACCGCAGGGCTCCGTTTTGTCTACCACTTTCTTTCTCATGTTCATCAATGATTTACAGGCTGTTATTTATTATCCCCTAAATTGTTCGGCCAAGGATAGTTCTCTCGGCATTTAATAGATTTAATTTTATAGATAAATATCCTTGAGTTTCTTCGATAGAATCAAAAAAAACTATTTTAAATATTTTCAAAAATAATAGATGCTAAAACTTTAATGGAGACATTTGCATCTTTTGGGCACCACTACTATATTTCATTATTTTATCGCTTTCTCTAGTGAAAATGCCAGTTGTTTTCCACTTACTTCAGGGGATGTGCATCGGTTTATCCTTAAGGGGGCAGTTATCAGAGGCGTATTTAAGGATTTGGCGCCCCGGGCTGATAAATTTTTCCGCCCTTTAGAACAATGAAAATAAAGTAATAAAAAATAATAATAAAAAAACACAAAATGCATAATATTTGATGTTTTCAAATTTCTTTTTGTGTGTATATTCATTACGAAATTCATTAACAATAGATTCGTTATCTAAATTTTTTGTCAGTTCAGCTTCTATATTTAATAAAGCTAAACTATTAAGGCGCTAATGCGAGACCATAAATAGGTTTTTATTCGTTTCAATACGGAAAACGATCTTTCTGCACTACAATTATTCGTCACTGTAGTAGAGCTGTGTCAATCAAAATCGATTCGATTTTTTCCATCCGATCATCGAAAAGTATTGATGATCGAAATCACAAATTTTCATTTTAATCGATCCCAATCTCAATTATTTATATGGTTCTCGTTTCTCGATTTTCTATTTCAATCTCAATCATTTCAATGAGTCTCGATCTTTAATATCAGTGATTTACTTGATTCGATTTGGTGTTATTTGAGGTATCAGGGGTGGAATCACGTAAGATGATAGTTGATTGTCATTTTGAATATAGCTGTCTCTATCATATCAATAAAGAAATATAGAGAGAACGATTGTCAAAACGATAATCAATTAATTTAGTGATCACTTTACTCTTACACGATACGGGCACAGAATCTGGGTATGTTTACTGTGGGAATTGAATGAGACTTATTGAATGAAAACTTTCGACTTACATATGTATGCGATAGTATCTACGAGTAAAAGTTAATTTATTCGGTAGTACCAAGTCATTCAGTAATTATTAGTCCTAAAATTGATCTTTTAAGGAGCAACAAATTAAATCTCTTTATCTTGAATTTTTTGACGCTTTTTAATCAATGGACATAGTAGCCATTCATTCGATGTCATTGGAAATTTATGGCTTACAATATAGAGTATTTTGTGAAAACCTCAGCTCAATCTTATCATTGAAATCGAAACGAAAATCGAATCGGAACAGTATTGAACCATTTGAGTGAAATGAAAATGATCGATCGATTCAAATGATCGAATCATTTTCGTTATCGATTGTTGAACGATTTACACACCTCTACACTGCAGTGCACAAGTATATTCTTAAAGCAACCTCATCATATAAAAATGCTTCCTTCAATTCTTTTTCTCTTATATGAAGGTTAAGCTGTCTTAAACTCATATTTTCAGAGTAGTTTTGCTCCAGAAAATGTTTAAGTAAGACACACTCTTCTTAAAAATATTCCCCAAGATCAACCGGGTATAATTTCTGAAGAGTGGTTGCATTTTTTCGAATTGCTTCTTCACTCATGTGATAATAGATTAGATAAAAAAATAAAACCATTTGTTTTTGCTTCATAGGATGAATTTCTTCTCTTTAGCGCACTCAATAATGGGTCGCAAATAGGAATGAAAGTATTTATTTTGAAATTTTCACGACCACAAAAAAGAACCTCCCTTCGCGACTCTCATTATCTCGTTTTTTCCTCTTGACGATTCTTTTTTGGTCCATTTTGTAATTTTCAGATTTTTTGCTTTTTCCCATCTCTTCAAAAACATCAAAGCATTCTCGTTTTTTCCTCACAAACGATATGAGTGCCTCGTTGAGCCTGGACACAGTTTCAACCTCTGTATCAACACATTGAATTTTTTTTGATACAATATTGAATTGCTTGAGTATAGAACCCCAAAATTAAGACAATATTTCTGTCTCAAGGGACTTCAATTGGGACAAGTGAGCACGATACTAAAAATATAAAATACATATTCGACGATTTTAACTTTAGTAAAATGTTAGAGATAGCATGATGCTAAATTTGATTAAAATTAGCAAAATCGTCTTTTTAACCTATGTAGTAGGTATTATACTAAAATAGTTTTAACATCGTACTAATTCGACTAAAATTTTAAGCCAATAGTTTTTAAAATAATACCTATCCTTTTATTTATCCATCATTATAAGCGATTGTACAAAAAACAATCATATTGTTTCTTAAGTCGTTCAAAACTATTGACGAAGGGAAGGGTATTTGTATATAGGACTACGAGTCAGCCAAAACTAAAAAAATTGAGGCATGATTTGCTGGGTATATAAAGAATAAAAATTTGTGTGTGACCTTATATCTAGAATCCGGCTTGATGGATTTATATAATTATTTTAAATAAAAAGGGACTTTATGTAGATGGCTTGGAAACAAAAAATTAAGATCCGTTCTAGCCCATTTTTGGAGAGCTACATAGCAGCAAGTGTTTTTTTTAGACAATGTTTTCGTTTCATTGGAATTTGTTGCAAAGAATAGGTACATGTCTGTAAATGTTTTTACTATGAATTTTTATTATAAAAAATCGTTTATGAAAAATAATAATAGTAAATGGTAAAAAAAGTGAGTGACATATTACAGTGAACTCTCTCTTGCAGCCGGACACTCACGGCACTGAAAAAATTGTCATGCTTGAAAAACTCAAAAAATCGCATTTTTTTTAATCTTTGTATTTTTTGTTTATCCTTCGAAAATATTGTAAATTAGACAACTGTTAGGGGTGGCATGCGCCCTTTTGCTTGTATGTTTTGAAAGTTTAATCGCTTCAAAAAAATATTATAAATTGGCCAATTGCTAGGGGCGACTTGCTCCCTTTTGCTTGTATGTTTTGAAAGTTCAATCGCGTCAAAAAAAATATTATAAATTGGCCAAGCGCAAGCCGCCCCTAGCAGCCTTGCCGCCCCGGGCTGTAGCCCTTTTAGGCCTAGGGTAAATACGCCCCTGGCAGTTATAGCTCATCAGAAAAGTCCATCAGAAAAAATTTTGTCTTCCAAATTTTACCAAATTACGACTCGATTTTGAGTAAAATTTTAGTGCAATCAGTCGAATACTTGCTTGGAATAATTTTTACAAAAAGAATTACAACATTTTGTTGCTAAATTTACTCAGAAAATGGATTTAAATATTTTTTCTGATGGAATTCAATTTTTCTGAACAGCTGATTGCCAAAACTCAAAATATATTCCATTTCGTTTTTCTTTTGTGTTCCGATTTTTTTCTGTTCCGAATGCATCAGAAAAATTTTTTCTGATGATATGACAAGTAAAAATTGTTTGTTTTCTGACGTAAAATTATTGGTAGCTATAACCGGCCATCAGAAAAATGTTTCAGATCTCGATTGTTCTAATTTTTCTGATGGACTTTTCTGATGAGCTATAACTGGCCCCTAAGGCCAAATTTGAATGTGTTACTAAGTTAAGAGACTTTTTCTTTTACCGTAAAACACGAATGCGGAACGCGCTACCCTGCCCAGATAAACAGATAAATTCTAAAGTTTCACCATTTTTAAATTATGCTTGCTAAAAATCCCTCAGACATCGTTATTCCTAGTTATTTTTATTACTATGTAAGAATTGATTTAGAATGATATTAAGGTTTTCGATTTTTCAAATTTTAATAGTCAAAAATGTATATTTGTGAGGACTGCCATTCTTTTAGTTGCATTCAAAAGTAATTTCGTGTTTTAATAAGGAATAAACTTACATGCTAGTTCAGAAGTATGATGTTAAAAGCTCAACACTAGTTCACAGGCAAACAAAATTAGTCTAGTTGGGGGAATCAAAAATCTCCTTCACACCTTAACCATTTGGACTTTGAAGAATATTTTTGGTTCACCCTGTTCCTGTCGACTGCACGAACACAGAAACTTTCCCTACAAGCCAGAGGCCTCTAATTTGCTTATTGCTATACAAAACCTAGTTACGTTTTATATTAAATATGTATGTTCTTTCACTGATATTAAATATTCTTTAAAAATTCTTTTAAGTCTACTTTAATAAATGACAAAACAAAAACTTTAATCCTTCAATAATAATTTGAGTTTTCCCTATTAGAACCAAAAACAAGAATTTAAAATAAAAAAGAAAAGAAGTCCCTAATTCATTTTGAAAGTCTCCCATTTCTCGCTAATTAAAGTGTGGGTAACTTGTTGCCACATTCAAGTAAATCTTCCACTATAAACTCTTCGTTCTATAGGAAGGATAACCTCCTTTCGTCCTTTCTAGCTAATGAAATCACTGTCACCAGCTCTTCTAGCGCTCTATGGCTCTTGTTCAAATCGATTACTGTGAATGACAAAGGAATCCCTTAAATCTCCAATTACTCAAGTTCTAAGGACGTATTTTAAAATCTTAGAGAAATAGAGTGAGAGAGAGAGATAGGAAGAGGGAGGGGGAGTGAGACCCGCATCTACTATACACACGCCCCCATCTACCCTCTACATTTTTAACACTCCGACAAAAGGATAATGAAAAGTGCGGATAAGTGTGGGCGGCTTAAACACTCTTAAATTGAAGTTTTGTTGGTATTGCTCCGCATAGAATCCCCAGCAACAAGAGTGCATTATCATCAGAACAGTCAACGGCGGTGGGTTTTTCGAGGCAGCTGAGAGGGAGGGTAAGGATAAGAAAACAACCTCAGATAAGGCAAGATAAAAAAAGAAGGAGCTGAGTAAAACACTAAAATCAGATTTGCGGTGAAAGGATGCTTTCCATATACTTTAGGGGTGTACATATCTATACATACTTTCACTCGCCCCCGCATGACAGTTAAGAAATTTCCCTTTGGAAAAACGATTTCCCACCCGTAAATGTTCCTTTGTTTTTGTACGAAATTCACTCGAAATCTCATTATCCGTTGCGTAGCTGATAAAAAAAAAAACTGCAAAACCCCCAACCGGGTAACTGCAGGATTCTTCTCCAAAGACGTTTATTCAACATTTTTTTTTATTTCTTCCTTTTTGTTCTTAAATCTTTAGTGGTGCGATGGGGAGGGGGTGGTTTGTATTTATGCGTGCATAGCTTTTGTGTCTTTGGTGCTTCTGTAGGAAAATGGGACTTATCTAGGATCGAGTTGGTTTAGAAAGTTGTACACAATGTCGAAGCAGGGAATTTGACGAAGGATTTCTTGGATAAGACGAGAAGCGAAAGCGCAGTGAGGAGTCTTAAGTTTATTTTTATCAAACAGAAAAAAAATTTAATAATAAAAGACTTTGTTTCCCTTTGTAGATTGATTGATAGCTGCATGAGATTTTAAATTTTAACAGTGCATTATCATCCTTGGAGAAAGGTATGGGTGGAATTTAATTCAAAACAAATAAAATTAAAGTATATAAATGGATTTTGCTATTTTTACTTACTTCAACTACGGAACTTATGGGCTTAGTTCTTAAATATTTAATTTAATTTTTTTTTAAATCTTACCATTTCATTTAAGTGCTGTACAATTAGCTTAGAAATTCAATTGCCAACTGCACTGTTGGAAGCTCTATACATAATAATCCATTGCGCCATCAACATCTGTTGACGGAGAACTGCAGCTTCAGAGTGATTGTGGTGGACTCGAGATATTGGAGCAACACAGTTCTGTAAACGTCACATTTATTTTCTTCGGAACTTACTTTACTAGTTCCCAATTTATGAAGGATCGCTGTTAAAGACAGGTCAGCTTTGATTATTCTTAAAAATTCGAGCCCGGTGCTTCCAGTTTAACAGACGAAGTTCTAACATTTTCTGGATTTATCCTTCAGCCGGAAGTTCAGTCTTTTTTGGCGCCTCGAACAGGAAGGCCGAGATTCGAATACTCTCTTGGCTTGGATCTTGGATGTCTGTTTTCCATTCGCTTAATTTGGGTGAAACAATTAATCAGACGTATTTTAATTTTCTGATACATACATCCCGATCTTGCTACTTTGTACAGCTTATGGAATAGATCATATATCCGTCGAAGAAATTTTCCTTGAAAAGAGTAACAGTTCTCATGTCTGCTTGCCTGCCTTGCGTTCAACACTCAACGCCACCCCTTAGTGCTGGTTTGGTAGAATAAGGGTTTCCTAGAGCGTACACTTCATCATAGGCAGTATAGGAGTGTAAGCCCATTTGTTTCACCAAACTGAGACAGGAAAGATTTCTTCATCGAATTGCATTAAGGTCACGTTTGTGGAGTGAGTGTTTACACCTCAACTACTTTGGAGTCACTGTTATCAATACTGTGTTTTTTTTTTCAAATCAGTTGACAGATGTTGGTTTGTTTGATTGGAAGTAAATTGCCTACTTGCCCTATAATCCTCTCTTTTTGATGCCATTTAGCAGCTGATGGGATTGCTGCTTGAAAATATTTATGTACCATTTCTTGGGGCTTGGGCACTCGTCGAGCTTCGCTGTTTCAACATAAGATCATTCGCTCATGTCTCAAAATTAGCAGAGAGTACTTGACGACTTTTTTTTATAAGACCTATATTTGTTATTTGAATCGCCAGACTCTTCGATTTGCTTGACCTAGAAGACTGCGTACGCCCTGTTCTTTCTACTTTTTTTGTCCCTTCTTCTTTGTCACTTTCGAAAATTATGTACACATCGGTTTTGAAAGCTTGAACATAACCATGAGGGAAAAAACCGAGAAGGGCGCATTCTTATACATTCTAGTAAAGAAAGAACTTCATTAATTGACAGAACGTAAGCTGATGGTGGTGGTGGTGTTCCGTAATCATCTCTTATAAGTTTTAAGGCTCGGTTGTGCATTCTACCCAACAGATTCAAATGAGTAATAAGGTCATTCAAAATAAGATCGAAATAATCTATTAAATTGTCGTTAAAATTTTCATATGTTCATTCGTCGAAAATTTAGAAAATCAAGGCTTAAATTTTACGGAATATTTCCAAAGGCTTAATAAAAATGTTTGGGCTATTTTTGATATTTTTTATAAGAAATGATTTCAAAATCTTTCAATTCAAGTTTGATTAAAATTTAGCAATTGTGACAGATAAGAGTTCGCAACCTAACTTTGAGTCAACGCAACCCAACTTTTGAGTCAAATATTCCAAAAACTCAACAAAAAAAAATGATAAATTAAATCTTGTAGTTTCTGTTAATAAATTACTATTTTAAGCCCAATTTGTTTTTGAAATGCATCTGTACACATTAAATTGTTTTTGGAAAATATTGTATGGCTTACCAAATGTTCTAAATATTAAAGCTTCTAATATAAAGCTTCTGGATACGAAAATTTAATTAAAATCAACTACCCCGATTTAGAGAAAATTTAAAAAAAAAGCTGAAAGGACTAAAGGTAGTACTTACATCCCAAGGAAAAATGCTAGATTATCGATCAGTATTACGGGTATATTTGTGGGGCATACTCTACTCTAGCTATCAGATGCCGTCCTTGTTCGCATGTCTTGAGCAGAGAACTACAAAGAGATTGCCTATATGGATGACATTGTAATTACCGCTTTTAACAAGCTAAACAACAAGCTGAACAGAACATTGGGGTCTTGGTGTCAACTCTCACAAAGAAAATCTTGTGCTATTCTCCAGGAAATGTAAATTTACCAAAACAGTACTTAGTAGAACTTACTTACTTAGGTCCTCAGATCTACTACGTCCGTGATGTTTTCCTTAAGAGACACAGGGTCTCCACTACTCCTAAGCGCCATCGTGTGCGATTTCTGGAAATGTATTTCAGCTCTCTCCATCTCTTTCCCAATTGTGCTGATTTCCGCTCGACCGTTCTTCCCCAAATACTTCTAGGCCAGCCCATTTGTCTGCCTTCTTGTGTGAGTGGGTTCCACTGCATCGCTTGACCCGCAATGCACACATCGCCTTCTCGAAGCGAATGGCCAATCCACTGCCATTTTCGTCTTCGTATAACAGATTCTATGGGTTCCTGACCTGTTCTCGCAGGAAGTTCCGCATTGGAGATATGGTTGGGCAAGAAAATCCTCGAGATATTTCGAAGACATCTATTTACGAACGTTTGCAGCTTTCTTGAGACAGTATCTGTGGCTTTCCAAGTGCTGCACCCGTAAAGCAGCACGGATTCAACATTGGAGCGGAACAGTCGTAGCTAAAAGAGTTGTCTCTCCATATTTCGGACAGAATTCCGAACGCAGCCTTTGCTTTCCTGATTCGGCTGTTTACGTACAGTACAGTTCCGCCATTCGTAGAGACAATACTCCCAAGATATTGGAAATCATCTACCATCTCTACCGGTTGTCTAGAAAAATTAACTTGGATTGATGATGGAGTTCCAAGGCTGATCCTTTTAGTTTTTGCCGAATTGATCTTTAGCCCCACGATTTCTGCTTCTCTCTGCACTCTCTGTAATTTTATGGAGATCCATGATCTTATGAGAGCCCAAATGTTTGAGGTGATATTGCAAAGGCCACGGAATTCCTCCATTTCTATTTGATAAAGCTGAGTGCAATACGTCACTTATCACCAACATGAACAGTAGTGGGGACAGTATACAGTCTTGCCTAACTCCGCTCTGGATTTCAAACTGCTTTGACAGCCTTCCTTTATGCAAGACATTTGGATCCATAATTATGTAGCCTTGAAAATAGCAATCAATTCATCTGGGACGCCCCTCCTGTGCAAAGCAAGCCAGATAAATTCTCTATTGACACTGTCGAAATCAATGAACAGCAGGTGAAGTGGTGATCGATATTCAACGCAGTGTTCGATGATTATCCGCAAGGTGCTGATGTGATCCACATAGGAAGATACCGTGTGGAATCCTACTTGTTCAGCGTCGTGTGTGTCTTCGAGGTGGTCTTTTATTCGCTTAAATACTATTCTTGCTATTATCTTGGCTACTGCAGGCAGAATACTCTCCTCTCCAGTTTCTTTCTTTGGGAGCTTGACAATCATTCCTTTTTTCCATTCTTTAGGAATAATCTCTGTTTCCCAAGCTCTCCTAATAAGTGGGTGGAGTAACTCGCAGGATGTTGTTATTGCTGCTCGTAAGAGCCCTGCAGGAATACCATCAATTCTGTTGCTCTTCAGTGCTTTGATGACGGTAATGAATGCTTCTTTACGCACTTTACGTTAATAGTAGAAAGAGTCCAAAGACCACTGTGGCTATTGGAAATTATAATTGAGTCTCTAAATCTGCCTTAATCATTGAGTATATGTTTCGGTAATTATACCAATACTAAAATATACGGTGAGGCAGTGTCTTGGACCGCCTTAAGCAAATCTATGAATTATAATAAGGTAATAAAATTTCGGCATTAAGCTTGCCTGGGCTTGAGTACTTCCGGATGAAAATTCTCTTGAATCTGTTATCCTTCGTTGCAAAGGGCTTTCCAACTGGTACAATTTGTCAATGTCAAAATATTCAGTTAAAACAAAATTTTCATCACATCGAAGTTCACGAACGAAGAACGTTTACAAATAATTCAAATTTATTACCAAAATTCCTACATTGGGTATTGGGTATCGCTGGTACAACACTATGGTGAATTTTGGGAAAAGATATTGACCTTCAACCTTATAAGACGAAATTTACTCATGAACTAAAGGCTCTCGATCATATGAAACGAAGTATAATGACCGATTTCATCGCAAAATCATCTTCAGTGAAAAGCGCATTTTTGTCTAAACGGCTTCGTCAACAAATTGTTCTTCAAACTTTTAATAAAATTTTCGAAATGGTCTGCATTTTATTTAGAAAAAAAAAGAAGATTTCAAGTCCTTATTGGAAAACCCGATTTTAGGCAAACAAACTGTTGAGAGCGCACAGCTCTACGACAGCTTCTTCGTATTCTATGTATAATTGACTTAAATGGATAAGTTTCAATCCATAGAATTATCTTCACGATTTGAGAACGAAATCAGGCAACACGTTTCTTCAATGTGTCTATTAATTCTAGTGCAATAAAAATCAATTGCTAAGATTCAATAGTTTTATAAAATTTTATATAAAACAATAATTGGTCATCAAATTCAAAAATCAAATAACCATAAGACCTCCTCCAAAACTCTGACGTTTTACACGCCCTTTCTGTTCGAGCTTGAAGCAATCAAAGTAAAAGCATTTTTTGTATCTTCTTGGTAGGAAAATTTTATTGGCAAGGAACTCTAAAAAACAACGAATATACTCTTACCCAGGACATTCGTCCAAGCTTCTAGTAAGTACATTCTGTGAATCCAAAAAAAAAGGACAAAAACTTTCTTCAGTACTTTCCAAAGTTTCAACACGTTTTTGTCGATTAAATTGGTTAAAACTCCTTCACAAAAGAAAAATACTGCAAAGGACGTTACTTTGTTGTCCATCCTTTCATTGATGGTGCATGCAAATTTGAACAGCACCATATGAATATATCGGTACACAATTTCAACAAGCACCAATAAGTGGATTTTTATAATCATTTTAGTTTTTTCCTAGCCGTCTTACACACACACACCCGAACATGGAAAACAAGCAGAGGTAGAGGTGCAGGGGACCTCATACGGATAGGTTGCCAGAGTCAAGTCATAATAAAAATGCATCGAGTTGAAAAACTTAAACATTTTTCTACCATCATACATCCAACGTCCGTCTGTCCTTTCTGATCCTGAGTTGGGGCTTGGGGGTAGTAAGTTCATGTTTTTTTTTCCTACATTTTTTATATTTTGTTTCTGTTGGTGGTTTGACTTTTTGAATCCACCTTATGGGCAGGGAACATCTTGAAGGAAATGCCCAAAACAAACTTTGCGTTATGGTTTCTTTCATTTTTATTATTTTTTCCTATGGCTACTCGAGAAAAAGGGAAAAGTTCCTTTTTTTTCTCTATAGAATATTTTCTGACATATTACCTATGGTATAGAATTGGAATTATAAAGTGAGGGGGTTTAGATGAGTGTGCACACACACACAACACATTCCATGTGCCCGTTGTCCTGTTGTGATACTTTATTATTATGGGAAAAGTTTTGATTTTAAGTAAACTTCGCTGCAAAAAATAAAAGTTTCGAACATCAACGAGACGGCAACAGAGGGAGAAATAATAAAGTTGAGAAAGAAAGAAAATTATAGAATCAAATCGGTAAATCGTATTTACTACATTTAAACAGCATTGACAGAAAGGATAGAACCAAAAGGGAAAAATACAAATGGTTGTGGACTTAAGGAATACTTACTTGTATTTTTTTTTTGTTCAAAATGGGATCAAACATCATAACCTCTTGAACTTTAATACTTTAATGTATTGAAGTGAAATTTAATCGATTTAAACAAAATCAATGAGCCTTACCTTTTGCGGAAGCACTTTTGGAACTAAGAATATTTAACGCACCGAAATATGTTGCAGAAAAGGTTTATATAAATGAATGGTAAATAATTATTGAAAACTTTAATTTGAAAATTCAGGAAAAAATCTTTACATTTTCGTTCGTCTCGCACCAATTTTATCTTTGTCAACTAACTTTTTTCATTTGAAAGAAAACTTGGCATATAAGAATAAATTCGATTAAAATTGACACTGAAAATACCGATTGTTCCATTCACAATGGAGAATTGATACAAATTATCAATTTCGTTGATGGTTGACAAACACAATACCGATTAAATAAATAACACCTATCAATTCTTTATTAGGTGTGTTTTTTTTTGGCAAAAATATCCGTAGTGAAGTATGATTTCCCAAAAAAACGTATCCGCAGTTGTGCGATTTTTCAACTTTAAATTTGGTACTACTGACTAGTTGTCAAATATTTAATTGAAGAAAAAAAACAACAAAACACTTTTTGCCAGGCTGAGAATAAGAAGTGCCTTCCTTGGTCCATGTAATTTTCTTGTTTCTGCTATATTGTGGGTTTTATTTCTCCATTCGACCTTAAATCAATTTTTGTTTACCTTTTCTGCTGGCCAGCCATTCCTAATAACACAGAAGTTGTTTTGTTTGTGATTTTTTTTTTTTTTTTTTGACAAAAAATATCAAAACAAAAGTCAAGGGATCTGTTCGCAGACTTTAGTTCGTTTTGGAATTCTCAACAGCGTTTTTCAGAAGAACGCTTTGTCGCGTAAGTAACTCTTATATGTCGCTGTTTATCTGAAGTATAACAGCTGACAATGACATTTCGCTGCTACAAAAACGCGTTAGTTATTAAACAGCAAAATTGTAACTTTTTTCTTGTAAAAACCATGTGGAGAAAGCCTTTAATATTAGTAACACTTTTTTGTCGCGTTAGTGTGCGGACACTCATGAAAACATGGGTTACTAAAATTAGACAGCTAAGAGACCTTATGTTGCTGCTACAAAAATGCGTTGGCTTAGGAGGGATTACACAGCTTTCTATGACACCAACACGATACAAAATGCAGCGTTTTTCTTATAAAAATGCTGTTGACAGCGTTTTTAATTTTGTCGCGATTTTGTTTGGCGTTAGTTTGGTTGCAGATAAAACGTGAAATCTCAAAACGTGTAACAAACGGTAAAAGGCGTAAGTTCTCAGTGAAAACTGAAAAATGCTAAACAACAAATTACTTATCGTACTCTACGAACATGCCTTCGAGATACACAAGAGTTTTCAATTGTACCAACATTTATATTCGAGACTCGAGCAAACATCAAAATTCTTTCCGCAGTTTTATCTTTACTTCTACTTTTATCGGCAATGAAGAGTTTTGTATTTGTAATACTTCACTACTGATATTTTTGGCAAAAAAACACACCTTTTGACAATCACAATAAGAGTGTAATTAATTATTATCTGAAAATCGAAACCATTAGACTTACATTTCTCTTTCAATTCCAAAGGATTGGACGCATCCCGCAAACTTCTTCGCATTCTAGCCATTTCAGAGATAGCAAGAAAATGGAAAAAAAAGTTCTGCCAGACGCATATTTCGATTCACAATAATATAGATATATTGAAGGTATTCACAATAGCACAATATTTTATCAATTCATTTTCACAATACCGATTTTTATTTGAATTTATAAATTCTATCAACCATCAATCGTTGAATAGTTGGTCTTCGCAATAAGGCTGTATTATTCGATTTCATAGTAGAATCGTTCGAATTTAAAAAGTCTGAATTCTGCGATTTTTATTCATGATACCTTTCCAGTTTTCATCGCTGGACTGACGACAACACTTCATAAAATTGTTTTGAAATTCTAATACATTTATCACATACGTGCAATGAACTGATTTATTAAATTTATACTTGTAACGGTTTCAACATACGATGGCATTGACATCACCAAGAACGGACAGTGCTATACCAATCGTTGACAACCGATTCCTGTTGGTCAAAATTAGATGATTAGATGGTTGTGACTGGAATGGGCTTCCAACAAGACGGCCGGTTAGAAACCAATTGCGAGTGCACGAAAACACTGTTTCTTACAAAATTCAGGATTCTTAGGGTTATAGAAATGAAATATGGAAGAGATTTCTAAACATATTTAATTTGTTTGTTTTAAAAAATATTTGTAGATTTTTTGGAGGTAGTCTGAAATTTAGAGCTTTTTCTTTTTTAAAGTTTGTTAAACCTGAAAACAATTTCCTGATGGAGTTGGTCTTAAGTGGGAATCCATGAAAGGTTATTTTCTGAGGCACGTTGAGTTGTACGTCCTCTACTATTTCGAGCACGCTTCTTCCAATCATCCGGACTAATCATTCTGGCATTTAAACTGGATATTCGGTCTTCCTTGTCGCCTTAAATCTGGGGATGTAGAATTGTGGATTCAACAATTCTTTTGACTAGATCATTGTGGCATATTCTTCTCTAATGTAGTCAATGTTTTTTGACTGTTTGGATCGTACTTTCACCTCGGTAAAGCTCATAGAACTTAAAAGACCAAACTATCAGCAGAAAAATTTTTCTTTTGAACAAGTCAAGTATCAGTTCTTCATTTTTGCATATACTCCAACACTCGGCGCCAAGAATAAGGCCTATTTATTTCAGTAATTCTTCGTTGGATGTCCAAAAAGGAGTCTTTCGTGGAATTAACCCCGAGGAAGATAAACTCCATAACTACTTCGAAGTTGTTTGCTATATCAATAGTCATAGTGAAATGTTGTACGTAATATTTGATTTTTTTTTTTTTTGTTGGCAGCATGTAACTAGTTTTAATGTATCTTAGTTTAAGAGCAACACATTTCATCTCAGCTGCAATCGCAATGAATAGCTCTGTAACAGAAACTTGGAAACGACATATAATGTCGATATATTCCGCATGCGCCAATAGTTGAATTGATTTGTTGGTCCATAGTATTGATACCATCCTACCATCCGCTTTAGTGTTTGATTCAATAAACCACATGTTAACCGATCTCCTTTCAGAACCATGTGTGGAATATTCCGGAATAGCAAATTGCACATTGCACCACCTTCTTCCCAATATCACGTGAAACAGTTGAATTCGTTTTCTCATGATCCCTAATTCAGCCATCTTCATTAATGCTCAGATAATGAAAGATATCATATGCGGCTTTGAAATTAATGAAAAATTGGTGAGTCTCGACTTGAAATTCAGTCGTTTTTTATAGCATTTGGCTACATTTTGGTTATGAAGCATGCGTGATAAATTGAACCGCAACATTGTTAATAGGTTGACCAAGAAAGAAACCCTTTAAATTGAGACAACTACATCGCCTGCTAGATCTTTTTTTCGGTCCCGTCAACGACCTAATGCGAGATAATTATATACTCGTAGACCAATGTTTGGTTTTGGGACTCGTCAATTTGTACATGATGATGTAACAGAATGCACGCTGCTCCAACAAGGACCGCAAAGCAGTGGCGTAGATAGGGGGGGGATCAGGGGGATATATCCCCCCCTCATTGGGATCGATAATTGTTCAACATAACCAGTCATGAACCAAATAAGTTAAAGAAACGCACTCTGAAATTTTTTTTACGTCTCTCACCAATTGATAAAATAGGTAAACGTGCAAGAAAAAGCGCTTCCATCCAGCTACATATATATATTTTATTAAAGATATTAGCTACACTGCCGGTTTCAACGTCAACTCCCGAAAGAACTTTCTCCAGTCAGTAAAGAGAATAAAAACAATACAAAGAAGCATGACCAACGAAGTGAGATTATTAAAAATATGTCTATTTTAATAACAGTGTGATAAGCTTTGGATGTTTACTTATTTGCAGGATCGCTTGAATGGTTTGGCTGCTCTAGCTATTCATCGCGAAATACCTATACTAGCAGACCAGATTATAAGTGTTTTATCTAAAAAGAACAGAAAACTGGATTTTATTTTTGATTTATTTTTTAAATTAATATTATTTTACTTACTACAGTGCCTTGCATAAGTAAAACCGCACCTGTAAAAATGCGTTTTGTAGAAGATTAAAATGGGAATGACACCCTACTATTTTTTATTGAATGGCATCACTAATTAAGTTAATTGAGAAGAAAAAAAAGTTCCGTTAGTTTCTCTTCTGGTGGTTAAAAATTAAAACAGATTTTTTTTTGTATTGCAAAAGTATAACCGCTTGTTTATTTTGATCTGTTTTTTTTTTTTATTTTAAGTACATTTTTTCGGCTAAATTAGTAAAGGACATTGCTGCCCCTATTTTCGACCAATCTAAAAATTGTTTTTGACATACTATTGACAAGGTTATTTAATATGGAATCGTCTATACTGTTGTCAAATTTGGAGCTGGCATCATTTTGCACCGAACAATCACTTTACTGCTTTTTAAGCCACGAAAAACCGTTGAAACCGAAATTCCTAAGCCCCATTCGTCACGAACGTCTGGCAAAGAATGCGCCAAATTGGATGCAGCATTTATTAAACGCCTTTTATCTCGACGTGTCAGCTTCTGCACACAGAAAAAAAACAAGGTAAAATCAACAAAAACAATGTTGATTCAACATATTTTGCCAATGTTTTTGCTTCATCGAGCATTCGTATTATTTAAACATGATTTTTGTATAAGGGAAATTAATATTAGATCATGTTAAAATGAGAACGTTTTTATTGTTAAATCAATATGTTTTCATTTTGAAATAAGTAGAAAAAACCTGCAAATTAAAATGAATTTCATACCAAATGAATGCTGAATCACTATGATTTCAGGTTGAATTTCAACGATCATCATGTTGTATCATGATGATAATCATATTGAATTACCATGGTCACTATATTAAATCACTTCGATCATCATGTTAAATCACCATTATAATCATGTTAAATCATTACTAACATCATGTTAAATCACTATGATCATCATATTGATTTACCATGGTCGTCATGTTGAATCACGATGATCATCATGTTAAATTACCATAATCATCATTTTGAATCACGATGATCATCATTATGAATCGACATGATCAACATGTTAAATCACGACGAAAATCATGTTGAATCACGATGACCATCAAATGGAATCACCACGATCATCATGTTGGTTCACGATGATCATCATATTGAATCGCGATTATCTTCATGTTGAATTACCATGATCATCATTTTAATCCTGCAAAAAAATTTATTTTCCTTGGCAAAAAAGAAAAGCAATTTAAAATCAGTGTTTAATTTCATGTTTTATTTTAATAATTGTTTTAAATACTGTTACAAATTTGTTACATTAATTTTTTCTTTTCTTATCAAAATCTAAATAAAATGAAGTGCAGTTTATTTTAAGTTTTTTTTTAAGTGAATAATATTAAAAAAATAGAAAACTATTTTCAGTTCACGTACCAGTTGGTTAATTTTTGATTTGAATATAAAGGCCATTTACAAAAAAAATCCAAATTCGTTGCTGAGGATTTGAGTTCTTTTTGTCTTGTTGTTCCCCCTCGATTTTTTGTTGCCTCACGCGGGCTGAAATAATATTCCTGAAATTTAAAAAAAAAATCAAATTTTGTATTGAAGCTTTTAGAAAAATCTTTAATCTTAAAACAATTTTAATACTCAAGGATTTAATGCTTAGGTATTAAAAACATATTTATAATATAACATTAGAATTTTATAAGATAGAAAATGCTTACCTAAGTTTCAGCTGGAAAAAGCTCCCTTACTTCATCCAAAATCATAGGGAAATTTTTGAGCGCCTTGAAACTCTCTGGTAAAGTAAGTTTCAGTTTCTGAGTTTGTAAATAAAACAAAAATGTAAGAAAATACTTAATGACGTATTTATACCAATGTTTACCTTAGACAACTTTGAGCTCCCGACTTTCGGACTTGACATTTAAGTTGACGTTTTCGAGGCTATACTGGATTGGCTTCCTAGCCAAGAAACTACTTTGTTGGCAATTGATTGTGATAAGGTATCGTCGTCATCTCCAAACTTAAAAATAAATAAACCATAAATTACTACTATTATTAAGAAAATATACAAGTTAATATACTTCAGTTTTCATCCAATGAAAAAGAGTTTCCCGAAAACGAGCCCGCATCCGGATTGGTTTTATAGCTTTTTGTATATCCTCCTTCGACTGAAATCTTAAGATTTCATAATCTATTTCAGCTTCTACAACAGAAAACGTAAAAAAAATTATTATCTTTTTTCGGTAATCAGAACATTTATATCCGTTGGCCTTGGTGTCAAAGTCATTAAAGTGCGAAAAGGATCAACTCCTTTCTTCCTACGGCCTACGGAGATAAACGTTACATATTATTATTTGATTGTTAATTCGCTAAAAACTTGCATTCACATTTTTTGATTCCCATGATAATTTACGTAGTTTCTAATTGGGACCTTCGTATAAGTATCGATTTCTTGAATTCCATATGAATTTTACATGAAATGTAAATCGATACGAAGCTCCCAGTTGGAGTCTTCTTGAACGATTTGTATGATTCAAACGTTTCTTAGTTTGAATTTAAATCTTCTAAGTAATTCTAAGGTCCGTTTTCAGTTCGGTCAAAAATTTCAATTTTTTGCCTTCTAGGACGAATTTAAAGATTTTCATGTTAAATTCATATGGAATTCAAGAAAACACCCAGTTCGTAATTGCAGGCTTTATTTGGATGATTTACATAGTTTTGAATTTCAATTCTAGCCAAATGAATTCCTAAAACTCAGAATTATTTGAAGTTTATCTATCATTTTCACGAATTTCATGAAAATATCATGATTTTCTTGAAAGTGATCGTAAACTATGCTGTCATTTCTTAATTCGGATGACTGAAAATTTTTTGAATCCCAATCTGAGTTCTCTGAATTATCCCGAAACTTATCTTCAACTTTAACAAATATTTCATTAATAAAATAGGTGCCGTGAAATAAGGCCAAGTGAAATAAGGCCAATTTTCAAAAATTGGCCTTATTGCACTTTTACAAAGTGAAATTAGGCCAATTTTCAGCAGTTGGTCTTATTGCACTTTTACAAAGCGAAGTAAAGCCAAATTGGTCTTATTTCACTTTCCACAGTTGGTTTTATTGCACTTTGACAAAGCGAAATAAGGCCGTACTGCATTTTTATACTTATGTATTTCATTTCATTCACTTCATTTATAAGTATTATTTATTCGTATAATACATAATTTATTGTTTATTGGAGGCCGATGTTCTGGGTTTTCTTGAGTAACAGTAACTTGGGTGGCCCGCTTCGCGGGTTTTCAGGATTTTAACTCCCTTTTCGGGGCTCACACCCGCTCACGCAACTCCGTTGCTCCGCTTAGGGTATGTATAGTTGCCAGGCAGGCGCCTGTAGCAACAGTTTTCTTGAGCAGCAATACATAACTGTTAGTTGTTTACTCCAATTAATGTAAAATACAAAACTGTTGCTACAGGCGCCTGCCTGGCGACTTAACATACCCTAAGCGGAGCAACGGAGTTGCGTGAGCGGGTGTGAGCCCCGAAAAGGGAGTTAAAATCCTGAAAACCCGCGAAGCGGGCCACCCAAGGTACTGTTGCTCAAGACAAAACATACAAACACATTTGGCCTTATGTCACTTGACCTTATGTCACGGCACCGTTAAATACATTCAGTTACTCTTATTACGCTTTCAAAAAGTGAAATAAGAAGAATTTGGTCTTATTTCTCAAAATCATTTGGCCTTATTTCACTTTGTCAAAGTGAAATAAGACCAACTACTGAAAATTGGCCTTATTTCACTTTATCAAAGTGCACTAAGACCAATTTTTGAAAGTTGGCCTTATTTCACTTGGCCTTATTTCACGGCACCAATAAAATAACCTCTACAGTAAAAGCTTAAAATTGAAAAATGTTAAACCTATTCAATTACGGGCCAAGAATTTTGTTTGAATTCTGCTTTATGGGTGTTTTTTCTACTCCTGGCTGAAGAATTTGGCCTATAGAGAATAAATATAATATATATATAACATATTATGTTTTTGTCATTTTCTTACTAGCAGCAATAACACTTATACATTTTAATAAAAAAATCTTTGGAGGACGAACCAAAAGAAATTTCAGACCTTGGACTAGTTCGTCCTTGGAAGATGAAAAATTTATATTGCTGCTTGTAAGAACAAATCTCTAGGATGACAAAAAGATATGTTTGATCCTTTGCGACCAAATTATTCAGCAGGGGATTGCAAAAACAAAAAATACAATGCGCAACAACTTCTAAATGATGACTGCCACTGCCAAACAGCCATTCACAAAAGAAACACAATTAAGTTTTTTCGGTCAAACCGGACAATCAAAAATATATAGTTTATCCCCATTCCCTGCCCGTTAAATGCGGTAAGTCTAGGCTTGAGACTGCGAGTTGGAAAACAAATATGTATGTAAATGGTCGCAAATACTCACCAATTAGGAAATTTTTTGCTTCAGTTAGGTTAAATTTTAGTAAAAAGTCATCCAATTTTTGTTTGTTGCTGTCCGGAATATTTAGCACAATGTTACCCTCGTGATCAGTAAAAAAATCGATGCACTGGGCTTCACTTATATCACATATATCACTAAAACAAAGCTATACATTTTTTTTTAAATATTTTTCGTCTTAACTTCTTCTTCTTATATCACTTATTTAAACTATCTCAGCCAATAACAAATTTTTTTTCCACTTCACATGAAACTCATAAAATGATGTTACTTGCGTCGCGACCAAAACGAAAATGATTTAACTTTTTTCGAACCAAAATATTCGTTAGCTTGGAAGTAATAACGGGATCTTTCAAGTTTTGTAGAATTCAACTAGAAACAATAATAATTCTACACGATTTCCTTTTGAATTGAAAGGAATTCAAATTGATTCAATATGATTCCACGTTGATTTACAAACCACGATACAGGGTGAACCAAGAAAGGCCAAATTGTTATACTTACATCAATGGGAAGATAAAATTTATCAAGACTTAAAACGGTATTGAAAATGCATATGGTTCTATAAGAATTAGTGGAAATAACGGAAAGAGAAAAAAAATAAATTGTAATGTGAATTTGAGTTAATTTTGTGTATGGTTAACAAATTATTTAATAAACGATACAAAATTATACAGGTGACTTATTAAGCTTTTTATTGGTGACAAAAAAATATAATCCATCACTACTATTGAGTTTTTTTTCTCACCATTTTTCTCATACTAATCTCCACTTTCACAAAACCTTTCCATATTATACAATCTTTGTTTGCTAAGAATCATTGTATTCTAATCTCTATATGTACAAAATATTCTACCATGTTACATCATTTCACTGAAGAAGAAATAAATTTGAATTTGAAATAATCCATCCATTAAATATATATAAAACAAAAAAAAAACTATAAAAAAGCTTAGTCAAAATTTTTACCTTTGCTTAAGAGATTGCAAAACTACCTTTCATTTTACTCGGAGCTGCTCAGGTTTTTATTTTACAACGAATTCACTCGAGGCAGAAGTTTCATCAATTGATTTCAAGAATTTTCAGAGATTTTCCCATTTCGCTGATGTATATTTTAACACTTTGGGTCAGTAACCATTTAATGAATCAAATAAACAACAAATTTAACGTCAAAATATATTTATTTACATCAGAATTAATGGTAAAAATTTGTCAAATTTTCTTGAAATTCCAATTTTCGCCAAACTGAGATCAGCTAATTTGCATTTTGATAGCTCTTGTTTCTCCTTTTTGTATTTTTAAGTCTGTGAGAGAACAATTTGTTCTACAAGAAATATATTGGTCTATAGAGATCCTTTTCGGAAAATTTTCTAAATTAAATTAAGTTTTTTACTTGCGATATAGTATGTACATATTGTAGGTACGCCCCATGCACCGATTATTTAAAATCTTATTTATCTTATTTTTGATAAGAAACATTTATGGGAATATACTAATTTGTCAAAAAAAAAGTTTTAGGTACCTACCTGTAATAGAACTGTTTTTTTTATTTTCGACTTTCTCATTAATAGCTCTAATAATTTCAACCAAAATTCTTAAGCAGAAGCCCCCTTAAGTTTAAAAAAATATTGTATATAAAAATATTCAAACAAATATTTTTCGGTTTTTTTTTTTTAAATGTTTTTGTATGAAAAATCAATACCTTACAGTGGCGTGGCGTGAAAAATTTCAAATGGTAAGTCGAAGCTTAGACTAATTACCTGCAAACGATAATTAATTCTAATATCGATATGTATCCTAAATTAAAAAAGGTATTGCAGTTCTAATTTCCAAAACAAACAAGCGAAGCAATTCATTCCAATTTTGTATACTTCAAATCATTAATTTATAAATAATAAATAATCTTAAAGCATGATAAAAGTGGCTTCGAAAGAAACCGTTTCTGGCAAATGCAAAAGCATTGCATGTACATTAAGGAAAATTAAATGTAATGTTATAAAAAAATAAAATATAAGGAACTTCAAAACAAAAGTATATTTAAGTATGAGATAAAACTAAAACTCTTTCATAGAAGTCAGGTCTATTCCTTATTTTTCAAAAGAGTCGCTTTTTTGTGGAAATAAGTGCTAAAGTGAAATAAGTGAAAGCCTGTCTTCTCAGTCTTCTCACTAAGAATTCATTAAATATGTATGAATGAATGAATGACCTACTCAATTAATTCAAGAAAGTGCAGCGGTAGAAAAAACTCACACAATTCAGCAAATAAGTCGGTGAAGAGCGAGTTTTTTTGCATAAGCAGAAAAGTGTACTTATAAAACAAAATTTAGGCTGATGGGTTTACTGTTAATGCTTTCCTCTTTAATTATCTTTACGATTTTACATTGTCATTAAAATAAATAAATAAAACAAAATTAAACAAATACAAATAACCTTCTCCTTCAGCTTCAGTCTTCAGTTCTTTACTAGTTAAATTTCTTGCGCACCATTTTTTTTGCTCTATCTGCGCAACCCACCATTCACCAAGTGACTTGGTTTTAGAATTGGGTAAACTCACCTCACAAGTCACAACACAACATTCACCAAATAAGTCGAAGAAAAGCGTGTTATTTCTTTGCATAAGACTGCGGACGTTAGACAGAGTCGACCCAAACTCAGAAAAACCATAAGTAAAACAGAGAAAGAAAACTAACATTGTTCTATCCTGTGAGAGATCTTATAACCCGAGATATTTCGGGTTACTTTTGCTTTGGCTTGTGGGCAGATAGTGTGGAAGAAATTACTCCATGATAATAACGTGTGTATACTGTGTGGTGCTGGTGTGGTGGGTATTTGAATGAAAAATGAGAATAAAGTTAAATTGAGTTGGTGGAGTGTGCAGCTTGTGGAGGTTAATTAATAGATACGTATTTAGTATATGAAGTGGGTTTTATGTTGGTCGTTATTTAGTAAAAATTCCTGTGCAGCAAGGTCGTTTGTTATTTAGTAAATATTGTTGTTAAGAAGAAAATTTAAAAGGTAACCCGATAGGAATCGGGTTATATGGACGCCACGCCACTGATACCTTAAAAACGTGTGAACAATTATTTTTTTAAATTATTTCCCTAAATATATACTACTAAATATTTAAAATAAACATCCCAAATTTTGTTCTTGAAAATTTTTAAAGAAATTTATTATCTAACCTATAAAAAATTACTTTAATAATAAAATGATTTTTGAACTTAAATTCATATACATATGTTTAAATTCTACACTCTGAAATAGCATCAAACATATCGTCCCTGTAGATCCCAGTAACTCAGAAAAGTCGATTTTTCAGGAGAGACAAAAAACTTATTATTATATCAATGAGAGGCAATGGGAGACGTGTTGTTAATTATTATGCGCGTGGCTCTGCAATTATAGTTTTTAGGTTCACAGGATATTTTTCATTAGATCCGAAATTTTTTCACAATATAATTGCATCATTACCTAAAAATTTTCTGGGTTACGAGGTATTCGATCTACAGCGACGATATAGCAATTAGCCTCGGCCGAAAAAGAGCTTCAAAAAGGCTTCAGACCAAAATATTTGTTAGCTTGGAAGTAATAACGGGATCTTTCAAGTTTTGTAGAATTCAACTAGAAACAATAATACTTCTACACGATTTCCTTTTGAATGATAGAGATCTCATTTTGTTTTGAAAGGAATTCAAATTGATTCAATATGATTCCACGTTGATTTAAAAGCCACGATGCAGGGTGAACCAAGAAAGGCCAACTTGTTCTACTTACATCAATGGGAAGATAATTTATCAAGACTTAAAATGATAATGGTAAATAATGCATATGGTTCTATGTATAAGAATAAAAAATAACGGAAAGAGAAAATATTAATTGTATTTTAATGTGAATTTGAGGTAATTTTGTGTATAGTTAACAAATTATTTGATAAACGATACAAACCAGGGGCGCAACAACGGGGGGTGTCCAGGGTGTCCCGACACCCCCCAGAGGTCGGTGGATACCCCCTCCGAAATCTATAGACACCCGAGTGACGATTTTTAAAACATTCTTAGCCCCACAAACCCGGGGCGTAGCGAGGTTAAGCTTAAGGAGACGATGCAAACTATTCCCAAAGCCATTAACCCGACAAACCCGGGGCGCAGCGAGGCCAAGCTCGCGAAGACGACACAAGCTATCTCCAAAGCCATTAACCCAACAAACCCGGGGCGCAGCAAGGCCAAGCTTGCGAAGACGACACAAGCTAGCTTTAATTATTCCAAATATTTGTTAAAGTATGAATTTGAAGCGATTTTTTGCAACAAAGTCTTTGGATTTTTAAAAAATAACAAAATTAGAAAAAACTGAATTTAATCTCAGTATCAAATGTAGTGCTTGATGTCTTTAACTTGAATACATTTTTTATTCCGACTTTAGATTATAAGATTGTGTAATATAAGGGTAAGAATGTTTTAAAATTTGACACCGCAAATCAAGAGAGCTATTAAAATTAATTTTTTGAAATCCTCTTCGAGAGCTTGGCCTCGCTGCGCTCCGGGTTTGTGGGGTTAATGGCTTTGGGAATAGTTTGCATCGTCTTCTTAAGCTTGACCTCGCTACGCCCCGGATTTATCGGGTTATTTGGATTATTTTGGGTTGGACACCCCCCTAGCTTTTTAGGTTGTTGCGCTTCTGATACAAACTATCAAAGAGTTTAATCAAAATAGCTCAAAACACATAAAACCTAGCAATATCATTCTCCTGCCTCCTTTACTCCTAAGGTAAAAGCAATTAAATATTTCCAAAAAAAAACACCGACATTTTTTCCAATTATTTGACGTTTTGGCCTATACACAGTGCGGCCGATGGGGTTTTTTGTCATCAGGAGACGAAAAATGTTCGTAGTAGAATCTCTTGCCGCAAATCCCCCCCATAATCTTAGCCTGAATGTGGCTGCTAAGTTAACGTAGTCACGAGTCGTTCAGATAGGCTAATGGACACTTCCATCAAAACACGTGTAAGAGTTTTTATTTCCAAGCAAATCTATTGCAATAAAATGGATTCAATAGCTGCAGGTGCGTAAAATAAGTTAAAGAATTTCTGAATTTCTCAGGACTGGCTGGACTGTTTCAAAACAAAGTTTTTTGTGGATATTCAATTTAATTTTGTTAGAAGCAATCATTTATTTTATTAATGGATATTTGTTTTATATAATGTTGATTCAATAGGTAATAAATAAATATTATGTAAATTCAATATAAAAAAAAATTTTTCAGGTGTATAACATGAAAATTATTTGTTTTGAAATTTCTAGCTAAGAATTATTATCGAAATCGTTTTGTTTTTATACTATTTTAATTTTAAAATAAGTTCAACATGATCTCACACATGAACTTATTCGTATCCATATGAAACCTTGATGATTTAATAATATTTCCTTTAGAACAAAAATCATATTGAATCAAAATGAAAAACGTTTAGTGTAGCCATGTTGTTTTTACATGAAAAACGCTTGTTTTAACATGAAGTCCTTTTTACTTGGAATTAATATGTTAATCATTTTATTTTAATGTCAAAATTATTCAATCGTGTTATTTCAACATGATATCACACACGAATTAATTTTTATATGAAACCTCGATGATTTAATAATATTTCCTTTAGAACAAAAATTATGTTGAATCAAAATCACAAACGTTGTTTCGGTGTATGTCCTGTTATTTTAACATGAAAAACACTTGTTTTAATATGGAGTACTTTTATTTTTATTTTCAACACAACTTCAAAGTTAAAACAAAGTGAAAACGGTTTAATTTTAAATAAAATACCTGTTAACTTGTGTTTCAATTTTAAATTAAGAGGATTTAGTATTAAATTATTATTTTGAAATGTTAAAATAAAATGAAAACGTGTTAAAGCAAAATGAAATCCAATGATTTAAAAATTCATCTTTTTAATCGAAATCAATAATTCGTCATGTTGATTTTACATTGCGTTATTTTTCTGTGTGTGCAGATGCCCGGGTCTTATTTTCTTCTCATAAGATTCTGGATCTTGTAAAAAATTTCGGACGACAAGATCGGATCTTGAAATTTTTCTACCAATAGCCCTTAAGCTTAGGCCAGTTAACCGAAAAGCTTGAATGTTAACTTTTTCCGTATCGCTTAAATGTTTACCACGCGGCATTGTTTCTTGTCATTTCGAAGCACATACATAACTGAATGAAGCTTCAGAGAGGTTTGCATTGTGCGGTTATACTTTTGCAATATATAAATATCTGTTTTTAATTTTTAAACACCAGAAGAGAAAATAACGGAACGTTTTTTCTTCTCAATTTACTTGATTAGTGATGCCATTCAATAAAAAAAATAGTAAAGTGTCATTCCCATTTTAATTTTCTACAAAACGCATTTTTACAGGTGCGGTTATACTTATGCAAGGATTTATTATTGGATTACCTAACAAAATTTTTTTCTGTAAATTAACAAAATTATTTTGTTAAATTAACAAAACTTTTTTGTTAAATTAACAAAATATTTTGTCAATTCAACAAAATATTTTGTTAATTTTACAAATTTTATTTGTTGAATCCACAAAATTAATTTTGTCAAAATATTTTTTTTTTTGGATTTAAGTCCACAAAAATTGGCGGTTCGTCCCTACGATCTCACATGCAACCATTTGTGAGGCCGTATGGACAATACGCAATTTTTGTTAAGTTCAGTTAATCCTACATCAATTTTTTGACGAAAACTAAATGTGAACTATATCAATAACAAAAGAAAATGTCATGATCAAAAAAATATACGCGCAGAATTGTTTGGTTTCCTTACAAAATAGTTTTATCTATTTGATAATATTATTTTATCAATATTACAAAATAACTCAACCCCAGAACAAAATATTTGTCATTTTAACAAAAACGTTTTCATTTTTTGTTAAATTGACAAAAAAAATTAACAAGGACTTTGTGACATTGACAAACATTTACAAAACAGATTTTTTGTACATACAACAAACATTTTGTTAGCATCACAAAAAAGTTTGTGGATGTGACAAAAATCGCTGTTTTATTTTGTTATATTAACAAAACTTGGTTTGTTAAACTGACAATATTATTTGTAGGGCATATTTTGTTAAACTGACAAAAAATCATGCTGAATTATAAAAAAAATTGTGAAATCAACAAAATCATTCTTTCGTATTGACAAAAATTTAGTCAAAACGATAAAATTGTTTTGTTGAAGGTTAACAAAACGTTTTTACCAATATTACCCAGGAATTTATTTTTAGTGATAGTTCATATTCAAATTAATGCGTTTAATATATTATCATTAAAAAATATAATTTTTTTATGGCATACATAATGAATTCAATGAAGTCTTGTTATTTGTTTTTTTTTTTAATTATTAAGACTTTAAAAAATATGAGCGAACTAGATCTATCCCCCCCCATAGCGAAAAGCTATCTACGCCACTGCCGCAAAGACCTCAACTATGTCAAAACAAATTTTCAACTAAACCATTCCGATCTGACGCTACATTTTACACATTGATCTTGAAAAAAATAGCCCAAAAATTAGCGCAAACACTAGAGGCACAACCATTTAAAAATATACATTCAGTTGCTCGCATAGGCATAGGCCATATCGAGGCCAACCAATTACGAAGTAACGCCCCATAAAGAGAAACTAAAGCTTCCCTTTATAAGACACTAATCATCCCGGTTCTGATATATAGTGCAGAAGGTTTTAGCTTTATTTCGAAAGGAGATTTTATATGCCTTCTGCATACACAGAAGATACAACAACATATTCTAAGTTCGGCGACACCATGCAAGCTAAATAAAAGGCCCTACTGCATCGCATAAAGTTACTCTTATGTTTAATATACTTACTTAGATTTTAAAAATGGATATTATTATTGAAATATTTTCAAAGGCAAACATTTGTTTTCAAAAATCTAAAACAGTTTTTTAATAGTTGGAGCTTAAACAGAATACCATAACCAAATATGGATTTATGAAAAAAATAACAATTGTAAATCGTTAATCTAAGATTTTATATATAAAATTTTTAATAAAAACTATTGGTACGCCGACTTTAAATTTTTATTACTGTAAGAATAAAAATTATAATTCAAAGAAATAAATATTGACCAGTTTTTGAGATATCGATTATTCAAAATAAAATTGATTTTTTGTTCAAAAGTAAAAAAATATTTATTTTTAAGTTTTGAAATACACTTTTTGGAAGCTTCTCTATAAAAAATTTCATAAAAATGTGTTATGCGGTTAATGAGAAATGCAAAATTCGAAAATTGGATCTATGGTAGATACATTCTTAATCATAAATTTTTATTAAATTAGTAATCGTAAAAATTATTCCAAAGAGAAAATTTTTTATTAAAATTGCAGGTGCCGAAAACTATTTTTAACATTTGTACTGTGGGTAGCGTTATTTTTAGATAAAATAAATTTTTTCTCGCATCTTGTAGAATGTATAAAGATTTTTTTAACAGCCAAGTGTTAAGAAATTCGAGCATGGGATATTCGAAATATTGAGTTTTAAAAAAACAAATTTGAAATTTCTTTTTAAATCCAAAAAATAATTTTCTTGAAAAATTTGAATACACAATACTATCCAAACTTCTGGGGAGATTTAGCATAAAAAAATGATCAAAATCGGTTGTACCATAATTGAGCAAATCAAAAACAAACAAATGCAGAACTTGCCTTGGGGGGCAACATTGATGGTTGCCATTTACCATTTTCCTGAAATTTTTTTTAAACCATTACCTAACTTTAACTAAATGCTGTTTTGTGACTTTTTTGTTTTAGATCTTCTTAACAGTTTTTGAGAAAAAAAAAATTTTTTATAAAATTTCCTAAAATTCATATGGCAGGTAACGTTATTTTTAGTCTTAAAAAAAATGTGTGGGGTGAAAAATTTAAAAATGTTATCTACTATGTTTAAGGCAAATCGGCTGATCCAGTGATATATTATTCGAACAGACGGACAAAATCGCGAGACCCAATTTGTTCGTGTTCTCTATCATTGTAATGTCAACTTTGATCAAAATCTCGCGTTCGTTTTTTTACGAATGCAGAACTCGCAATATAGCTAGTACCTACATGCATACTTATATGTCGCTAGTAAAAAAGGTCTTTTAAATTTAAAGCAATGCTCAGAAGTGTTCCGGCTTGCGGTGAATTCAACCTCTTACTAGCTGGAAGCGGTATTTCGACAAATGATTTTTTTTGTTAATAATGGCGTAAAATTTAAGTCGAATTAGTACGATGCTAAGTCTGTTTCAGTATGATACTTGGTTAAAACAAAGATTTTGCAAATTTTAATTGAATTTGGCATCATTTTATTAAAGTTAAGATCATCAAATAGCTATGTTATTTTTGTAGTATCGTACTAACTTCATATGACTCTGTGACATTTTCAAACGTCAAAATAGATCATATATTTTTTGCTTATTTAAAGTGTGTTCAGAAGCAATTTATTAAAAAAATTCTCTTAGCACAGTACTAGTTACAAAATGTTTAAAATTAAGAAAGAGTTATTAAACTACTTTAAAGTTACCAAATTGTTAAGTAGTATCATAGGACTACTTTAACTCTATTCGAAATTTTACGCCATTTAGTTTAAATAATTTGCGATGACTTTAAACCGTTTTTTTTTTATAAACATATTTACGTTTGAATTTAACCTATTTGCATTCAGGTGTAGCTGATTTGCTTTCAGGTGAAACTTTTCTGCTATTTGGCTAGTTAAACTTGCAAATTCTATTTTAATATGTGAATATTAAAACGTTCCGTTAAAAACTGAGTTAACGGCAAAATATTTACATACTTCATTTTATTTTGAAAGGTACAGGCGTATATCTGCCTAAACTTATTTTTTACATAGTAATGCATAAGCTGTTTCGAACATATCATTTTCCATTTTGAGTTTTATTTCCTTGTTTTGATTAATTAATATGATGAGCCCGAAATAGTTTAAGTAGTCAAACGATAATCTAACAAAGCTTGCATGATGAAAAATTTTCAAAAAAAAAACTACCGCAAAATAGTGAATTAACGTCCAATAAATTTTAGAAAATACTTTATTACCAATGATTTTTGAAGGCATATGAGCAAAAAGGTTAATGATGTTAAAGAAATTAACGATCAAAAAGAAATGTAGGTATCACGAATTTGATCAAATTTCTTTTACCATTTAAAAGTTTATCACGGGCAATTATTATGCTGACTAAAAGCGACGAGAGCAAATCTGAAAAATGTGGAAATTCTTAAGTATAAATTAACTCAACCGATAAACAACAAAAATAATATGACAAAAGTCTGCTTACAACACAACATCTATAAACTTTAGTTGACAAGACAAACTCGTCTATAGGTCAAACTTTAACAAACAACTGCAATAAAAAAATTAGAGGTTGAGATATTTTAATGAAAGGAAAACAAAAATATATTGATCAAACACAATGGCGAATGGCTTCCTAAATTTATTGAACTGAGGAGGATACATCGAAAATGTTGTTCGAGAAATTTGAAAACAACATAACAATGCCAATATAGAAATAGTAACATAATACCGGACTATTATGTATTTCCCCCACATTCATATCGAATTCCGCTTTTATGGATTTTCTCTAACTTGTTGGTTTATACAAAGTGATTCTGCACCAAATTCTATTGAATTAATTCAAAAAATATATATAAACAGAAGATTGAATAGAGAAGAAACACTCAGATTATCAGCTTTCTTCTCAAACACTTGAAATGTCGAAGTCGAAACTACCGCCCGATTTTAAAGAGCCCCATCCCCCAAATCCATCTCAAATTTTTTTTTTTTAAGACGACGAGACAACAACGACTCCAAAGTCAAACTCCTTTCAACCCTAGCGAATCGAATTACATCTAATCTTCCGACAATCTCTTTCACTATTAGAATCCTGTGGATCTCTTGAAAAAAGCCCTTCAAATAGCGAGGCATTCAAAACATGAAAGCCAAGATTCATCGTCTTTTAGCATTTTTTCGTTTCAGTTTCTTTTTTTTTTTTTTTGTCAGCAGAGCAGCAGTAGTGGTACTCGTTTGAAGCAAAATTATTCAAATAGAATTTTCCCATAAATAAATTTTGCAATTTGGTTGTGCGAGCTTTAGAATCAGGGGCAAGTAGCAGAATACTATGCCTCGGAAGTTATGTGATAAAGAATGCCATTCGAAAGCCGAGGGCCAAGGGTATTTGGAACATAACTCTGTATGGAAACAAATATAAAATAAAATCGAGAGAGCATATAAAAAAACACACTTACAATCAAATTCGACATTTGGCGTGAAGCTCAAACATTTCGAAAATACACAGAAACCTTAGGTTTCATATGTAAATTGGTCAGTGGGATCATTCAGGAGAGTTTATTTAAGAAAAAAAAAAACTGATTTTTCAAGGAAAAAAGACATTTTGGAAATGATACCCCAGCTGGGATGATGGGACTATTACCTCAAGTAGGACCTTTTCTTATGTTGAGTGCGGCAACATAACTTTCTTTCAGTTTTGAAATTCATTTCATGTAGGTGACGCCCCGTTCGCCAATTCATTGAATTAACGGAAAAGGATATATTAGCCTTCAAGCTTTGTATATTTCATGGATGGTTAAATTTAAAACTGCCCAACAGTTTGGATAGTATTCTGTATTCAAATTTTCAAAACAATTTTTTTTAAATAAAATCAGAAGTTTTTTTTTTGAAAACTCAATATTTTGAACAAAAAAAAAAAACACTTTCGATTTTTGTGAAACTTGACAACTAAGAGGTTCTTTACACTGCCTTAAGGTCGTAGACAAAAATAGTTATTTTATTTAAAATGTAAATGCTAAAACATCATTTTCATAAATTTAATTTTTATCGAAAACGGCTGATAGAATTTTAATACAAATGGCTCAATTTTTATGACCTATCATTCGATAAGAAACAATTTAATTTCAATTTGTATACAGAAGATTCTAAGAAGTTTAAGAACAATACAAATCAGAAACCTTAAAAAATCTGTTTTTTAATTTGTAAAAAAGTTTAAACTTTTTCTAAAAATTCGATATTTCAAAAACTGGTGCATAATGCCTTTTGAAACTACAACGATTTAAAATTATAGTTCTTGCATAAATTTATATTTTTTTAGGAAAAGCATCCGTTTTTGAAAATTCATCTAGAATTTCAAACCCATCAGTGGCGACGCACGTCACTTGTATGGCCCCACTGTGTGTTTTTCTGTTGAATTGAGAAACATCAAGATATAGCTAACTCGCATTTGCTCGTTGGCCCAGATAGCCTCTTTTTGATGGGATAATAACGCCTGTCGCCTTCACAACCTCTTTATGCTCTTGAACATCCAGTTTTTGCCCCAACTCTTCCTCTACCAACTCTTTCACTTTGTGCCCCAATTTTTTTTCTTCTGATATGTTTTTTCTCCCCAAAGAAGAAAATCAAGTTAACATGTCTTTTTGTGCGATCTGTATGAAGTACACACACGGTACGTAGGCACTTGAAGTTCTTTCCTACATTATCCGTCCTTGTGATGTCCTGAAGGATTTCTTTTGCGCGAAAATTGTCGAATGAGAATTTCAAAAAAAAAAAATAAATAAAAAGGTCGAGACGAAAGGGAGAAGAAAAGGAAATAATTCCAATAAAGATAGCACTCTCGGAAAAAGTCTAATATTTGCTCACGAATCAAAAGTGACAATTTTTGACAGTTTTTAGCTGTTGATGTCCTTTTTGTTGATGTTCAAGGTTTTGGGTGTTTTTATTTTGTTGGTTTTATTTTTTTTGTGTATTTGTGTTCCATCATTTTCGCTGTCGCTTTTCCTATTATTTGCTTATTTATTTTCCTCTTGGCCCATTAAGGAAGTTTACTTTTCGCCAATGGTGTCTTTTTGTGTCTATGTGCGAGAGTTCTTGTTTTCCTTCTTCAGTTTATTTTTTTTTTGTATATTTTTATTAAGTCCTTTGGGAGGCAAGTGAAGGTGAAAATTTTATTTACTTCTTAAGATGAATACTTCTTCTCTCTTGATATTGGCGGAAGGTGTTTACTCAATTGACTTTTGTGCCTCCATTCGTCCCTACGCGCGCCAAACTGACGCCGCCGTCAAAGTCGCATGTAGTTACAACTGGAATCATCAAATTGAATTCATGTTTGGGGTTGGATGGTTAGTTTAACGATTACGAGGACGATGAAAATGAAGATGAAGATGACGATGATGATGATGGGGAAGCTGGGATTATTTGTAGGAATTCTTTGAATTCACCTGTTAACCAGAAATTAACAGATGAACTGCTTATGACAGGTAAAATTGTTTTTATGCTTCTGTTTTCTTCTTTTATTGTTTGAGTTGTAGATGGTTTATTTGATTTGTTCAGTGGTTAAAGTAGAATCTCGTTTAATATCAACTTTGTTTTCTTGTATGATATTGATTGTAAGTAAGACCATTTGAAATTAACAAAACTAAGACTTAACTTATACAAAACAAATAGTTTGTTATGTCTTTCCAAGCCAATTTCCAAGACGAAATTCAGATTTGAATCAAAGCTGCCATGACGAGCACTTTCTATCCAGGTAACATCGCTGGAGCTACTCCTAATTTAAATGTTCCTTAGTAGCTCTAAAATAGTTGAATATATTGCTCTAGTTCTATTTTAATATTAGTTGCAGCTGCTAGTAAATCTTAGAAAAAAAAAATTTAAAAGCGTTGCGCTCTATAAATATGCTGCTTAAAAATGTTAAGATCGATTATTAATTATTTAAATTTTTCTATTTGAGCTTTAAAGTAGCTTATAAGCAGCAAAAATAGTTGATTAAGTGCCTCTTTAGAGCAGCTGTGAGCTATTTAAGAAATATTTAGTTTTGTCTTGAGCAAAATTAAGTATAATTTTTTTGAAATAAATGAATCTAAGAGCTCCACAAAATTACAAATGCTATCTAGAAACCCAAAATACATATGAATAAGATTTACAAAAATAATATTTTTTTTCATCTAGATTTATTGTTGTTTTTATTAACTAAATCTAATTATTTTAGGGGCGCGTTGTAATATTTTGAAGTACAATATAAACATTTCTGATAAAAATGCACTCAGAAATTACTTTCCTCAATGCACAAAAAGCTATTAAAATATTAAGACACGCATATAATAGTTATAACTTTGTGTTTGAATCTTCTATTTTGTGCGATAGCAAATTATGTATTCTAAGATGTCTTACGAATACAAGCAACAATTGCTTGCCCTTTTAATATTTATTTATTATCTATTCACATACATACACCAATAAATATTGTAAATGCCAGTACTTTAAAAAAGCATTCAGTTCTTAGAACTAGTTTTAAAAAAACAAAGACTATAGCTCTAGAAGCGTTTTAAGGGCTAATATTAAAACTTTTAGCTTGTGGAGCAATCCTATAAGTTCGGCTTAGGAGCTAGAAAGTTCTCTCCATCTCAACAAATTTGCTTCAAGTTAGCTGGGTAGTAGCTTTAAGAGCACTGTTAGAGCATATTCTAAATTATTAAACATTAAAGGCCAGCTTTATAAGCGCCTCTAGAACATAAAATAAGCTAAAAATGTTTCTTGGGTACGAACATAAAAAGGTGGGTCCTGCATGTTTGTATCTCTCTGCCTTTATGTAAATCTTAAATATCACATACAACCAACAAAACCTAAAAATTAAAATAAGATGCATTATGAGTCGCTCTTATGCTTAAAAGGCTAATAATTTTAAAAGTGTTTTATATAATAACATAGATGTTATTAGAAAAAAAAAATTGTTCACAAGCATAAAATACATACATTTGACTAAAAAAAACTCTTCACTGGAAGAACAAACATTTTAAATTATTATTATAATTTTTTTAATAAATTTTTGTATTTAAATTTTAAGACATTTTTAACTTAAAATTTTTCTCTTCACACGTTTTTTTCTTTTTTTTTTTCTTGAGACCAAAGATAACGGTATCTCACATACGATTTTTTTTCAAATTTAATAAAACATGTTTATTTTTCTCAAAAACTGTTTCACAGATTTTTAATAAGAACAAAAATTATTTAGTAGCTATAGGTAATGAATTCCGAAAAATGTACATAAAGGCATATAAAACTTTGATAAAATATTTTTTCTTTAGATTAATTTCTACGATCTTTCATTCAAATAAAAAAATTGAAATTAAGATATTACTAACTGTACCATAGAACCATTATTTCGAATTTTGAATTTCTCAATATCGGCATAACAGATTTTAATGAAATTTTGTATGGAGGAGCTTCAACAATTAAAAACAAATAATTTTTGAAGAATTATGAATTCGAAAAAACGGGTCGATATTTTGTTAGGAAATTTAATTTTTATTCGCAAAGTAATAAAAACTTTAAGTTCGCGTACCTATACTTTTTTTGTAAAAATGTTTTCAAAATTTTGTATCTACAAGCTTGTTTTTTTAAGAAAACACTACCACGAATTATAATTTTACTTGTCTCAAAAATATTTATTTTTAAGACACTATTGTTTTAAAAAAAGTGCACAAATTGTAGCTTAGTCAAGGCTCATCTGCATTATCGGACTTGATTTTTTGAAAATGATTCAGAGACGTGTTTGATAATGAAAAAGTTGACTGAATTGTTTGCCAATTGTTTCTAGAAAGGTTACAATCAATTGTCGTAGAAGATAATGTGATTTTAAGTCATACGAGTAAGATACTTTTTTTTTTCTAAAAAGATATATATACAATATACTTATGTAAAATCGATGGTCTTTTCTAACAATTCAAGCATTGGAAGCCGAATTTAAACACTTTCGGTTTTATTTTATTTTCACGAAGTGAAATAAGGCCGAATGCTAACATTTGGCCTTATTTCACTTTCACAAATCGAAACGAGACCAAATTCATATATTTGGGGCGTGTCGCACAGTGGGCCCAAATGGCATTTTGAGTCTCAAAAATGCTTTTTTCGAAATCAATATGGGCGCTGAAATTTGTATGCAAATGAATCAAGAAAAAGTCAAATATTGTACAGCAATACAAATTTAATGGATTAAGTTGCATGATTTAAGGATATGGCTACCTAAAGTGGTCGCCACACTCTACCCTATTTGAATGGCCAAATGAAGAACGTCTTTAACAGAGTTTTCTTCGCGCGTTTTATAATGTGAACACACAAGTTTTATATATCGTTGGAAAGCTTGTAATTTGAGCTTTTCAAATCAATGAAAATAATTTAAAATATAATTTCTTTAATATATTTAATCATTTGTATTAACATGCTTTTTTTCCTTTGTTTTCATCTTTGATTAAGGTTTTAAATAGTTGCGCTGTCTTGCGCTACTCATAATTCGGTTATTTATTTTATTTTTTATTTGGATGGAATTATGGCTTTTCAAACTATGAGCTTTCAAAAGAAACACCCGAAAAAACTAAAGAAGTTGTGAACGACATACAAAACCAAATCAATGAATTGCAAGCTACCCTGTTTGATGAAAATGAAGAAGTTGTATTTCAACAACATGAATTGTTTTTAACAATGATCGACCGAAAAGTTGGACAGGTCTTAACGGAAAGAAGTTCTTGTTCTAAAAAAAAACTAAAAGAAATGAACTTATTAATAAAAGTGAAAGCCAAACCTAAAAATGAAAACGCATTCAGATACGGACTATCTACTCTACATGCTTGGAATCGTTGTATGTAATTGATTTTTCATACTCTAATAACCTTTCTTTTGCTAATTGGTCTTCAAACTTTATTGAGAATAAAAAAAGCAAAAAAGAGAAAAAAAGACTTGTTCAAATCCGTTTTCGAGCTGAATTAGGACTAGGTTCTGGCAACAGTAATGATGGCAACACTGTTAGGAGATTTTTTAAAAAATTTCAAAGTTCTGCCAACATAACAGGAGACCTAGAATTCATAAAAAGTTTTTTTTATGTAATTCTTCAAACACTTACATTTGGTTCGTCCAAAAATGCTCAGAAATTTGGTGAATATGCATTTTATATTGCACGCATTTATGTTGGAAAATATAAATGGAATTACATGCCCTCTTCTGTGCATAAAATACTGATTCACTGTGAAGCAATGATTCAGTTACCAACAGGTCAACTATCTGAAGATGCCCAAAAAGCACCTGACAAGGATTTAAAAAAATATGAATGACGCATTCTAGAACATCTTCACGAATATAGCAACAAACGAGGATGTCCTTCATCGCTTATTATTGACATCAGATCCTCTTATATCAAGTATAAGAAAACAAAATACATCTGAATCGAAAGACCTCTTTGAAGAAGCTTTACAGCTACTACAGAACTAAGAATTGTTCTTTATTTGCATTTGTATTTATTAATTTTAACCAATTATTTGTTGATTTTGTGCAAGGATTTTTTATTTAAATAAAGTTTTTTTTTTTTATTGCTTTAATTGTTTAAGTTTTGGTTGTTATAGTTTATTGTTAATATATTTATCTTAATGTATACAACCTAAGTAAAAAAAATAAATAAAAACAAAATTAAATTTTTTAACTTTGAATTAACGTTAAGTACTAAAAAAGAAAATGGATTTTAAAAGATTGTGTATTTTATGATTCATTATATACTCGTATCAAAGATAATATATTCCAAATTTTACTAAATTATTCCAAGAGACAAAAAAGTTACAGATTTTTGAGACGCCAAACTCAATTTGGGCCTACCAAGAACAAGCATACAGGAATTACTTAGAGTTGCGAGTAATTAGTGCTGTAGGTTTCTAGGTGTTCTCAAAGCATAGATATAAAACAAACATCGACGAAATTACAGTGGTTATGTGAAAGCTCTTCTCCTTGTATAAGACGTTGGGTTATGGTAAACTCATGAAGGTTATCTTGTCGAATCTTTCGGAGTACCAAACATTTCTCCTTTGTCATTATTCACATTCGAAATTATTTTACAAGATTACCGATATAATACATGTTCTTTCTTTTAAATGAGGTTGGGGACGAAATCGCGAATGAACAAAAAATTAATAATCATTCTCACTTCTGACATTCAAAACGTTACTTTTCGACATTTTTTACAATAATTTTTCATACAAAATACCATTGCCTTCTCAAATTATTTGATTCGTTCTTGTTGATTCTCATTTTTGCTATTAGGTAGGTTCACATTGACAAAAATATTTGAGCATGTGAACACATGATTGTAAAGCCTGAAGCAAATTTAATTCTCCATGAAACTCTGAAGCTGTGCACATCATATGAAAGTACATACATACATATATCAAAATAAGTTTTTTTAAGCAATAGCGGAAATTAAGGTGGATTTTATTAGATTAACATAAGTTTTCTGCAGACTTGGAATATAAAAATCAAGTCCATTTCCTCATCTGAGTTCGTCCACCATGCTCAAAATGCTAATGATATGTGATGTTTTGACAGCATTAGGTGTACTCTGTACTACACACGTCTAATGGTTAGTGCGTTAGACTGTAATGCGGAAGGTCTTGGGTTCGATTCTCAGTTGCTGCAAAAAAGTTTTTCAGAGATGTACTGCCTTTTGCGAGGAATTGAGAAATCCTCTAAGAGTTTCTCTTGTCATGAAATGTGCTGCTCATTAGCCGTTGGAAATCGCCAGAAAATTGTTAGTCCCGTCCGTTCCTGGTAGCACGCAGACAGGAATGGTTGAGAGTTGTAAATCACTAGGTCCTAGTTTTCTTCGAGCTATTGCACCACCAAATTTATTTATTTATATGGCGTGTGACTACGAAGGGTCACATCAAGCACTTATAAATATTTATTGCTTTTTTTATTTTTATCCCTAAAGAGAATCCTTAAAAAGTTTATTAATATTCCTAAGAACCCTAAATTACATTAATCCGTGGCAAACTTCTTATTTTGTACTACATCGTATTTTGTAGTTCATCGCAATACCAACACTGTTTTTGGTGCTTACAGTTTTGTTGTTTCCACTCTTCAGCTAAAGATAATAATCCAAAAGTTCTATGTATAATGACACTTGAGCATCGACGTTCCATGCTGAAATTAAATTCGTATTCTAAACGGAAACTCTAACTCGGGCGTTCGCAATGTATTATTTCTACATCCGCAGAGCATTTTGCATCCTTAAACCCCTCCTCAAACAAAAACCCTTCATGAGAAGTTAACCTCTAAGACAGCTTACAAGTTTACTTAATTTGCATATAATATAAATACACGAGTATGAACATATACATATACCGAAACCAAACTCTGAAGTAGCAAATTTTCACCATTGCTGAATGTTTAGACACGAATTAACATCTTAAGTTTGTAATTAATCTTAACTTGGATTTAGTCTTAAGCTTAGATCTTGGGGTAAACAACATCTTCAACATCATCCAAATAGCAGCAGCAGCAGCACACCCACCAGAAGAGCAGTATTCATTCCTTTCGATTCCGGTTGTAAAATTGAAAACAGACACAAGATAAGAAGCTATTTCACCCTATTTAGAAAATTTCCATGATGGAAATCTCCTGTCCGGACTACGAAAGTTCTAAGGGTGAATTCTGATTTTAGATAATTTTACGAAGATCCAAGACCGTGTAATATTTGTGTTTTTCGAACGCACGACCGCAGCGCATTCTTCATACATTTTACCTGGATCTGCATTTAATGAAATTAACCAACTCGACAACGGCGACGTTTTGAATGTAAAGAAGGTTTTGCCGGTTCCTTTCCTCGTAGTTTGCCCAGTTGCAGTTTGATTAGTTTTGCTTAGAATACTATGCTACCGCAATCAAGATATCTTTTGTGGAAGTTGGTAGAGGCATTACGTGCACCGCGTTAAGTGCACTTAATTGAACTGTTAATAACAGTAGCACAACGTGATTTCTAAAATTTGAAAGCGTTATTGTGACTTGATTTGTATTGCATTTGAATTTATTTTATTAAGAAACTTTGGCACAAGAAAACATTAACGGTTTTAAGAAATACTAAGTTAAGGGTTCTCCAATATGAATCTTTAAATTTGACTAAAACGAATCGTGGGTAAGATATCATTGATTTTTTTTGTATTTATTTACAAGATTGATGGCTCTTATACGAGTCTAATGGCATCGATTGGCTTTTGGACAGTTGTTGTTTGTGGATTATTGACATAATCCTGCAACTTAAGAAAACATCACAAGAAAAGAAGTTTAATCTAGTCAAATCGCACGATCTAGGTGGTTAAAAAACCCTTCCTCCCCTGCATTCGAAAACTAAGTTCGGAAATCGCTCGTGCAAAATGTCCATGTGACAACTAGCGCTCGTCCTGTTGAAACCACATTCAATTCTGGACAGAAAAAATTCTCTATCATCGAACGATAGGGCTAGCCGTTGTCGGTGATGTCCTGGTAAATGAAACTCTCAAAGAAGTGTAGACTGGTGATGCCCTCAGCCGAAAATCCACACCAATTAGTGAATTTCTCCGGATGCATTGCAATTTGGTGGATATCATGTGAATTGTGATCGTCCCGAATTCAAAAAATGTTGCTTGTTGACGAACTTTTTCATCCAGAAATAGATCTCGTCGGGGAATATGTTTTCTCGACCAATATTGCGGTCGATTTCAAACTACTCGAGAGCCCAAATAGCGAACGCACGTCGTCGTAGGTTATGGTCGTAAACTCTGAGCTTTTGGGTCAGTTGATGTTTGTATGAGTGTGGGCCCAAAACCTAACGAAAAGTTGGTATCTGCGAAATGCTGCCTTAATGCTCCTGCACACTCTAATGGGCAGTGGCGATATTTTCGGCATAACTTGCGTTTCGTTGACATACTGGTGTTAGCGGATTGTTCACTGAACCGGTGGTCGACTCGAATTTATCCACCACGTCGCGAAAAGTCCTTTCGGAAGGCCGATTATGGCGACCCTGAAATAGGTGAAGCACGCTTAATGTTGGTCAAACAATATACCAGTTTCGAGAACAAAATTTGGCAGGACAAACTTAATAAGCAAGAGCAAATTATGACAAATGTAGCTTCAACAATATGGTCGCAATCACCTGTCAAATTTTGAAATTTCCTATTAGAAAACTCTTTAAATACCTAGTCTTATTTTTATGGCAGGCTATGCATTCGTATAAAAAAAATCCAACTTGAGAAGAGGACAATATTAAGTCCCGAAATTCTGTCTTTAAAAACCAAAAATAAGGTTGCCTGGGGGGTCTGGGTCCCACGAACTTGCTCTTATGTTTGATTTTAAAATTGCCATAAGCAATATTGAGAAAGCCAAAATTCGAAAATATGGTTATATGGTGGGTACTTGCAGTAATATCTTAATTTAAATAATTTTTTAATCAAAATAATAATAAATAATAATAAATTTTAATAAAATAATAAAATAATCATAGAACTTAAGCGAAACAATTTTTAAATTTTTATAAAAATTCTAAGTGTCGTTTTCGAGAATAATAAGACTTTCGAAAATCATATTTTCCAACATTTCTACGATGGGTACTGATATTTTTAGATAAATAAAAAAAAATATTAACATGTTTCGAAAATGTCGAGCATGTAGTTTCAAAATATTGACTTTAAGAATAAAAAAGCTTTGAAATCAAAATACTATTTAAGCTTTTTAGGAGTTTAAAAATAAATAAAAAATAATAAATAAATAAAATTCAATTTAACAGTTTTGGATAAAATAAAAACCCAAAAAATCTTTCTAAGTAGGTACCATTATCTAGCTTTTACTAAAAGTTATTTTTACTTGCGACTTATACATAGGTACTATAAGGCAAGTTATGCATTCGTAAAAAAAATCGAACTCGAGATTTCGATCAAAGTTGACATTACGATGATATCGAAGACTAAAAAAGCGGGTCTCGCAATTCTGTCTGTCTGTCTGTTCGACTACAGCCTAAACGGCTCAGCCGACTTTCTTTAAACTTAATGATATTTTGATACCTATCACTTTTAATTTTTTCCCCCCACACGTTTTTTTCTTTTTTTTTAAGACCAAAAATAACGGTACCTGCCATACAAATTTTTTTCGAAATTTTATAAATATATTTTTTTTCTCAAAACCTATTCGACAGATTTTAAAAATAAAAATATAAAAAAATTGCATTAGGTAAAGCTCGGTACTGGTTAAAAACATTTTCCGAAAAATGGTTATTGAGGGCACCCCCCATGGAACCATTTTTTTTGTTTTTGATTTTCTCAAAAACGGTACAGCGGATTTTGATCAGTTTTTTTGCTAAAGCTCCCCAAAAACTTAAATAGAATTGTGTACTTAAATTTTCTAAATTTTTTTTTTGGATTTTTAAAAAAGACTTCAAATTTTTTTTTTTTCAAAACTCAATATTTCGAATACCCCATGCTAGATTTTTTTAAACTTGATAAATAAAAGTTTCTCAATATAATCTGCAAGATGTGAGAAAAAAAAATTATTTTACCTAAAAATAAAGGTACGAGTACCATCATATAAATGCTAAAAAATTAAAACAAAAATGGTTTTGAAAAATCGTATTTTTCTCGAAAACGGCGCCTAGAATTTTGATAACATTTTTTTCTTTCAATTAATTTTTACGATCTTAAATTTAATAAAAAAAAATTTGAAATTAAGATATTACAGCTTGCACCTATGTACCATAGAACCATTTTATCGAACTTTGAATTTCTCATTATCCACATAACGGATCTTAATGATTTTTTTTACAGAGAAGCTTCTAAAAAGTCTTAAGCACATTGAATTTAAAAACTTTAAAATAAATATTTTTTGAATTTTTGAAAAAAAAATTTTTTTTTTCTTTTTTTGAAAATTCGATATCTCCGAAACGACCCAATTTTTTTTTTTGTAAATTTAATTTTTATTCCAACAATAATAAAAACTTTAAATTTGCGTACCAAAATTTTTTCTTAAAAGCTTTTTTTAAGGAAACCACTACAACCACTTACAATTTTTGTTCTTGCATAAATTCATATTTGCATAGCATTCTGTTTTTGTCTCTTACTGCTAAAAGTATTTAAATTAATTTTATCTCGAGCTTTGTCTGAGAGCTAGAATTATCATTCGTGGTGAAGAATGAATCGTCTTCTTCCATTGATTTTACTCATTTTTCTTAACACTTCTGAAGATATGTCGCCATCTTAGTCTAGTTATTGCAAAAAAAAAAAAAAAAAACAGGCGACCATACCTCGAACTACAGCTTAAATTCGGTGATTCTCTAGAGGAGAAATTGAAATTTTTTTTTAGCTCCGAAACTGACGGTACCTCCTATACTCCCGCAATCGAAATCTTATTTATATCAAAAACGGCTCTAACGATTTTCATAAAAAAAAATAAATATGCTACTCGTATTATTGGCAAGGGCTATACATTTTGGGCAAACAAATTTTGGGAATAAACGTTATCTCATTTACAGGTCTAACGATCTTTACCAAAAATTTTGTACTTGAGCTCCTGTGAACTTAAAAAATTATGGTTCATAAAAATGTTCGAAAAAATATTGTTTGGGTTTTTAGAAAAAAAAAAACTTCTTGTAGTGAAGTCCGACCAGGATTGAATTCGGAAAAATAGCAAATGGATGGTACTTAATTACCAAAAGTCGATGCGAGTTGATCAGCACACAGTCACGGTTCAATCCATTTTCTGACCAAGATGAATGTTTTAAATAACTGTGAGCAACGGTTGACGAAATGGCTTAGGATGACCAAATGAAATTTGCACAAATTTAAAAACTTACGTAACTTAAACCACCGCCGCACTGTGGTCCAAAATGACTTTTTTCGTTGCAAAAATCATAACTTTTGAACACGTGAAGCTATCGCAATAATTTTTTTTTCCCTTAAAGGTAATTTCCAAGGCTATACAAATTGTGAATTTTAAGAAAATTACTTTACAGGGTGTTTCAGAATAATTGGTTGATGTAAGATTTTCTTAGAAAAAGGAGTTAACAGAATAAAGTCTGAAAGTAAACCTTTTAAAAACAGTCCTAAATTTTTAAAACTTTGTAAAAAAAAAGTTTTTGACTATTTAAGTGAATTCATAACAACAGTGGATGCTTAAAGTTAACGCACCAATTTCAGAAATATTTTTTAAGGAGTATTATAAAACAGTATTTTTTCATGTTGTGGGGCATCAGTTTATTCTATAAACTGTTTGACTGATATATTTTATATGAAACAGTGTAGGAAAAAAGTAAACGGACGAAAAAAAAAAATAAAAAAAAAATAAAATAGAATATAAAATTTATATTAACAAAATAAAATAGAATACATTATAAATATTTGTTTACAATTAACTACTATAGATCTAATTTTCAGAAAAAAATTAATCGGCATCGTTATCATTTTCAACAATTAATAGACCTATTAGTTCTGGGCAGTAACTCTTTTTCAGCTCATTTTTTGATCTAACGTGTCTTAAAGATGAAACAAGTGGATCTGATGATATAGCTAGCATATTAAATAAATCTTCATTTTGTCGTTTCCGTGAGACTTTGCATGTACGAGTATTTGAGTATCGATATCGCTTGTAGTCTTTATTCCTTGATTCCTGTGCTTCTTCTGAAAGCTCCCCGATTGGCAAAATTTGATGTCTTATAAGTTCGCCTCCATGGTCCAAAATTTTGTGCAGAGTTGGTGTCAGGAGTTTGTAGCTGTATTTGGCTTTTAAAAGATCCGAAGTGGTTTTGGTATACTCGTTGAATTTATCTACATTAAAAGATTCTTTAGATGACAGCGCATTTAAAATAACTTGCAGTTTCTTTTTAAGATCCTTGTCTACTCGGGTTATAGCTGACGTAAGTTCTGTATTTTCAAAAAATCTATATATATCCATTGTCATAGTTTATATATATCTCCATAATGTATATGCACAAGGATTATTTTACCTGTGAAATTTAAGCTTAACAATATGGGGTATCGGAAGAAAATTATTATTCCTACCTGTTTTATTAGATCATAAAATACGAGTAATAATCCAAAATTAAATAATTCTTTCAACTTTGTATATGGAGTAGGCAAATAAAGCTATTAATCCTTTTCTTTTGGCAAGTTAATCTATGTTAAGGTACTATTAGAATAAGATCAATAAATATTTACAATAATTTAAGTTAAGGGAAATTTATTCAAAGAGGGTCTTCAAAGTGGGCGGATTAAAGAAATTTAATGTTCAATAAAGTAATCAATAGTTTGTGTACAATATTTTATATTTTTTTTTTTTTTAATAATAATTGGCATTTGTATAAAAAGGGGCGTAGAAGTGGGCGGTTTTTTTTGTCAAAATCAAGATAGTAATAAAACGATTTTTAATTAAAAAGAAAATTTCACGTTCTCGACTATTTTAATAATTAAAATAATTGAAATTTTCCATAAGGGAATTTGCTTTTAAGACCAGAAGGTCAGCAATGGGAACACGACTTTTTTTAAACAAATTACAATTTCTCTGAAGGTTGCAAATAGTTGCAGCTACAATTTTGTATATGGTTGAAGAAATAGTTAGGGTAAACTATCATGGTCAATTTTCTGCGCGAACTCGCGAGTATTTTTTTGTAGCTCTATTCAAACCGAAAAAATCTGCCAAAAAAGGGTGTTTTTTGTTTAATTTATTAAAAATATTAAATATTTTTTTATTTTTTTTTTAATTAAAATTTTGATTTACGCACAAATAATACAACTAGAATAAACTATAGAAAATTAATATTTTACATTTAATATGCCAAAATTTCAAATACGAAAACAAAGAAGTTAGTTTTTTCTGCTTTTTTTTAACTCTAGAACGAAATTGACCAACTTTGAAAAGCTCTATAAGTCAAACTAGTTAGCGCAAAATTTTTTTGTTTGCTGTTTTTGAAGCTCTGTTTATATTTCTATTAGAAATAAAAAACAAAACTTTAAAAATAAAACATCGAAAATAGTATTTTTGCCACGAAATTTTCCTTTTCGGACCACAGTGCGCCGTTTGCGAATATTTACTAAACATTTATGTATATTCGACTCACAGACTTCAACCACAAGAGCAGGTTCTTGCGATCCAGTCGTGAATTTCATTTGTTTGTGTTTGAAAAATGTTTCGTGTCATATAGAATTAATACGAGTATTTAAATATTAAATTTGCTATTATTCAAATCAAAAACTTACCTCGTAATAAAAATTAGAATTTTTCCAAACACCTCTTAAGGGCAATACTAGAGGAAAGTAACTTAGGAACAGCAATTAGGATTAAACTAGAAACATATTATTCAAGCACACAATTGCTGTATATTTCCCATCGATATCCCATGAACTATAAATTTTCCTTAATGGATTTTTGTATCTCAAACAGAAAACTCTTATAAAAGCTCACACAGGTATCAGAAGTATGAATTTTCATCGCGGTGTTTTTCGCTTAAGCAGCACCGTCTTTTTAAGACATTTAACCTGGAATATCGTTTTAATCTGTAGCTCATATAAGGAATTTGCCTTTTCCTTTATTGCTTCTTACCATGATCCACCAACTACCGATTATATGCCCCCCATGGGGCATAATTAAATAATGTCACACCGCGCATTAAACTAATAAAAGCGACACTATACATGCGATATCAATTAAAATTTGTTCGCCTTTTTGCGAATGTAATATATGCATGCAGATATACTCAACATGCCTCGAGGACTCCCAGTATAGGTATATTATAATGTAAATTTGAGAAAATCACATAATTACCTCAAATTAAGCTCCACAATAAGATATTACCAACGAACGACAAAACTATATACCCACTCGTAGTAGTGTGTGCGGTGTGATTCTGAGAATGGTATAATTAAAAACAGTTTACAAACATAATCCACGCAAGGATTGTAGCTCACGTATGCTGGCGGGAGGTTGGTATGTGCCGACGACGACGATAGCAATGGCTATAGAATCAAAAGTCACCCACTCTATGCTTTGGTACTTTTCTTTAATTAATCGAGCCCAGAGAGTCAAGGCTGATGGTGATGGGGTGGATGAGGTCTTACTTCGCCATTTAAATGTAAACAACTGTAAGATACATTGCTGCATATAAATATCTGACGACTAGACCCTCCGCATGCCATATCCGGTTTCTTAATCCCGATGTGTACTTTATAACCAACTTTTAACGGCTACGTTTCTACCCTTTATTTTTGCATAATTAATCTTTAGCTACATGACCTTCTATGTATCTATAGAGAAACAAACTTCCAGTGATACCATCAAGTCGAGCGTTCCGGAGTAATTCTATATTCAACTCTCATACTCGTTTGTCCTCGAAATTTACAATTCCAGGCAAATTAACGTCATTCAACTAATTCCGCTTCCATTTTGCTAAAGACAGTTGTGATACACCCAAACACACGAGTTTATGGGACCCCCAACTAATATCAACCATTAGATACTTAAGTATATTAAATGCTAAGTGCGTCAACATGTGTGTGTGTGTGTTTCTGTCAAAAAGGGTTAAGTTTTGGGTTAACTGGCGCCCGGGCGGCAACCATCGAGTAAAAGAAAACAAAATAAGAAAGAGCCTCTGAACTTCATGAAGCCACACACATAATACCTTGTGCGTGATCCATGGATAACTGTAATGTTGCTTCTTACTAATTCCTTGAGTATTTATGGGATTTATTAACGGAACATTATAATGTCGAAAGACACACACATCCGTATCCATACAAAAAGTGTGGATAGGGAAAGAAATTTGTCTTTCTCTGTGACAGTATAGCCATCCTGCTAGTCGGTGAATGTTCCTGCAGAGTAAAGGATTAATTTCTTATAAGTGGGGAGACGAATAGCTGCGGGATATAGGGAAGGTTTGGCTATACATCGGACTGTTGCGTCCTATTCATGTGGAAGGATCTCATATGCGTGTGTGCCTTAATTATTTCAAATGACACTTTAACTGTTCGGAAATGTGCTCTTTTTTCTTCCCTCTCCCCTAGTTTTACTTACATACTTACTTGGTATTCGGACAAAACGGATTAGGATTGATATTAATACCATTAAATGGGTAGTTTGGGCAACGACACGCACAATTGACAAGCACTTACGTGTGTGCTGTGTTTCCCTTTTTTCCCTGGCCTTTTCGAAAGATTCCGTGTTTGTAGTGCTATTACTCGATGTGATTAATTTTACATCATTTGGTCTATACTTCTATTACGGCGTATAATTGAGCTTCTATCGTTAAAACAAATCTAGATGAATCGAGCAAATCAATTCTTAAGTAGGACAACAACGTTCTGCAGTTGAATGAAAATGAGCGAAAAGTTAACGATCCGTTAGGTGGGCAACTAACTATAATTACAAGGCATTTTTGGTCTTAGGGGAAACTTTTCTAGTTAGCTATCCAAGTGTGTCTCGGAAGTTGTAAATCAGGACAGAAGTATTGGCCTTTACTATAAATAAATAATTTTCAGAAAGAAAGGTAAACGTTGAGCAGTTTCAATTTGAAACATTTGAAACATGTCCAACAAAAGTCCCGGCGCGCGGTGCGTTAATCTTTGAGGCAATAGTGGATTAAAGTGAGACAATTATGTCCATCAGAAAGGCTCTAGGGCAAGGCAAATGTGTGGGTTGAAATCTGTTTGTTGAATTAAAGCTCAATTTAAATTTTCAACAAAACGCTTAACTAAAACTGTTTTTCATTGAATCCAGCCCTCCTTCTCCTTTCAATTCTTTATCAATTTAAATCGTCTGAATTCAACTGAAAACCTGTTAAAGAACAGCAGGATAATGCGCGAAAAGCCTAATTTACAGTTGTTTCAACATTTCCATCAACGGATTACAACAACCCAACCAAACTCGAACGTTAATCAAAAATGTATATTGCAAGGTACTTATGTACATAAAAACAAAAAAAAAATGCGGATCACTTTTTATGGGCAATAAAATTGCCATTTGTGTTAATGTACCAAAGTTTTGAGAACATTTTTCGAGAAAAACGCAAATCTGATGACTACGGAAACACTCCTCCGCACCATAATTCTTATCTAATCGCCTTAAAACATCTTGACACCTGTATAGTCAGCCCTTCCAAATCCTCCGTACAACCTAGGTATAGATAAGTACACAGGAGGAGTCATTAATCTGCAATTGGTACACAAACATCAGCACAAAAACCCGAATTTATACATTTTTTTTTGGCTTCTATCTAAAAGATTGAAAATAACTTAGCAAAGTATCGAAATGGTGTTCCTTTCCACATCAGCATCCTCGCCGTTGTCATCATCGCCAATAAAGGTGGCGCGACGGGCGCTATGAGTTTGCATTGGCACACTTCATGGCATAGGCCATACAACAGCGGCTTTATCCTTCAAAGATTTATAGGTTTCCCGGTTTTCTTTTTTGTTATTTATTTTCATTTTTATTTTTTAAAGGATTCCTGATGATGCTCTCCTCTTGGCACAAATAAAAGTGATGAACGCCTTTCGAAGAAATAGCTGTTGAACGAAATAAAAAAAAATTAAATGAAAATTGTGCGCGGGTCTCACGTGCTCTAAACGACTATTAATGTGATTTAGAAACAGGAAACTCTTCAGATGTAGCTTACGCCCTTTTTCGTACAGAGATAATGCGCTGCGCTGACGATAGCAAGGAATTCTAGGGATTTCTGGTCTCATAAGCTATATCCCACGAAGAAATAAGTTCGACAATGAATGATTCATTTTCGATAGCTCAACGCACACAAGTGGGGAAGTCTTGTGTTTTTTTTTTCTTCTGTTAGTTAACGAGTTTTGAATAATATTGAGGCCACTTGGCATGTTTGAATAAAATTGAAACAGTATTTTGAATATTTTTGCCTGTGATCGGAATTGAAAAATAATCGCATTAGAAAACTTTCCGCTAAAAGGTAGAGAATCCATTTGAAATCTGCTAAGCCAATAACAAAAATGCATGACAGTTTCCCACATAATTGCTCTATTGGATTTCCTTTTAATATCTTATCTTCCAATTGGAAAAATCACAAATATGTTTGAAACAAATGATGATCTTATATCATTCAAGCCGGTTTAGGGTGTTGATGAGTTTCAGAAAGCTATAGCCTGCAATGTGTCAGGGTACATTTAAGTCATTGAAGAAATGTCTGCTTATTTGTAAGCTTAATAAAAATGTTTCTTTCAATTTGACAATGCTTTTTGTTCTTTTACCGCAGCACTTAATTTTCAATATAACCAAAAAACGTTAATGTGTTATCTTATTTTTGTAAATATGTCAAGGTATTAGGCAAAGGTATACAAATAATTTTTTTCATTTATACAACAAAATGTTTGTATAGTAGATAAATTTAAAATTTTCCCTCAATTTTAATTGAAATAACAAATTTAGTTTTTAATATTTGACTGCAACAACATTTTTGTCAATAGCTAATATCTCTATGTATACGTTAAGGGAACTTTGAAAATTTGGTGATTTGTTTAGACAAGTGGTTAGTCCATGATTTTTTCAAAATTCTTAAAAATTCAGTAAAATCACTTTGGTTAGAAATATTTCTAGAACCAGACCTCGCTGAGGATTCTGGTTTTCTTCTGTGGATAGCTGTGGAAAATATAACGGGGAAAAGCCGTGCATCTTAAATGGCTTGGTTTCGGAAAAAGTGCCAACCAAAGATAGTAATAGGTAGTTGGCGCCCGAAAATCCATAAAACCAATTTGGGCCGGCATATTTCCAAAACCAGAACAGTTAGGAATTTTTCGTTTGGATGCGTAAATAGGAACTGAATAGACCTTTTATTCGATGTGTGTCTCGAAGCGCTTGGAGAACATTGAAAATTTGGTGATTTTTTTAGACAAGTGGTTAGTCCATGATTTTTTCAAAATTCTCAAAAATTCAGAAAAATCACTTTGGTTCGAAATATTTCGTGAACCAGACCTCGCAGAATATTCCGGATTCCACCTGCGGATAGCTATGAAAAATTCAACTAAGGATTTTGGAAATGGAGCCTCTTACAGGGCCTGGTTTCGGAAATAGCGCCAACCAAAGATAGTAATAGGTAGTTGGCGCCCGAAAATCCATAAAATCACTTTGGGCCGGCATATATTTCGAAAACCAGACCAGTTAAGAATTTTTCGTTTGGATGCGTAAATAGGAATTAAATAGACCTTTCATTCGATGTATGTCTCGATGCGTTTGGAGAACATTGAAAATTTCGTGATTTTTTTGTCCATGATTTTTTCAAAATTCTCAAAAATTCAGTAAAATCAATTTAGTTCGAATTATTTCGAGAACCAGACCTCGCAGATTATTCCGGCTTTCACCTGTGGATAGCTGTGGAAAATTTAACTAGGGATTTTGGAACCAGAGCCTCTTACAGGGCTTGGTTTCGGGAATAGCGCCAACCAAAGGCATTATTACGTAGTTGGCGCCCGAAGATCCATAAAATCACTTTGGACCGGCATATTTCGAAAACCAGACCAGTTAAGAATTTTTCGTTTGGATGCGTAAACAGGAATTAAATAGACCTTTCATTCGATGTATGTCTCGATGCGTTTGGAGAACATTGAAAATTTGGTGATTTTTTTAGACAAGTGGTTAGTCCATGATTTTTTCAAAATTCTTAAAAATTCAGTAAAACCACTTTGGTTAGAAATATTTCTAGAACCGGACCTCGCAGAGGATTCTGGTTTTCACCTATGGTCAGCTGTGGAAAATATAACCGGGAATTTTGAAAAGCGGTACCTCTTGCATGGCTTGGTTTCGGAAATAGCGCCAACCAAAAACATTGTTAGGCAGTTGGAGCTCGAAAATCCATAAAATCACTTTGGACGGGCATATTTCGAGAACCAGACCTCGCAGAAGCTTTTCGTTTGGATGTGTAAATAGGAATTGAAAAGACCTTTCATTCGATGTATGATTCGATGCGTTTGGACAACCTTGAAAATTTGGTGATTTTTTTAGACAAGTGGTTAGTCCATGATTTTTTCAAAATTCTTAAAAATTCAGTAAAACCACTTTGGTTAGAAATATTTCTAGAACCGGACCTCGCAGAGGATTCTGGTTTTCACCTATGGTCAGCTGTGGAAAATATAACCGGGAATTTTGAAAAGCGGTACCTCTTGCATGGCTTGGTTTCGGAAATAGCGCCAACCAAAAACATTGTTAGGCAGTTGGAGCTCGAAAATCCATAAAATCACTTTGGACGGGCATATTTCGAGAACCAGACCTCGCAGAAGCTTTTCGTTTGGATGTGTAAATAGGAATTGAAAAGACCTTTCATTCGATGTATGATTCGATGCGTTTGGACAACCTTGAAAATTTGGTGATTTTTTGGACAAGTAGTGGTTAGTCCATGATTTTTTCAAAATTCTTAAAAATTCAGTAAAACCACTTTGGTTAGAAATATTTCTAGAACCGGACCTCGCAGAGGATTCTGGTTTTCACCTATGGTCAGCTGTGGAAAATATAACCGGGAATTTTGAAAAGCGGTACCTCTTGCATGGCTTGGTTTCGGAAATAGCGCCAACCAAAAACATTGTTAGGCAGTTGGAGCTCGAAAATCCATAAAATCACTTTGGACGGGCATATTTCGAGAACCAGACCTCGCAGAAGCTTTTCGTTTGGATGTGTAAATAGGAATTGAAAAGACCTTTCATTCGATGTATGATTCGATGCGTTTGGACAACCTTGAAAATTTGGTGATTTTTTTAGACAAGTGGTTAGTCCATGATTTTTTCAAAATTCTTAAAAATTCAGTAAAACCACTTTGGTTAGAAATATTTCTAGAACCGGACCTCGCAGAGGATTCTGGTTTTCACCTATGGTCAGCTGTGGAAAATATAACCGGGAATTTTGAAAAGCGGTACCTCTTGCATGGCTTGGTTTCGGAAATAGCGCCAACCAAAAACATTGTTAGGCAGTTGGAGCTCGAAAATCCATAAAATCACTTTGGACGGGCATATTTCGAGAACCAGACCTCGCAGAAGCTTTTCGTTCGAATGTGTAAATAGGCATTGAATAGACCTTTCATTCGATGTATGTCTCGATGCGTTGAAAATTTGGTGAATTTTTTTAGACAAGTGGTTAGTCCATGATTTTTTCAAAATTCTCAAAAATTCAGAAAAATCACTTTGGTTCGAAATATTTCGTGAACCAGACCTCGCAGAATATTCCGGATTCCACCTGCGGATAGCTGTGAAAAATTCAACTAAGGATTTTGGAACCGGAGCCTCTTACAGGGCTTGGTTTCGGAAAAAGCGCCAAGCAAAGATAGTATCCAGATCCAGTCCCACTACCCAGTACTGAAGAGATTAAGAAAGCCATACACAAGCTCAAGAATAACAAATCCGCTCGGATGGCCTACCTTCGGAACTCTTTAAGTATGAAGGAGATGTCCTGATAGGGTGCATGCATCAGCTCATCAACCAAGTGTGGGAGGAGGAAAGCATGCCCGACGACTGGTCAAATAGTTCCATATGCCCAATCTACAAAAAAGGCGATCCTATGTCCTGCAAAAACTACAGGAGCATATCCCTGCTTAATGTTGCCTACAAGTTCCTATCCACCGTACTATGTGAGCGTCTAAAACCTTTCTGCAACACTATAATCGGCACGTACCAGTGTGGCTTCAGGCCAGGCAGATCAACGATAGACCAAATCTTCACATTGAGGCAAATCCTTTAAAAGACCAACGAATTTCAAGTCGAGATCCATCATCTTTTCATCGACTTCAAACCCGCATATGATAGCATAAGTCGCCAAGAACTTCTATTGGAGATGTCGGAACTCGTGATCGTAACTGATCCAGCTATGCCGCATGACGTTACAAAATACGCGGTGCAACGTGCAAATTGGTAACAGCTCATCCGAGCTATTCCAAACGTGCACAGGGTTCAGACAAGGAGATGCGCTATCATGTGATTTCTTCAACCTAGTCCTGGAGCAGATATGCGCAAGAGTGGTGTTAACCTGGAAGGCACTATTTTCAACAGGTCTTCCCAACTGCTTGGATATGCGGACGACATCGATATCATCGGCCGCTCCAAGCGTGCTGTGCTAGAAGCGTTCACAGAATGGACAACAACGCTCCAGCCAAGAAAATCTTCGAGTCCAAGCCCCCAGGTTCGAGACGATGAGGAAGACCGAACCTCCGCTACAGGGACCAGGCGGTTATAGACGCAAGAGCGCTTGGTCCCGACGACTGGAGGGAGCTCCAATCAATTTTACAAAAACAAAGATGTCATTATAGCTTAAATGCTTTTATTTTCGGTTAAATTGACAAAAACAAATAAATAAAATATTTACAATATATATTTTTTGTAGATACAACAAACTTCTTGTTACAAGAAAAATTTTAGATGTAACTAATACATATCTCTATTTTATTTTGTTTTATTAACAAAATTTGGTAAATATGACAATATTATTTGAAGTGCATATTTTGTAATCTGACAAAAAGTCATGTAAAATTTAATTTTTTTTTTTTTTTGAAATCACCAAAATCATTCATTCGTAGATATTAATAAAATTTAATCAAAACTATAAAATTGTTTTGTTGAAATTCAACAAAAACGTTCTCATCAATATGACCTGGGAATTTATTTTCAGTGTATGCAATGTGCCTAAATTAATTACAAAATTAATTTATATTTTAATGCCTAACCCACCAATCCGTTTCAAAGATTATTAAATTTTGTTTTAACATTAGTCGCAAAAGAGCCTATATTCTTCATCTATGGGCTACACTTTAACAAAATTCTGCGTAATAGGTATAGGTAGGTACTTAGAAGTTTTTTTTTTATACATTTGACTAAACATTTTTGTATACATAAACCTACATAATAACAATTTAAGCAGCCCCACCCATCCCTTAAGCTCGATTGAACAAAACCAACTTTCAGTTTAAGGCCGTAAGGAACAAAAAAAGTTATTATACAAATAACATAATTCCATTACCTAACCTCCTTCCTTTATTCATAATCTTCCTCTGCGAACGTGTTGCTTTCGAATATTGCCTCATAAGGCCCATTCCACAGCTTGAACAAGGACTGTTCGCAAAAAAATGAAGTAAAATTAATCAATGAAACCAAGAACCGTACAGCAAAAAAGCAACTGGTGTGATTCCGAGGACCGGAAACAAAGCGAAATTTAATAATATGACGATAGAAGCAACAGGACGAAAAAATCGAAATACTCATATACCAACCAGCCTTGGTATAAAAAAAATTAACAAACTGTGCAAAGAATAAAAAAAACACACACACACTTCTTCTTAAGCCATTTCCATTCGGAAAATCCTACCGGATCCTCTTACCAATCCTCTCAACGGAAATTACACCTCAATTATTATACTTGCTGGCCGTTTCCACCGCGAGCTGGAGTTGAAATAAAACGCTCTTTCGCCAGAGAATACTCAACCAGAACCAACAACCCAAGCAACCAACCAACCAACAACAGCGCTGCATCCATGAATATAAGAAAATCCCTGTCAGAAAAAAAATAATTATCATTACTATTAAAAGGATAATCCCTTGAGTTTTTTTTGCTTTTTTATGTTTGCTTTACGTTTTCCTTCCGTTCGGTTTCCTGCCGCTAACACACTCTTTCGTCCGATTTCTTTTTTTTTGCTATTTTGTATCCTTGTTTGGAGCCGTTTTTGATCCTTCGTCCTTTGAATACTCGAACGTCGTCGTCAGCGGCGTAGTTTGGTAGGTATTCCATTCGACTGATAATATCCTGTGGCACACTCGCTCAGCCAGGTGGAGATGAAAGCATATTATGACGCTTAAGGTGGGGCATCCATATTCTAGACAAAAAAAAATGTTGGCCTGGGAAAAAAGGAGAACAGATTAAAAGACGAAGAAAAATACACGAATGCAAATGTGAAAGCGAGCTCATCATCATCCTTAAGTTATTACTGTAATTAAACGCCGCTAATAAACCATCCACCATCTTGATCTGAGAACTGAGAGTGCGAGTCTTGAACACTGAAGGTGCTGAGGCTGCTGACGATGAATGCTCGAGGCCGCATTAACAAAGCAAGTGGAAGAAAATGGTGTCGTAAATGAATTTGTCCTTAAGAAAAAAGACCGAGGATGTTAATTCTTAAACGACTAGAAGTGTGATGATGTGAAATTTGTTAAGCGTTGTTCGTGTTTCTTTTTTCGGAAATTTACGGCAGGATTAATATCTTCATATAATTATTTTTTTCGAAATTGAATTGTTGCCCTTGTGGTGGTAGGTATATATTTCCTAAATTAATATTTTAAGATTTAGCAATCAGGAGCTTTATGACGATTTGAAATTTAACTTACCTAGTATAAAAATTAAATTTAAATAAAAATTTAGTACTCTATTTAATGCTTGCACATAAATAATTGAGACTTAGAAAGTATGATTTAATAAGCACTTTTGATTTCTGAAGATTAATCATTGATAGCTTAAAATAAGCTTGTGCATCTTCAACTTCAACGCGCCTTGTATTTAAATTTCAACAGCTATTTTGCTTGTAATTATTTAAGTTGTACAAATTGAATTACGTAAACCAACTGATATCTTATTCTAAGCCAAACCAGAAACAAAACATGAAGAATGTATTATGTTAATAACGCACTATAACTTTTATGTTTCTGAAGTTGCTTTTAGGCTTATCGAAGTCCAATGTTATCCCGAAAAAAAACTTTTGTTAACTTTATACCATTTTTATTAATTTACTTAAAGTCTCTCTGTCTACAGTCCGAAGTAGAGAAGGGCCTGTGGTAAAGGATCTTATGTTAAAATTATCTATTTTATTTAAGACCAACTCCATTGAACTCTAATGCAGTAAAATAGAATTGTTTTCATTACTTTGAGGAATGGAACTTTTTTTCTGATCTTGTTTTTATTTTCAAAATTATAGGTTTTTATTTCCAATATGCAATGTGGCTTCAATAGGCACTTAAATCGGTCATTGGAGAGGTTTTTGACAATGAGTAATTTGGAAAAGATTGTATCCCTTATTTGAAGACCTTTTTATTTGGCGTAAATATCTGCCCACCGAGCGCAACGAGAGCCTGATCAAACGTCCAAGCCTGAGTGCGTCGTTTTTCGTCATGTTATCCGCTGAGTTACAAATTTGGAAATTTTTTCGCGATTTTTGTCTTAAGTTTGTCAAGTTGTAATGCCATATGATTTTTCCATTTACATTTGCATGATTATCAAATCGCCGATTCCCCTTTGCAGTAGTCCATTTTTATTTTTGGATTATCCAAAATGCAATTTTATAGACTGGTATTTTCCCTAACCTATGGAAATTGGCTAATCAAAAACAGTCAAAAACATTGTTGTACCACTGCTTTTATCAACATTGCTTATGATATGCGTCTGGCCTTGGATAAGGACCATTTGACCTTCCTGATTTTTTTTGATTTTTCGAAAGCCTTCGACACCACTGATTATTATATCCTTTATAATAAATTGCCGAAGCTTTATAACTTTTCTTTAACTGAAATAACTGTTATGCTAGCGTTCTTAAAAATGTGGTTAGTAATAAATTTGAATTTATTGTAAATTTTCAAAAATAAATAAAATAGAATAACCTTTTTTTTTATATTTTTGTGATAGAAAGCAAGCTTTTGTGAAGAATACTAGTGAGTTTTCTATTGAGTAAGAGGGACGCCCCAAGAATTAATACTTGGATCTTTGCTTTTCTCCCTCTATATAAACAAGCTCCGCTCACTTATTTCATCTTCATCTACCCAAATGTATGCTGACGATGTTCAATTGCTTAGAATATGACAGCTTGAATTCGGAAAGGACTTCATTGTGGTCAATGACTTGCCGGATTCATCCGTAATTTACTGGATTCATTCATCCGTAATTTGCCCAATTCGTCCATGAATTCCCAGATTAGTCAGTGATATGTTGGATTCGTCCGTGATTTCCCGGATTCGTCCGTAATTAAACAGATTCGTCCGAGATTTGCCGGATTCGTCAGTAACTTGTCAGATTTGTCGGTGATTTGCCGGATTCATCCTTGATTTGCCAGATTCGTCCGTGATTTGTTAGATTCGTCTATATGATTTGCTAGATTCACCAATTTGAATAGAACCCCGATAAGCCGGCGAGCGAAACCTCAGCCTTTAACAAAAGTACATCACAAAATTGTTGTACAAATCTTTTGGACCTCAGCGACTTGGAGGAGCTCTCTGACATTCTAAGCAAAATCATGTTAAAATTCGTTAATGATACCAAATGGCTTGAGAATTCCTGATCTATGAAAACCGCCTTCAACTACAGTACGATAGTGTAGTACGAACGAAAACGACAACGACGCACGTGTTCATTGTGATGGTAGCAGCACTAACGGAGAATCGGCACCTCGTCTATACACCTGCGGTTGCCACTCCTACGTTGAACACGAGCATCAGTGAGTCGATGGGGCCACCTCTACCTATGATTGGTAAAATCCTCTTTGGTATGGAAACAGCCTCTTCGACTTAACTAACGACCAAACGAAACGAACATATACAACAAATACTGACTTTTCAAACTCATCTACCAGACGTTGCAAGGAGCCACATGCTCCTACAGGCCTTGTGGGGGGAATGATTGCTCAAGTAGAGGTAAAGGAAAGGAATACCCTTTGAGAAGGCGTATACCTCTCCCTAGCCAGGCTATTAAGTGACGATAGAAATTTCAATACTTTAGAAATACCCTCTGACATTTCAGGCTTAAGGTTGCTGTAACCCATCTATACCCTCAACGGGCTTGATCGACATAGGATTATCATAGGTTACAATACAAGGGGTGACAAATCCTAGGGTATCAGAATGGATCCACATTGATCTAAGTGTGACGGCAACAAGATCAACTGTCAGCCCACTAACCTAACCTAACCTAACTCAACCTACTCAACTAAAGATTCGTTTAATGCTCGCCAAAATACTGGTTCTACCAATGTTATCATTCGAGTACGAAATTTACTTTGACTGTGGCTTATAATAGCACTATGTAAGAGCATTACCGGTAACATTTATGTATATGAACTTAAAAGATATGACAGCATCTCTAATTTTTGAAGGCAAATCTCAAATATTTTGTTAGATAATCTTTTACGCCTAAGTACCCTCTTCAACCTTACGCAAACACACCAATCCGATTGATAAGGATTTTGTTCCTCAGATACATCCCAAACAATAATTCATCCGCGATATAAATTTTTAACTTCCGGGAGACAGTTTTTCATTAGGTAATGCTACTCGCCTCTGGAACATTCTGCCAAGGCATTTTAGGAAAATGAGGGGCGAATTTTTACTTCGGAGAAAGTTACTTGTCGTCATATAAAACTTCTTAAAGTATTGTAATATTTTTGCTAGGTTCGTTAAATAAAACTTATCACTCTTTTTAGTATTTCTTCTTTATTTACACTTTCCAATTCAAAACAGTAAATCTCAATTTATAATCAGCTCAAATACTTTTATTCAATACTTTTGCACACTTTCACAATCCAAAATCAACTGTGTCTTGCTAACCGTGAACACTCCCTTATATACTCAAATTAGTTGTTCTCGAAAGTTCTTGTCTTGGAATGTTCTAGATGATTGGAATAAGGGGAAATACATTTGACATTGGAAAAGAGCTTTTGTTTCTTCCAGAAATTAGATATGTAATTTTCCAACAGATGGCGCTGTAGTAGTATAAAGCTCTGTTCACAACAGTATTTTTTTTTTGTTAATTTTTATAAATTTTAACATTAGATAAAATTTGAATTTTTTTGTTTAAAAATGAGACATACATATGCGTATATTATATTATGTTTATAAAATCTTTTTCTTAATAAGGTCTATTAGGGTAGCCTTTTATTTTACTCGTACAGACCAATAGAAGCTGTAAACTAGATTATAATATAGCATATCTTACTGTTTTTAGGTAAAATAAATAATTAAATACAAAGAATATCCAAACTTCACCTACAGTTATAAATCTTAGTTACTAAACTTTGCTTTCATAATGTTCGAAATATTCACCCAAAACTATTGATCTAACGTGAACAAACGCTCTACTAAATCTTGATTCAAAGCGTGACAAACGCATTAGCCTATTATTTATTTATTTTTTAAAATTTTGTTTTTATTTGTTTATTTTTTCATGTATTTTTTATTTTTTATTTAGCCTATTAACCTGAAAATTTAACCGAACACTTTTCTTTCGATGTAATTATGGATTTAACGTAGTTCTTCGTTTAACGGTTTTTAAAAAATAAATTTTTGTATATATGTAAAATGTTTAAAACATTTTTAAGAACAAAGTTTTGTATATGCCAATTTTAAGTTTTTATTTCTGTGAAAACATTATTTAAATTAAAAAAAAAATTATCAACCTTATATTTTTTCACAGATTTGAACACATAAAAATATAAAAATATTTTTACAGTTGAAGCCAAAAAACTGATCAAAATAAGTTGTGCCTTTTTTGATCAAATCAAAAGAAATTAACAAATCATTTTTCGAATTTTTTATTTTGCAACCAAGTAGTTCTTAGATTTTTTTTAGAACAATATGTATAACGGTTTTTAGAAAAAAAAATATTTCTTAAATAAAAAACAAATTATGACAGCTACCGTTATTTTAACTCCTAAAAAAAGGAAAAAAATGAGCTAGAGGAAAAATTAAAAACCGCTATCTAGACAGACAGAATAGACAGACAGATAGAATTGAAATATCTATAATTTTTCCTCTTCTCAATCTCTCAATCAAGTTATCAATCTCTCAATCAAGTTATGTTATGTTTTATCAAAATCTCGATTTTGGTTATTTTACGAATGCATATAACTTGCTATAATGAAACCTATTATTTTTACAAAGACTTAATAATTTTGAAGACTTCAATTCCAGAAGAAAGTAGGTGTTCTTTTGGCCCAGCTGGCTGTCGTTTTTGCCAAAATTAAACAAAACCAAATGTAATTCCCAGTTTTGGTTCAATCACTTTTGTAAAAACTGAAAATGTTTGAGTAATTAACTAAAAATTAATTTTTCATTAAATCCAAGATGGCGACTTTAGCTCCAGCACAATTTTCTCAAAAAATATCATATATCATAATGCTCCTAACGGCGCCTCCACCGAATAGTGAAAGAACCGTCTGCAACACATTTATTCATAAGAAGATCTGCTATGAATATCTCAATTCGACGGATCTCTAGAACTATTTGGTGAAACGGACCGCGATGTCAGCGGCTGCAGATTTCGGATCACGTTTACTTTCACCCAACTCATCCTCGACTTGTTACTCGATTTTTTCCACTTTCTCAAAAAGACTTATCCCTCAAAGGATTGCCAATCAAAAAAAAAAAAAATACACATCAAAATTGGCTGACATTAAAGTGAAGTCCGTTTTTTTGATGAGTGCTGCCATCTTCAAGTTAAGGTTGGAAACTTTTCAAGCAAATTATTTCGCCGCATTTAATATTGATTCTTAAAAGACTCCAGCCCTGACAGCTGTGTTTTTCATTGTAGAAATATTTCAGAAGTCATGATGGAGCAGCAAGCGACCAAATACATGGCGCACAGTAGTTGAAAGTCACAAATGGCTGATTTCTTAGTCATAAATTCAATATTAAGCTTATGTATTTTCTTACTCCGGGTTTTTTTGGGTCACTTACTTATTTATTTACTTGATTCGAAATTATTTATAAAAAAAAAAAAAAGATGTTGTGAACATAAAATGGAGGATGGATACAAAATGGCGGATGCGTTTTGTAATTTTAATAATACAAAATATAATATTCGGGGGTCTTAGGAATCGCTGATTAGGGATTCAATATTAATTTTACTGAAAAAATTAGATGGCTACTACAAAAATAATTATCTTTTTAAGTTCAGGTATGTATTCCTACTTATTATGTCTAGGTATAAGCTCTAGATATTTTCTGCAATTTCGTTTCATCAACAATTTCCTTGAGACTCACATAACTCTTCGGGGTTATACTGTTGAGGAATATTATCAGTTCGTCTCCTCGGTAGCTCATTTCACGATTCTTTAGTGCGTCGTTTTAAGCTTTTCTCAAACTTTAATAGTTTTGACATCCCGCTAAATTGACAAAAAATTTAACGTCAGTATGATATCAAAGAAACACTAAAAGAACAAACTTTTATCTCATAAATATTACAGCCCCAAAAATATCATTTTTCTGAGAATCACACACAGATGTATGCATAGTGTACCACGGTAAGTGGTTAGGCTCCGGTAAGACTTCTATTAGACATCCAAGAGCCTTGAGAAATCTAACTTAATCGGTAAAAATCTTAAACTTAGTGCAATAACAGTTAATTTTTGTCAGCAAATTATTAACATAAAAAAGCAGTTTTTATAAACAACTTGATTCGCACCGATTTTTGAAGAGCTTTTACTTTTTTTCCAAATCCAAGGCTCAAAATGAAAAAAGAAATTGGGCATTGCCAAATGTCTGCATGCAATATTAGTATGCATATACTATAAATAAACGCTGAAAAAATGTCCAATTGGCTTGAAAATCCTATTCATATGTACATATATGTATATGTTGTATATATGTATATACAAAATTTTCTGTAAAACTTATATTATCTCGCCTAGAAAATTATTGCGGTTAGGGGCTCCATATGTTTTGCTGCAAGAACAATAAACCTATTTTAGAGAAACCTTACAAAAACTAAATTCAGCTGCAGATTTGTCAAAAAAAATATGTATGTGAAAAATCCTAATTTTTGAAATAAGTTTTCAATGCTCCCATTTTTCTCAACACTGAAATACCAACCTTTCATAAGAAAGCCATATCAAAATCTAGGTTCTGCCTCATAGCAAATACGTTCCTTAAGTAAATCACAAATATAATCTAAATGAAAGTTGCAAAACAATTACCTAGGTTGAATAATGCTTATGCTGACTGATGATGTCAACTATTTTTTTTTTTGTCTTTTGTAACAGTAGGGTCTTCTAACCCTGCTCGTTGTATTTGCAAATAAATATCCAGCTTGAACTTACTCATCAAAAAGGATTTTTCATTTTCCAGCAGCTAAAGAAATTATTTTGAAAACATTCCAACTTAACAGAGGAAAAAATAAGGAACAAAAAAATCCTCAAGAGTAATCTCTTCGGCAAGATAACTTAGAAACACGCAAATCGCCAAGTCGATCTAGAGGGCTAAGGAGTTAAGGAGGGTAAGGAATTCAAGATTTGCCTGATGCTTGTTGCAAAATGGAGGACTCTCAGCATCAGCATCCGAATAAGAAGAAGCAGCAGCAAAAGTGCACAAGAAGAAAAGAATAACGTTACAAAATGAATTGAATGCTTTACTTACCCCAGTCCATCTCTGGGGGCCCAAGACCAAGACCAAAATGAGGAAGAGGCCAACTCGCGGATGTACCGAGTGAATAAGTAGAAGATAAACGTAATGTAACAGGACGTACATCTTATTCAATGCCAGGAGGAGGGCGAGCTTTCCCAGACACACTCAGGGATTCAAACTGTAACTGTTAGTATACCATCATCAGGGCATGCACACCGCACTCATACAAACACACACCGACAAAGTGCAGAGATTTATACTTCTCGTGTGTTTTCTTTAATCTCTTAAGCCGTTCTGCTTCCATTTTTATCTGCATCTATTGGTTTGGGGGGCACATGTCTCCGTCGCGTTTTTGTTGCTACTGATGGTGCAGTACTCAAGAGAGGCTATCTTGTCTTGGAACTCCCTGCCGCGCTGCTTGTGATGCTGCCCCTCCACCATCGAACCATTCATCTGATTACTGCTTTTCAAGTCTCTCCATCTAAGGAAAGGATGCACCGAGATGCTGCTTTGCTTCTCTCATCCGACTTCCTCCCTTCAGTCGAGTTTAAATCTAAATGCGATCACGAAAGCAATATATTTCCGGGCGAATCGCAAGCGAAAGCAAAACGAACCAGCATCTTTCATGATAGTGATGGCCACCTCCAAATTGGAGTGGGCATAGGATTTGTTTCGGAAACAGGGACGGGTGGAAATTTGCAGCATTTCGTTTGGCTTGCCACTTCAACGGCAGGAAATGGAAGGCAAAAATAAAAGGATATTATTTTTGGAGCGTGAGGATTTTCACTATATAGTCTTAGTCCTTCGTCTTTTTCTTCTCCTTCGGATGATAGCCTCTCTGCCTTTGTGGCTCTTCACTGCATTGCATGAAAATTCCTTTTAGAGTGCAGTTCCTGTGCCTAAATATACATGAATTGAACAGGCTTGAATGCGTATATACTGGCGGTAACAGCTCCCGATGAAATATTTATGGTTGTTGCCATAAAATTACTTTTGGCACAGTTTTATCGCAAAGTTGAAGTTTTTTTTTTTTTGTTGTAAATTTTAATGGAATATTGGGACGACCTTTTCGTGTTAGCACTTTAAGTTCATTTGACTGGAAATCGTCTTAGTTCAAGAGCCATTAGGCTAACTAGATAGGTATACAAGTGAAACTGGTTGGTTTTGTGGTTTTGAAGAAATACATACCTACGGATACTCACAAATAGAATTAGGTGTCTACAAAAGGGTGACTCTAGAAAGAATAGTCTTAGGACGACGTTAATTGTCAAGTGCTAATTAAGTTGAAAGGTTCCTAAGCCTGCTCACCGAGTTTAACTAGTCAGAATTTTTAAAAGCTCGGAAGGATTATGAGTGATCATGACCACTCTTATGTTATAAAAGTGTTTTTTCCAAAAACGTTAAAAATAGAAGCCTCAAAAATTTTTAAATTATAGATAATTGTCGTTCTTTGTTTTTGTTTTAGAGAAATCCTTTAAGCTACAAATTTTGTTTAAACATTTGTTCTGTTAAACTGTTCCTTTGTCTATATATAGATAAACTTCAGAGGATTGTTCTTTCCTCCAACGCTGGGAGTCAATCAAATATATCTCCGAAGAAAAATTGTGCTCTCTAAGCTCATTTTGAAATTTAAAGTTTTAAAATTTAATCTAATAATAATAAGTTATCTAATAATCAATTAGATAATGGATACATTTCTAAGGTTTAATTTATAAGAACATTATATTTTTTGTTTTACTTAAAAAATAATGTATACTTTATCTGTTTAAAGTTCTTAAAACCCAGCGATATCTTGATTTATCATATACGAAGGCCACTTTACCTACATAAAGCTTTCAATCTGAGAATGATGATAATATGTAATAATGAATACAACGCCTGTTTATTTCATTAGTATGCGCATTCATTATTGAAAATCAGCAGTATACAACAAATGTGGTGACCGTATTTTATTTTTGATAAAAATATATGAAAATATAACTGATTTTAATATTTAAGAAAAATATAACTTTTTTGTCAAATATATGGGTGATTCTACAAACAATGGAATAAAATGTTACAAATTTCGGCACGACATTTTTGGAAGCCAAAAGACGTAAGAGTTGTTCTAGTTGATTTATTAGAACGTCTTTTTGCATTGTTGAAAGCGGCCAGTCAAAAAAATAAAAAATGACGATTTTAAGGACATTTTTTGAAAAAGGATGTTCAGGTGACTGAGTTTTGTTTTTTTAAAGGAACTGAATAAATCTTTGTTTTTTGCATTTTCTCTTGGGTACACATTAAAATATAGAAATTAAATCTAATTAGTCCTCATAAACATACAAATTCATGGTTAATACATATAACTTAGCATTTTATTAAAGGAATATAATAGCTGTATTTTATTTCCCCCCAGATCTGATCCGGATTGGATTTTGTTTTCAAAATAACATGTAAAACAACAAATACAAACAAAACTGGGCCTTGTGTTGTTTTTGTTATACTTACATGTAATTTTGAATGAAGATCCAATCTGGATCAGATCTGGGGGAAAATAAAACACAGCTAATATATTATAATTAAATATTTTTTTCTATATACTTAGAATCAATTTAAAATAAATTATATTCATTTTAAAAATTTTGAAAATATTTTCCAATGAAGTTCGAAGTTCAACATAACCAAAAATTTCACAGGTTTCTGAATAAAATATCATTTGTTCATTTATTAGCCAGGGGACTGAGGTTTTTAAAAACAAAAAACATATATAATATTACAGTTTTATTAAACCTATACTATATTGCTAACAAATATGCCTACTTACATACATATATTTGTTTTGTAAGTACTAACATAAGAAACAGGATCGAGTTGCACCACGATTTTATTTTGAGGAGACTTGGTACTTCAAATTGCCAGTACTGGAAACTCGATCGATATCCTAGATTTTGATTTTTTCGACTGTTTCAATATTCCAGGGGACTGATATGAAATTCGGGGACAAAGTTTGACTAAGTTTTTTTGTAATAAAATCAATCACTAAAAAATATTTATCTAATTCGTAGCAAAGATGTATTATTTGGCGTAACCTTGGTGGAATTCATCTTAGTGTGAGACCTGAAATAAGAGAACTGTAATAATTTTTCTTTGCGAAAACGCACTGAGGACACGTCAGGGGACGAGAATCAGACACTTTGAAGAATTTTTTGAGCAAAATAAAATAAGGTCACCCTAGCCTTAGAGCCCGCACAAATTATTCTCTGTAATTATTCTCTGTCACCCTAATAATATTAGGTGCGTTTTATTATTCACAAATCTATCTGGATCCGGATCTGGATCTTCCCTAGAAAATGAAACGATACGGATCTTAGTGACAGCAGTGTTATAAGTCCGTCTCTTTTTATCCTTGGGTTTGTAAATTTTCATTTATTTTATTTCGTTAAATACTAACGGTACATATTTTTAAATTAAATACTAACGGTACATATTTTTTTAAATTATAATTGTAACAAAAAAAAAAAGAGAGAAACTTACATCTAATGTACATTTATGGGTTATTTAAAATAAAAAATAATTTCTTTAAGTTAATTGATTTTACATTGTCATTGCTGGAATTGATTAAATGTGAATTTTTATTGTATATATTAATTAAAAGATTTAAAGGACTATTAGCACCGTAATTTGATCTACTGAAAATGTTACATATTGGCAACTGTCTTCTAAAACTAAACCGACTAGCAATGAAATTCAATCGACATAGGATCAATGGAGCTGAAATCGACCCATTGATAATCCCGACAATAAAATAAAATTGTAGACACGCTCTGTGACTTGTTAGAGATGGAAGATTTATTAGTTGAATACGTTTAGCGTAAGGTGGCAAGGTAATTCGATTCGACCATGGTAGAAATCTTAAGCAAAATCTCATAAATCTTCTTTGAACGGACTCCAATCTATTTATATGAACCGCATAATATGGCGCCCATACAACACAACCATACTCTAAAATGGATCTTTCGAATGAGACATAAAGAGTTTTTAATACATAAGGATCACGAAATTCTCGAGCAAATCTTTTAATAAAACCAAGAGTCTTGTTAGCCTTTTTAATTATAAAGTCAAAATGGTCAATAAAAGTTAGTTTAGAGTCCAAAACTGTCCCAAGGTCAGTAAACTTGACAAATTACAAAGTATTGACAAGTCAATCGCATAGTTATAGATATATATATTTCTTGTCTTTTTTCTTTACGCTATAGCTTACACTACCTTACCATAAAAAGCCATCTACTCGCCAGTGTAATAACTGATTTTTGGATATTTGAATAGAAAACAGGATCCCAAATTGTTTTTGTAATACATGTTAAAACTTAATCCAGATACGGATCCAGATAGATTTCTGAATAATAAAACGCACCTATTGTTAGGCCAGGTAGATATCAATCAGATTTGATTTTATAAAAAAAAAATCAGATTAAATAATTGAACGGCTTTTAAAATATTTTTTTGGCCGTCGAAAGTTCCATCGTTTGTAGAATCACCCATATCCACTACGCATGGTGCTAGAGTTATCTTTGGTACAAAAACTGTTTTGTGAGATGAGAAATTCGAAATTGTATGGTAGCCAATCTAGTTTGTTTAGTTCCTATATAACGTGTTTTGTGTTTTGCAATTCATTGGTATATGAACTGTTTTGAAATTTAACAATAATTTTGTAAATTAAGATATAGTCTGTTCCCTTTTATTTAAAGAACGTAGCTTAAATATTTCAAAAAAATGCTCTTGTTTAATTGATGACACTATATAAGATAACTGAACGAAAGGTCAATTAACTTCTCAAGCTTTAAGTCATGAAAGACGTCACCCTAATCTCTAAGGCCATCAAAAATAAATATTTAAAAAATGTATTAGTTTTATAAAATTAATTAAGGCTATACAGCTAAACAACAGCGGACAATCTTATAGAACGTTGTTTGCGCTATATAACTTTGTAAGATAATATTTTTCGAAATTCGTACTTTTCTCATCAACTTAAGCGTTTTGAATTATTTACTAAAATTAAACTCGATTCGAATTAAAACAACCCTCTAGTATAGTAAGCGTGGCAAATATTATATTTTTATATTTTTGTATTTTTTCAAATAAAACCATAAGTTGTAGTTGAATTCGTTTGATTATTTTCTAACAGTCTTACAAATCATTTTACTTTAGTGTTTTCGAATTTAAATAAATAAAAAAAAAAACCTATAAGTAAATAATTGAACATATTGAGGCTGTAATGGTGGTAATTTTTTTTTTGGTTATACAATAAATTTTTGAACTTACTTTATTTTTATAGACTTCGAAATGTACTGGTATAATTATACTCACATAGTAAAATTAATAAAAATTATTTCTTAATTTTATTTTAATTACTTAATAAAACATTGCCTTTTAAGCTTAAGACTAAAAAAAACTCAAAAATAGGAATACAAAAAACTTATTAAAAAGATTTAATAAAAAACTTAAATAAACTTAAGGAAACTTAAGTTTTAAAAATAGAAAGTAGTATATATGGCACAGGGTACACCAGATGTGTTTTCTATCTGACTGGTTGTTTCTATTATGACTTGGATTTGAAATTTTACAATAAGATCTTACCGGACCAATACATCAAATACCAAATAAAAGTGATAAATGTATGTTCTGAAAATGATAATGATATCTTTAAGATATTTCTAAGGCCTTCGACATGGTAAGCATTTTTTTTTTATATCGATGGAAGGAATCAAAACAATCTTTTCCAATCTACGAAATAGAAAGCAGGGGGTTTGTCTTGTAAGCAATCTTATAGAATTTCTTCCTTTAGTTCGGGATACGATTATGGCCTGGCCCCCTACTTTTCTTGCATGAAGAGGATATACAAATTTACAAAAGTTGCCCTATAGATCTTATACCGAGAACTGTATTTTCATATTCAACTAGAATATTGTTCAGATCTCAAATTGCCCAGGTTGCAGTTTAAGGCCCTTAATCTTAACAAATGTAATTGCCTAGTTATTTTTTACTATTCACGAGCGGTATTTAACAGAAGTATCATATCTACGAAATAGTAGGTAAAGCTATTAAGAGACTCTTAGAACCACATGAACTGCTTATAAATTTACTGCTTTAAATATTAAAAACACAAACTAATATATCTACGTAGAATCTGCTACATATTTCATTTGATAACTTTTTAGGGTTTCGAATTCTGCTTCTAATTTTTAATTTTTCAGTATCAAACAGATCTACATGCTTGGTTCTTTTCCGTTTTTCTACTCTATATTCCAAAACATAAATTCTTTTGTCTGCCTGTCGCATACAGAATTCATTTCCTAATTCCAACATATTTGCTAGAGATCAGCAGCATGCAACGATTTCAAAATAGCTTACAAAAATTCTTTTCATCAAACCAACTTGCTTCTTAAATTTTAACACAACATAAACCATGTTCTCCACAGAGTTTTTTTATTTAAATGATTAATAGTTCTTGAGTTAATTCGATCCAATAAGAATGAAGAAAAAGATCTTCACGCAAGATTCGCAACAGAATGGACTGAGAAATTCCCGATTCCTATGGAAGGCTCATTCAGAACTGAAGCACTTACGACTGACATTCTGACACTCAATTCAATAACCGAAATTTTGAATAAGAGCTCTTAACATTCCTATCCTATCATCAACTCACTATTTCGATAAAAATATTTTCAAACCGTTGCTTGTTCGTGAACGTAAATATTGTCTGGCGCTTTCAAATCGACAAAATATCATGAAAAAGTAAAAGAACATCTTAAGGTATACATAAGTGTTGTATTCCTTAAAAACAAAAAGAACTTTATTAAAATAAAAATATGAAAAGTCTGGTCACCCTTATCACATACCGCACTGACCTTCTCCGCAAATGATGAGTTCTTTGCGTTTATGAAATCCTTATTAATTTCGAATTTATTCCATCACCAGGTGATGGAAAAAATTAAAAAAAATCCTCACTCCCATCATCCATGACTTTCATATATACCTATCTACGATATGTCCAACGTGTTCCCAGTTGCGCCACAGCTGCAAGTGAAAATCATGAAAATTATTAAAATGGTGAAAATCAAATTTGGTAATATTTCGTTTATTTCTCTTCATCAACCATTCCCAATTTTTTTTTTTTTTATTTTGAAACAGCACCCCCCACTCACTTCAACGTTGATTATCATCATTCATGATTAATGTTTAATCGATTTAATTTGCACACTTTTTGTTCGATTTAATTGAGCGATTTATAATTGAATGCTTGCTACCTACCTATATTTATATTCGTACGTTATGGGTGCGGCAACGGAAGTAGTCGATGAATATGTGGGCTGGGGGTGAATTGTCCCCATTTTAAACTGTCAAACAAGTGGAACTGTGGAATATGTGCAACAGCTTTTACCCCTGCCAAAGTCAGCTATACCAGTCAGTTGTTGTCGGCCCAGCACACACACTCATTGATTCCAACCCTTATGCTTTGTGTCAGAATCAAATCTACCGTATGATGTGATTAGTTGCACAAACAGTTTATAAGAGGGTGGCGGGATCGATAAGAGATGGACTTATGTGTGTAATTTCGAGCGTTAGGTGGTGCGTGCTTCCCAATTAATTTCTATTTAGGATGCAATTTAACTATGATTCTGAAAAAGACAGTTCTGCAAATGCGAGTGTGTTTTTTCTATTAATTTTATTTGATGGACAAATATTGTATGAACATAATTTTCTATATACATAATAGAATAGGTAAATGACCGAAAATTAGTTATGTCCTTTAGTTTAAAGTAAGCTTAATTGTTGAAATAGCTCTTAAGGCCGATAAATTTAGTTCAAATCGTGATACCACCGACATTGTATTTTATATTCGTTGTAGATTTATCATGTCTTTATTTTCCAATCACAAAGGTGCTAAAATTTGATGAATAAGGAAGATGTTTGCAAGATATGAATTAATTTTGTTTGAAAGAATTATTATTGAACTATGTGTGGAAGCCGTAGATTTGCTGGGTGACGCGTCCCGCTGGGTGTCACCCTCGTTTTAGAAGAAATGTGAATCGATGATGCCACCGACCAGCAATCCACGCCAAATATTAACGCTCTATGGATGCATTGCCAATTTGTGGACCTGTTGGCGTATCTGCATTATGCTTGGACAATTACTTGAATAATTATATTTAATCACTTCATTTCTTCACAGTTAAACAGAAGGAATGTCGCATGATTCAACATTTTGTTGGTGTTTCTTGTTGATTTAAAATTATTTTTCCATAATTATTATTGTGTTAAAATAACTGGAATTATAATTTTTTTTCCTGCATAAGATTACATTTGCTTGAGAAATCATATGGCATTCTGTCTTTATCTTTTGATACTAAAAGAGTTTAAAAAATTAATTTAATGCTTATGAACAGTTTTCTCTAATAACATTTATTTTTTTAAGTTTTTAGTCTATTACATAAGAAAAACTTCGTGGGACCAACTAATTCATTTTATTTTTGTTTTTTTTTTATTTATAAAAAAATTAGATTTTTCTTAAACTCAATATTTCTAACAACATTTCCTTTAATTTTGTGAAACTTGATTGTTAACAGTTTTTAACATTTTTTTAATGTTATCTAAAAATTAACAGTTTGTACATTTGTATATTTGTGTTAAAAATGGTTTTCAAAATCGTATTTTTTCCGAAAACTGTTCTGGGTGCCGTTAAGGTATTACTGACTGTATCTACCAATTTTGGCTATCTCATTATAAACATAAAGGATTTAAATAAAATATTTGATACAGAAGCTTCTAAAATGTTAAAAATCCAAATTCATTATCTCGAAAACGTCATCACAGTAACTTAATCTTAAGATTTGTCTAAAAATATTTATAGATGCATATAAAAAACATGTTTGAATTTAAATTGGAATTCTTGGATAGATTCAGATTTGTTTATGGTATTCAGTTATGTTTTAGCGTTTAAAGTACTAATTTTGGCTTAGCAATATTCATGCGATGCAATCACATGTTGTTTTCATAAAAATGATTTCTAAAAATAAAATAAAAGTGACGATTAAAACTATGTTACTAAAAATCATTGGTGCAAAATTTTTGTTTATTTATTACAATGTTAAAACGGTTTTAAGTTTTTTTCTAAAGTAAGGCGACGATTTAAAATTTAGCATCATACTTTCTCTAACATTTTATTTAAGTTTTTCTTTTTAGTTATTTATATATTTATTTTTCTTACTTATTTATTTATTTATTTATTTATTTATTCATTAATTAATTTATTTATTTATTATATTATTATATTATTTATTTATTTCTTATCTAATTATTTATTTATTTACTTGAATTATTTATTTATTGATTAATTTCTTATTAAATCATTATTCTTTACTAACAAATTACTAACATATTAAATAAACTTATTTATTATTATTCATACTAACATCTATTTTACTAACGTACTTCATAACTATAGTTTTGAAGATTTAATTTTATTCCGAGTCAAAATGTACCTGCCCTTTAAATTTGCATTGAAGGTTTTGTTTGTATTTTTCCTTCAATATTATCATCTTAAGTTTAGCGAAATTCAATACAAATTAATATACTTATTCAGTAGAAAGATATCATAATGTAATATATCAAATCTCTGTATGTAAACTGTGCGGTAGCTTACCAAATGTAATTGTAAATACGAAAATAAAGATATATCTATCTATATATGTATCAAATAGATATTTTATTTTTTCAGTATCGTGCTAACTTCATTCACAAACGTCAAAAAAGGTTTGTTTACATTGTTTTTTGATTCTTTTAAGTATGTTTAGAAGCAATTTATTAAACAAAATATCTTTAGCACAATACTAACTACAAAATGTTTAAAATTATGAAAGAGTTACTAAACTACTTTAAAGTTACCAAATTTCTAAGAAGTAAAATAATAATACCTTAAATCTAGGCTGCTTAAAATTTTGCGTCAGTATTATTTGGTAGCTCGGATAATCCCGAAGTTTCAACTGTTGACGTAAAGGCAACTGTGTGTTTTGATAATGCACTGTTAATGTTTAATAACAGGAAGATTCATAAATTTCGCTATTGCAGTATATGTATGTAGAATTAGCTGATGGAATACTCATAAGACATTTTGATTTTTCAAGAGTTTTGACGTCTTCATCAATAATTGAGTCTTTTTTGCAGTCAAATTTGAAATAAAGCTTTAGTTTCAAGAAAACATTCTTCTACGAAAAGAAGTCCCAGCATCTGCTATTATGTTACGTATTGGGGAGGTTGGAAAAGCATTTAAACTATTGCGTGAAGCTTGGTGATAAGGAGCCTTGATGTATGTAGCTTATTAAAGTTGAGATTATTGAATTGTCTGCAACACTCCGATTCTTGGCTGAATGAAATGACCAAAGAACAAACTAAAAAGATTCGAACACCAACAATGCCAAGGCCTACAATATGTTAAATCATTGACACAACTTTAAATATTTATAAAACAAAACTGTTGCAACTATATATACATAGCTGAAATAGAAACAAAACCCTCGAACTTTGCCAACAGAAATAAGCATTTAATTGTAACCGTGTCAATTTCAAAATAATTTCACAGTAGATTCAGAAAGAAGGTGAATTGAATTCGTGCACAAAATGGCTAAAACCTAAATTCAGAACATCCATTTTCATTTTCGAAGACCCAATTCACAATGAGCAATTCGTTCGAATTTTATAACTTCCCTATTCACTTCGTCATGCGAATCCACAATAAAGTGAAATTCACAACATGACCGGAAAATTTTTAGTGATCGAAAGCTACAAAGTATATTTTACCTACAGACATATGTGTAAGTGAATTAGTTTACGATTGGATTTCAGACTAACGCGTAAATAAATAAATACTAAGAGATTTCACAACTTTTGCAGCTCCTGCTAAAACGCATCCAATTGAAATTTATTGTGAATCACAACTGATGTATTCTATTCTTATATCCATCTCTACTCAGATAAATGGACAGGCGGTTGGCATGGGCATTAAACTTAGCTTGGCTTTCGTCCTTATATTGGCAGAGTCAACAGGTCCTACCTATTAATTATAGGCGCTTTGACTAGCTGAGCATCGAAAGTTTTGGGCCTACGCACGAACACATCACACGCACACATTTACTCGCTTGTAGATATACAACCTGTCGATAACACTCCCTAAATGATAATGCGGGCGCAAGTCCTGTCAAAATCATCACACAAAGCCTATTATTGTTTGAATAGCAAAGTTGAGGTTATGGTGCACCCTCTTTTGATTGTTTTGTTAATTGCACTGTGTGTACCCCGATGTTGTGGGCTAAAAGGTGTGCAAAGTGTAAACATGCCATATACATACATATGTGGATATGATTTTCGTTATGCATGTCCTGCTCCCGAGCTGACTCAAACTCATTTATCCTTATAGTCCTACTACAACTCATGCTACCATTCCCATTGTTCATGTTCATATATACAGAGGATTTATTGTAATCGTACACAATTGATTTGATGAGGGAAACAATTTTTTAATTTCACTTCTCGCTTTGTAGCGGTTCCGCAAATATACGGTTTTGAAACTAATTTCATTGTAATTTCAACAATTAGTTGGTATTTGTTGATAATCCTTTGATTGAGGACACGGTAGATTGGCAGAGCGGTGCGGTCGGCGGCGGGCTAGACGAGGATAGTCGAAAGTGGTGCGGCGCAACCGGAGGCTATTACCAATTTTGAAAAAGGATGGTGATGTGCATTGCAATAAAATTGCCGATTAATTGCCATGGGTGAATTTAAAAAGGACATCATACACTTTGAATGAAAGTAATCGCATTTGAAGCAGTTATTGAAAATAAAAAAATATATTAAATAATAACCACTTTAATGAATCAAAATGGGGATATGAAAATGTAATTACTGAATCGAGATAATCAAATCAAGTGAACTGAATTTGAATATGATAAAGCGTATTTCTGAAGTGACATTATAGATCGATTTATATACGAACAGAGTGCAAACGCTTTTTCGAAAAAGGTCCTGCAGTTTATCATTGTATGCTTTTGTGAATTGAATTAAATTGATTAAATTAATGTAAGGGATTATATAAATTCTATAAATAAAAGTATGTACTATTGAATTTAACGAAGTTGTTATATGTATAATACAATGTCACCAAGCATTTGAAGGCATAAAGTATCTTTTAGTTTAATATTTCTACCCACAATTTTGAAGTACAAAAAGGTAACTATCATACTATCAAGGGCGCAACAACAGGGGGTGTCCAGGGTGTCCGGACACCCCCTAGAGGTCGGTGGTCACCCCCTACGAAATCGATAGACACCCGAGTGACGATTTTTAAAACATTCTTAACCCCACAAACCCGGGGCGTAGCGAGGTCAAGCTTAAGGAGACGATGCAAACTATTCCTAAAGCCATTAACCCGATAAACCCGGGGCGTAACGGGCCAAGCTCTAGAAGACAATGTAAAGAAATAGCTCCTCCCAAAGCTGTGAACTCTTACAAAATACAAATCCGGTGCTCGATTTACAGTTTCAAAGCGCATCAATAAAAAAAGATACGATTGTACGATGTCAAACTAAAAAGCTAGGCGAGGGAGGTGTTCGACGATTTTCAACTATAACTTACCTATCAAGGGACATGGACAATATTTATTACAGCTATTGTGTTTATATTTTATAAAGTATATAATATTAAATTCTGTAAAAATAGAAAGTTTTGTACTATAGATTTTACTCAATGGGGACCCTGTACTAAAATTAATACGAACCGAGATTTCATTATATTTTTGAAAATTTTCCCACCAAAAAAAATCAAGCCGCTAAAAATCGGAAATATTTTAATAAAATACACATACATTATAATAAAATACCTAAATACACTAGGATTGGATTAAAAATTGTACATACTGTTTTTTAATAAAATTCTAGTGTATTTAAGCTTTAATTATTCCAAATATTTGTTAAAGTATGAATTTGAAGCGATTTTTTGCAACAAAGTCTTTGGATTTTTAAAAAATAAAAAAATTAGAAAAAACTGAATTTAATCTCAGTATCAAATGTAGTGCTTGATGTCTTTAACTTGAATAAATTTTTTATTCTGACTTTAGATTATAAGATTGTGTAATATAAGGGTAAGAATGTTTTAAAAGTTGACACCGCAAATCAAGAGAGCTGTTGAAATTAATTTTTTGAAATCCTCTTCGAGAGCTTGGCCTCGCTGCGCCCCGAGTTTGTGGGGTTAATTGCTTTGGGGATAGCTTGTGTCGTCTTCGCGAGCTTGGCCTCGCTACTCCCTGGATTTGTCGTGTTATTTGGATTATTTTGGGTTAGACACCCCCCTAGCTTTTTAGGTTGTTGCGCTTCTGCATACTATCATACTTTTGTGAAAAGTTAAGATCAAGCCATTAAGGTACTGTAGGAAAATAATCCAATACTAAGACAGTTTTATCAAAAATGTTAAAATCCTATTATGTATAGACCACAAATTCGTAACTCTCCAAGTCTGAGGCCTAAGAAAAAATTCAGGGTCAGGAATCTTAAACTATTCCAGTGAGAAAGCTGCCTAAGCCCAAAATCTGGAAACATTAATTCCAAACAGTGACAGAGTTTGTCATCCAAACCCCTATCACAGCTGCAATACCCATTCACCTAGCCACTATTCCACTGCCTTATAAACCTTCATAATTCCCTCTTCATCTCCTTTTTTTACAGTATTATCACTACATAAAATAACTGACAATTGACAAGACAAGTCGAAAATGCTACTAAATGGAGGGTAGACCTCTCTGCAAACCGATTCGATAGGAAAGAAGTGCTTTCCACTAAAGAGGAGGCAAACAATCTGCTTTCAGAGGATGGTGCGTTTGCCCCTACCTCCTAAAAATAAAAATTATTAATCGCAATATCAGCACCAGGTTACAGACCTCGTGAATTTTAACCATGGTAATGCGACATCATCTGTTCTATCAATGATTACTGATAGAACCCTGAATATATAGGGACTCTTATTTTATGTCTTTCAGAATTAACGACATAGACCTGGTGGCAATGCATGGTAAAATTTAAACTGAGGGCAAATTTCGCACGATGTTTGTGGGAGCAATGAACTTCGATGGTACTGAGACACCAAGGGAAATGCAAGAAACAGTAAAATACTACTGTCAATGAAAAGATGCTACTCAAACGCCCAACATACATCTTTGAATAGTCCCGATATAAACCAAATGGGTGCATACTAGGGTGTGTCAAAGTGCTCAACTATGGTATTTTCAAATGTAATAGCTTTTAAAAGTTGCATTGCTTATCAAAATTAAATCCTGCGCTTACAATTTTCATTTTAATTAATATCTTTGGCTCGCTTAAAAATAGGATGAAATCCAAAAAATTTTGATTTTTCGAGATTTTTGAATTATGTGTTGTTTTAAATTGCACCGTGTGGATACAAAAAATTATATAAAATATTTTTAGGCTTTCAAGTGAAAGATAATTGCAAGGAAACACTTTTAAGCTTATATTTGTTTAAATTGAACACTTGATAAAGATGCTATGAAATAATAAAAGAAGGAAGAAAAATCATTTTTTTTATGTAAAATCGTTTTTTTTTTTTTTTCAAATGTTAAATATCAACGGAACCACCTACAATATCGTGGTATATCTTTTTGTAAAGACAAAAATTCTTTATGTATTTTGTTTATTTTGTTTTTTAATATACGTGCAAAAAAAAATACTGTAAATCGAATTTTTTTTTCAATTTCAACCGATTTGAGCGAGCCAAAGACGAACGATATCTTATTTTTTTTGTACATGTTCTTAAACTTCAGACCCTCATACAACTTTTGAGCACTATTACATTTAATAACAAAATGCACGACTGGGTCGCACGAACTTGCTCCTATGAAATAGACTAGGAATTTTAAAAACGAATGTTATTAGAGAAAACTGTTCATAAGGATAAAATAAATTTCTTAAATTCATTTAGTAGTAAGTAATAAAAACAGAATGCTATGCAAATATGAATTTATGCAAGAACAAAAATCATGAGTCCTTGTAGTGGTTTCTTAAAAAAAGCTTTTATATACAAAATTTTTAAAAGATTTTTAAGAAAAAAATTTGATATGCCAACTTTAAGTTTTTATTATCGTACGACAGAAAATTAAATTTCCAAAACAAATATTGAGCCGTTTTTGAAATATCGAATTTTCACAAAAAAAATGATTTTTTTTTTCAAAAATTCAAAAAATATTTTTTTTTTAAGTTATGAAATGCAATGTTTTTTAAATTTTTTAGAAGCATCTCTATAAAATAATTTCATTAAAATCCGTCATGTCGTTAATGAGTAATTCAAAATTTAAAAAAAATAGTTCTTTGGTAGGTACAAGCTGTAATATCTTAATTTCAATTTTTGATGTGTAAACATCTTTCCCGGCGGTAGAGTGAATCGAAAACGTGTGTAAAACTTATACGTCCCGTGTAACCCGTTACGGTTACACGTTACGGTTACACGTTACGGTTACACGTTCTGTGTAGCAATCTACCTTACCGACGATTGCATTTAACACCATGTTTACATTGTTAATATTTCGTACTTACGACATCGTGTTTACATTGGAGACTTTGAGTATTGAAATCGCGATTTTATTACTTTCCATTACTGGCTAGAACTCAATTCAATCCCTCAACATTTCTTCACCTCTCGACCAATTAGGCCTATTCTGCCCCATTTGTTATTCTGCTATAGATTTTCTGTTATGAATCATGAAAGATTTCCACCTTAAAAGATCTTTTATGAATGGTATTCAGAGGTTCGAACTTTTATAAAAGTATGTTAGGCTAGTCGCGCACTGGCAACTGTGATCGAAATCAAATAGTTTAATCACCAGTTGAAAGAGAACCGCGCACTGGCAACTCTTTACTCACGCTCACACTCTTTTCTCTCTTGCGCTTATGGAAAACAGCTCAACTATTACGAATTAATTTTAGGCAATCGTTTAGTTTGTGTCAAATCACAAACTTTTTAGTTGCTCGAATCGAGTTGCTTTAAGTGCGCGGTGTCCCATATAAGCCCATATGTTTCATTTTCGCAACTAAACAGTTGCGAAACTAAAAATTGAATGTGCGCATCTGGCCTTATGCCACTTCGAAAACGAGATCTGTTATGAAACTGAACTACATCTGTTATCATAATCAGCTGTGATTATGTAAAATATTTCATCTGGCATAATTTAAATGGATGACAAACAAAAAAGTAAACTCTTAGGCTAGGCGCTCACATTCAATTTTTAGTTTCGAAACTGCTTGGTTCGAGCAACTAAAAAGTTTGTGTTTTGACACAAACTAAACAATTGCGCGCACATTCAATTTTTAGTTGCACAACTGTTTGGTTGCTTATAGAAAACAGATGAACTATTTAGTTGAATGTCCGCGCAGGTGCATATAATTATATGTTGTGTGTGTGTCACAAACTAGTACGATTGCATTGTATGTTTATTGGGTACGTTAGATAACAAAAATTCGGCACTCGGACGAACGTTGATGTTTACACATCTTAACCGTGAGTCCTGGCACTCACACTTTTTTTTTTATTAAATTAAAGATCGTTCAAATTAATTGAAACAAAAAAAAATTTATCAAAATTCTAGGCTCCGTTTTCGAGAAAAATACGATTTTGGAAAGTCATTTTTTGACATTTGTATGGTGGGTAACTTTATTTCTAGGTAAAATAAAACTTTTTTTCATACATCTTGTAGACTATGTTGATAAACTTTTATTTATCAAGTTTGAAAAGAATCTAATATAACGTTTTCGAAATATTGAGTTTTGAAAAAAAAAATTTGAATTTTTTTTTAAAAATTCAAAAAAAATTTTTTTGAAAATTTGAATACATAATTCTATTTTGATTTTTGGGGAGCTTAAGCACAAAAAAAATGATCAAAATCCGTTTTACCGTTTTTGAGAAAATCAAAAACTAAAAAAATAGTTCTTTAGGGGGTACCCTCAATATCCATTTTTCGGAAAAAATTTTTCATTCAGTACCTAGCTTTAACTTAATAAAATTTGTTTTATCCTTTTTTTTCAAATCTGTCGTGCAGTTTTTGAAAAAAAAAATATTTACAAAATTTCGTAAAAAATTCGTATGGCAGGTACCGTTATTTTTGGTCTTAAAAAAAAGAAAAAAACGTGTGGGGGGAAAAAATTAAAAATGATATCTACCAAGTTTGAAGAAAATCGGCTGAGCCGTTTAGGCTGTAGTCGAACCGACAGACTGACAGACAGACCGACAGACCGACAGACCGACAGACCGACAGACCGACAGACCGACAGACAGACAGACAGACAGAATTGCGAGACCCACTCTTTAGTCTTCGCTATAATCGTAATGTCAACTTTGATCAAAATCTCGAGTTCGATTTTTTTTACGAATACATAACTTGCCTTATAGTACCTATAAGTCGCAAGAAAAGAGTAGGTAAGAGAAGCGGTGAACTACTATAAAAGCAATCGACATCTGTTTGTCTGCTAACCGATATCCGGAATTACTTAAGGGGCTAGGGGAGGTCTAGAACTAAACTTTCATTACCGACGGGATTTCGACAAGCATTTTTCAGGTGGAAATGAATGCCAAAGGGATGCTTAACTAAATCAGGTTATAGAGCAAGGCTGAATTGAATCAATAACCTCATTCTAAGTGGTAAGCGAGTTTTGGGTAGGCTTAACGATCGCGGTCATGCTTTGTTGAAGTTGTCCAGAAAAATGAAGACGAATAATCCTTACGGAAAATAGCAGAAACGACGGGCAAGAGGCCTTTAGCGGTATAGGACACAATATGAACTGTAGACTCTTTAAAAATTACGTAATATGATTCAAATCAAAACCAAAACAGAAGAATAGATCATAAGAATAAAAATATGGACAGAACTTCTCAAACTAAGACCGACCAAACCACTCCGTAGAAGATTCACCCAAGAGCGTTAACATCCTGTTCCAGCTGAAGCAAGAACAATAACGGATTGAGAAGATGCCTCAATATTCTGGACATGGTTATTAGTAGTGTTACATGCAGATTTTTCAATGTTCATAAGGAAGTACCAGGTATATTATAATGTAGATGTGCACAAAGTTCAGGATCGGTGCGCAAAAAATCGCAGTTTACTTAAACTCTATCAAATAAATCAAAAATAACCCCCGACATATACCACTGAAATTACTCTGTGGGACTTCTCCAATTGCATACTATCATTGATAGATAATACATAATTATAACTAAATTTTAAATTCATATATTTAACTAGTGAGCAAAAATATGTAAGCGACCTTAAAGTTCTAAAGTTTGTTCTTCTTTTCTTATTTTATGATCTATTTCTAACGATTTGGACTTTAATCTTTTCTAAACCTTGAAAAATCAAATCGTATGTTTGCTTTTTTCATATATACTGTGCAAATAAACTTCAATTGTTGTCCAATCTATAGAACAGAACAGAACAGTCCATCCTTCTTAACCTTTAAAAAAAATTAGAATAATGTTCGTATTTCATTAGTTTCATTTAAATAAATTCTGAAAGTGCTCCAAGAGCTTTATGTACCTCTATCTAAGAACTGATATTTTGTTCTAAGCCCCTGTAATCTCTACGCTTACAAAACTTTTAATGAAAATCTGGTTTTAATTTACCTGCTTAGATAAATTCTCCGAACCATTTAATGTAATCTTCTTGCAAACATCTTCAGCATATTTGATTGCTTTAATATCAGGATAGAAGCTTACTTCTTACTGCATTTCTTCCTCATTGCAAATTTCCGCCCTTATAACCGACCATATCCTACCCTTTCGACTTAATTTAATTCAACTCATCATCACGGATTAAGCAAAGAACTCAAAGGCTCAATGAGTATATAGAACAGGTTTCTTAACGCCAACCACTGGCTGGCCGTGTTGCTGCTGTACTACCACTTCCACTACCACCATCCAGAAAAAACTGTCTCATAACTATAGTTCACCGCGCATTAGCGGTCGCAACATCACCACACTTAAGCGTAAGGTTTCAAATTGGTTTATTAAGAACTTAATTACACCGAAAACACTTAAAAATTCTTTTTGTTCACCATCATCGTCCCTTTCATAAGGACACAACAGTACAATCCACACCTCACTTTCTTCGTTCCGTAATATTTAAGTTTCTTAATGTGCATTGCCCACAAAACTTAAGAAGCCTCGGAACCCTGCCGGTTCGCGCCGCACCCTGCCGCGCCATCGCCCGGTCCTCATCAGCCCCGAAGGCTAACAAAACACATTTTCATAAGGCCTCCTCCGCCTTCGAGAGGTGTCGCTAATAGTCTTCGAGGTCTATTTACTTTTTCCTTGGGATGTTGAAAAATCCTTAATACCGTTAAATGCTTTTACTTTGGGGGCCATTAATGTTTTATGCAAATTTAATTCCAGTACCAAAAGACTTTCATGATGGCAGCGAAGTTAAGTGCCTGTCCCACCGCCCCGCCCACCATCGCGCTATACTCTTAACCCTATCATTATTTTCACTATTTTAAGGGATTTCAACTTGATCCTTTAATAATTTCGAAGGATGTTCTTATACTTACGTATTATTTTCTTTTTATTTTTTGTAGGAAGGATTGGTTTTTGTTGTATAGCTCTGGACTCACACAGGGTCGTTCATCATCCTGAAGATCGTGTGTAGTGCTTTCGCAGGACCAATGCAATAGACCGAAGAAGAACCATTAATCACATCATCTTCGAATGCAAACAATCGCAGAACAAGGATAACGAATATCCTCTTCAGCTCTGTGTATGTGTGTGTGTGTGTTTTGAAAAAATAAAAACGAAATTTTTCTCATGATAACCGCGAAAATTCATTTGTCAAATGCCACGATGCTGCCTTGTGCAAGAACTCAGAGAACAAAAAAAAAACCTTCTCAACGACTCCCTTCGATTTTCAATTGTGTGAATCTTGCAATATGCATCGGTTGGTGGTATAGAAGAATTTTATTCCAAAGGATTTATGCGCACTTAATGGTGGCGAGAAAAGGAAACCCCACTATAGATCTAAACAAAATTAAGGACAAGGGCTCCAAGGATTTGCCGTCGGTTGTATTAAAAACCCTCTCATCTATGTCTATGTGTATATGTAACGTTGGTTCACAATTTAAAATCCCCAAACCGCATTGACAACAGCAACAGTAAAAGGACAACGTCAGGCAACGAACAGAAAAAATGAAATAGAATTCATGAAATGTGTTTTTGCAACTGGCAATTTTCTCGGGCGTTTTTGCTACGCGCGACATCGCTAGAGGTACCCCTTCAGCGTATACAAAAGAAGCATTCTCTGAGGAATATACGTTTCCTTTGGGCTTGCCCATTCCATGATAACCAGCAGCGCAGCGTTGACTTAGATGGTCGATAGGTATGTAGGTAGGTTTTTCTGACATTCCTGTTCAACTACTTTGGGAGTGATTTTTTTTTTGTTGAGGATCACGTATTGGAATTGATAAAGATTTTTTCCTTAAAAATCGGAAAATATTCTAATGAAATAATAAACTTAACAAATGTAGTAAGAGTTCAATTCAGTGTAAGGAAAGTTTCAAAAGCCTCAAGCTCAGAAGTGTATCTCTCTTATACTACGTTTTCACCAAGAGTAAATTCGCTAAAGATTTAAAATAAATCTTGAAGTGTTTTCACCAAAGAAACTGAGATTTATTTGACGTTTTCACTCTGTCTTGTCATTCAATTGTCAATTTGGACAAGAGAAAAAAAATTGCAATTGGATAGTAAACACGAAAAAAACAGATATTTCTATTTTGTGTTGATTGTCAATGAAGACAGTGGGTTAATATAGGTGCGTTCTACAAAATAAGGTTTGTTTGTTTTGCAAATCTTCTGATTGCGAGAAGATTTCAAGGAGATTTATTTTAAATCTTCATTTGATTTATATTTGTATGGTAAATCTACGAGATTTAAAGGAGATTTATGGTAAATCCACATAAATCCCGGATTTACCTTTGGTGAAAACGTAGTATTAAATCAAAGGGCACGGTAGTGTAGTGCCAAGTTCTGGCACTACACCCTTTTTACAGGAACAAACTCAGGCGATTTTTGACCCCTCCCTATCTTCAGTACCAATGAAGTCAGAAACTTAAGATTCCGAATATTTGCTAAGGTAGTCAGGCACAGGCGCCTCACCAAATTTCAATTTTCTAGCATAAGCGGTTCCTGAGATATAAGGATTCAAAAATCACAAAAACCGTAACTGACTGACTGACTGACAGATCATCAAAATTATGGAGCACTTCCCGACATCGTAGAATCTTGTAATTTTGCACAAAGGTAGGTCTTGTCATGCAAGCAGAGGAAAAAATCGAAAATTTGAAATTTTCCATTCAGGGGGCGTGGTATCCGCCCATTTTCTCCGCATTTTAGCACTTCCCGACATCGTATTATGGAGCACTTCCGACTGCTGTAAAACGATGAAATTTGGTGAACCGGTAGGGCTTATATTGCATATAAAGAACCAAAAATAAACACCAAAGTTTTCCTTTCAGGGGGCGTGGTATCCACCTACTTTCTCCGAATTGGTGTTGGTTGAATGGAGCCCTTCCGTCTGCTGTGAGACGATGAAATTTAGTAAAGTGGCAGGGCTTAAATTGCATACTAAGAAAAAAATATAAAATTTGAGGTTTTCCATTCAGGGGCGTGGTATCCGCTCACTTCTTCAGAACTGATGTAAGTTATATATTATGGCAAACTTCCGATTGCAGTAGAACAATGAAATTTGGTAGAACGGTAGGGCTCAAATTGTTTATAAAGGACCAAAAATAAAAATTGAGGTTTTCCATTCAGGGGGCGTGGAATACACCCACTTTTACTTCCGACTTTTGTAAAACGATGAAATTTGGTAATGTGGTAGGGCTTAAATTTCATACAAAGAAAAAAATATAAAATTTGAGGTTTTGCATTCAGGGGCGTGGTATCCACCCACTTTCTCAGAACTGATATGTAAATTGTATGGTACACTTCCGATTGCAGTAGAACAATGAAATTTAATAGAACGATCAGGCTCAAATTGCATATGAAGGACCAACAATAAAAATTGAGGTTTTCCATTCAGGGGGCGTGGTATCCGCCTACTTTCCGAGAAAAAGTTTGATTTATATGCAGCACTTCCGATTGCTGTAGAATGATGAAGTTTGGTGGAAGGGTATAGCTTAATGTACATTCAAAGCGAAAAATAGAAAATCTAAGATTTTTCATTCGAAGTGTCTTTTTATTGTCATTTTGAAACTATACATGCATTTTGTAATTTCATAACTTTTCGTAGAACTAGAGTGCTCGATTTGGTACTCTATGTTATGTTAACATGAATGAAAAAAGAAAACATTTGCATACCTGAAAAAATTATGAGTTTACATAAAAAAAACTCTTAACTGTGATGTGAACTATAATAAAACCACTAATTAGACTGTTAATTGGTGGTCTACCTTCATTTAAAAAAAGGAGTTAAAATTGCAACAAAAACATCATCGCATCCTCAACAATTATTGCTTTTTTATGGCTTTGAGCGGATGTAGGTACTAGTATTTAACATTAAAGTAGGTATGTTAGTGTTAGGTATCTTGCCAGGACAAGAAGAAACAATTGAAGCGCAAATCAAAACAACCAATAACAAAAAGAAAATATACAAACAAAAAATAGGAAGCTATAAACTAAGTTGATTTTATAAGGTAGAGTCCACCCTTCTATTTTTCCGTATCTTTCGAGATTTTTACATGGCAAAACATTAAAATCTTTGCAAAAAGGAGTGAGATCAGACCAAAAACATAAATGTTAAAAAAAGAGCCAAGTTCTTCTAAACAAATGAATTTTCTCTGAATTCCTTTTGTCAAAAGTGTTTTAGTAAAATGTATCAGACCAAAAACACAAATGTTAAAAAAAGAGCCAAGTTCTTCTATACAAAAACCTTTGTGTAACAAGTCAGCCGTGAAAAGTACTGAGATCTAAAAGTGCGCAAGTTCTTAGTTCATGAAGCTTTAATACCGAATATTTAAAGTAGAATAATGTTGAAACAGCTACAATGTAATAGAGAAATTTTATTATTTAATGATTTTTGACTAAAATTTGATGGGCTCACTTGGCAAGTTTTTTTTATGCCCAATTCGAAAGGTTTTAAAAACTTGACCAGTGAACCCATCAAATTTTAGTCAGTAATCTTTAAATAATAAAATTTCTCTATTACATTGTAGCTGTTTCAACATTATTCTACTTTAAATATTCGGTATTAAACCTTCATGAAGTAAGAACTTGCGCACTTTTAGATCTCAGTACTTTTCACGGCTGACTTGTTACACAAAGGTTTTTGTATAGAAGAACTTGGCTCTTTTTTTAACATTTGTGTTTTTGGTCTGATACATTTTACTAAAACACTTTTGACAAAAGGAATTCAGAGAAAATTCACTCAGAAAAAAGTTTAGTTCCAACTTTAGTATTTAGGTTCGAAACATGTTGCTTCGTATCAGGCAAAACGGTTTTGATTCATAAGGCAAAAAAACCGACAGAAAATGTATTTTGTTTGCTAAACATTGTTTCATAAGGTAACGTTTTGGCTTATTCAGTGTGTTTAAAGCTCAAGTTAAATACTCGACTCGTGTTAAAGACATAGATTTAAAGTTGTATTAAAAACATAAGCATTTTGCAAAAGTGCACAACATTTTTTTTTTTACGACAAGACTTATTCACAAGTTTAATCAGCTATTCACAATGGAGTAAGGTCAATGAAAGAATTCAGCTCAGCATTAATATTAAAAACAAAGTGAAAAATCAAGTGAACGCTATTAATGTCCCCATCCCAAACCGACCCAGACTACGATGAAAAAAATATACGTGTTGGTCAATAAGTCGGTGAAAATGAAAACAAGTGGCGTCGCCACTTCAACTCCATGATTTTGTTTTTTTTTTTTAAGGAGCATCTTTCAAATGAACACACCCAAGTTTTCAGACAGATCCGTCAAATAGTTTTGTCGCGGAAGCCATTTTATATAGATGCCAACATAAATATTAGAACATATTATACCCAAGCTGGGTGCCCCGTTTGCTCATAATCGACAACAAACGTAATTTTTTGACAACTTCAAAGGAGTGTTTTCCAATGTCCAAGAAAAATTCGATCGGAATTGCACGCGCCATTTCGTAAACATGGATTTACCAAAATACAGCAGAGACCAAGAAATAGAGCCACAGTAGAAACCATGGACATTCTCCTGGTCAATCGAGGCCGAAGAAGGCCAAGGTGGGTTTGTCATCAAAATGATCATGACGACAGCTTTTAAAAAAGTATGGTGCGGTGTTTTTGCATCGATTACCTTGAAATATGTAAAACGATCACCGTCGCATATTACGCGGAGCTGTTGGATCAATTCCAAATCGATTTGGATCAAAATTAGCCACAATTGGCGAAAGCTGCGCAGTCGCAATGTAACTTCTTTCCATACAGCATATCCCCCAGATTAAGCCCTCTTGCAATTATTACTTTCATCCAAAGATAAAGAATTGGCTCGAACCTCGAAGGTAAGAGATTTGGGTCGAATGAAGAGATGATCGTTGAAACAAATACTTATTTCGAGGGACTCGGGAAATCATACTATTTTAAGGTCATCAACAAATTGGAGAAACGTTGAATAAAGTGTATCGAGTTTAGAGAAATCAATTTTTTTCATGCCGGAAAAAGTATGACTTATTGACCCACTCTATATACTCGTATTCGAGGAATGCATCTTCCACCATTTATCAATATTAAATGGCGGGACAAAATTCAACTTTTAACATAGATTTAGGGACGCGAAGTCATCTTCTGACACTTGAGCTGACGGCCATTTTGGACTGATGCCTTACATTCTCAGTATTGGAATATTTGTCAATCTATAAGTCGTTTTGGATTATCTGGAACACATGTCTTACTTTTCGTTTGGCAAGAACCATTTTGTCACCTTTTTATCTTAAGAATTTGACTTTCTGCTTGGCATTGGCCATTTTCTCGCAAAATTATTTTAATTTTTAGCCAACTTACATCCCGACTCATAAACAAAAACATAGAGGCTAGAATGGGCGGGTGTTATTTAAGGATTGGATAAATTGCCAGTGAAAATTGAACTTGTGGAGGACAGCAGATCTTAAATTTACTACAGACAATAGGACTTAATTCTTAGTAAGTGCCTTTCAATAGCTCATTTTTCCCCTTTGGGAACGTTTTCTAAACTATACCTTAAATTATGCATTTGTAAGAGAATCGAACTGGAGATTTCAATCAGATACATATTACGAATTACGATAAGAGAGAAGTTGAAAAAAGTGGGTCTCGGGACACTGCCTATATGTCTGTTCGAATAACACTTATACTTTTTTTAAGACCAAAACTAACGATATCTGCCATAAGGCAAGTTATGCATTATAAAAAAAAAACGAAGCTCCCAAAAAGTTTCAATATTATTATGTATTAGAATTTTTTGAAATCATAACTTAATATTTCGAAAACACCTTTCTCGAATTTTTTTTAAAACTTGACAAATGAAATTTTCTTAATACAGTCTACAAGATGTGAAAAAAAAATAATTTTATTTTACCTAAAAATAATGATACCCACATAAATGTTAAAAAATGGTTTTCGAAAATCGTATTTTTTTCGAAAACGGCACGTAGAATTTTGATATATTTTTTTTTACTTTCAATTAATTCTTACGAAATATAATTTGAAAAAAAAATAAATTAAGATATTACAGACTGTGCCTAACATAGCACCATTTTTCCTTCTTTTAAATTTCTCATCGGCCGGCATAAAAGATTTTAATGAAATTTTTTTATAGATAGATAGATAGATTTGTTTTTATTCTGTATTAAATATTAGTTACAAAATTATGTACATACAATAAAGCATGGCATTTTCCGTCTGCCAGATTGACAATTATAACTTTTGATTACAAATTTATAAACGAAATTAAGTATTAGTTCCGGTTCAAAAATTTTCACTTAAAATTCTGTTTCTATACGCTATTGCAAATTTTACAAAATTTGAACATTTTGGGTATATTCATTTCATTTAAGTATTCTAAAATCACCTCTTCGGATAAAAAATCATCACCAAATACATGTCTCCGTGTTTCCCTTAGTATTGGACATCTACCAAGAAAATGAAAAATATCTTCTCTCTCATCCAAATTACATAGTTCGAAAAATATAGGTAAATACTCACAATGCGGTACGTAATTTAGATTCAGTAATTCGCCTCTCATCCTGAACATGGTTGATATTTCTTCAATGGAGTGGTCATCTCTAAAATAATTTTTTTTCGTTCAAATTGTGGTTCAGTTTACTGTAGATCATTCTGTACATTGAATCCGCTGCCTCCTCCGCGTACCTTACTCTTGTACGATCATCTTAATCAGAAATCAGTTGGTATAGTGATGGTTTCCATGAGTTAAAGTCATTAGGATTTAATTCTACATTAACTTCTTGGGCCAGATCGAGCCAATCCTTAAACCATCCTGATCTGTTATGTATTGCATGAAGAGCAGCTTTTTTTGGTAGGCGAAAATCCGGCATATTCAACACCTTAATGATGTAATCAACATTCAATTTCAATGTTTTAATAAACATTGGAGAGATGCCCGACTCTAACATTACCATATAATTTGGCGCATTTTGGGGAGGTCGAAATATGCGCTTCAAATAAAATCTAAAGTAATTCTTCAACCGTTTCGTATTTTTTTGCACCCCATACTTGGGCTGCATACCGATTCAAATACTTTGTATTTAACACTATGTGATATATACCCCTCACACACGCCACCACCGATCAACCAAATCGACAAAATACTTCGCTTTTGTATGGGCATTTACACGCCAATACGCCGATGTAGAAGTATATGCCAAAATCAGCTGTTAAATGGTAGGGTTGTGAAATTTTAAATGAAAAGTGAAAATTATCGAAAAATATTTGAATTTTAATGCTCCAGAACCACTTTTTTGTGTTGATCAAAGCTTTATTGAATTGTTGCTTAAGGAGATTAAATTTTATTCTTATTTTATCAGACGATTTGTAAATTTTAACAACTAAAATCGAATAACATCATAAAAAACTGTGTCGACGAACTAGTTCGGTCCTTTTCACACGCCATGTCGGCATACTACTTCGATTCCCAGAGTTCGCACTGCTATGTCGACACATATTCATTTCACACGACCCAAAAACCATATCGACAATATGCTTCGATGAAGTAGTTCGTGGCGTGTGATAGGGGTAATAGTCTTGTTACTAAAGATATCCTTCCATGCGATATTAATTGCAGTTTTCGCCTTCGCTAATTTTTCAGAGAGATGTTTTCCATACTCATGTTCTTTGTGATGTAGACTCCAAGATATTTATAATCCTTAACAACTTGGATACATTCATTGTTGTAAGTCCATTGTTCTCTTGAGCTCAATCTACCACCGCCACCTTTGAATATCATGACCTTCGAATTTTCCAGGTTAACTACTAGTTTCCATAACGTGCAATATGCGCTTAACTTGTTAATCATTAGTTGCAGTGATTCTGGCGAGTATGCGAGCATAACAATATCATCTGCAAAAAGTAGAGCTTTGATGAAGATTTCAAGATTCCAGCATATTCAATACCTCCTGGTATAATACCGATAATGTCCACAATAAAGAGTGAGAATAAACTTGGGCTGAGTGTGCATCCTTGCCTAACACCTGTTCTGTTCCCATACTGCTGCTGTGGTATCCATGTATAAGTTCTGCAAAACACGGCCAAACTTTAGTGTCATTCCCAAACCAAAAAAATTGAACATTAGGGCATTTCTGTCTATCGTATCGAATGCAGCTCTAGAGTCGACAAAAAACACGTATAGTTTTTTTTAGTTTTTGCCAAGAACGAATCAGCTATACTTTTGAGGAAAAAGATATGGTCTATTGTTGAGTATCCTGGTCTTAAACCCGCTTGAAATTCGCTTATTAATCTCTTTGCATCTATCCATGATCTGAGTCGATTTTGAAGAATTGATGTAAATATTTTGTATGAGGCGTTTAAGAATGAGATTCCTCTGTAGTTTGCTGGATCCATAGTGTTTCCCTTTTTAAATATCGGAAAAATTAGTGCTTCTTTAAATTCTTGAGGTATGTTTCCATGTTCAAGTATTTTTTTAATTTTTTAATAGAAAAGCTTCTAAAAAATTTGAAAAGCTTGGCATTTCAAAACTTAAAATTTTTTTAAAAAAAAAAAACCATTTTTTTTTTAAGTTCGATATCTCAAAAACGGGTCAAAATTTTTTTGGATTTTAATTTTTATTCGTACAGTAATAAAAACTTAAGTTGGCTTACCGAAATTTTTTCTTAATAATGTTTTAAAAAATTTGTACATATATAAAAGCGTGGCTATATAAATCTCCCAAATGGAATCTTCGTCTTCGGGATAAAGCATGACATGTAGATGGAAGGTAAGGAATCGATTCCTCTTCTCCTTCAACCATGCAGCTTCTGCAGAAATCGTCAGAAAAACATCGAAGCTTCGTTGCGTGATTAGAATCGTGCTGATTTACGAGGCTTTTAGCCAGTTAGTAATGGAGAGTTGGAGCCCCCAAATATTTTCTTGTGGCGGCGGGCGTCAATCTACGGACAGATCTTCTCAGCTTTGAATTGATAATGATAACCCTAATAGTTAGTATTTGATTGATCAATTTTCTAAGCGAACCTTCTAAACTCAGAAATGACAGTGCAGATGCCATTGCAGATGTTTAGACATTGCTTAAAGCGATCTGTATATCAAGGAAGGCAACTATAGTATAATCTTTAGGATAAAGGGATGGTTCATATCAGTGTATAAAGAGTGGTTTCCACCAATTTCCCTTTAGAGTACATAGAAGTCTTGTGTCAATGCTTCTTCTTAAAAGGATATCAATAAGTAACTCGAAATTTTTGAGAAGAAATGATGATAGTCTAAAATATTAATAACATAAATAAAATATTTCTGAAATATTTCGGTTCTTCGTGGAACCATTTGCCTGCATAGCTATAAATTTTAGTAAATCACAAGACGTCGCAGTCTGTTCAGTAAAGTTGATTAGCAAATAACTCAAAGTTGAAGCAATTACATATTTTTTATTGGCGGATTGTATTTTCCGCAGTAGAGAGGCGAACGAATTATTGGTCGCCTGGCTATGATTTCTTATGTCATCGTTGGTTGACATTTTTTTTGAAGAAGAAGAAGAGAAGGAAGAAAAAGAAGAAGCTCCACGCTTCACTGTTAAAATAGATGAAGACTTTCAAAAATAAAAATTGCTGGCATACAAATAATCTTAAAAGGTATTGAGTATGAGATCATTATTAAATTTATTGACACTTCAATAAATTCAAGTTAATTGCATTCAAATCTAAAAGCAATTTGATACGACACATTATTTCTTATTTTCCGTGACAAATTTAATACAATTCTCTCCATACTGCCGAGGTATCCCTCTTGTTATTGTCGCATGAGCGAATGAGTTGATTTCTTTTTCCCTTGTTCTTTTTTTTTCTATTTTTTTTTTTTTTTTTGTGTAAATCCTGTGATGATGCATTTACTGTACAAAAAGGGACTTCTTCGCTGTTTGCATGCCAGCAAGAGGACATGCTTTTGCATCATTGTCTTTTTTTTTTTTTTTTCTTTGAACACAAAAACACACTCGTGCTTATAGTCAGTCGCCTTAAAGGATGCAAAAATTTCCATAAATCACAAGTTTTCCGTTACACCACTAAATATAATAAAATAAATTATTATAGCCAAAGCCAAAAAGAAACCCCAATATTGTGCATGTGTCCAATCCAAGCTATAGGTACATCCCAACATTTATATATGTGAATAAACTACTAACCGTAGGAAACGACCTCGATATGATTTGCAAAAAGCAAAACGTTTTAGGTTGGCATCTTGATCAAAACAGGATTCAAACTGGTGTCCTTATTGGAATTTCATGTTTGAATAATTTCCACAATTCTCTCATTCGGTTTCCGAATGCGTTTTGTGGCGAAAAGCAATGGTTTTTTTTTTTTTTTGTTACACTACTGCATCCTGTCCTTATCCATCTATGAGCTACAAAAAAAAATAAAGAAAAAAACTGAATTGAAAGTTTCAGTATAGTATAGAAGTAATTTATGAAGGAATCTTTACAAACTGTGTGGCAGCACAGTAGGGACACTTCTGTAAGCTATGTGTGCCAACTTTATCCCACAAAATGTCATATGAACGGAATGTAATGCTTCCCTTCCTTGAATAATTTCTTGTTTTTGTTTTAATGAAAATTTATCTTACCGACTTGACTAAAGATAGGATGCAAATCCTGATGGCTTTTGATCATTGTCAATCACAGACTGTGATGACAGTCAAAATATTGGAATATTTTCGTCTTGTGATGGTTTGTTTTTATTGAACAAAAAAAAACGTAGGACTTTATGGCGCCGATATTTTTTTTGCAAGGTAATTTCATCCAGGAGAACATATAAGTAAATATTAAATTTGACAAAATTATTGAAATAAAAAATGTTAAATCCTTAAAGAGATACGGTATAGGGAGTTCTTGGCAATTATTCCACAAATGAATTCTAAATAGAAACATTTGAGACGTTCTTAAGAAAACGAATCTAGTCCGATTAAGACGGGTCTTAAGTCATAAGCTTTTTTTTTTGGGATTCAAAGGGACTTTTTAATAATGAATTTTATGCTTTCAGACTTTTTGAAATAATTATTAAGGTTGATGATGCAATTTATTAACCGACAATTTCCGATAGACTGATGCAACGAAATCGAAATTGAAATAAACGGAGATCTTTTTCATAAAGCAAACAAATTATAATTAAATTTTGTTGGGGATTTAAAAAATTACAGGAACGGGAAATGTATCTTCCCAAAAGGATATTATATGAAAAACTTGGGTTTTCCTAGCACGGATACTTATTGATCCGACCTCAAATCAATTTTAGATGTACCTATACTTAAATCCAGAAGACTCTAATACTTGCATTGAACGTGTCTGATTTGTAATCAATCAATGTCAAATCTAAATGAAGTCTTTATCAATTCTCCAATCTCCAACACTATAAGGTACCCTTTTTCAATATAGACTCGTATACCGGCAGAAGACCCAAAAATGTGTGATGTTCACAAAGTGATTTCCCTAAAATTGCCATTCTTCAATATGTTGAGTCTCTTCATTAGCCCAACTACACCACAACCACAACACAGCTATACTGCGACAATACGCTCTAAGGGCCAATCCAAAAGAAAAAGAAAATACTTAAAAAACTAAAGCATTACAAAAAATAGTAGAAGCACACTGAAGCTCTCTATAGCAAAAGGAAAAGGTATTGAATAGATTTTCATCATTAAAATGTTTTGGGACGATGCATGAATACTAGGGGATTATTCCTTCAAGGGATATTTAACATAATGCGCCCCTTCCATTGCAGAAGGGAAAACCCTTTTCAGCTTTCAATCGACTATACTACTTATGATGGTCTCTTCCATTATTCTATGTCTTTCGCCTTGAAGAAACCCGCAATGATATATGATCGAAGCAAAATTATTAATGGGAAGTAGTTGTCAATTGTCCAACGGGAGAGCACCATATACCATGATGGCGGTGCAAATCTATACTAAGTAAGAAAAAATAAATTTTTTTGTTCATTGTCATCAAAGTTTCTATGCTGCGTGGCTCACAAAAGACTTGGATTTTTAACACTCTCCCACTCAAGTACTATGCACATCCATAAGTGTCCTCTTAATAATTTATTCTTTGTAATTTTCTTTTTTCCAACATTTTCTACATCGATGACAATGGTAATGGATGTGTGTTTTGGGATAGTGTCGCCTTAGCAGTCAGCTCTACGACTATCGATGACCAATCAGCTTGGGAAATGTGTGTTTTGGACTTGAAAGTTTGCAAGTAATTTTCAATGAAAATTGAACAATTTATAAAGTTTTGTGGAAAAATTATGTTCACAGCAGATGCGATTATTTAAAAGGTATTGTTGAGAGAAAAACAAAAAAAAATGATGTTAGCAAGGAAACTTTTTAACTTTTTGGGTTGGTATCAGTGACTTTAAATCATAAAAGAGTTACAAAAAAAATATAGGATTGGGTGCGAGCAAAAATTATCGCTTTTAAATCAGTTTTTTGGTGATTCCCCTCATCATCTCATTCTACTCACAACTATGGGTTCTATTTGCAAAAACTGAAAATCCATAAGTTTCAAATCTAAAATCAACTACAAACTCCATCAAATAAAATAATAAAATTTTTTGTAGCTCCAAGACTAACGGTACCCCCCATACACCCGTATTGCAAAATCTTATTTGTCTCGAAAACGGCTTTAACGATTTTGATAAAAAAACATTAGGTGTGATATTACATGGACATCGACTACATTTTTGTAAAATAAATTTTGGCGAAAAATATTATAAATGGTACCTGTCATAGAACCGTTTTTTTGATTTTCGACTTTCATTAACGGCTGTAAGGATTTTAACCAAAAATTTTCAGCAGGAATCCCCTTAAGTTTAAAATAATATTGTATATAAAAATATTCGCAAGCAAAACTATTTTTTTTCTTTTGGTTTTTGAAAAAAAAATCCAATTTATTTTTTGAAAAATCAATATCTTGAAAACGTGTGAAGGATTATTTTTTGAAATTGTTTCCTAAAATCTACATACATTTATTACTAACCACTTAAAATTGACATCCCAAATTTTGTTCTAAAAAAATTTGAAAGAAATTTGTAAATTAAAAAATTAAAATTAAGAAAATTATTTTAATAAAATGATTTTTAAACTATATTTGCGTAAATTCATACTTTTCTGGAAATCAGGCAATTTAATGCATTTAAACATTTTTATCTGATTAAATCCATGTTTTATATTTATAAAAATTTAAATTAAATTTGGTGGTGCAACAGCTCGGAGTGAAACAGGACCTAGTGACTTACAACTCTCAACCATTCCTGTGTGCGTGTTACCAGGAACGGAGGGGACCTACAATTTTCTGCCGATTCCGAACGGTTAATGAGCAGCACTTTCCATGACAAGAGATACTCTTGGAGAATTTGTCAATTCCTCGCAAGAAGCAGTACACCCCTGAAAAAAAATTTCTTGCAGCGGCTGAGAATCGAACTTGAGACCTTCCGCATGACAGTCCAACGCACTAACCATTATGCCATTATTTTTTTTAAATTCCATAATTACATAAGAGCAAGTTCGTGCGATCCAGTCGGGCATTTTATTAAATATGCTTTTATTACAATTATTAGCCCTATTTCACAAAACAAATACTTAGAAAAAAAAATATTTAAGACTTCGTGTTAAGTTAATTTAGTTATTAATTTTTTATATAAAAGACCATCAAAATTACTATAATTAAATATAATTAAGTTAAGGAAAAATGTAATATAACAATTATATTAATATATTTACATACATATATATTATTGGATATTGTTTAATAAATTTAACTAATTTATTTAACAAGTTTTTTTTATGATCAAAACATTTAAATTATTTTACTATTAGTATTCTCTTACAAAAATAAGAAAGGTCTTGCAGTGCAAAAGGAAAATTGATTTGCATTGATATTGGGTTTTCATTTAGTTATAATACAATACTTTACATCTACTAACTTATGTATATGTTGAATAACAAGTCAACTAATTTTATTTGGTTTTTTTAAAAATGGTCTTGTTTGATGAGTTCTTTGCAGAGCATAATTCTTTCTATAATTCCGCGGAGGAGTTTGTTGGTGGTTTTGTATTACGAGTATTTGATGAAATTGATTTCGGAGAACTTGCTTTCTGCTGCGCTGGAAATATGGAACAAAACCAAAAAGTTTAGCATAAGATCAGAAAGATATTGAAGCATTGGTTTTCCGACGGTAGTTTTGATTTGTTTTACTTTATTCCAAGATCTGACAACACATGTTTCAGGTGTAAGCATTTTTTAACGAACCAATTGTTAACTCCTAAAATTTAATAATACTGCTTATTCAATTCTTCCAAATCTGAATCTCCATGAAATTCAAATGCTTTTAAGCTGCGTGAGCACAATGGAGATGGAGGTGCAATTGGAATAGGTGTCAAAATATTGGATACACACAAATTCAATACTACGAACACGCCGCAACGCAGCTGCAGAAGGACATGCAGCCGAAACTCCAATAGTTGAACGACTTTTGTTCTTTACGTGCAACATTTTTAACGTTTAAAAATCCAACTAGACAAACCACTTGATTCAGCCTCACATAAGGTTGAAATGCTATAAGCTTTCTTAAATTCATCATTAAAAACACTTCGCATGATTAATTCTCAAAATATTAAGATATTTGAGTAAGTCCATGCCCCCATTATAAAACTTAAATCGTTTAACTAGCTGTTTACACAATATGGAATACAATTTTCAGTTTGATATTGCTCAAATTTTGCACCAAAAACTAATCTGTTTTCAAAAAATTAGTAGAAACTCCCACACGGACAATCATATTTTTTTTATAAAATTCAAATATGTAGGTTAAAACAGAGATTTTTGAGAGATTTCAATATTTTGTTGATGGTGTGAAGTAGGAATTAGATTTTAAAAAAATTGGAAACAAAAAGTAGATCTACTTCAATTGAAGTAAAGGTATACCACTGTTTTGTAGAGTTTCAGAAGTACTATCAAGTGTAGATATTCTTTCTTAAGTCACACTACACGAATGTGCAATTCTTCATTTTGACTCAACTTTTCCTACATTTTTATAAGTACATAGCTTCAAGAACAATGTGCAACGGGATTTTTATGTAAATCATTTTAAGAGTATGTAAAACTCCTTTAGTGCGCGTTTATTATAAAAAAAATATGTTTTTACCGAAAAATGTTCAAAAGCAGTAATTTTTGTTGTTTTACTTTAATAAGCAATTCCCTAAATTGCTTAAGCTTAAGAAACCATTTGAGTTCTTGAAGAAACTTAAATAAAATTTATATCGCTGGAGCTGTCTTTTAAGAAATGATTATTTATTAGATATATTTAAATGTCTGAAAACCAATTACACCGATTTTAAGCTATTATTATTGTGGGAGTAAAAATTAAATTTTAATAAAATCATCATCATTTTCAAAATTTAAATTTTTTGTAATATAGAAAAAAAAAGTTTTTTGTTTTAATTTTTTTTTTTTATTTTTAGAAGACCCTATAGAGGAGGGTGATTCTCATAAGATGCAAGAAAGATTAAATAACTAAATACTCACCAAACCAATTTCTTACTACTATGCTGTGGTACCACGTAGTACCCCTTAGCATAATGGTTAGTGTGTTGGACTGTCATGCGGAAGGTCTCGAGTTCGATTCTCAGCTGCTGCAAGAAAGTTTTTTCCAGGGGTGTACTGCCTCTTGCGAGGAATTGACATATCCTCCAAGAGTATCTCTTGTCATGGAAAGTGCTGCTCATTAGCCGTTCGGAATCGGCAGAAAATTGTATCGGGTAAAAGATCACTTAGGAATTGCAGTAGGTTTAGATTACATTGATTACGGAATTGAAAAACCGTGGTCCAATTACAGTCTTTTCAACAACGCCTATAGCAAAATATTACTGCTAGAAATGTGTTGAGATTTAGTTGTTTTTTTTTGTTATTTTATCCATCGTTGTTAAACTGCGACGCATCCGTCTACAATAATGTTCTAATGTAGTCATAACTTCAAATTTCTCAGTGTTCGACAAAATTCGGCGCTCAAAAGCTTGTTATTTGAAGAAAACTAAGTGGTACGGGTGTATATTTCATAAATAAGCACTATCCACACTGTAGTTTTGGGCATTTGAAGCCTGGTAGCTATCCTTCTTGAAAAAAAGACAAGGATTACGACTACATATCGAAAATGCTCTCACCTACGTTTGTTGATCTCATTTTAGCACTTTCTGGTTTTGAAAACGTTGGTGGATTATTGCAAACATAGAAAAAGGTCGACATCTCTTATTAGGATACCTTTCAGGTTAAAGTCTTTATGCTTCAAGATTTTGACCAACAGCTAAGCCGCTGCAGGAATAGGGTTAATCCAGTTCCTACCTACTTTTTAAATATAAAATAAAAGAATGAATTACTGGTTTAAAGTTTGAGCATAATATTGTAAGTGGTAGCGTCTGTTTTTAAAATGTTGTTTTTTTTTTTAAGTAACAGTATAAACTGGAGGAAATAGACCTCCTTTTATCTACATTATGATTTTTTCTTCTCTCGGTCCAAGCCTTTCCTAGTAATGCATTCGTAAACAAATTGAACTCGAGATTTTGACTAAACTTGATACACACTACAATGACAAGTAAGAAGAAAAAAGTAGCCCCCAAGCTTCTACTCGTCGGTTTGTCTGTTCGACTAACGGATTGTTTGATCTTCTCAAAATTTGGTAAATGCCAGTTTTAGGTCATTCGCCCAATATGTTACTGTTTTTAAAGCCAAACATTACGGAATCCCTGCCAAAGATATTTTTAAAAACATAAATTAAAACAAAAAAAAAAATATTACTGTAAGTAATGAAATGAAAACTATACAACTGATTTCAATCAATTTTGATGTTCAGAAAGTACCAAAATTTCAAGAAAAAAAATTATAGTTTAGCTAAATCCCTTAAAAACTTCTAATAGTATTGAATTTCAAAATTATCAAAGAAACATTTTTGAATTTTTTTTTAACTTTAATTATTTTATTTTTTTGAAAATTAATATTAAATATTAAAAAGAAAATATATTTAACGAATAGATTCATATTTCTTTGACAAACAAAAAAAAAACAGATGATGAAGGGAATTTTGTTTATACATTTCGCACCATCTGATTGCATTTGATCTATTAGTTCAAAAAAAAATATTCGACAGGTACCGTTATTTTTAGTGTCAAATTTCAAAGTAAAGAACAAAAAGTGTTGAAACCAAGGTCAAAGAAAATCAACCCATCAGCCATTTTGAACAAACAGACAAACCAAGTTACACAAGTTACATCTTTCCTATCACCCCAATGTCAAATTCGATCAAAATCATCAACCAATACTCGTATATTAAATCGCAAAATTAGTAACCATTATAATCATAATCAAGAAAGAAAGAGCAAAGTTGAGTTTCCTTGCTGTACTTGTTGACGAAATTAAGCTGTGCTTCTTGGTCTTGTAAAGATTACAATCATTTGATAAAGCGTTTTTTGACGACCCACCTCAAGAAACAAAGGTCTTAACGGTTATAAGTTCCTTTAAAATAGACGTCTGCGTACTTAGTGATCTTTGACGAATTCTTACCGAGCAAGTAGACTATTGTTCTTGAGAAAGAGTACATCATGCATTGTAACGGGATTATTACAATCAAATCCAACACTCAAGAAATTTCCTAGTCTGGTAGGTAGATGGCAGTGGTAGTTACACAGAACTAGTTAATTGAGCGAGTGTCTAATATTTACAATTTATGGTCATAAAACGTTGTAATCCTCCTGATTCTTCATCAAAATCCCAAAAATTTCACATTATAAGCTTAAGTCTATAAAATGTGTAACAATTTTTAAAGAGTAGAATAAGTCTTTAAGGATTACCACCATCAAACCCTTTCCTTATTATAAATTCTTATTCAACTCTTCCTTATAAACCTACCAACAATGCCACAGGTTTGTTTTAAAATTTTAATTAAATCTTTCCTTAAGATATAAGAATATTTATGCACCTTTATAAGTTTTACTGTCAGGTGGTAATCCTAGATGTCGCCATTATTCATGAATTTCACAATGGGCGTTAAATTACACACAATTTCATCAGATAATGGTGTCCTGTTCTGTTCAGAGGCAAAGCACTATAAATATCTTCCTGAAAGTAGTGTATGTCGGACTTAAATTGTCCTTCTTCTAAGATGTACCTTATACCGTTACCACACAGCCTATATTATAGTCGGCTTGTGCTTGTCCTTTATTTGAAGATTTCTATTTGTTTTATTTCCAGGTAGAAATATATATGTCCCTTTAATACAAGGAGTGACTATGCGGCCAGAAGTGGGGTAATCTATTCTTCTCATTTTGGACGCAAAATGATTCCCATTCTCTGGAGCACTTATCACAGTGAGCTCATTTTGTACTTGGCAAAGGTGTACCAGTACCATCAGGCGACTGATGATGTTTTATTGGTAATGCCAAACTACAAAAAGGATGCTCACACACCAAGGATATAATACAGAAAGAAAAAGCTTGCTCTGAATGTTGTGTTCTCCCAGTCTACAGTTTCTGGCAGAAATGTGTGTAAGTATGTGGACTTATTCGATCCTTCGAATTAGCTAACATATGTCACCACAGTGATTTTACTCCCACATCCTGCCGAACAGACATGGTTGTTGGATTCGTCCTCTCAGCAGGGCTTTTCTCTGCAAACCAGCAATGAAATTATTGTATGTGTGTTGGATTCGTTCACAAGGAAGGACAAGCGTTGTTCTAAGGATTCTAGAAAATGGAATTTCGAGAAAGGGTCGGCTGCCTTAATTTAATTCTAGTATAACTATTGCATTGGAATACAATTCGGATTGTGTGTGCCTGGTACGACAACTTTATTGTATGACCAACAACGATATGGACGATGGCACACCCAAGGAAGTGGCAGGAGTCAGTCGGACGGAATAGCTCTGTTGCTGCTGAGAAATGTGTATAATCTCGATTTGGTAGTTTTTAGATTACTCCATAGAGTTGAGCACAGGACATTGTCCAACAATTTATATTGTTTCCTTGGAAATTAACTCAATTGGCTCTCTGTCAAAGTTGTTCTCGAATGGCATAAGAAAATTGTCCACATTGAAGATACTTTCAACATCGATGACACCCGGAATAATGTCGATGAAATGGGTCATTATTGGCAACCATCAATTAAGCGATTATGGGATAAGAACTTGTCGTGTAAGTTTGGCGAATAGTAAATTGTGTATTGATGAGTAGGAGTTTTGTGCCACTGAAAGTTTTCTGGATTTTTTATTCGTGCTTACGCAACATATTTTACTTTCATTGAATAATTTTATAAATAGTACAATTTGATAAGCCATTGACTCTATTTGATCGATCCCATTTTGTCAAATTGCATTGATTCCATGCTTGACGAGACATGTTAATCCACATATTAATACAGACAAAAAGGAGAATCTTCTTCCCGCTCTAATTATCGTCCAAATTCACTTAAGTGCCTTTTTTCGAAGGCCATGGAAACGCAGATTTATTATCAGCTCAAGAAATATCTTGAAGAACGAAATCTTCTTAATGACCGGTCGGCAATAAGAATTTCAAAGCAATAGGTTGACTTAAAAAATAAATGAAATTTGGTATGGATAAATTTCTTCTTCGTACATTTCGGACTTCTTAAAACAAACTATATTGGCCGATTGGTTTTCAAAAGTCGTATTTTTTTAAAACGGCTCCTAGAATTTTGGTTTCGATTAATTTTTACGATCTATAATTTTATAACAAAAAATGAAATTAAGAAATTAAGAATTTCTCACTATCGGCATAACAAATTGTTATGATTTTTTTTTTATAGAGAGGCTTTTAAAATATCTAAAAAAAATTGCATTTCAAATCTTAAAAAAAATAGTTTTTTTTTTAATTCGATAACTCAAAAACAGGACAAATACCCGTATATATATATTTTTAGTTTAATTTTTATTTGTGCAGTTATAAAAACTTTAAGTTCGCGTGCCAAAATTTTTTCTTAAAAATGTCTTAAGATTTTTCTATACAAAAGCTTGTTTTTTTTAAGAGACCGCTACAACGACTCATAATTTTTGTTCTTGCTTAAATTCATATTTGCTTAAGAATTCACATTGCATTCTTTTAGATTTAAGAATTTTAATTTTTCAATTTGTTTTATATACAATTTGACTTAAAACTAACTTATTACTAAATTAAATCATGTTGGCTCAACAATAGGGGCCCAACGCTCTTCATTTGGCTTTACATAATAATATTTGTTTTCTTAATATAATTCATGATTTTTTAATATTAACTGTATAATAAATTTTGATGAGTGGACGTTTTATCCCCTGTAGTACTGATTGTTATTCTTCTCGTAAAAGGGTGCGTTGTCGTTATGGATGATCTCTTCAAATTGATCGTCAGCGATGGCTCGGGTGTATATATGCTTGTCACTAGGCTCTAGTTCATGCTGAAGGAGTTATTGTACTTCTGTGTTGGGATGATCTAGAAGGTTCCTGATGAATTTTCCGGAGAGCTGCGGCAAATACTTGTCCAGTTGTATTAACTTTGTTTTCTTCGTACAGCTTCTTTGTTGGTATATATTTCTTCGTCAGTGGGTTAAGGTATAGTTATTTAAAAATTAACCTTAAAATTAAATACGGTTGATTTATTATTAAAAATATTATTTTTCGTAGCTTGGATATTTAGAGTTCCAAATTGGATTTTTTAGTTTCCTATTCCATTGGAACTGCTAAACTGACAGCTATTTGTTTAAACTTGGCTAATCCATATTTTAAAAACGATAATTTCCATGTAAAACCAACAGATTTTTTGCGACAAATATCTTGCGACAGATTGTTTACTTTATGATAGATTGCCAGGTTTCAAAAATAAAGTGTAATATGCAAAATTGTGTACCAAAATTAAATTAAATTAAATTAAATTAGAAGAACGTATTTAAAAATATATATGTAATAGGGTAAATATGGGTAAGACTATACATCAAGTCGTTGCATAAAAGGGTTGCCGAAAATTCTTAAGCAAACAGGTTTTAAACATATTAAAGTTTAAAAATGAAAATGTATACATTAATGTTCATCTACAAAATTTGGATTCATAGAATGGTGTTGAAATTTTAAAATTCGTACATTAGAATGACATACCTGTCAGCTCATTGTACTTAAGTGCATGCATATATTTGTTTATTTTAAACTTGCTCTATAGCTTCGTGCTTTGTGTCGGGCTGTATATTTGCTTTACTTTTACATTGCAAAATTGAAAAAAGAAAAGAATTTTGAATCTAATTAGGAACATAAATTAAATAAGTTAGTCCTTTTGTGTATATTTGACTTTTTCACACATTTTCTTTAAAAACGCCTTTAGATGAATAAAACATTAGCATACATTTTCGAATCTTAGTCAGGTTATAGCTTTAAAATCCAAGGGGAAAAGAAATTGCAATACACTTGTGCTTTTTATTTCCAATCAACAAAACAATTAAAAGCCTATTATTTTATTGATTGATTACGTATGTCCATACATATATAATATTAATTTTAAATCAATCAAAATTTACTGTTTATTTGGTGCCAGTCATTATCCACCAATTAGAGAATGCAGTTATTTTAGAAAAAAAAATTCAAAATAAACCGATATAGCTAAATTAAAAAAATAATATTGTTTAAGGAATATAATAAATACAGTAGACGGTCGATTTAGTGAATCTCGTTCGAGTAAACTATCCAGTATAGTGAACACAAAAAATTTTATACAGGGTACTTTAAATAGTGAACAAAAAAAATCTCGATGTAGTGAACACTAGTTTTTCTCAGAATTTTCCATTTGCAATGTGTTCACGGCTTGTCGATAGAATTTTAACGTTTGGTTTCATGTGTCCTTAAGTACTATTCACATGAGAGCGACCAACGGCCGACGAATGAACGAACATTCGCCCATTTTGACATTTCGTTCACATGCATTTTTTTTTATTCGTCGCGAATTGCGTTTACTTAGACAACTGTCTTCTCTTCTTTCTTGTACCTATCTGAATATGAACAGTCGGCCTTGTTGTATAGTGTTGGATTTGCTTCCACTTCCAAAATCAATCTTTCGTCAAATTCCCAGAATTATTTACATTATTTTAGTATTCCTTGCTTAAAAACTTATTTGAATTTTTATTGAATATATTTATTTACCTTTTTTTCCATGATCGCTTCAGCCATTACCAAACACCAAGAAAATTATGTTAGAATGATTTTGAGGTTAGTCGCGCGCGAACAATTCATTCGTTGCAGTGTGGATGGTATGTGGAACGCGAATAGTGTTTGACAGTTCGTAGCAGTCATATTGCAATTCGTGACGACCAATTTATTTTCTCAAATTTCTCTCATTTAATCAATTACAACGCAAATTTTAATATATTAACATTAAATTAAACTAGATTTCTACCCTTTTGTAAAGTTTTTGTGAAGAATTTAGGCTTATATATGTTTTAAATCCCCTTTCTTTTTTTATTCGTTGGTCGTTGGTCGCTCTCATGTGAATAGTACTTTAATCATAAACTGTTCAAATGGGTTTGTGTATGTGCCCTAGCATTAATGTAAGCTGTCATCTGTTCATGCTTATTAGTGTTTTAATTTTGATTCTTATAAAATGTTTGTTAATGTTTTTAAAATTGCTTATTTACACTTAAAAATAATAAAAAAGAGTTGTGCGTACTTCACACTACTCAATGTAAGTTTTAATTAAATTCAGCTTTGAAAGATTAAAGAAAATTCTCTATTCCTATACCGAGCGTCTACTGTATTACCCCTTTTTATCGAATATTCAAAAATAAATATTTTATTTTTTTTTTAAATCGAAAAAGTATATATATTGTACTAGATTTTGATATGCAATCACTTTCAAACTTTTAAGAAACTTCCATAAAATTTGTATCCGTTATGCCAAGAATGAAAAAGTAAAAATTCTAAAAATTGTTTTTGTCAAGATACGAGTATACATCTTGAAAATCAAACAAAACTGAAAGTTGTTTTTTTTAATTTTAGGTCTTTCAAAATGCTCCATCTTTTTCATCGCTGTAGGTGAAATAGTAAACCAGATGGGAAAGACGTAGGACAGAACGGGTCGGATAAGTTTTTTATACACAAGCAGCTTGGTCTTCTTACTTAATCCATTTCGCCTCCTGAGAAGCGGATGGACCAAGTGCAGAGAATAGTTGGCTCTCTTCAACATCAAGTCTACATGCCTTTTGAATTTGAATTTGTTGGAAAAGTTAATTCCCAAGTACTTCGTTGATGATTTGACTGTCACTTCCGTGTTGTCTGGAAACTTTTATTTTGATTACATCATAGGTTTTTAATGTGCTCCTGCACTTTCCTGACAGTAATTTCTGGTGAAAAAGCGGTGGCGTATGTGATGGAGTCACCTGCATAAAGTTTGGTCTTTGTACCTGGTATGTTGGCTGGTTGATCAGCAGTGTAAATGTTGAATAGCAGCGGTCCAAGTTTTGATCCTTGAGGAACTCCAGCATTGATTCCCTTGGTTGATGACAGATGTTTTCCTATATGTACATAAAGAAGTCTATGGGTTAGAAAATGTTTGATTATTCTTAACAAGTGATTAGGAAGTACAAGTTCCGAGAGTTTGAATAATAATACTTTTATCCAAACGCTGTCGAAAGCTTTTTCGATGTCCAGCAAGCACGCTACAGTGGTTTCATTTTTGTTGAGTCCAAGTGTGACATCAGTATGGTATGGAGTCCCAGTAGTGGATGTAGGGTAGACTGTTTATTTAGAAATCCATACTGAAACTCCGGTATGATATCTCTTTCTCTGCAGAAAACGTTGATTTTCTTCAATATCAACGCCTCACATGGCATTCTGTTTTTATCTTTTAGTACAAAAAAAGTTAAAAAATCTGTAGAATTGTGTGCTTATGAAAAATTTTCTTTAATATCATGCATTGTAAAAAATCTTTAGCTTCTGTATCAAAATATTTATTCATAAAAGTGGAAAAGTCGAAAATCAAAAAAAAATGTTAGGTACTGACAGTAATGTCTTAATTTGAAAATTTATCTCATTGAATAAATAGATTTTAAAAATTCAGAAAAACAGAAAAAATTATATCGAAATTCTAGCAGGGTTTTTTTTAGAAAATTCTCAAAAACCATTTTCAACTTGAATAATGAGCATCGTTATATTTGGATAAAAGAACAATTCTTTTAAATTTTATATATAAGCCTGTAAGCTGTTAAGTTTCAAGAAATTCAAATATGTCGTTTACAAAATATTGAGTTTCAAGAAAAAAATTATTTTAAAACCAAAAAATTGAAAATTTATTAAAACCAGTTGCACAATTTTTGAAAAAAATCGAAAGTAAAAAAATAGTTCTGGGAGGTAAAAATGATAACTTTTAAACAAAAGATTTTTTAAATTTTCTTATAAATAAAATATTCCACAGAATTTTTGAGAATTTGTTTTTTTTTTAATTCTAAACAAATTGTATGGCAACCATTATTAGTTTTGGTCATTTAAAATAAAAAACCGTGTCGTGGGGAAAATTTAAAAATACTATCCACCAACTCTTGCACTTACCACTACTAAACCGAGATTTGAGTAGATTTACACTAAGCCTTCATTAGATCTCGTAGATTAAATATACAAAATTATTTCGTTATATTTATGTAGTGAGTTTGAAATTCTGTATTGGGTTAATATTTTCACGAACCTATATCAATATCAGTGAACGCATTCACTGAAAACCACCTTTATTCTCCTTAAGAGATTGTCTGAGGCTTGTTGACTTAGGCTTGCGACTTCAAGTAGCCTCAAAGAAGTCTGGGATGGATGGTAAAATTGAGCGATCTTGCTGGTCATGCGAAATCGTCAAAACTAGAGCTTACGCGATCAGGAAACGCTTCCTTCACAATACCTGGTTGCATCATCTTGTTAAAACCACATATTCACAAAGCCCCGCTCATCCAATTCCGGCCCTGTAGCATTCACCAGTAACAGTGACCGTATTGGCGTATTGCCAATGGCGGGCGTCCTGAAAAAAACAAATAACACAATCACTTCTCCTGCGTGAACGCCGCACAGCACAGTGATGGCTCCACAGTTTTTCACACGCGACGGTCAGCAGGCATTAACTGATGCACTGTTTGCACTTAATACGGGAATATGTGTCTTCCACAAAAATTGAGTATTGTAGGGTCCGTCTTATGATGTCCATATTACGTGGCCCGTTGCGACCTCTAATTGATGATTCTTCGTTCGCGTCGACACCAACAGGCACAACCGCGATAATCTCGGCCGAACGACCAGTCCGGTGGGTGGCGGCCATAGTTTCCTGTGTTTCTAGTCTGTTCGAGTCGAATAGCTTAGCGACGGAATGGTTGCCCAGTTTGCACGACACTCTTAGGAAATCGATGTCGAAATTCGCGCTGCGCTTACACCACCGACCGATTATTGGTCAAAAAATCGACGCAATTATTTCACATAGCGCTTCATTGTTTGTCTGTTTGTGTTCTGCAGATGTCTAGTTCACAAATGTCAAATATGATTGATGTACGACGCCATTTGCAAAAATTATAACTTCTTTCGATAGGGTGATTAATTTTGCGCCACCTTTGAATACAACAAACAATTGTATTCATTTTCTTGAAGATATTAAAAACTAGGTATGCCCAAAAATAAAAGTATGTATTTTTATAGCCTTGATGAAGCAATTGATTTAACTTATAGCTTAAAAGCAATGGCTTCTACAATCTATACCCCACCAGAATTCTGGCCCTGTTGTGTGTACCTTCTTTCAGAATCCAACAAAGAAGTAGGTACTTTCCGGTTGGAGTCTAACAAAGTATATTAATACTTGTCGACATTGCCTGCTTCCGTTTAATTTTACATCCTGAACAAATACATTATTTCCATCTAAATTGTCAAAGTTATAATACCAGAATATACTTACATGCATTTAACGACCAATTTCTAGAAAGAAAAATAAAACAAATAATATTCATTAATCTTTCTCATTTTGAATATTCCGACTGCCATATGAATGTATTTTGAGCATTTCTTACATGCAAATTTCAATTAAATTTAATTAGCACTTGGCGGCGGGCGGCGGCGGGGTACAAACATCCTTTATTCACATTTATATTTTACCTCAGTCCTTTTTTGACATGTTCGACTGTAGTAAGCGCTGTAACTGCCATAGTCATTTGCTTCATCACTGCCGATGGTAATTTTTATACTGTAATTTAATTCTTGTTCTTGTTATGTTATTTGTCCCTTTTTTGCCGACACACTTATTTTTCTAAAATAAAAAACAAAACCGGCCCATTGTGTCCCCTTAAGAGAGCAAAAGATCTACATCCTTATCAGCGGATGTATACGAAGTATATCCATGTTTTTGTGGCGCCATTTAAATGTCTTTTTGCTACAATTTCATTCGAAACTACAAGTAGGAACTTTTCATTTCTATGAAAAAAGGGACCACAACGACGACAACAACATATATTGTTCTATCTCGGTCGGCTATATAACTACCTAAACATATTCAACATTCCTTGAAATGGACTATTTTGGCGGAAAGTTTCTAGGCGACAATTCTGTTCTGTAGCAACAACTACAATAATAATAACAACTAGCAAAACAGCACAAAGGACGACAACATCAAGTTTTACGCTATAAATTGTTGATACGATAACTTACGACTTGTGTGTACTCCATTGCGCTATAAATTCATAAAAAAATAGATATTTTCCCATAAGACACTTATACTTTTAGGTCGTTCTATCCGTCTGCTGTCGCTCGATGTTGAGAGGGAAAGATGCGGTCGGAGTTGAAGGATACGACAAAAAAAAATAAAACTTCTAAAAATATATAATTTAATGCCGAAGGACTACAAACGACGAGTGGCCATTTTCGTTGATTATGATGTCAGGAGGGAATTAATCTGTTGCCGGATTGTCCTCGCCGGTACGGCCCCATTAATAAATCTTCGGGGATGGCAATAATCGGTATAATTAATGGACTCATTGATTGGATTAATTTCCTCTCTGAAGAGTGCTCTGAACTTTCATTCGATTCGGTGGTGGGTGTGTGTAGGGGAGGGTGCAATTGCGGTACGTGCATAGTAGATACATATACCTAGCTACAAGTAGAACCGTCATAAGTGGTGAATGATTTGTCTAAGGAAATGTGACATACCAATTTGAAATTAATTTGTTGCACTCAGGTAATTAATTAGAGCAACGGCAATAATGCAAGTATTTAGGCCGAGTGTAACGAATAGTTGTACATTTTTTTGCTTAATTATGCCATTCGAATGGGACATTTTATCAAATTCCAATTCGTCAGAACTTGCGGAATGATTTATTCAATATATGTAGTTCTTAGGGAAATCAATTATATTACCAAGTGTAACGTGGTAACTTTACATATTTTGGCACGACCTAAACCTGCAGGTATTTGGGGCAGTAATTGGTTTCTCATTCAGAAATCAGTTAATCAAATGTGGGCTAAAGATTCTTTTATTTTTAAAAGTGCGCGAGGTGCCTTAAAGCCAAGCAATGGAGCAATTGCGCCGTTTTTGTACGATTTTTGAAGAATCAATTTTATAGACATTGACAAGTTTTTTTTTTTTTGGAAAGCGAAATGTCTCATTAGAGATAAACAAAACAAATTTCTTTTAATTTCAAACAAATAAAAGATGTTTCAATATATTGAATTTTTCAATGAATACGACAGAAATTGATTGAATTGCATGAAGTTTGGCTCAATCGTTACTCCAGATTCACGTACAGTGGCGCTTGCTATAGTACCTACCTAGTAATAATACTTCAGAAAATCTTATGACCATTCCCAATGTTCTTTTCATTCGTTAGCGCGCCGTTAATTCTTTCCTATCTGGCAAAGAAAGATTTTAATAAAATGGAAAAAAGCTATTTTGAATCAATAATTTAAAAAGTCCATTAATAGTGCTAACTCTTCTACTTGGCTGATTTATTTCAGTAGTATATAGAATTTGTATTATAAAAACCTTCATATCAAATGGAAATATCATTGAAAATTCGTTTTTGTTAAATGGCAAGCCTTTTGTTTTTTATTTTGGATTGTATTTCCAAAATGAATTTTTAGGCTTGCGAGTAATTTATACATCAAGATGCTTTGTGATCTTTACTTGCGACACGTACTCGTATATGGCAAATTATGTATTCGTAAAAAAATCGGACTCGAGATTTTGACCAGACTTGAAATTGCGGAGATAGAGAAGACTAAAAAAGTAGGTCTTGCAATTTTGTCAGTTTGTTCGCCTACAGCCTACAGGATTTTTAAATTTTCCCTCGAATTTATTGTTTTTTTTTTAAGACCAAAACTAACGGTACCTGCCATACGATTTTTTTTCAAAAACTGCTCCACAGATTAGGAAAATAAAATGCACGACTAGGTCGGACGAACTTGCTCTTATGTTTATGCTAGAAGAAAATTATAAGTCGTTGTAGTAGTTTCTTAAAAAAATAAGCTTTTATATATACAAAGTTTTTAAAACATTTTGAAGAAAAAAATTTGGTACGCCAATTTAAAGTTTTTATTATTGTTCGAATAAAAATGAAACTTACAAAAAAATATAAATCCCTTTCTGAGATATCGGATTTTCAAAAAAAAAAAAATAGCTTTTTTTTCAAAAATTCAAAAAATATCCTCTTTTAAGTTTTGAAATGCAATGTTCTTTAAACTTTTTAGAAGTACATAATTTTATTAAAATCCGTTATGTCGATAAGAGAAATTCAAAATTCGATAATATATTAATTTCAATTTTTTTTATTAAATTGATCGTAAAAATTAAACGAAGGAAAAAAATTATCAAAATTCTCGAAACCGTTTTCGAGAAAAATACGATTTTTGAAAACCATTTTTTAACATTTGTATGGTGGGTACCGTTATTTTTAGATAAAACAAAATTTGTTTTCTCAAATCTTGTATGTAGATTATATTAAGAAACTTTAATTTAACGAGTTTGAAAAAAATCGAACATGGGGTTTTCGAAATATTGCATTTTCAAAAAAAAAAATTGAATTTTTTGTTTAAATCCAAAAACGAAAACTTGAAAATTTGAATATGTAATAAAACAAAAAAAATGGTTCCATGGGGGCTACCAAAAATAATAATGGAAAAATTTTTTCCACCATTACTTCATTTTAACTAAATAAAATCTTATGATTTTTTTTTTAATTTTGTGGGAGTTTTTGAAAAAAAAAAACATTTATAAGATTTCAAAAAAAAATCGTATGGCAGGTACCGTTATATTGGGTCTTAAAAAAAAGAAAAGAATTGCGAGACCCACTTTATTGGTCTTTGCTATCATCGTAATGTCGACTTTGATCAAAATCTCGAGTTCGATTTTTTTTACGAATCCATAACTTGCCCTATATCTAGTACCTATGAGTCGTAAGTAAAAATCACAACATTTCAATTAGTTAGTGCTTACAACAAATTTTTACAAAATCATTGTCAATGGTACCCCTCTAAGAAGCGTTTTTCTTTTTTCTTTTTATTTGCTTGAAAACGGTACAACTGATTTTAATTATTATGTTCAAGCTCCAAAAAAATGTTTTTATTGGATTTTTAAATATAGTTTTGTTTTATCTTAAACTCAATATTTCGAAATACCCATGCTCGATTTTATTAAAACTTGATAATTAAAAGTTTTTTAAATACATATAATAATGAGAAAAACAATTTATTTTATCTTAAAATAGCGGAACTTAACATACAAATGTTAAAAAGTGGTTTGCGGGTATCGTATTTTTCTCCAAAACTGCACCTAAAATTTTGATAAAATTTCTTCTTTCAAATAATGCTTACAATATTTATACCTAACCATTTCTTCGAATTTTGAATTTCTCATCATCGGCATAACGGATTTTAATGAAATTTTTTATGCCTATATAAGTTTCTATAATGTTTGAAAAATATTGTATTTCAAAACTTAAAAAAAGAAATAGTTTTTGAACTTTTGCAAAAAAAATCGGTATCCGACAAATGGGTAGTTATTTTTTTTTTAAATCAAATTTGTATTCGAAAATACAATAAAAAAAATTAAAGTTGGATTTCCAAAAGTTTTTCTTAAAATGTTTTAAAAATATGTTTACATATAAATCGTGGCATCGGTTAGTTTTTTTTTTTGAATAAAAAAAACTAACCGATGCCACGATTTATAATTTTCTTTCTTTCATTAACAAATATTTGCTTGAGAAATTACATGGCGTCCTGTATTTAGCTGCTACTACTTAAAGCGTTGTTTTAGTCATTTAATAAATGGCGTGCATTTTATTTTTCGTAAGAACCATAGATATGCGTAGAGAATTGCACGAAAACGTTGCAGTATAAGATTTTTCGCCGTAGTTTAATATTTTCACACAACCTCTGGGGTAGGGTACATTACAAACATTTTGTCTTATTTCCTTATTATAACTATTTGAGTACTTAAGGGATTTCCACTAGCGACCTTATAGTCGATTTTGATAGTTTGTTTGTTTGTCTATCAAATCTATTGTACTTTATTCAGTCAACGATGCCAAATAGCTATGACATGTTACACGAAAGGGCATCAGCACTTTAAAATCATGTCCATTTTGTTTTAGTTATACCTCACCAATGATAAGATTTGATTGGTTTTTATTGGTAACCATTAACAAGTTTGAGCTACCTATTCGTTTATTCCTTTTTCATTTTGAACCTTCCTTTTGCGCTGCAGCTCCAAAATGCTTGAAGAGTTTTTACTAGAAACCTGGTATTCATCGAGTCCTGCTCTTAAATTATTTTGGAAAAGCAATAACAAAAATACAGGTGTTCGTGCGATGTCATAAATCGAGTGGAATACAATATCCTTTTAACTATGAAGACGGGCGGTCTCATACTTATGTACCAGCGGATGAGCGGACTCTTACTTAAATTTAACATCATAACGTGTAAATATACAAAACTCTGGACAAACTGGGTCTTTGATTCTTAAAATCTTCATCCCTTTTAAAATACAATGCAGATTGCTTTGCAAATACAATGCAAAGCAATCTATCGGAATGGAAAAGAAAATAATTTAGAACATTTCGCGAACTTATCGATATGTCTTCCTCTGTGGTCTCAAAAAGAAAATGATTATTTCGCACTTTGAATCATTCGCGATTGTTTTAATAGTAACTAGGAAAATGCCTATCGAAAACTTTTTCTCGACTCCATTTCTTTTAGTTTTTTTTTCGAGAAAATTAGTTTGGTATGGGTCTGAACTCGATTCGCCAAGTTTTGGAAATTCATCAAACAACTTGCTGAATCCTTGTGAGAGAGAATGTAACGTGCGATTCGTCAACGAATGCTTTCAAGGAGAGCACTTAACTTTCCAGAAAGCCCATGATTGAATTCAACATGGCCTTGTGTCAACGTGTCGCTTCTAAAAATATTCCTCCTTAATTCTTTAAGAATCGGCCATCTTCCGATAAAAAAGGGGAGTTTCTTCCCTTTCACCTAAGCATATAATGGGTAAATAATCTCTATGTGGTATGAAATTTGGCTGCATAAGTTCTCCCCGCAGCTTTCGTTGATATTTCGGCAATGCTGTTATCATCTCTGAAATAACTCCTCTCATCCAAGTTGTAGTTTAGTTGACTGTAGACAGATTCTGTTGGATCGTTCAAGTATTTCTCTCGCTGCCTTTCACATTCTCTCGCTAAATCCATCCAATAAGCACACCAGCTAGATTTGGTCCTTATAACTTGCAGAGATAATATCTTTGGTAGCCTGTTATCATCCATCTTTAAAAGTTTTAGTATGTAATTCACTTGCATTTTTAAGGTTAGTATTTTAGTTGCGATAATCCTGTTTCGTAGTTGGCAGTAGTAAACGGCAGAAGTATCAGAGGAGTTTCTCAACTGCGTCATACTGCTTATCTCCCCAAGTCTGAGCTGCGCAAAAAAGGACTGATTCTGATACCGCTTCAAATATCCTGAACTTGTTGCTATAGGTGATACTTTTGTTATAGAAACATCTATTCCAGGTTGCACTAATTGCGCTTTTTGCCTGCATCTATTTCTCCTTTAGATGTCTTTCCATACTCAAATTTTTCGTAAATTTAACTCCTATGTATTTGAATTCACCATTATTAGGGACATTTTTCGGTTGCACAAGAGCGGCCTCTTCAACGTTTGAAAATCAAAATTATGGATTTAACCAAGTTAACAATCAATTCAATTTCAATTTTGTTTTATTGAACATACTATTTACAATTTGGCTTACAACTAATAAGATACTACATATGATTTGGAAGTATGATTCGGATGCCCGATTTCTGGTAGAATTGGAAGAGTCTGTTAATGTGGGTTTCTACTTTTTGGACAGCGATTAGAGGTGACATTGATGTGGCATAGGTGAGCGAGTCATCAGCATACAGGAGGTTCTCGCATCCAATTGGTGAAGGTTGGTCTGAAGTCATCAAGTTGTAGAAGAAGGGGCTAGTTTTGAGCCTTGGGCGACTCCATTTTTGATGGTCTTCATGTTTAACTTGCAGTTATCTACTTCAACAAAAAATTTCCTGCAAGATAGGAAAGAAAAGAGAATTTCTATTAATGGCGGAGGTACTTACATAAGATGAAGTTTGTGGATTAGACCGTCTATCCACACGCTATCAAATGCTTTCTCGACATCCAGAAAGCATCCGACGGTGACACGATTACTGTTGAGGGCTGTGGTGATATCGTGTTGGAATGTAATCAGTGGATGCAAGGTTGAGTGTTTTTCTCGAAAGCGGAATTGCATGTCAGGGATGATTGAATTTTCACAGCAGAATTTCTTCAGTCTTCGTAAGATTAATTCTTCCAGTAATTTGCTGATATTGTTGAGAAGTGATATTGGTCTGTAGTTGGAAACTAAGTTGGAAGTACCTTTCTTCGGAATTGGCACAATCTTCGCTGTTTTCCACTTCTGGGGCAAGTAACAGTTGTTGATGCAGTTGTTTAAAATGATTGTGAGGAAAATCATTACCGCCTATGGCAGCCTTTTCAGGATATAGTAAGAGACACCATCTATGGTCCAGCAGTTTTTTGGGCTTAGAATTGCCGATGATTTCTACAACTTCCTCTAGATTGCATAAATGTGGACTTTCGGTGGGATCATTTGCTGGATTGATAATATTAAAATTTATTCTTTCCGGATTTGGTTGCAGTGTTTGTTGAACTTTTGCCTCAACTTCTTGTAAGAAAGTTGGGTCAGTAGGTGGGCTCGGTGTGAAGTTTCCTTCGAAGTAGTCGGCGAACGCTTCCACCTTGTCTTGGGCCGAGGTAGCTTGAGTATCATTGCTGATGATGGTTTCAGGTATTTGTGGCTGTTTTCCAATGATCCTATTGATGTTTTTGAAAGCATCTGGTCTTGGCTTGATTGCTTGTAATCTTTTCTGGTATTGGATATTATTGTGGAATTGAATAGAGTTCCGGAATATAATGTTGACTTGCTGTAGCTCATTCCAAACTATCTGGTAGTTTCTGTTTGTTGTATTCAGATCACTTTGATGGATCCGCTGGAGACGTTTTCTTAGACGTTGTCTTTGAGCATATAGATTTTGAACATATTCGGGAAGGTGCTGGTACCTATCTTTTGACGTTTTAGACTGTTTTTGCTTGTCCAGGGCATCAGATACGGCATGTTCAAAGTTGACAATTGCTGCATCGATTTCGATATCCAGAAGATTCTTGTCTGAAGGTGGGAGAGTTAAGCTGTCTTCTATGTCTCTGTGAAGTCTATCAATATCCAGCCGTCTAAAATTAATGAAATTCTCAGGTTAACAATCAAACTCCAAAGCTGGTTACCGTTATTTTTAGATAAAATAAAAAATAAAAAATTTTCCTCACATCTCGATTGTATTAAAAATATTTTGATTGACAAACTTTTAAAATACTTATATTGACGTTTTTTTCCAAAATATTGACTTTAAAAAAAAATTTAACACAAAACACTATCCAAACTCTTGGGGAGCTTAAACATGAGAAAAATTATCAAAATCGGTTTCACTGTTTTCGAGAAAATTGAAAACAAAATTTGTTTTTAAGGCATTACCTAGCTTTAACTAACTGAAACAGTGTTTGAGAAAAAATATATTTTATAAAATCTCGAAAAAAAATCATATAGCAAATATGTACCGTTATTTTTGGTCTTAGCTGTTATAAGGCTATATGGTGTCTTATTGTGAATAAAACTAGGTTTTTGGATTTTGGCCAAAATGCACAACGGAAATATCTTCTATTTCTATCTTTTCTGGAAAAATTGTTTTCTTTTTGGTTTGTTCGCTTATCTATAGGTACTTTATGAGACGTCGCGCCACTTAATTTAAACTTTTTTGAATTCGTTCAGGTAATGTTGGAACTTTTGGATTTAGCGACAACTCTTTTAACTTATTAACTTACTACGAGTATTATACTAATATCAACTTACTACGATCAATTAAAACTCTCAAATATGCATTCATGTCGAAAAAGTTGGTTCTAGACAGGCAGGTATACCTATATTAAATTTATTTAAATTATTAAAGACATCAACTTCTCATTTATTCACGGTTTGTCCCTGAAAACATTATCCCCAACTTAGAAGTCAAATTCTCAATCCAAATACATTCATAGATAGGTATGCCTTTCACAAAATAACCGTCTTCTTTTGATAAGACTGCGACCATTTTTTTTTTTCGTCCTCGACATTTTCAAAGACAAATTTATTTCGCACAAAGCCTAGCGGCGAAAATACAAATCACACGTTCGCGTGTATTTTCGGCGACAGGCGACATCTACGACAAATGTGAGCCATGTGCTTTCTTCGGAATGCATGCCATGTCGCATATCAATGAGGCAATGATATGATCCCCATCCCAAGTGTACTTAACGTTCGTGTGATATCCTTATCGCGTAAAATGTGTTTGAAGATGGAAATAAAAAAAACGAAAACACAATCGTTTGATATTCTACCGAATCGGAATAGGCGACATTTTAAGGTCGGTAAGAGCTGGGGAGTGAAGCTCCTGTAAGGAATTAACACTTCATTCTTTTATCTAGTGCGTGCGTATTCAAACTAAGAACAAAAAGGGGAATTTACTTTTTAAAAAAATACAATCAAAACCATAACCACAAACGTTTAATTTTTGAAGAACAATATCTTTGATAAATTCCCTAAAAAGCATGTTTCGAAGGGAGACTAACCAAACACAAAAGATGCAAACATAAAGGAAATAACACACAGGTCTGCACGTGGGCACAGTAAATGTTCACAACTTGGGGGAGCAATCGTATACTGTAGACAAAAATGAAGACAAGAACTCGCTCCTCACTATCAGATCCATCTCTGAAACAAAAAAAAAAAAAAAAAACACACCACACCTTCCTCAAGGAGACACAAAAAAAAAAGAAACGTATGAAACGAAAAACAAATGTCCCAAGATGAATTGCAACTCACAGTTAAAGTGGCACACGCTTTATTAGAGAATACCAGGATGGATGTTTAATCCGAATAGAACCCGACAGCAGTACCACCATCAGCCACCGGCAGCAGTAGCAGCAGCAACAGGATCAGCGTCAGTATCCTTCAGCCAGTGCTGGTCCTGTTTTCATCCTCGAAGAAGACAGAGTGTTGCGCGACACTATTAGATGCGAAAACAGAAATCCCCTACCCCCTCCACATAGTTCCAAAGGATCCAAACGAATGGAAAGATAAAAAAAATTATATCCTTCAGGGGTGTGATATCATAAAAGCATTTTTCATTTTCCGAAATGAAGCGACATATCGTTTATCCTGTTTGATTTATCTGAACTAAAGAGCTTTGGAATGAGCAGCAGAGGAGTGTTGTAGTTGTAGATGGTGTGGCAAGGACGAGGACGCGATGCAGAGTTTGATAAATGTCATTCTCCGCGTTCGGTGTCAGGATATCAGCGCAGTTTGTTTTAAATGGATGTTCAGTTTGTTTTTTAGATATTTTTTTTTTTTAATTTTTTTGTTCGTCCTTTTTTTTTTACAAAACAAAACTTGTCCAGCGAGGACAAAATCAAATAATTGAATTTCCCATTCGCACAACGACGACGCCACTATGGCATAATTTATTGCTCAAAATTAATCCTTAATCCTGTTGTACGGTATGTGTGAACGTTGCGTCGCGTCACCATTCTTGTTCGCACAAAAGAACGATGTCTGTTTGATTTTAATAAAATCCAAAGACCTGTAAGAGGGGTTTTTAGTCATTAATTAACAGATATGTAGGTAGGTATGTGCGAATAAAAAATTTGTCCTGTTGCTCCATTGCTTGAAATATACAAAAGTATCCTGGAGAAGTTTTGTTCGATAAGATAATTTGTGCTGAACGTTAATTAAGTTAAAATTCTGTTTGTGCCGACTTTCAGCTGTCTGCCGCTTCTCTACCCATCTGTCTGCAGTATCGTATGTCAAGTTGTTTCAAGTCCACTTATCTTGTTGTGTACCATCAGAGTTGTGGTTTTCCTTTACTGCACAATACCTCGAAGTTAGGTTCTAAGATTTTTCGGGATAGAAGGTCCAGGCACCTCAATAGTTAATTTTTTAAGTTTTTCGGCTAGACCCAAAGAATTTATCTCTCAAAACAGCCGTTGGCATGGTTCATGCCTCTAATTTCTAATATAATATAAACCTCTAATATAATATAACAACAGAGACGATTAGTCTCATAAAAGGATACTTTACTTATTTGAGAGAGGACTTTTCTACTCAACTGCCTTTTAAACCAAGCCTTTGACAATAGATTTTTTCGCTTGATCTTAGTGGTATAGTCGTTTGAGATACTAGCGGAGCCTAGGTAGACAAAGTTGCCTACTATCTCGAAATAATAGCTGTCTATTGTAACGCTCTCTGCAAGAAGTCTGTGTCGATAGTTTTCTTTCTTGATGGGAGAATATAATTGGCCTTGTCCTCATTAACCCTTTAACCCATTTTCTTCGCTTCCAGTTCCATACCCACAAAAGCGCAACTGACACCAATCTTTGCTCTTCCGATATAATCAACATGGTTGACATATGGAAGTAATTGGAACGGAATATGAAAGATTGTTTCTCAAAGCATAAGTTGTGTACTATTCTTTCAAGAACGATGTTAAAAAATACCATGACAAAGTATCGCCATGTCTTGAAACTTTTTAAACACCAACGATATCAGTGAAATCTTTGACGACCTTGATGAAGCAGCCTACGTTCTTCATCATCATCCTGTACAACCAGACGAATTTGGTAGATATGCCAAAAATAGACTCTGCCCTATAAAAACCGAGTTTATATATTCTGTTATATGCAACATTGTTAAAAAAAAAATGGCGTTTCGATTTGAAGTTCCTAGTGCATTACCAAGATCTGCCATATAGTGAATATAGACCTATCAGATTGTTGACGAAAGGCTGTAGGCTTTCAAATAAAATAATACAAGAGTTCTTTTAGGCAATATTAAGGAATCTGATGATGATATTTGTTTTTATCGCAGAAAAAGGCCTCTTTTCCTTAGAATTTGTCAAACGTTGAAGTTTCATTGAACGGGTATGATAAGCTGAGGCATACTCAGAAAGAAGTTATCACCTGGAACTTTGAAAAGGTTATCGACATGGCTTTTAGCAATAGCAGCTTTATGGCACTTATTTGTTTAGGTTTACATAAGTATCTTCACTTCATCAATATTGGTTGATGGATGAATGGAAAAAACAAATGGATGTAGATCATCATCTAAGATGACCGATGAATTCATTCTGAAAGTGCAAAAGTAGTCATTTCTATTCCACAGCTTAGAAGAATTGTATCATCATAATATGATATTATCATGTTTGGGAACTTCGGTTCAGGACATGTAACTATTAGATATATTTTTTCCACCATTTGGAAAAACTTTCTAACCACGTCTCTAATATGACAATTGTCTATTTCTTCATTCGAGCACTTCTCATACTCTTTTTTTCGTTCTGAGTAGCAGGTCTTCGTCTAGTCTTTTCCAAGCACGCAGACCCGGCCATAATTAACATAAACGACAGTGTTTTCCTTGTTCAATTGTGCACAGGATATCTTCAACCATATCTTATCTACAATTTATTAGTGGTTCGATTCAATGTTGACCCTTGAAACATTCCATAATACTGAAGGATAATAATCAAATCGGGTTAATAATTGATTGATCAGGAGGGGTCCATACCGCCACAATGTTTCGTCTAGCAGATAAGTCGATTAGATTGAATCCTTTCTCAGAAGTGGTGTCGTGCTTGCTGTAATTTCAAATTCTACTAAAACGATATCTTTTCTTCTCAACTTGTCGCTTAAATCACTAGATGCAATCTTAATCTCATTGCTACGGCATTGTTTATACGTCTAGGACAGAAGTTCGTGGATAACTTGGTTTTGGAGACGTTATCATCCTTATCTTTGGGGGCATGCATATGAATTTTATATTGAATAATTAAGCCTGGTATTTTATCACATAGTTGAACCATTACATTGTATGTCTTCAACGGCAGATAGACACTGATTTTGTGTCCGTAGTATATTTAACTTTCTTTTGCCGATCCATTCACCTTTCTTGGATGGCAGTAATATGTGGCTTGCAACAGTTTTGGCTTCCCTCTTATTATTCAGCTTCACGATACATACTCGTACCTATTGAGGGACCTACCACTACACTAATAAATCCGAAGTGTTTTATTCTTATTTCGTTTGTTTAGTCATTATTTCTAGTTCCCCGACAACACGACCATCAACCTTTAGAAGCATACCCCGAGTGGAACTCCAAGATTGGAAGTTTGATAAATAAATCCTTCCTTATAGGTCTGACTTTAGTGCTAGCTACACACGAGGCAACCGTTGAAGCAACGTGTTTCGTTTGTTCACTACACACGAGGCAACTGTTGCCGCAACCACAGTACAGTTGGAACAACCGACCGAAAATATCAAAACATTTTTATATTTCTGGCAACGGTTGCAGCAACTCAAAATTAATCGGCAACACAGCTACACACGAAGCAACCGTTGCTTCAACATGACCGTGTTGCTGCAACGGTTGCCTCGTGTGTAACTAACATTAAATATGTCGAAGTTTTTTTCTTTCAAAAATTGTTCATAGACTTCGAGTTTCTTTTCTTTATAATTATTTTGTACGGGTTTAATTATTTGTTTTTTATTATTAGTGTTTATATATGTTAACATAGTTCTAGGTTTAAAAGTAAAAACTACTTCACTTGGTGAAATTCCTGTTACTGTTGTGGGCGTATTTCGGTATTTAAATAAAAAAATTAAAACCTTTGCTTCCAGAGAGAGTTTTTCAGGTTTGGTATCATTTAAATATGCAATTAAAGCTTTCTTGGAAGTCCCAACGGCTCTCTCTGCTAACCCATTACTTTCCGGATGGTATACAGGACTTGGGAAATATTCAATTCCATTGGTCTTCAAAAACATTTTGAATTCGCAGCTAGAAAATTGTGGACCATTATCACTAACGAGTGTTTTGCAAAAACCGAATACGGAAAACAGATTTTTAAGTTTGTCAATAATGGACAAAGCGGTAGTCTTTGTTAAAATAAAAATCGAAATCCACTTGCTATAATCATCTAATGCTATTAAGAAATCTTTTCCACAAAACTGAAAAAGATCAACATGCATCCGTTCAAAAGGAAAACTAGTTTTATTCCATGTAAAATTTGGACAAACTTTTGTTCTATTTTGGCCTTTCTGACACGTACTACAACTTTTAACAAATTGTTCTATATTTTTATCTATCAATGGCCACCAGACACTATCCCTAGCTAATAATTTCATTCGAACTACACCGGCATGTTGATCATGCAAAATGTTAAGAACTTTAACCTGAAGATCTGGTGGTATAACAACCCTATCACCATAATATAGACATTTATCATTAATGCTAATTGATTTTCTTACTCTATAAAAGGAAGTAATTAATGAGTTCGGATTCCTTTTTTCATTATAATTAAGCCAACCATCGTTTGTACACTCCATAACAGAAAGTAGTACTTTATCCTTAACTGTAGCTATACCAATTTCTCTCATTTCCAAGGGAATACTTCCTTCGGATCCAAAATAATTTAAAAAATAATTTAAATTATATTCGCTTACACCAGTTGGACTGTTTTGTGGCAAACGCGATAGACCGTCAGCGTTTTGTAATTTTTTTCCAGGTCTATATATAATTTTACAATTATATGACGATAAAAACAAAATCCACCTGTGGAATCGAATAGACACAATATTACTTAGTGCTTTTTGATCACCTAACAAGCTTTCGAGAGGTTTGTGGTCGGTATAGACTGTAAATCTGTAACCAAAAACAAATTTGTGGAATCTCCTTATCGCAAAAATTACCGCGAGAGCTTCGCGATCAAGCTGAGAATAATTTTTTTCAGCTGCGCTGAGAGAAGCAGATACCATATAACATGGTTTCTCCAACCCGTTATCCACTATGCTCAGAATCGCTCCAACACCGTATGGTGAAGCATCGCATGTTATGATAATGGGAAGCTTTGTGTTAAAGTGAGCCAATAAACTGTTGTTGGACAACAAAAGTTTGCTGTTTTCAAAAGCTTTCATACAACGTTCATCCCAGATGAACTGAACATTTTTATGCAAAAGTCCATACAATGGACTTAGAAGATCAGCTGAGTTCGGCAAAAACTTAGAGTAATAATTTATTAAACCTAAATAACTTTGTAGCTGTTCTTTATTTTGTGGCTGAGGTGCAGACATAATAGCTTCAGTTTTAGATTTTGAGGGACTTATGCCATTTTCCGATATGGTGTGCCCAAGGTACTCAAGACTTGATTGAAAAAATTTACATTTTTCCCAATTGACACGAACGTTATATTCTTCCAACCGTTGGAGAACATTCCAAAGCCTATTCTTACATTCTTCTATGGACCTACCTGCCACAAGGATATCGTCTATGTATATCTCAACGCCTTCTAAATTTTTCAAAATTGTGTCCATTGTCGTTTGAAACTCCATTGGTGCTACGGACACACCATATGGAACCCTTAAAAATTTATAAAGCCCTTGATGAGTGTTTATAACTAAAAAGTCTTGTGAATTTTCTTCAACTCTTAGTTGTAGGTATGCATGCTTCAAATCTAACGTGCAAAACATTTTATTTCCACTCATTCCAGCTAAAATTTCATCCACCAAGGGGAATGGATATACATTTAATTCAATTGCAGGATTTATGGTTACTTTAAAATTACCGCACAATCTAACCGTATTATTTTTCTTTAGAACGCAAACTAGTGGTGTTGCCCACCTACTATACCGAACAGGTTCTATTATTTTTTCGTCACACATTCTCTGCAACTCTGATTCTATTTGCGGCCTCAAGCTAAGCGGAGTTGTATACGGCTTACAAAACTTAGCCTTAGCGTTTGGGTCTATAATTATTTGCGCTTTAAAATCTTTTATCGGATCTGTTGACCCTTCAAACAATTTTGGGAAACTTACTTTGATTTGTTCAATTATACTAGCCTCGCACTTAATTTCATTGGTTACCGAGTTCAGCCACGTACTTTCCACAAAAACTTTTCTCCAATTACGTACAATTTTATCAAGCCAATTTCTCCCTAGAAGCGGTTTGAAACTTTTCTTTGACTCTATGATATATAACGTCAACTTACAACACCCTTCAACTGTAACAGAAATAGCACCAGCGACTTTAACCTCTTCACCTGTAACAACCTGTAAAGGAGGCAAATTATTTTCTGAAGATATACATAATTTTGGAAATAAACTTAAATAATCAAATTTGGACATCACCGACACCACCGCTCCCGTATCAATCTCCATGCTGACAATATTTCCTTCGATATTAAGGTCTTTAACGGCTGGCTCTCCACAGTTATTCATCCAGTGAAGTGTTCCCAGTTTCAACTCATTTACATGTGGTTTCTGCTGATAACTGTTGCTGGTAGTTTTCTTGTATTTTTTTGTCTTATTCATATTTTGCTTGAAGAAACAAGCTTTTGCTGAGTGTCCTTTCCGTCCGCAAGTGTAGCAAACCCAATCTTGAGCTGGGCAGGCCCCTTTGGCATGCTTCGTGGTACACTTTGTGCATTTTGGAGTACCTCTGTATGGCGCAACTTGCTTTGGGTACAATTTATTAATCTCCTGGGCTGAATTCATGTTTCGCTGCTCTTTATTGATGAGCTCAAATGACTGAGAGATTTCACAAGCGCTGCTCCAGGTTAGGTCTTTGGTAGACAGAAGTTTGGTTTGGAGCTGTACGTTCTGAACTCCACTTACTAAACGATCTCGCAGGGCTTCTGGCAGGAACGTCTTAAACTCACAATTTGCAGATAATAACTTCAAATTAAATATGTAGTAGTCTTCTACAGTTTGACCTTGTTTTTGCGAGCACGTGTAAAACTTGAATCTTTCGGCTATTAAATTTCGTGTGGACGCGAAATGAGGTTTAATCGCGTCAATTAATTCTTTATATACTTTTGACGTTGGTTTTTCAGGCAAAAGAACCGACTTAATTCGCTTATCTTATACGCGTCTGGACCAATTAATGTAAGGAATAACGCAACTTTACGATTGTCTTCGGTTTCATTGATTTGGAACAATTGATCCATTCTTTCCAGATACTCGTCAAAATCATCACCAATTATAAATTGTTCGATGGATCCGATTAATGCCATTTTGAATAAGCTTTATTTTTATTTTTTTTTTTTTTTTTTTTTTTGTTCTTACACAAAATATTTATTTTTATATTTTATACAAAATATTTTATTCAATATAGTTTAACAACTTTTTAACTTTTTTTTTCTACACGTGATTCTTAATTAGCCTCGTCGCCAATATTATATATTTAAAGACAACCGGTTTGTTCGACAGTTCATTTATTTCTTCTTCAATATATGTATCACAGTTTAGTCTTAAGTCTAATTATACAAGAAAACGAAAAGTATATATCACAATAGCGTGATGTTGTACCGCGTTAATACTCTATATAAGTGATGCTTCTTGTACATAGAAAGTAGGAACTTTACTTCATGAGCTTACTTTATAATTAGGTATACTTATATCAAGATACATAACACTACGGTACGACCAAAATTACTCATAATTAAAGAAAATTGAAGCCGGTGTACCCCAAGGATGTGTCCTAGGACCAACCTCGTACTTGTTATATTCTATCAATATTTCAGTGGATATCAACGCTATCATGGCCAGCTTTTCTAACGATACTGCGAAGAAAAACTGTAAAATGCATTCGATAATGTAACAGACTAGACCCAACAATGGCGTATCAAATTAAACGACGCCGACGCATATAAACTTTACAAACAAAAAACTAAATAATATTACAATTTTTATCAACAAGTTTAAGGTACAACTGCCAAATATCTTGGAATGACTTTGGAGAAGAACTGAACTTAAAGTACAGAAAATGTACTGGTTCCTAGGACAGAACTCTGTCCTATCTATCTTGAACAAAATAATGTTATACAAGCAAGTGCTGAAACCTGTTTTGAAGCATGGTATCCAGCTATGGGGCTGTACAAAGAAAACAGATGCTTAAGCCATCCAAAAATTCCAAAAAAAAGTCCTTCGTGGAATAATAAATGCCCCTTGGAACATAAGAAATAGAGATCTACATCGTGACCTCTGAATAGAAATGGCCCGAGATGGAAACCGTCTTAAATGTAAGAAGCAATGTTCGGAGACTTAGAAGAACCAAGTCTCATGAGCTGTTGGTCTAAAAGCTACGGAAAAGTATTAAAAGCTTAAACTACTCCCAATATGATTTTAAATTAAGAAAGAAAAATCATTTGTCGAACTTTTATAGGTAGGTTCTGATCCCGGTGGTTTTCGTGCGGTAAGAGTCCCACACTACTTGGTACCGAAGACTATTAAGTGTATTCTGAAGACTTCCACCGAGAAAAAAAAAATAAGTAGTTGAGCCTCTATAGATGCCCACCATTTATTCATCTGGGGAAATCTTCCACTGCTGTCCACTTGAAGTAATAGGTCTCACCATTAGTAGGTAAAAGCAGCAGATGGTAGACCAATATTCACATATCAGACAGTGGATACATAAATGCAATGATGTTCTTTAAAATTTCAACCACGTTACAAAAAAGAAACGTTTATCGGGATTAAACAGAAAATTCTTATAGAACTTAAAAACTTCTTTTTTATTCTTATAAGTCACGCAAGAAAAAAATATTATTTGTCCTTGTAACGATTGAATCTGATACTCTCCTCTCTTAGCGACAGAATCACTGCCAAACTACGAATGTCACATTTATCCTGTCACAGAAGGCAAATAACTTAGGACTCAATCTTATAATAAATTCGATCTCATATATTGCCATTGCCTAGCACCACTCTGGGCTTTGCTCCCTTAATCAATCCCAAAGAGATATACATCGTAAGGATCAGAGTTGGGGTGGTGTTGATTTTGGTTTTGATTCAAGAAACCCTTCAAAGAGTCACGGTGTAGGTATGTCGCATCCCAAAGTCCTGGCATCCTTCCATATACTCGAAATCACGTCCCAAATGAAATATCCTTTTCAATCGACATATTGGGCTCAACACTTGTTCAGCAGTGGGTATAGGAAGTATATAGGGATAACGCCCCAAAAATAGATGATGGACAATGTGTCTGGCTTATGCCACAAGTTGCCTTACGAAAGATAGTTCGTTATGATATCCTTGAACTGCCACGCTGCATTTAACTTTGAATTTACGTGTGGAGCCGCGTGATAGAAAAAGCTTGCCCCGCGCATTTTGTTTGCTAAAAGAATCATCCTGGCTTTGTATTTATCCCTCTCTAGCTAGCTCATTCCTCCCGTTCTGGCGGAAATTCTTAAGACTTTTCCAAGAAAAACTGTTATTTGCCATCCATTTGGAAAATCAAATTCCATTAAACAAATTGGAAAAACATGCAAACCTCGTGAAATTGCCACCACTTAATGTTCGCTTGTTTTTTTTTTTTCTTTTGCAGGACTTACGGAATAGTCCTTTCTTTCTTTCGACGAATTGTGTGTTCGGCTGTTGGTGTGTTTGTTTTCGAATGTCTATTACTTTTTTCGCCATTCCTTTGTTTTTATTATTGAAAACGCCAATAAAAAGTAAGTGCAATAAAAATCAAAAACAGGAGAACAAATTGAGTAAAGACAAGAAGAACCAAGGCACGGATAGGGCGGCAAGAAAAACAACGAAGACATCGAGGACAGAGGCTTAAACTGTGCAATGTTTCTAGCGGGGTGAGTTAAACTTTTTTTTTTCTGAAGCTGTAGCCCCTTCTCCAGCACTCATCATCGTCCTGGCATCAACAGAAGGGATTACCAATTCTTAATGTTTGTATACATTGATCGGGGAGGAAGCGGGCCCAACAGACGGAGTGATTGCAGGCTTGTGGCGTATGACGACTAAATTTGTTAAGGACCTTTTATGGTGGAACGAGCAACCTGATTGTAAGGGGTGTCGCGGTTATCTCTTCTTTCTATCGTCGGTCGTCGTCGATTGGCAGATGAAAAATTTCAACTTAGCAGAAAATGGCAATCGCAAGAAAATATAGAGGTACAGAACGGAAAAAAGGGGGGCTCATCTCATTGCGGTAATGCTATTGCTGGTGCTCTATACTGAGAGTGGGTGGTGGTAGTTGTGGCAACAAACGAGATAAGGGTTCGATTAAGCAATATGTCTGCCATTAGGGATCTAATTTGATTCTCATTTGCCTGCAAGAATGAATATTTGAGTTTCACTTGATTGGATCAATTTCTCTTTTTGATGCTTTTGTTTTGGTTTGGATTACATAGCGAGTTGGTATAGGGTATGATAACGAACAGAACAACAAAAAAATCTTAAACACATCCTTAATGGGAAGATATTATGCAGCAGATGGGATAAATAAGTATAATTATGGTAGTTTGTGGAGGAGACCAACTTCAAATCAGCATTTGTTTCGGTTTTAATGGACTTAAGATAATACAGATTTGGTGGTTTCAAATGTTAACGCTATTATGTTTAAATTTGTTTTTAATTCGAGAAAGACGAGTAAATGTTAGTTACTACAAAAAAAACTACATAATATGATGAAAGCCATATGATACGTTAAGGAAAACTTGGTTTACAAAATTGATAGGTACCTTTTACCCTTTAAAAACCAATTAGTTTTATATTACAAGACTGACAGAACTACATTATACCTTAATTATTAGTAGATCCAAAAGGAAAACCTGTAGGTACGCAGATTTGGAAACAGTTATAATTCAAGTTCAAAATCGTCTGGTATATTGAAATTGAGTGAGGACTTCACTTTTGTTAGTGTAGTTTCCTCGGCTCTCAGTGACCGTAGAATATTTTTTTGTTTTGTAGGAAAACTTGTTTTCTAATTCTTTTACCCTTAAATATTTTTGATGATTTCTATTGTCGAAATATTGTCAAATTTTTGGGAAATGAAAATGGTTTTAGCACTTAATTTTTCTTATTTCCTTGCAGATAATTAATAGACTTATATATTTTCTTTGCGTTTCAAAGGGATGTATTTGCTTTACTACAATAAATAAAATGCACGACTGGGTCGCAAGAACTTGTTCCTATGTAATAGACTAGAAATTTTAAAAACGAATGTTATTAAAGAAAACTGTTCATAAGGATAAAATAAATGTTTTAAATTCTTTTAGTAGTACATAAGAGATAAAGACAGAATACTATGCAAATATGAATTTATGCAAGAACAAAAATTATAAGTTATTAAAAAAATAAGCTTTTATGCACAAAATTTTTAAAACATTTAAAAAAAAATTGTTACACCAATCTTAAGTTTTTGTTATTGTTCGAATGAGAGTTAAATTTCCAAGAAAAATACTAAGCCGTTCTTGAGATATCGAATTTTCCAAAAAAAAATGACTTTTTTCCAAAAATTGAAAAAATATTTTTTTTTCTAAGTTTTGAAACGCAATGTTTTTTAAACTTTTTAGGAGCTTCTTTATAAAAAATTTCATTAAAATCCGTTATGCCGATAATGAGAAATTCAAAATTCGAAAAAATCGTTGTATGGTAGGTACAGTCAGTAATATCTAGATTTTGAAATTTTTTTATTAAATTATAGATCGTAAAAATTAATCAAAAGACAAAAAATTTTAGCAAAATTCTCGGAAATACGATTTTCGAAAAACATTTTTTAACTTTTGTATGGAAGGTACCGTTAGTTTAGATAAAACAATTTTTTTCTAAAATCTTGTAGATTATGTTAAGAAATGTTTATTTGGCAAGTTTGAAAAAAATCGAGCATGGGGTTTTCGAAATATTGAGTTTCCAAAAAAAAATTTTGAAAATTTTTTTAAAATTCCAAAAAATAAAAAATTGAAAATTTGAATATGTAAAAATATTAAGCCTGTGGGGGAGCCTTAGCATAAAAAAATGATTTAAATCGGCTGTACCGTTTTCGAGAAAATCAAAAACAAAAAAAATGAACCCAGGGGGCTACCAAAAATAACAATTTTTTGTAAAATTTTTTTCAACCATTACCTAGTTTTAACTAAATCAAATTTTTCAATTTTTTTTTTTAAATTCTGTGGGACAGTTTTTGAGAAAAAAAAATATTTATAAAATTTCGAAAAAAAATCGTATGGCAGGTACCGGTATTTGCTATTTTTGGTTTAAAAAAAAAAAGAAAAAAATGTGTGGGGGGAAAAAATCAAAACCCTTATCTACCAAGTTTGAAGAAAATCGGCCGAGCCGTTTAGGCTGTAGTCGAACCGACAGACAGACAGACAAACAGACAGACAGACAGAAATGCGAGACCCACTTTTTTGGTCTTCGCTATCATCGTAATGTCAACTTTGATCAAAATCTCGAGTTCGATTTTTTTTACGAATGCATAACCTGCCTTATAGTACCCATAAGTCGCAAGTAAAAACACATACTGAAGAAAGTTGAATGAATAGCAGACAAATTTTTACTTCTATAAAAAACTGATTTTAACTACGAGTAAATAGAACGTAAAATTTCCAAGATAATATAGTGAAAAAAAATTTTAGAACATAATTTTCAAAAAATAATTCATGTATTTATTATTATTTTGATGTCAAAAAAGTAAACAAAAGTCATGGGGCTTGTTCGCGAACTCTAGTCTAAGTAAAAATGACACATCTGTTAGATGACGTTGTTGGATATAATTTGTTTAATAGTAAAAGTACGAAATAGTGGAATAGTGTTCATGTTTATGAGAATATGGATTTTTCTGAGATCTTAGAAATATAAAATGGATAAATAAAAAAACATAACATAACAATTAAAAACTACATTAGAACATTGATGGTTGTGTACATCTACTAAAAATTTCATTCGATATTCGAAAAGACTTAAATTATACTACGGATAGCTAACTCAACGGCTTTTATAGATTTCCTTCTCCAGTATAATAATTAACCTTATATGTATGCAATATTTAAAACTTCCGTATCATGTCACTTTTTGAAAATGGATGCGGAATAACAGAATTCTTAGCACTGCGGTGTCATCATAATTTAAACTCCTCGACGAATATATTTTTCTTCTTTAAGATTCTTATCGCGACTTGTTCCATCTCCAATTTCAGTCTCGATGGCAGTTATTTGTCAACCGAATGAAATCCATAATCACTTTTTTCTTTAATTATAGACTCATTTTTTAAAATTCTTTAGACCACCGCTTGATGATCTACATTTGTGAAAGCGGACATTTAGCTCCTTATCACATATTACCCCAAGAATGACGTAATCTTGAGTACTACTACAGAAATCTGTGAGGGATTTGCAAATAATTTTAGCCAATCCTGCATTGATTTCCCTGTTGTTGTTGACGAAAACTATTTTCAATTCTTACGAAATTGTCCTCAGGTATCATTTAGTAATATTACAATAGATCATGACAAAATTTTAGACTTTCTGTCACATTTAAAAGACGACTATTCTATTGGACCCGATGGAATACCACCCGCTTTATTGAAGAAATGTAAGTCTGTTTTAGCTCTTCCTCTGCGTAATATTTTTGTTCTATCCTTGAAATTAGGTAAATTCCCTGCAGTTTGGAAGAAAGCATTTTTAACGCCAGTATTTAAAAAGGGAGATAAAGCCAATATTACCAACTATAGACCAATTTCCAAACTTTCTTGCATTCCGAAGTTGTTCGAACAAGTTGTTTGTGACAGTTTGACATTTATATGTAAAACTATTATCTGCAACCAACAACATGGTTTTATGCAAAAACGTTCTACTGTTACTAATCTTGTTGTCTTTTTGAATAAATGTTTAAACTCTCTAGAAAGTTGTCAAGAAGTTGATTGTGTATACACTGACTCCTCGAAAGCTTTTGATCAACTGTCTCATGAGATTATCAAGTTTAAACTTCACTCATACGGATTTCCACCGCCTTTCATCAAGTGGATATCTTCATATCTCGAAATTCATACTCAAGAGAATTTATTGCCAATCAGGTGTTCCGCAGGGAAGCCATCTGGGGCCACTACTCTTTACATTGGCTATTATATAATGATGCTCCTCTGTGTGTTCGCAATAGCGAAATTCTAATCTTTGCAGATGATATGAAGATTTATAAAAATAGATTAGATTAGATTAGATTAGATTTAGATTTATTGTTTCTTTTCTTGTTTATGTACATAAATAATATTTACAAAAATCGATAAGCATGGCTTTGCCGTCTGCCTGATTGACATGAAATTAAACATTTTATAATAAGTTTGTTTTTTTTTTTTTTTTTGTTTTCACAATAAATACAAATATGATAAATATAATAAATACAATTCTCTGTTTTCTCTTTAAAAAAGTTAAAAATCTTCATTAATAATTTGGCTTCTATATTTTATAGCTTTTTGATAAAAATTAAACAATAAGTTTATATCATTATCGCAGTTGAGATGTGCTAAAACTTCTTCTTCCGGTATTAAATTGCTTCCAAGGAAATATCTTCGGATTTCTTTTAGAATTGGGCACCTGCCAATGAAGTGGATGATATCTTCTCTCTCCGATAGGTTGCAAAGACTACAGTAGATTGGTAAATCAGTGCGGTGAGGGATATAATTAAGTCGAATAAGTTCTCCTCTCATTTTAAAGATAGCAGATATGATTTTATTACTGTTTTCGTTACGAAAATAGTTCTTTTCATTTAAATTATGCCTCAAAATGCTATATGTAGCTCTGTGTAATGACGAAGTAGCTAAATTTAAGCAGTCAGCTCTGTATTGCTCATCTACTTTTGATATCAGGTTGTTGATTATATCCTTACAGTATCTTTCATTTCCATTTATGCGATTGAACTCCATTCCGCAGTAGGTTGCAAGCTCTTCTAACTTTTTGTACCATAGTGTTCTTTTCTCTATTACCTTTCTTGCAATAATTTTTGGAAGTCTCTCCTCCGGTAATTGCAGGACTTTGATTACATATTCTGCGTGTAGCTTTAAAGTTTTAATAAAAAGTGGAGATAATCCTGTTTCAATGTTTATCATATAGTTGGGCGTTGTGCTTGGCAGATTGAAACATCTTTTGATGTAGTACCTCAGCAGTTTCTCCACTGTTTCATACTGGCAGTATCCCCAAGATTGTGCTGCGTACAACATCACCGACTCAGATACAGATTGAAAAACTTTATATTTGACATTATGGTCAACTAAATGATTTGAAAAACACCTCTTCCAGATAGCAGATATGGCACTTTTAGCTTTTATTAGTTTTTCTTTTAAGTGGGATTCCATACTCAGATTACTAGTTACCGTTACTCCAAGATATCTGTATGCTTTCACGATTTCAATGGCCTGTCCATTGAGATACCATTTTTCATTGCTGCAATTTCTACCTGTTCTTTTCTTAAAAATCATGACTTTTGACTTGGTTAGATTAACTGTAAGATTCCATAATTGGCAGTACGAATCAAGACGGTTAATCATAAGTTGCAAGGATTCTGGTGAGTATGCAAATAAAACCACATCATCTGCAAATAGAAGAGCTTTTATCAAAATTCCATCTATCTCTATGCCTCCTGGTAGAGAGTCGGTAAGGTCGTTGATGTACATGGCAAAGAGATACGGGCTAAGTGTACATCCTTGTCTTACTCCCATTGTTGTCTCAAACCATTCCGAAATCTCCATTCCGTTGCACACAGCCGATTGATTGTCTTCGTATAAGCTCTCGAGAACCCTTCCAAATTTTTGACTCATTCCAGCATTGTATAGCTTATATATTAAAGCTTTTCGGTCGATATTGTCAAAGGCTGCCTTGAAATCTACAAAGAGGGTGTATAATTTTTTTCCTTGGTCTACAAATATACCCGCGATGTTTTGCAGTACAAATATGTTATCTACTGTTGAGTAGCCGTTCCGGAACCCAGCTTGACCTTCCTTAATAAGATTATTGTTTTCAATCCAGTTTGACAATCGGTAGTTTAACAATTTTGTGAATACCTTATATGCAGAATTTAAAAAGGATATTCCTCTATAGTTTGTTGGGTCTGCTAAATTGCCCTTTTTATGAATCGGAAATATGATTGCTTGTTTGAACTGAGTAGATATCTCTCCTGTTTCAAACATTTTGTTAAAAATCGCAGCTAGCTTATTGATAAAGTTGTCTGTCGCATATTTGAGACATTCTATGGGGATCCTATCCGCTCCAGGTGCCTTTCCATCTTTGAGATTTTTTAAAGCTTTACATACTTCATCTTGAGTAATAGGTGCATCCAATATTTCATTTGCATAAAAGGGTGTAGCATAGTGAATAAATGGTATATTAGTGTTTGAATTCAATAGCGTTTGAAAATGGATCTTAAGTGTTCCAGCGTCTAATTGAATGCTAATTTGGGGTGATTTGCCGTTAAAATTATTCACTGCAGTCCAGAATTGCTTAGCATCGTTGCAGCATGTGAGTTTTAGTGCTTCATTTTCAAAATGTCGTTTCTTTTTTTCGTTGCAGATTTTTTTAAAGGTTGTGTTTGTTTGAATGTACAATTTTTTGAAATATTGGCCACCAAATCGTCGAAAAACCTTTAGCCATCCAAACGATTTTCGCCTTTCATTTTCACATTCAGAGTCAAACCATTTTTCTTTATAGAAACATCTTTTTTTGTGTTGCACTCTGCTGACCGGGTAAGACATATTTATAAGATTTTCCATATCCATTATGTTGTATTCTATATCTGTTTGCAAGTTGTTTTCAAGATTGAGTCTGTACTCCGTTGCGAAAGCTTCTTTCCACTGCAATTTTGGGGGTAGTTTTATGGTTCTTGCATCTTCTCTTTCAATCAGATCATTTCCAAAAGACGCAACAATGGGCATATGGTCAGAATACTGTTCCGACAATACCTCAAAATCACTAATAAGGGATAACCATTCACCTCGTACTAAACAATAATCTATGACCGAGCAGCCTTGTTGTCCGACGAACGTATATTTTCCACTCGTATCTGATTTACTGGTGCCGTTCAGAATATGAAATCCAAATGAATCACATAACTCCAATAGTTTAACTCCCTTAGCATTAGTAATTGCATCTTCTGAATGTCTTATTTTACCTGAGAATCGATTTTCTCTTCCCTCTTCGTTTCCAATTCTGGCGTTGAGATCGCCGATAATCATAATATTGTCGTATTGACTGAGTTCGATTAGTTTGTATAACGAATCAAAATCTCTCTCCCAGTGATTACAATTAACGTAACTTGGCAGTATAACTAACTTTGTTAAACCTAAGGTTATTTTCAAAAAAAAAATTCGAAACTGTTGGAAGCGTTAGCAAGAATAGGGATTCGAGGTAGGTTGGCTGATTGGATGTCGGACTATCTTCACAACCGAAAGTTCTCCGTCAAAATAAAAGATGTTAACAGTGAAGAAAAGAATGTTGAATATGGAGTTCCACAAGGATCTAATTTGGGACCACTTATGTTCATCCTTTATACCAACGAACTTCTTCGAGTTTTCAAGTTAAGCATCCCATTTGCTTTTGCTGATGACACTGCAATTGTTGTTCGCGATAGGTCGCTAGAATCGGCCACAATGATAATGCAAAACGAATTCGATGCTGCTGTTCGATGGTGTCACGACAACGGACTGGTAATAAATGCGTCTAAGACAAAACTTATGCATATCCGAAGTCCACATGTCAAAAAAACAGACAAACAAATATATTTCAGGAATGATCTCTGTCCAATCACGGCCACAGTATGCATTGAAGTTGTTGAACTTTATAGATATCTTGGAGTTGTAATTGACTGCCATTTCCTTTGGGACAAACATATAGACAAGATACGTACTGATCTGAAGAGGAGTCTCTACGCACTTTCGCACTTAAAGTACCATGCTACTGAGGATGTCCTGAGACAAGTTTATTACGCATTGGTAGAGTCAAAGCTGAGATATGGCATACTTGCCTGGGGAAACGCAGCACCAACACACATCAACAAGCTTCAAAAACTTCAAAATTCAGCTCTAAGAATAATTCATCATAATAACAGACAGCAAACTGAAAACAAATTTCGGGTACTTAAAGTCGAGCAAATTTTCAAGATGACCACAATTCTAGAATATCACGGCAACAACCGCTTTATTCGCCCGATACAACATCACCTTAATACCAGACAACGCGCGCAAGGTGTACTTCAAATACCACGGCACTACAACACGTATGGAAAGAGACAGTTGCAATACGTTGTCCCAACAATCATCAATTCAATGCCTCAAGAACTTAAGCAAATACAAAATTATAAAACAAGAAAAAAGCAACTAAAATTTTTCTTTTTAAACGATAACAGTAATTAAATCCTTAAAAACAAAAAACAAAAAAAAAAAAGGTAAACTGAATTATAAAATTTATTTTGAAATGTAACTTTTTTATGCTTAAAATAGCTCACTCTATCTAACTAAAATAATTATAAGTACAATCTTCTGCAGAAAAGCTTAGGCTTCGCAGGAACATATAAATTGTAAATTTATTTAGTATAGATAATAAAGCTTAAAAAAAAAAAAAAAAAAAAGTTTCAGATCATCAAACGATTCAAATTGACACTGAATATACTTATAATTTTGTTTCTTATAACCAAAGAAGCATCCACCACTTGCTCTTCCTCTTGTGTTTTGTTTCAAGGCTGGTATCCAAATAATTTCAAAACTTTTAAAACGACTTAGGTATAATTTATAATCATCTTCTGTCAGAAATGTTTCATAAAGTAAAACTATATCATAATTATTTAAAAAATCATAAAATCCTGCGTATATTGACTTATTAGTGAGACCTGCAATGTTATAACTTAAAATTTTTATATTATTTATTTTTTTTAAAGATTTAATTTTATTTTGGCAGACGGCAGTTACACCCTATAAAGTAGAAGTTGAATTGGTTGATGTCCTTGCTAGGAAGTTTCCAGATGCAAATGTAGGTGACACTATTTGCTCAGCTCTGTTGTTATCTGTCATCTGGGCCTCCACGTTGAAACACGGCTGATTGCTTAAATCGACTTGGTAGATTTTATTTAGCACAGAAACCCCATTGTTGTTGTTTTGTAAGAGACCCATCGAAGAACTCCAACGAAAATCTTTGTTTTCTACGTACATTCTGTCATCGCGTACCAAAACTTTTATCTGTGGGTTAAATTCGTTCAGCCTTCTTCTTATGTTCAAGAGTTTGTTTCTTTTCTGGCGAATTAATAATGGAAGATCTTTGGTGATAGTGATACCTGTTCCTTGCAATGTTTTGGATGCTTTAAGTGCTGTGATAACGTGTTGTTTTGATTCCAGCTTTACAATAAAATTCTTGGCATTGTTGTTGTTTGATTTTATTTCGCGAATGTGTTGATTTTCAATGGCCGGGGTTGGTTGGATGAGCTTTACCAATGAATTTTTGATGAGATCTTTTTCATTTATACCTTCCTGCGGAGTTATTCTTAACATCAGATTGTTTTCTGTATTCTTTTTTTGTATTGCATCCATCTGACTTTCAAGGATCTCGTTTCTTTTTTCCAAGGCTATTATTTTGTTGGACATTTCAAGGTTAAGTTCCATAATTTTTTGGTTTGCGTTTGTGATTGCTTCAATGTCACTCTTCGAGGCCATATTTTTTAATTTTGATTCGAGGAGAAAACAAAGTAATTTTGTAAGCTCAGACCTGCTCATAGATCCAACTAATTCTTCAGACATTGTATCAAAGTGTTGTGGTCTTTTTTCCGAATTATAAGCTTCAGGAGAAGTTTCAGATAAATTTCTTTTGCTCTTCGCTGACATAGATATATTTGTTGAGTATAGATATGATCGGCGGGCAGTTGCGTCACTTTTTCACAGCTTATAATAATTCTTATAGTTCTAAGACTCACATGAATTTATAAAGGTGGTTTTATCTTCCTTCGGTCAACACTTTAACACACTTTTAAGATTTATTTTAAGTTGGAAATTTAGCAATTTGGAACTTTTTCACAGGAGTAATTTGTAAACGAACTTTTCTGTAATTTGACAGAAATGTCAATCTTATAAAAATATAGTATCTTCAAATGATCGGGCTCTACTGCAAGATGATATAAACCATTTTTCCTTGTGGTGTGAAAAGAACAGTCTGAAACTCAACCCGACAAAATGTCAAACTATGACTTTCTCTAAAAAACGTTCTCCTTCCTCACATGAATATTTTATCTCACTGCACATTTTAACTCGTGTTATGACTGTAAGGGACCTTGGAGTTCTTTTTACACCCAATTTAGATTTTTCTGCTCATATTAATAAAATCGTGAATAAGGCCAATTCAATGTTAGGGTTTATTAAGCTCTGGTCTAAAGAATTTGTTGATCCCAATGTCACCCGGGCTTTATACAACTCCTTGGTGCGTCCCCATCTTGAGTATGCATCGCAGATTTGGACTCCTCTTTATGATATTCATATTGAGAGATTAGAATCTGTGCAAAGAAACTTTACTCGTTTTGCCTTGAAAGGCCTTCAATGGAGTGATCCTTCGTATGTCCTCTCTTATGACCAACGATTATCTATTCTTCAGATGCAAACTTTGGAATAAAGAAGAACAAACAATGATTTGGTATTTTTCTACCAATTAATAACAGGCGTTACAGATGCACCAGATCTTTTATGTTTGGTTTATTTTAATTATCGGGGAGGAGGTTATAATCTTCGAGGCCTCGATATGATTAAGGTCCCAACACATAGGAACTATGGCATGCATGAGCCCTTGACACGTATGGGTAGACTTGTAAATTGGAATTCAAATATTTTGAATTTTAATATAAATAAAAGTAAATTAAAAAACCTACTCAAAACCAGTGGTCCACACTCCTAAATGTTCTTTGTTTCATGTTATGTTATTGTTTTGTTCTTACGTAATGTTACTTGTTTATTTTCCATGTTTTCTTGTGTCAGTGTTAATTGTAACAGAGTTTGCCTACTAACAACTAACACTGCACTAAATGATGAGCTGGTGGTATAACACAGTTCTCTGTGTTGGCAAACCATTGGTCGAAAGACGGAGCTTGCTATAAGCTTTCTTCGACCAATTCTGATAGTGTAAAAAAAAGATCACGGATAGAGGAAACAGTACGGATGGGAACGTTGCAGAAATGAGAGGTTCTTGGATTTTATGGTAAGTGTTTACGGAAAAAAATCATAAATTGACATTTTTACATTTAACATTTACATTACACCAGATAAGAAAAGGATCTACATAGGTCGACTTTAAGAATAGATGAATCGATAAGCAAATGAGTTTACTTTTATTATTTTAATATCATCTGCATAAATAGAAAATTGGAGTAAGAAATGATTCTGCTCACATCATTAATTGCAAGCACAAAAAGCATTGACAAAGATGGCTGGTCTGAGGAACACCTGAAGAGAAATAGGTAGGAGAAAAAAATGTCTGTGAAGGCGGAAGTTGAAAGAGATTAGCAAAGTGTTTGCAGAGTGCGTTATAATATATTTTTTTAAGAAAAAATGCTGGAATGATATCGGAGACTCGTGAAAATTCATTTTTCAGTAAACATAACTTATCACAGACGGTAAGTTAGTTAATTTTAACAGAAACGAGAGACTGTACGAATTTTTTTTCTAGAATATGTGGTACTAAAGGTCAGGTACAATTAGAGCATTGCTTTATGATTGACTACAAAGGTAGCAAAGAGGTTAACAATTGATTCAAAATAGCTTTTTTTGGCTTTAAAATCGTGGCCTTTCGCCACGACGATCTCACATAAGCTCATCAATTGACTGTTAGGGCCTTGTCGATACGCAATTTTTGTTAAATTCAGTTCATCTTACATCGATTTTTTGACAAAAATCCAATGTAAACTGTATCCAACCAAGATTAAAATTCTAATCATTAACGCTGAAAGATAAACAATTGTTTTAGCGTCAGAGGAGAAAGTGCTGAGCAAATTAAACTATCAAGGAATAGGCCTTATTCAAGTAATCTATCAGTAAATATAAAATCTTTTTTGGAAGAAGATTGGGGGAACAAAACACGATTAATCCTCTAATGGCTTATAAATATATTTCAAATCCGTTAAGTTAAAGTCACCGAGGAAAATTAAGTCCTCGTTGGAAGTTGCAACCTCAATCAAAGAAGTAAGTTAATAGAAAGAGCTGTGTTTTGATGGATAAGTATAACAACGAAGAAAATTTAAACAGCACTTTAAGATAGACAATTTAACAAAAGCGAATTCATATAGAGGTGATTTTGAGATTTCAACTAAAGAGGTTTATTGAGATGATTGTGAACGGCAAAAAGAATGCCTCGCCCAGTGGGAGCAAGATCACTTGTTTGACCATCAAGACGAAAGACTGCTAAATCTAGTGTAAATAATTCACAATTCAGAAATTCAGACAAAAGATTTGTTTCCATTAGAGCAATTATATCAAAAGGAAGATTTTGGGAGTAAAGGTATAAATTTAGTGCCCTATATACATATACGTTGTAGTGGTTTCTTTAAAAAATAAGCTTTAATATACAAAATTACCCGCAATAACCATTTTTCGGAACATTTTTTCCAACTGTGTCTTACCTTTAAATCTGTCGAACAGTTTTTGAGAAAAAAAAAATATTTATAAAATTTTGAAAAAATCGTATGAGAGGTACCATTATTTGGTAAAAAAAAAAAAGAAAAAATGTGTGGGAGGGAGGGAAATTTAAAATGATATCTACCAAGTTTGAAGAAAATCGGCCGAGCCGCTTAGGCTGTAGTCGAACAGACAGACAGACAGAATTGCGAGACCGAGATCAAAATCTCGAATGCATAACTTGCCTTATAGTACCTAGTCGCAAGTAAAAATCTATAATACGAATAAAAGGGGCAGAAGAAACTAAATTTACGATTTTATTCAAAATGGTGCCGAAAACTAAGAATTTTTGTTTTTATTTATTTACTTAAAAATCTATAATAGCAAATTACTTTGAAATCAAAAGATAAAGCAAGACAGAAAATATTTGAGAAAAGGCATTTTTTGGTGTGAGGCATCTAAGGCAGGTGATTTGATATTGGTTGTAATAGATAACTAGGGTCAAAACGAGTATTGTTAGTCAACAACTTAAAGGGCGAAATTGAACACTGACGTTGCCTATAAAATAATTTGTTACGAGTAATATACATTCATACGAAGATGTATGAAGGTAATTCGTTTTTGTCAACTTTTTCAATATACATATAAAGCAATACACTATTTGTTTATCATTTGAGGGAATACAATTGTGAGTAAATAAAGAATACTTAATTTTTCCCAATACCTTAAAGTACTTCTTATAATGGCTAGTGCGTTGGACTATCATGCAAAAGTTTTAGTTAACGAATTTAATAAAGGTTGCATAGTGTTAGTTATTTTATTTAATAATATTTGCTCCTTTTTACAAATATTTTTGTTTGAGTAGTATTGTTAGCAATAGAAAATAAATTAAAAAATTGTTAGGGTTGATGAACGACAATCCAGAAGTATCTTGCCTACATAATTTAGCCTAAATCCATTAGGTTGAAGAATCTCACAGCGAGCGCTGCTCGATTACACTTTTCTCCGCAATATAATATTCCCTTCAAAATACAATTCTGGCGTAGATATTTTGTTTTTGAAGTCTTTTTTTTTAATAAAAACGGAAAACAACTTTTTTTAGATTACTTTAACTGGTCACTATGCTTCCTCGATAGTGACGTAGACTCCAGCGCAGATATGATAACTAACATTATTCTTTTGGGAATGAAACATTTTATCCCGAATAGGGTTAAAAGTATCAGACCCAAGGATAATTCATGGTTTGATATGAGCTGTAAAGAGGTTATCAAGGAAAAAGAGGTAAGCTTCCGGTGTTTTAGAGCCATCCAAACTGAGGAAAACCGGAAAAAGTTCAAACAAGCCAGGAAGGCCGTCAACGCCCATATTCGACGGACCAAATTTTTACATGATCAAAAATCAAGGCAAAAAATACTGCAATGTCCCAAAGGCAGTAAGAATTTTTGGTCATTTGTAAAAAATTTGAGGAATTCTTCCTCTTCCTCGGATCCTACGCTTGTTGTCAATGACACTCCTTTCGTTAGCTCTATTGATAAAGCTAACTTGTTTGTAAGGCAGTTCGCCGCAAATTCCACCTTGCCGGATAGTGTCATGACTCCCCCAATTCTTGAGCGCGTTAGTGATTCTATGGGACAAATCTTTTTTCGCACTCGTACCGTGGCAAGAGTCCTGAAAGATCTCAACATTCATAAATCCGCTGGTCCGGATGGTATCCCCGCTATTATTCTAAAGAGGTGTTCTTCCACGCTAGAAAAACCCCTGCGTAAGCTTTTCCATCTGTCCTATTCTTCAGGGCTCGTTCCGAGTGGTTGGAAAACTGCATTTGTTCAGTCAATTCCCAAAAAAGGCGAATCTTCTTCTCCCTCTAATTATGGACCGATCGCACTAACGTCCCTTCTTTCTAAGGTCATGGAAACGCTGATTAATTATCAGCTTAAGAAATATCTTGAGGAACGAAAGCTTCTTAATGACCGGCAGTATGGCTTTCGTAGCAATAGGTCCACAGGTGATTTGATGGTTTATCTAACCGAAAAGTGGAACAAATCTTTACATTTGATAAGGTCTGGCATCTTGCTCTTTTATCGAAAATGCGTGCTTTCGGGATCGACGAATCCCTACTTCTTTGGATTAGAAATTTTCTTTCGAACCGTTCAATACAAGTTGTACTAGACGGATTCAAGTCTGAAAGCCACAATATAAATGCTGGTGTGCCCCAGGACTCCGTTTTGTCCCCAACCCTCTTCCTCATTTTTATTATTGATCTCCTGTCTGTAACTTCTAATCCAATTAATTGTTTCGCTGACATTAGTATTCTTAGCTTTTCATATTCGTTTTCAGACTCACATCCCTCCTCTTCGGATGTGGAACTGCAACGACAAAATATGATAAGCACATTAAATTACGACCTAAACAGCATTGTGCAATGGGGAATAAGAAACTGTGTCGAATTTAATGCTTCGAAAACCCAATGCTGTCTTATATCGTTAAAGCGAGATATACCCCCCTTGTCACTATCTATGAGTGGCATCAATGAAACTGAACATCTCGATATTCTCGGTATGTACATCACGAACCACCTTTTGTGGAACACTCACATACGCGATGTTGCCAAAAATGCCGCAAGATGTTTGGGTTTTCTGAGACGGTGCAAGAAATTTTTCTCTCCTTCTGATCTGGCTACAATCTATAAAACCTATATACGCCCAAAACTTGAGTATAACTCCCATCTATGGGCTGGTGCTCCAATAACTTATTTAAATCTCTTGGACAGTATTCAAAGAAGAGCTTTTAAAATGATTGGTGATAATAACATCATTGACTCATTTACATCACTCCAACATCGTCGTAATGTTTCTTGCCACACCCTTTTTTACCGTTATTTTAACGGACTATGCTCTAGTGAAATAGCCAGCTGCATTCCTCCCCTTAAACAATTTAACCGTAATACTCGCACTTCTAGGAATGCCCATCAGTTTACCCTTAAGCCCAACTTCGGCCGTACTGTGAAGTACAGAGATTCGTTCTTCAGCCGTACTACGCGAATGTGAAATTCTTTGCCACGCTCTGTCTTTCCCAGTCATTGCAATGTTCAAGAATTCAAAACCAATGTACACCGACACCTCCTTTCTAACCCTTCCCTTTTTTCTTAATGCTCACACTGTGTCTCTGGCGTATTAAGAGCATACAAACCCCTTGAGTGTGCGCCGATTATAAAAAAAAAAAAAAAAAAAAACTTTAACTCAATCGATATTTGTTAGTGCTTAAATATTTAATACTCGTACAATTATTAACAAGAATTTGTAATTGATAGAAAATTTGATGGGTAACACCATTTTTGATAACCTTGATACGAAGTATATCAATAGATCTATACCCACTTAATCTTATACAATTTATCAAAAATTAGCTAAGGGATCACCATAACACCGATTCAATAGTTCTTTTGAATTATATCAATAAAAAATTCGTTGATATTCGATAAATATAATATTGCCTTTATTTGATAATCTTGATATGTAATATTATAGAAACCTTCAAGGTTCTTCAACATAAATATTTTGATCAAAATCAGTTTAGGCATTAACGATCGAGGGACAGACAGACGGAATTGGAGACCAACTTCTTTCGCCCGTGAGCTTTAACTTTTGCGTCTGCGCGTCTTCTAAACATTCGATATCAATTAATCTATAACTTAAGAATATACTCGTAGACCTATTTCTTAAGACTTGCCATGGAGAATTTTTATCAAGAAAAAATCAGATAAAAAATGTATTTTTAGTACTTTTGGCTTTTTTTACCTTTTTTTCATAACAATGTGATGGTACAATGTTTGGCCACTTTAAAACCTTGAATTGGTCGTTTCACTTTCACCTTTTCGGATCCAGTCAATAGGATCCGTATTCGATAAGTTGTCAGTGATTGCTTAGACATCATAAGTTATCGTCTCAAACTTGGTTCATATCAGGTTTTCAATCTGAAATCTGACAGTCGTCCACTTTTAGGTGGCTTAGCGGCTTTTACATTCCGCATTCTCATCGATCTACACTTATGGAACACATCCGAATACAAACCGAATACGCAGTCCACAGCAAATAAAACCGATTTTTTTTTTTTTTTTTTATAATCTACACGCGCTCAAGGGATTATGATTACCCTTTAAATGTTTGAACACAGCACGGGCGTGAAGTTAAGGAAGAGAAAGAAGGATAGGAAAGATGTGTGGCACGATGTTCTGAGACTGAAGGTTGTTGTCTCAGATATTTTAATCTCCAGGGATGGCGGCTGAACTAAAGCGGAGAATGCCGTGTCTTATATCTATGTCGCTTATAATTCACATTATTTTATTCGTGTTCATCCTTGTTGGGCATACTAGCTTAACTCAATTACATGTTGTTAGTGTTATGCCTGAACAACATGTAATGAGTAAACCAGCAACCCATTGATGACAATTTTAGAAGGTTTTTAATGGAATTAAAACGACATAGACGACGGCAGCCCTACCAACCCCTTTTTACTGCTTAAACTTGAAATTTTGAAAAATCCGTTCTATGTCCACAACTAAATAAAATATACTTGTTATGATTTTCAAATACAAAAAATCAACTTCAATCTAATTTTTAGAAAAAAATACCCATGTCGAGACTGAACACAGATAAAGATATTGCATTTCAGGGAATATAAATCGTCATTGACATATTAAGGCATATGCCACTTGGCCTTTTCTCAAGTGCACCTATTTTTTATTTTGTTTCTATCAAAATTCAAAATATTTTGATGAATAATTCTTCGATAAAAAAAAAAGAAAGAAGTATCATCATATAATTCACCTCAAACTAGCCAAAAGCCTCCATTTCAAAACCTCTTAACACACATCTATAAAGACACACTTGCAAGCAAACTTAACCTACATACTTTGAAAATCAATGCCACACAAGCAACTTTATGTCAACCACGACACAAAGTATAAGAACTGAAACTTTATCCAATCCCGCCGCCGCCGTGTGTATTCCCGGCAATTAACTTAATGAAATAAAAATCAATTTCTCAATAAATTATTACAAAAATCGAAAAGGACTCAGAGAAAGTTGGTTCTTTCTTTATATTGTTTTGTTCGTTTTGTACCTTGTGTCCTGATACGACAAAGTTTTACCTTTGCTTCTAGCTGTTCGTCCCTAGATAGAGAAACAAACATAGATGAACCTTATACAATGACAGAAACACTGAGTTTTAGAAAACTTTTTCACAAAACCCAGAAAGTATATCGAAATAATTTTTAAAAACATCAAAACCTCTCTTCCTTCCGTTTTTTTTTTATTCTGAGGATGTTGGTATGTGATGTCGGTATACCTTCCGAAACAATCTGGACCGGAAAATAATCAACGAACGATTTTCTTTTCAACAAAGTAATAAACAAAAGCCATTTCACTCCAAACTTCAGACAATAACGAACGAAATTTGTATGATTAGACGGTGTAAGAGAGGTAAGTTGGGTTTGGGAAAGGTGGTGCAACAGGACTAATACCACACAATGACACATAATACACAAATTTCCAAGCCAAGAGTGTCTTTGGCAAAGGATTTCGTTCTGAACGAGTGCCAAAACGGCCAAAAACACTTACAGAAAACACGAATTCAACATTTGGCGATGTACGGTGTACAATGTATATTGAAGGGAAAGGAGAGGTCTCTCAGGAACCTCTAAGTCACAGCAAATTCCAAAGCAAATGCACAACAAAAACTTTTGCCAAATCCTTTGTAATTCCGCCTTATAAGACAGTGAAGAAGAGCAGTCTTCAACTTTTTGCTGTGAGACCTTTTGTAGGGATGTCTGGAGGGCAACATCACCATATCGAAGATCAAACTCGGGTGGCACCAGCACTAGCAGCGACGGCGACGGCGAAAGCAACGTTTATGTCGAACACTTCCTCTGCACCTCTAGAAACTCCTACAGAGCATATCCTGTTTTAGGGATGTTTCTAGTTTTGTGTACACCACATAATGGCACTACTCTTACTCCGTGGAGTCAAGAGAAAAGTTGCTTCAAAGTTCGACGGCAAAATCCTTTTATTATACTTTTACACAAAGTTGATGTACCAGGTAGCTTCAATTTGCATTGCAAAGTGCGGGAGGTGTGTGCAATAAGAGTGGGTGTGAGTTTAGTTTTGAACTAATATGGAAATTCTTTAACAATTTCTTCATGAACTGTTTGCTCCATGAAACGGAAACTAGACATTGGAGGAAGTGAGCAGAGTTGTTATAGTTGAGCTTTGATTTTTTTAAATTATCGTAAGGGTCCTTTTAAACCATTTCGAATTTAAGACTGTTTTGAAAATTTCCTACATTTTTTACATTAATTTATGAATGCAACGTATTTTATCCACAGAGTAGGTTAGCACTTTGGGAACTGACTGATTTCATAATCTAAAACATCATAAAGAGTGTTTGGTTGAAAATGACATGTTAGGTATTTTCGAAAAATTCCAGAATTGTTCAACATGAAGCACGGACGCTTGGAAAAATGTTGGTGGTAAGGTAGGAGTTTTAAAATTTACCAATAATCATTGGAACCATAGTAGGTGATTTGGCAGTCCTGTTACCATTGTGTAGAAGGAGTTTATTTATATTTTAATTATTGGGACACCTCTCATACCAAAAAGAGAGAACTGAAAAATTGCTACGACCATTTGCTGAAGTAAAAGGATAGATTGGGGAATTATTACCTTTCAACCCTCCAGCTCTCTTACAGAAAGGAAAAGAAGACCTTAAGCCCTATCTCATTAATATTCTTCGGAGTAGCATTGCCCTTGGCTTTATATCAAGTATAAGGTAATCTTCATTCTCAAAATAGGAAAAAAAGATATAACCCATCCAAAGTCTTTCAGGCCAATAAGCTTAACATTCTTTGTACTGAAAACTTTGGAAAAGGTAATTGACAACTTCATAAGATCAGAAGTGATAGTCAGTAGACCTCTCAATCAGCAACAACATGCATATCGGGCTCTAATGATTTGCAAGAGACTTGCAAGCAAGTCATAGGGATGCAAACCGAACATCTTCAGGTGGATGTATACTATGATAGTAAGACCCATCATTGCCTATGGTGCGGTTTCAAGGCACAAGAGGTCCGAATTATCAACAACTAGGTAAACCCTAGAAAAAGGCCAAAGGTTCGCGTCAATCTGTATTCCGGGAGCAATGAGAGCATGCCCTACCTCAGTTATGGAGGTTGTCCCCTATCTATCCCCTCTACACGAGGTAATCAGAAGTGCAGGAATTTGAGGTAGCATGAGATTCTTAAAGGAAAGAACTTGGACAGGCAAAATCTTTGATCTCAGAGAAAGGGACTTAACCAGTAGGTCCAGAGTCACAAACCTACTTGACATCCCAAGAGATGGTATATGATCAAAAAACATAATTTCGAGAAAAACTTTTTACAGAGCTAAGCAACAATAAGGATTGGGTAGGAGAAGAACCAAGCTACACCATCGAAGCAAATACCATCAAGTGGTACGCTGATGGATCGAGAACAAACGAAGAGACTGGTGCAGAAATCTTTTGGCCAAGTATACAAACTTTACATACCGATGGGGCAGTCCACCATCATCTTCCAAGAGAAGGTAAACGCTATTGAAAAATGCGTGGATCAAAATCTCGAAAAGAACTATCGTAACAAGAACAATGCCATCATTTCAGATAGTATGGCAAGAACTGCCACATGTAGATTCTGCAAAATGCATGAGGAAACACCGGACCACATACTAGGAAGATGTTGCCTATTAATGCACCAAAGGAAAGGGGGTGGCCGTGGCGCGATGGATGTGTGCTCGCCTGTGAACCTCATGATCACAGGTTCGATCCCTGCCGTCGTCTATGTCGTTTTAATTCCATTAAAAACCTTCTAAAATTGTCATCAATGGGTTGCTGGTTTACTCATTACATGTTGTTCAGGCATAACACTAACAACATGTAATTGAGTTAAACTAGTATGCCCAACAAGGATGAACACGAATAAAATAATGTGAATTATAAGCGACATAGAAATAAGACACGGCATTCTTCGCTTTAGTTCAGCCGCCATCCCTGGAGATAAAATATCTGAGACAACAACCTTCAGTCTCAGAACATCGTGCCACACATCTTTCCTATCCTTCTTTCTCTTCTTAACTTCACGCCCGCGCTGTGTTGAAGCAATCTGGGACATTACCAGGTGGAAGAGAGCGATCTATCATCTCTGAAGGTGCCCCAAATACTTTGATTTCTAAGGGTAATAGATTTGGAGGACGAACTATAGATGATCAAGCTCATCCATTTTTGAGCGGGGGTACAATAGATCTCCAGGTCGCAGTGCAATACTCCCAATACATAATTCATTCAAAGTATCTATACAGTTCGCGTTGAGGTCACAAGCTTGTTCTGCTTTTTGGCAATCGCAAGTGACAACGGTCTTCAGAAACAAGAAACTGGATACTTTTCGGCACTGTTGCGGGGGCTAACTTGACTAAAAATTTAAAGGTGTGAAATTCATACCTCAAAATTATTACTTCAAAATACAGGGTTTAGTGGGATTAGTGAATATTTCAAAGATCTACAAGGTCTACACAAGTGTAATGTATAGCGAAGGAACTTTCCCTTGTTGGATACCGGGAATTACATTCCAAAGCACTAAGCATTATACTAAGGAGCACTAAGGTAGATATAATGTGTAGGTATCGTTCGGAATGCCTCACCAAGCTAGGCGAAGAAAATCGAAATATAAAATTTGTGTGATGAAAAATAGGATGAAAAAACTAGATCTCTTTAAAATAGCAATGTTTTTTCAGCACGTACTAAGGTCTTCCTGTCCGTGAACATAAATCTTTTTAAAAAAGCTTAAAATTAGCTTGCTTCGAACTTTTTCTTGGCTAAAACCTTTGAAATTAGTTGTGCAGAAATCATAAAATATCCTAAAATAACATCACTGATAGAAGATTGAAAGCGGAGCAAATTTCAATTGTTTCAATGTACGGTGCGATTCTTAGGGAATCCGGTTTTCAAAAAAAAAAACAACAAAAAAAACAGAAAATGGCACAAGGTAAGCAACTCAAGAGTTCTGTTGCATTCGAAACTTTTTGGAGTGAGACTATGCTTTCTCGTGTTTTTTTTTTTTTGTCTGCATTTTGTAACGAAAATTGTATCCGTGGACCTGACCCATTACACCCTTAAAAAATACACTTCATTCAAACGATCATAGTCTGGGGTGTAATTTCCTTTAGATTGTTTTAACATGTGTATGAAGAGAGAGAGAGAGAGAGAAAGGGATATAGACGAAAAGCTGCCTGCATGCCTGCATCATTGAGAGATCTCCGCTGTTGAAAGAAAATATCGTTATATGGCTCCTTTTTGAAACTAACATTTCATTGTAATATGGGACCTGTTGCCTGGTGCTTTTTCCTGTTATTTTGTGTTGATGTGAACCGGGTTTACTGGGAACAGCAAAGGATATCTTTTTTTTTTACTCTTATTTTGAATCCATTCTGTGAATTGTTGTAGTGAATTCTTATTCCTTGTGTGATTCCCCCGACACCGACCGCAACAACCGGATAGTAGGTACCTACTTTGTCTATTTCTGGCTGATAAAGGATGGACGGGGAATTGTGGTGAGCTTTGGAATGATATGCAGGGAATGTAAATTGGTTTTTGGTCTTCGTTAAACGTGCAACAGTGTTCAGAATTGGGAAGCATTTCGTTCAAGAAATATTCTTTTTGGCTTAAGCCCCCGCAGAACGATACGTGAACTTCTTTGAACTGACTTGCTGTTTGTTTTTTTGGGGGAATATATAGCTGATTGTATGGGCGCTGGAAGACAAATTGAAAATTTAAATATTAAACCAAATATTTAAATGAACACGATTTAAAGATAAAAAGTATTATTTGACGTGAAATACGAGTGTAGTATTTCTTGCTTGTCTAGAAAAGATACGATAAACTAAGAACGAATCATTTTTGATGTTTTCTTTGATCAAGGCTTTGGAGATTTGCTCAAGTCAAATTGTGATCATTTGTGAACGTTGAACATAAATATTTTAGAACTAAAATAAATATTAACCGAGATAAAATAAACAAAAAAAAATAAATAAATAAAAATAAAAATAAAAATAAAAAAGATACGTATACGCCGTAGTGAATCAGAGAAGTACTAAAGCCATTTGAAAACTAACAAATTGCAGAAGCGAAATTAATTCTTGATTATATTTTTGAAGATGAGGATTTTTTTGAAAAATAAGACAAGATTGTTCAAAATTAAACATTTCCTCAGACATTACATGAAATTGGAATTTAAAAATGTAGAATATTGGATACGTTTTGATTTGTATTTATATACAGGATGGCACGGCAGACGGATGGATTTGAGTTGGCAAAATTTTTTTTTTCAAACGGACGTTTATTTTTGAAAGTGGGTCATTTTAAAGAGAATAACGGAACATTTTGTTAGCACTTGATTTCAACCGCCAAGATGGAGCGGTCTGTTCAACAGCATGTTTATTGTGTACAAGACTATTTATCAAATGCTTCCTCGATCGTTAAAGTACAACGTGCATTCTTTTCAAATTTCAATATCGGTCCCTCCGCTTTAGTTCCAGCGTACTGGAATTGTATCCACGATAAGAAATGCGACTAAGAAAACTATCCTTAAAGACTATTCACATGAGAGCGACCAACGACCAACGAATAAAAAAACAAATGGGATTTAAAACATATATAAATATAGATTCTACACAAAAACTTTACAAAAGGGTAGCAATCTAGAATAATTTAATGTTAATTTATAAAAAATTGCGTTGTAATTGCTAAAATGAGAGAAATTTGAGAAAATAAATTGGTCGTCGCGAATTGCAATATGATTGCTACGACCAATTTATTTTCTCAAATTTCTCTCATTTTAGCAATTACAACTCAATTTTTTATAAATTGACATTAAATTATACTAGATTGCTGCCCTTTTGTAAAGTTTTTTGTGAAGAATTTAGGCTTATATATGTTTTAAATCCCATTTGTGTTTTTTTTCGTTGGTCGTTGGTCGCTCTCATGTGAATAGTCCTTTACCCCAGAAAACATCGAACGGATATACACTGCAATTGAGCAATCTCGTAAGCGATTACTTCAAAAACAGGTAGGTGATCTTGGCATCTAGAGACGTTCGATTCAACGAATCATTACAAATCATCTTCATTTACACTCGTCCCAGAATTGTTGTGAACTGTCGCCTGACACCTCGCCAGCAAAAATATGTTTGCTATGTTGTCTCGAGAAGTTATCGTGTTCTTTTCTTACGAGGCACATTTTCACCTCATTGAATGCGTTAACGAGTAAAATATGCACTCCTGGGGTGTGATGTGCAATTTCAAGAATGGGGATCCTTCATTTTTGAAAGAATATGATCGAGCTATTCAAAGTTTTTTCCTACCCGAATTGCAACAGATGGAGCTGGAAGATTTCTGCTTTTAGCACTTCGAAGCCAGCCAACTGTTTTTCAAATAAAAATTAAATTTCAAAAACAAAAAAAAACAACGAAATATTTTTGATATATCACATTTGAAACAAGCAAAATTAGAAATTTTAGTGTTTTTTTAACAACTTAGAACTTTCTGTATAGAATATTTCATTTAAATCAATGGGGGTGGCCGTGGCGCGATGGATGTGTGCTCGCCTGTGAACCTCATGATCACAGGTTCGATCCCTGCCGTCGTCTATGTCGTTTTAATTCCATTAAAAACCTTCTAAAATTGTCATCAATGGGTTGCTGGTTTACTCATTACATGTTGTTCAGGCATAACACTAACAACATGTAATTGAGTTAAACTAGTATGCCCAACAAGGATGAACACGAATAAAATAATGTGAATTATAAGCGACATAGAAATAAGACACGGCATTCTCCGCTTTAGTTCAGCCGCTATCCCTGGATATAAAATATCTGAGACAATAACCTTCAGTCTCAGAACATCGTGCCACACATCTTTCCTATCCTTCTTTCTCTTCCTTAACTTCACGCCCGCGCTGTGTTCAAACATTTAAAAGGGTAAACATAATCCCTTCAGCACATGTAGATTATTAAAAAAAAAAAAAAAATGATACTAACAACGAGAAAGCCAAAATTCAATACAAAATTCTTCTATGTTAAGTACATTCAGAAATATCATAATTTGAATTTTTTTGTATTGAATTATAGATCGTAAAATTTAAGCGATACAAAATAATTCCAAATTCTAGACGCCGGCCACTTTTTGAGAAAACTAAGATTTTTGAAAAGCATTTTTTCGCATATCTCGTATATAATATTAAGAACCGTTAATTGTCTAGCTTAAATCAAACAAATGGTTTTCAAAATATTGATTTTTCAAAACATTTTTTTTTTAATTCAAGGAAATTGTTGAAAATTCGAAATCGAAATACTATTCAAACTTTTTAATAACTTTAAAATTAAAATAAATTAAAATCTGTTGTACAATTTTAGAGAAAATCGAAAACCAAATTTAACTTTCTATAGGAGGTATTGTTAAAAACCATTTTTTTTTTGGAAAATTGCTTTTACTAAATTAAATTTTTGGTTTTAAAAAAGAAATTAAAGTGTCAGGGGAATTCTTAAAAGAATATGGGCCAAGCATTGTTTATGCTATAGTCAATCATGCAGAGAGAATTTTCGAGACCCACTTTTTCCATCTTCTCTATCATGGTAATGTGAAGTCTGGTCAAAATTTCGAGTTCGATTTTTATTAACGAATGCATATCTTGCAACAATGTTCCTATGTATATATCATATTTAAAAGTTGTATGAAAGGTATTTTATTTTATTTGTTTTTAAGAAAAAAAAAGAAAAAATGTGTCGAGAGAATAAGAAGAATTTTTAATTATTTACAAAAAATCAGTAAACTCATGTTGTAGTTTCACGATTACCTTTCTACAGGAAAACATTGATCTATATCTGAAGACAAAATCATTAGACTTTTTTGTATTCCTCAATATCGTTAACGCCAACTTTGATAAAAAAGGATTGTTTTGCCAATTTGAAGTTACACTTTGAAACCTTACTAAAAAAAGAGGCTGGGTGCGACCCACACTGATAACTTCCCATTTGTTTAAAAAAAAACTATTAAATCAATATTTGTCAACATTTTACCAATTGTACAAAATTATACTATGAATAAAATAAACGAAACTAGAAGTCAATATCACTACTTTTTTTACCAATTTTCAATAGAATTTTATATAGTTTTTTATTTTTTGTAGAAAAATTGTAAACTGATTTTTTTTGAAATGTTCACCTTTTGTCAAACACATTATTTTTCGTAAAATAAAATTATTTTGAGTTTCAAATTGTATTCGGTTCTTAGAATATCTAGGTTATGAAATTTTTTTTTTCAGTTTTTCTTATTTAAAAACTAACGGTATGTTTATTTTTTTCCAAATTCATACCAAATCTGTATGACTTTATAATGAGTACATTAAGTTTTATTTGAAATCAATAGCATTATTTTTTCGTGAGATATTTGAAACTAACCAAAATTTTTACTTTTTTTTTAAACCGTTATAGTGAAAAAACTACTCACTGAATTTTAATAAACGCCCTTTCAGCCTCTTTCGAAGTTATTATCTATTAAACAAAATTTATTTGAAGTCGATAACTTTACTCGTTCTTGATATATCGACGACGAAAAATGGTACCAGAACGTACGGACGTACGGACGTACGAACGTACGCACGTACGAACCTACGGACGTACGAACGTACGCACGTACGAACGTACGGACGTACGAACGTACGAACGTACGTACACACACACACACACACAGACATCTCTCTAAAAATGATTGATATAGCCTCTAGGGACCTTGAAACGTCGAGAAATGTCAAAAATTCCAATTTGACAAATCGGACCGATTACAATAACTGCCTATGGGAAGTTAAACATTAAAATATCAAACAAAGTATATTAAACAAATTCGAATTCATTGACAGTATAAAATGAATTAGACATTAAGCTTCCAATTTCATCATGATCATCACTAGCATCACTTCCATTGATGAGGCCAGTCTTCTGCCTATCTGCTTCAGTGATAAGACTCCTCAGGTTTTCTCCTGGGAGAGGGCCAAGGTGGTCATGGACAAGATATGCCGACGCCAGCCAAAGAGTTCCTTTGACTGTTTCCAGTCTTGCGACGGTTACATCTCGATCACTGAAATTAGGTAGTAAAAATACATTTAGGCTACTTTTAACTAGTATGCAAGATCTGGGTTCACCTTTATCTAATGCATACAGCAAGTAGTAGTTTGGAGTCCTTAGTCCCCGAACGATGAATTTCACAATCCAGGGTTCTTGGATTAGGACGATGTCTTCTCGATAGAGTGTTGGAGATTAATCTGAAGAAATCGCAGCATCTTTGCTACAATCCTCCCGATCAACCTCCAACACGGTGACGTTGGAGTCTTCCGATTCCGAGGTTGAGCCCAGAAGAGCGTCCTCACTCAGAAGATCTTCGTTATTGTGGTCATCGATCTCCATGTCGCTGACTGTTTTGATTGTCTCCACTGTTGCCGAAGATGACCTGGATGCCTCATCCTCTTCCAGTGATGGAAAGGTGATAGATGCACCAGGGTCTTCAGCAGCAGTTTCGACTACGTTGGAGGAAGTGAATTCACCAGTAACATCCGCGTCCTTTTTATACACCTTCAGTGTGATGGTCTCAAACCCAAACCTAATCACACCTTTGGTCTGCGCCAGAGGAGCAAGGGACTCCTTATTTAGTACAATAATTGCACCTCTGTAGGGTCCCTTTTTCTCCTCCAGTTTCGGAACTTTCCAGTTGTGAGTAAGAAGGGATGGATTCGATAGCCGGATCATCTGGAGTATTACATCCAGGCTGGAGAGTTCGGCTGTAACCATGGCGCGAGCTCTTGGTCTGCACGGGATTTTCTCCTTAGCAACAACCTCGAGCCTAGCACCAGGCCAGACTTCCCCTAACCGGCTAACGGCCAACGATAGAAGATCACACGATCTCTGATCGTCACAAATCATGAGCTTAACATGTCCTTGATGCCAGCCTCCATCGTTTGTGATTGGAGGTGGTCCTGGGTTCTCCATCATGATACTCATGAAGCTCAAGTGCAGCTTCCCCTTGACCACCTGCCAATTTTCCACAGAGATCGTGCCATCGACGTCGTTCCCGTCAATGATCGCGACCACGATTTTGTCCTTAACCACATCACTGAAGGTCTTATTCCCTCCACAGGGATGTGATGGAGCGCTGATGTTGTGCACTTTGGGGCGTTTGGGTACTGAAGTTGTGCCCTCCATAGACCTTTGACGCTTTGACGTGGAGTCTCCGCTGGCCTGGACGCTATTATTAGCTAAAAAGCTTTTAGCCCACTTGATTTTTGCATCATGCTGAGAGTTCCCCCCGGCGCCAGGTTGTTCGCCAAACACCCTGAGTATTCTCTTAGCATTGCGAATGTCCTTGTAGAAGGTCTTAGAAGGGTTGGGCTTACGCACCCTCCCCCCAGGGCCTTCTTTAGGATTTGTGGTGTTGTTTGAGGTGGAGGGACCATGCTTCACAGTCCTACCACCGCTGGAATGAGGCAAAGAAGTGCGGGGAGGTTTACTCTCCTTAGTGGTAGCAGGACCATGCTTCACACTCTTACTACCACTGAACCGCGGTGTTGAAGTTGGGAGAGGTTTACTCTCTGAAGTAGTAATAGAAGGGCCATGCTTCACAGCCCCCCTGTTACTGGAAGGAGGTATTTCTACCATTTTACTCCTGCTTTTGCTTTCGGCAATAGGACTGTGAGAACCCACAGTACTACTACTTCCAGCGCAAGCCGGAGAAACAGCAGACGGCTTTTCAGTCGCACTGCTGGCCTGTCTCAAAGACCAGGAATTTCCACCATCTTTTGAATTTAAATTTTCCATAAAGATCCCACGAGTAACGGAGAAAGGGTGGTCCATCTGCACAGAGATCCGTATATGCAGATAAGGCTAGTTAATCCGGAGGTCACCTGGTATCCGGATACTCCGTTAGCGACTGAGCTAATTTTTTGATTAGGCCCTCAGCCATGCTGATCATCGGCACGGGTCGTATAACACCTTAAATCCAGCCTAATTGGGAAGTTACAAAAATAGGAAAAGGAGAGAGTGGAGGTGGAATCAGACAGTAAGCACCGTTCTGAAAAGAAGGACGTTTAGGGTGGTAGAGGAGCTGGTAACTTTGGATAGCTTTTTCGCATTTCCAATGTGGGAGAGGGAGGGATATAAGGATGTGTAAGAGGATGATGAGCGTCCTTTGGTTTCGGTACGCAAATTAAAAAAAAGATCGGACCAAGAACAGATCCCTGAAGAACTCCTAGATTTATAACTTTGGAGTTACTCAGACAGCTGCTGAGTTTGACTTTTTGCTCCCTGTTCTTTAGATAAGATGCAAAACACTTGAATATAAATCCAAGGAAGTCCGCATAATTCAATTTATTTGAAAGAATATTATGATCAACCATAACAAAGGCTTTCGTGATATCCACAAAAAGTCCCATATAAAACCTTTAATCATCCAATTAGTTTGGAATAAAAGAACAAAAATCCAATAGAGCATCGTCAGTTGATTGCCCAGTCATAAGCTTAAGCTGTTTGGAACTAAGGAAATTCATGTTTTTTAGAAACTTCAAAATCCTACATTTGATTACTTTTTCAAATACTTTCAAATGGAAGGCAACAACGAAATCGGTCCATAAGTTTTTTTTTTGTCTTGCTTTCTCATCGGGAAAGATTTGAGAAAAAAATTAAATGATATGTGTCAAAATATCCAAAATATTCAAAGCGAATTTCTTCAACACAATGTTAGAAACATCACACGATTTGGAGCTTTTCAAAGACTTAATGGTTTTTAATATCTCAAGGCTAAACAGTGGATACCACATTTGAAATTCTACATGAACGATTTGAGTGTAACGAATTTGAGTGACGCAAATTGGCCACAATGGTTATGTGATTTGAGGTCTAGCGGAGACTTTTTCTTGTGAGGTTTCCAGGAGTCGCAAGTCTATGCCAATGAACTAGGTAAAAACTGGTTTACTATTAGTGAAAGACTCAATAAGATAGAATCCCCATGCAAATCATATTTAAAATAAATTGTGGACTATAAATAATTTAGCTATATAAAAGGTGAGCCAAATACAAGCTTCTTTTTAAAAATGCAATAAAATGAACAAAATATTTTTTTTTCTATGTATTATGGCTTTATTAGTAAGAGAAAACGTTCCCATTAATTGTGCGTCATTCAAGTGGCTGCCTCGGCTGGCATCGCAGTAGTACATTCTGTCACCCCAAGCAAATAATCCGAAATCTTTGTGCAAAATTCTCCTCAGGCTAGTGCATGAAATGTTGAGCTGTTGAGATCTATGGAAAGTTAACGTTCGTTAATAGTATCTCATACTCTCGGCTTTTCGTCTGTTAGACCTGTAGGTGCTTCATTTCGTCCAAAACCTCTTTTCCAAAAACGCTCTGTTTGGGTTACACAGAACTCACTTTGGAAATAAGTTTTCAATATTTCCTCACGTTTTGTTCAAGCGTTAAATGACTCGATCGGGAAACAGCTGTCAGTGTCAACATAACCTATGATTTCAAAAGAAACCACTAGATGGCCCACGCCGTATATGCAAAAACCTTTTAAGTGCTTTGCACATGAGCTGCGACCTGCGAATGCAAATTATTCTTTTTAAGCAGATTTCACAGCTTATATCAATTTTTGTTTTAACTTTACGACGAAGTAAATTAATGATCGAATCAACTATTTAAAAGGAAAACACTGCATAAAATAATTATAAATTGAAATATTTTGTATTTTAATATTTTTTACGCGACCTACAACGTGTCTTCTGCGAACTGTCAAAAGTAAATTCGCAATCCAGAACTAGTGAAGCATTCAACAAACCGGCGACTAAAATTTCAATCTAGCCTCAAATGTTAAGCATCGCAATTATGTTTTCTTGGTCGTTGCTGGATGGAAAATTAAAAATTGAGTGAATATATAGAAAAAAAGGTAAAATATTTGAAAATATTATAATTGGTTTCTAATAGCACTTTATTTATCAAGGCTTTTGATGAGAAACTAATAGCGCCACCTTTTCTTAAAATAATTTTGCTTAGCACTCATTTTACTTTAATTTATTTACTTTAGTTTTTTTTTTGACAATTCGCACTGTTCGACGACCAAAAAAATTACTCATGTGTATGAAATGTCAAAACTCGCGACCATTCGCGATTCTCAGTTCGTGTCTCTTATGCAAAGCACTTTAGTGCAAGTTTTTTTTTTTTTAAATTCGAACCCATCTTTAACGAATGTGAAAAGCCTTTGATGAATCAACATTTTTATTTGGAGAACGGTTATTTATTTTTTCCTGAAGTCTTTTTTCCCAAATGCATGTAGTCTTAGCAAAGCCAACAAAAAAAATGCCACACCATTATGCTATGTCGCATCGGCACGGTCTGCTATCCAATAATTCTATATATAGACACGTACACTTAATTGTCATCCACCGCACTCTCAAAAGTGCACACACAATCTATTACGTTAAGCATTACCATCACTGGCTAAAAGCTCAGACAGAACCAGGGAAAACATACAGAGCACAAGAACTACAATGTTGTAGTGGTTAAACAGTTCAAAAGAAATGAGAAATGGCTATGAGGATTTTTCCAACTCATTTGTCAAGTTTGCTTCTTATATACATAAATAGTATATAAATATGTGTATATTTTATATAGATATCTTTTTATCCCCCCTTTCTATATCTTATCAAACCAAAGAAAAAACTGTCTAAGGATGAGAATTTATATTGGGAAAAATGTTAGCCAAAGTGTTGCATCATTGCCAAAGCATTTCCAGGATTAGTATGGCGGGCACATACAAAGTATACAACGTATAAACATCTTCAGACTATATATGGACCAGCAACAGGAAGAAAATTAATTTTCTCCATGAACGGAACAGCATTGGACAAAATAACAACATTCAGCAACAAAATAGCGCTTAAGGAGATGTCGATGGACGGAGCCAAAAATTAAAGGTACCTTCCCCAACAGGGGTGTATTTAAATTTTGTCGGGTCTTCAGGCTCAAGAATTTGATTAAAGCCGAAAACACACTTATCTCATGTGGTGGATTGTGAAGTGCTCGCTTCCATGTATGTCATATGTATGGCACCATATGTTATGCGCTATGGATAGAGTTGTCTAGGAAAGAGCAAAAGCAAATAATGACAATTTACAATACAGCAAGCTGTATCGTCTAGTGTGCATACTCGAAGATACAACACACCACTCCATAACACACCACACAAGATAAGTGTCGTACCGACTTAAGAATTGATGCTTAGAAAAGTAAAATTAAATTCTTTGCTTTAGGGCTCTTTACGCTAAATATCCAATGGGAAGTATGGAAGCACGGTTGCCCTGACTTTGTTGATAATTTTCGCAAAATCCTACACAACAATCATAAGATTTTGTTATAATACAGTTTGCTTCTTTTTATTTTTGTCTTCGTCAAAATTCTTCTCCACATCTTATTTCACAATAACTGTTATAAAGTTTGCTAATTTTGCAAATTAATATCGTTTCGCAAAGTTTAATAAGAATTGCGAGATGAAAAATGCGAAATAAATTCGATTCAATGGGATAAAATACTTAAATCAAAAACTTAACGAACTATTATATCGAATAAAAAAGAAACACAATGGTAAGCAAAATAAAAGCTTGCGAAATGAAATAAATCCGTGATCAAGCTAATACTAATTTATTTTCCATTTCGCAAAGAAAGTGCATTAAGTCCAAGCTCAATTGACAACATAAAATCTCTATAACTAACTAAATTTAGTAAATTATTTACGTCACGACATATGCCGATATTACAATAAATACGGCCATGCTCCTTTTATTTGAAGAAATCTTCTCTACTGCATCGAGCAACACCAGTTCTACAAATGGCTAGAGTTTGAGGCAACAAGCAACTGCACTAGTGGCCTGTGCAAAATCAATTTTGGCAACTGACCAAAGAACAAGCTAAACGCTGGTTGCTTTGCAATGGTGTAGCATCAATTTTGGGTAGTTTTGCCATCGAAACGAAGAGGGAGTTCTGGCATTGTTGAATGTGCAACATATCAACAGACTCCAGAAGACTCGGAGGTGTTTCACCATTTCCACACCCAAAACAGCCAGTGGGCATATTGGGGCAGCACCTTCGTGGCACCCAAGCAACACAGTTCTGAATATCCTATTAGGTCAGTGACAATAGCGCTTGTTGGCGTTAATCTAGATTTCTGTAGGCTATACTGATAGATATGTATATTAGTAGCTTGTATGTGATAGGTTGTAGTTTTGCTCCTGGTCTTGTTCTTTTTTTTTTTGGATTTGTGGATATATTTTTTTTTTTTTTGTTAGCCTTCCACGAAGCTCGAAAAAGTACAACGCCTCTGTTGAGGTGCCTTAAGTTTCATTATTGATTTAACAAAGAGCGCCGATTCATGGTGAAAGAGGTGAAATGCATGTAAACTTGTGTACTCTGTGAAGCAGTATTTGACTATTTGAGTGCCTAACAATTTACCAGAACCCTAACCTTGCCGAACCACGTTGATGATGATGATTTTTCGGTCAGGAACTATATTGGCAAAACGAAAACTATCAACAACAGAAAAAAAGTTGCCATTGGAAATATAGGGAGCAATAAAAAGTTGGACCAGAGTTATAGAGTTCCACTTAGTAGAACGAATAGTAGTACATGAAAGGTCGAAAAACAAGCAAGGCTTTTCTATTGTTAGTGCTGTCCGTCTATTAAACTTTTTTGTGTTTTTTTTTTGAAAAAAAAAACAAAAAAAAAAATAGGTACAACGATATTCTTGTTTTAGGTTAAGTTTTTTTATCGTTTTTTGTTTTCAAAAAAAAAAAACTGTTAGCATTGAATGCCAAAAATCGCTTGGTTGGTGGCCAAAGCTTGTTAGCTCGGCTGGTTGGTGATGGCCTGTTTGTGGTGCACACACAAATGAAAGGATTTTAAAATTGCGAAAAAGGATCTACGGCCAGTCGTTTTGAGCCGGCAAACTTTATAGTTTATTTTTTTGTTATATTTTTTTTTTAGTTTTGCTTTGCCTTAGATGTTGCAGCAACTGCGGGATTTATACAAAAGAGTGATTCATTATCTTGCTAACTTACACTGAGGGTTTTATGTTACCAAGTTGGTGAATAAAAAATATTTTCAATAGATTTTCTATTTAGTTCATATGAACTTGTTGCAAGGAGAAAGAACTTAAAGTAGTAAACTATAACGTATAGAAATTTTTTTTTATGTAAGTCGTGTCATGTGGGGTACAGAAGGTTTTTATAGCTTTACTGTACGATTATTATATGGCAAATAATCCTAAATTACTAAATTACCCTATTGGGTATTGATTCTGCAATCTCAGAAATTTGAAGTTTTTTTTATAATTTTGAATGGAATAGAGGGGTTATGACTACCCTCGAAATGTTTGAGTAGCGCGCGAGTGCTTAGAAAGGTTGGATTGGATTTGGAAATGGGAAAAATCAACGGATGGATTCAGTAAGTCAACAGGCGAATCAGGCATTCAACATACGAGTATGACTTTTATATGTTTATTAAATTTGAACTTATGATATAATACCTAATTGCAGTCTGAAGCAATTCATTCCTAGTGCTTAGCTCTTAGCGGAAGGTCTCGAGTTCGATTCTGAGCTGCTGCAAGAAAGTTTTTTTCAGGGGTGTACTGCCTCTTGCGAGGAATTGACAAATCCTCCAACAGTATGTCTTGTCATGGAAAGTGCTGCTCATTAGTCGTTCGGAATCGGCAGAAAATTGTAGGTCCCCTCCGTTCCTGGTAACACACACACACAGGAATGGTTGAGAGTTGTAATTCACTAGGTCCGGGTTCACTTCGAGCTGTTGCACCACCAGATTTATTTTTTTGAGCTCTATCTTATTAACAACCTGCATATGCTGAGTAATTTTCAGTACTACCAATTACTATATTAAACTTCTTTTAGTGTTAAGCTTTAGATCAAGTTTTTCTCTTATCTTGACCTACTTACCTAGCAATACTTATAAGGAGAAAAGCTTTAATACTGACATGTTAATTTACTAATCAGGTTTATTATCTGACGAATCAAGCAAATCAACTGACGAATCTAGCAAGTTACAAGATCAATCTGGTAAATCAACCGACGAATCAGACAAACAAACAGATAAATCCGTAAATCTACAAAAAACAACATAGCCCATAGAAGAACGAATTCCACAAATAAGCAGACGAATCTGGCAAATAAACTGACAAATCAGGCATTTCAACAAAAGATTCATATAGATCAAGATGATTCTGACTTATCAATACATGAATATCCACAGGGCAATCCACTGACGAATAAAAAAAATCTACTGACGAATCTGTGAAATCGACCAAAAAATCAACAAAGATCAACTGATTTGTCAGACAATCAATAGACGAACCAGGAGAATCAAGTATCGAATCAGGTAAATCAACTGAAAAATCAGGATAATCATCAAAAACTAGCTGATTCATCAAGAATTCCATAACAAGAATCTTCCAATCAACTCAAGAACCAACCAGATCAACTGAAAAGTTATGCAAATTACCAGAAAAATTTGGCAACTCGACTGTCCAATCAGACAAATCACAGTAGGAATCCGATAAAATTTATTCGACTTAAGAGCCCTAAAAAAATTTGTTGAGTTATACAATTGGCGGTTTGTTCGATTAAAAAAAAATTAAATGCACAACTAGGTCTCACGAACTTGCTCCTTTTATTAGAGACAAAGAATTTTTTTTTTAAATTAATGGCGCAAAATTTAAGTTGAATTAGTACGATGTTAAAGCTGTTTTAGTATGAAACTAGGTTAAAACAACGATTTTGCAAAGGTTAGTCGAATATAGCATCATACTTTCTCTACCCTTTAATTAAAGTTAAAATCACCGAATATCTATTTTATTTTTTAGCACCGTGCTCTTTAGAAACGCCACAAAAGGTCTGTTTGCTTATTTCTTTTTTTTAGGTTTTTGCACGAACTGTCATTGTCTTAGGTGTGTTCAGTAACAATTTATTAAGAAAATTGGATTAGTACAATACTAGTTAGAAAATGATTAAAATTAAGAATGAGTTAGTAAACTACTTTAAAGTTAGCAAATTGTTAAGTAGTATCATACTACTACCTTAATAATAAGCTGTTTAAAATTTTGCGCAAATGTTATTAGAGAAAAATGTTCATAAGAAAGAAATTAATTTTTTTAAGGCTAAAACAACTCTCTTAGTGGTTTGTGGTAAAAACAGAATGCCATGTGATTTCTCAAGCAAATATGAATTTATACAACAGCAAAACTAATGAATTGTTGTAGTGATTTCTTTAAAAAACAAGTTCTTGTATATTAAAATTTTTAAAACGTTTTCAACAAATTTAAGAACGCCAACTTTAAGTTTTTATTTTTGTATGAAATTTAAAATTAAATTTTTAGTTTCGCAACTGTTTAGTTGCTAAAATGAAACATATGGGCTTATATGGGACACCGCGCACTTAGAGCAACTCGATACGAGCAACTAAAAAGTTTGTGTTTTGACACAAACTAAACGATTGGCTTCGCAACAGTTGAGCTGTTTTCTATAAGCGCAAGAGAGAAACGAGTGTGAGCGTGAGTAAAGAGTTGCCAGTGCGCGGTTCTCTTTCAACTGTTGATTAAACTGTTTGATTTCGATCACAGTTGCCAGTGCGCGGCTAGCCTAAATGTATATGATATGAACTAATAATTGAGAAGTTAAATTTTGCAAAAAAAAATATTTTTTTTTAAATTTTCATATGCAATGCCTTCCCAAAGTTTTAAGAACTCCTGCATAAACAATTTTATCAAAATCCGTTATGCTGATAATGAAAAGATCAAAATTCGAAAAAATGATTCTAAGGTAAATACAGTCAAAAAGTTTCTAATTTCAAAATTTATTCATAAAAATTAAGCGAATCTTGTAGATGGTATTAAAAAGTTTTTATTTGGCCAGGTTCAAACAAAACAAGCATGGTGTTTTCAAAATATAGAATTTTCAAAAATAAAATTCAAAAACATGGAAATTTCAATAAACAAACTTTTAAGTAGCTTGAGCCCAAAAAAGTTGATCAAAATCAGTTGCACCGTTTATGGGAAAATCGAAAACAAAAAAAATTGTTTTATGGAAGACATTTCTTAGTTTTTTTTTAAGGTTATGCTTAATGAAATTTTTAATTTTTTTAAGTTTTTGAGAAACAAATATAATCTAAAATTTGGATTTTTTTTTTAAATTTGTACGGCAGATACCTTTATTCTTGGTCTCATAAACAAAAAGAAACAGTGTTGGAGAGTTAGGATTTATTTGAAGAGGCAGGCAGTGTTCCGAGACCTACTTTTTACTTGGGAGGAGATATTGAATTTTATTTAGCTCCAAAACTAACGGTACTTGCCATACAGGCATAATACATAATTTTATTTATCTCGAAAACGGGTCGAACGATTTTGTTAAAAAAGTTAGGTGTACTATAGGCATGGACAAGAATAAGGTCCAAGAAAACTGTGGGCAAAATGTTATTAATGGTAGGTACCTGCGATAGAACGGTTTTTTAATTTTTGACTTTCTCATTATGGGTTCTAACGATCTTAACAAAAATTTTTTATACAGCTCTTGTGAATTTGAAAAAATATTATCTATGAAAATTTTCGAAAAAATAGTTTTCGGATATTTAAAAAATTAATCAAAATATTTTTCTTGAATTCAATAAAAACGGGAAATGATTAATTTTTGAAATTATGTCCTTCGATATACATATATCATTAAATACTAACAACTTGCTTATATAGTACTTAAAAAACATTTTTTAGTATGTCTGTCCCTCAACCAGGGTTGCAAAAGTTTAAGTCCTTTTTTGGTTAAGCTTGGCTTTAATTCACAAGCTAGTGGGTTACTTATGAATTAAGAAAAATGTAATTCAGCAGCTAGTTAATGACTTATGAATTAAAAAAAATTTAAGTCATGAGCCAGTAAGTGACTTATGAATTAAAAAAAAAATAATTCACAACCTACCAAGTGACTTATGAATTAAAAAATTTAAGCCATGAGCAAGTAAGTCACTTATAAGTAGTGAATTAATTTTTTTTTTATTCATAAGTGACTTATATGTAGTGAATTATTTTTTTTTTAAATTCATAAGTCAGTTATAGGTAGTGAACTTATTTTTTTTTTCAATTCATAAGTCACTTATAGCTAGTGAATTAATTTTCTTTTAATTCATAAGTCACTTAGTAGCTTGTGAATTAAATATTTTTTAAGACATAAGTCACTAACTAACTTATGAATTAATTTTTTTTAATTCACAAATCATCTACAGACTTATGACTTATGATTTTTTTAATTCAAAAATTCGCAACCCTGCCCTCAACCTACAGCCTAAGCCACTCGACGAATTTTCTTTAAGCTCGGTTCTTAAAGATCTTCGGTGATTCCCTCAAATAGAGATTGAAAGTATTTTCTTAGCTCCAAAATTAACGGTACCTGTCATACATCCGTTATGAAAAATCTCATCTATCTCAAAAACGTCTCTAACGATTTTGATAACAAAAAAATAAGTTTGCTACTCGTATTATGAGTATGGACCACATTTTGGTCTGAACTTACCAAAAAAATAGATGAACTGTCAAATCAGTCAATCTAACAGACAAATCTGTCAAATAACTGAAGAATAAGAGAAATCAAAGGATAAATCCTGTAAAAAATTGGAATTTTTTCAATTTTAATCCTTCACTTCTAGTCGAAGAAAGCCTTTCAAGTTAAACCTGGTTATGTCTTAATATTATCAGTCACTTGGTTCTTAGTTTAGAATTTAAAAGTCAATATTTGCTTTGCACCTATGTATGTATGCACAGGTCTGCTTGATTTTGTAAGCGTCTTTTTGGACTTTCTGTGGACATGAAATTAATATAACATCGCTATGTAGAATTTCCAGCAGAGATCATTTATGTTAAAGCGCATCTCAATAGATGAGCTCTTAATGAAAGCAGAATTCTGTATTTCTATGTCAGATATGAACCCTTTTCAAAATCTACGATTTTATAGCGATTGATCTTCTAGTTATTATCCCAGACTCGTTAAAAGTGTTTACCTGGCCCGTTGTAGTAAACGGGCTTATGTTCACAGGAATGTCGTAAAAACGCGCGTCTAAAAGCTCGAAAATAACTCCTATTCGATTCTGATTCGACACTGAATCCAAATTCTGCTGTCATCATTTTATCTCAGGGTTTTCAACAAACTTTATTTAAAACACTTATAGTTAGCCCTTAAACACAAGGTCAAGTTCAAGCAAGCGAGAGCTATCTATTTTGTTTCAAACTATATTTGGTATTACATTCAGAAGGAAGGTAAACATTTTATATTCCTTGAATATCACAACGTCTCAGTCTTATTCATCTACTCCTGCATTAAACAACAAATTCTATATTCTTGTTCAATGCAACAACTAGCAAGCACAAACAATCACACACATAATAATTAAAACAATAAAACACTCCCACGGCGAAACATTAAACAAAAGAAACAAAAACCACAAGAAAAAACACAACACACATTGTTTGTTACTTTGTTGTGATTATTTTCATTAAGCACGAAAAGCAGGAATTCAACAGAATCGACTCAAATCGAATGCCATCATCGAAAGAACAAAACAACTTTTATGGAAAAAATCTCAAAGAGATCAAATTAATAGCAGCAAATAAAACACACAAAAAAGAGACCGCCATCGACGAGATATAAACAAAAGCGCAAGACAATCTCTCTAACAAAAGCAGCAGACAATCCGGGACGAGGAAGCCCAAGCCACGAGCGACCGGAGACCAGGACAAGGACCAGAAGACCACCGACCGCCAGCAATTAAACAAATCAAAACACACATTTCGGTTTGATTGATTTTTTCTGTTATGCTTGATTGGGGAGTGTGTGGGGATCGGGTTTGGCCGGAACCGTATTGCACCGCACTGAACGAACACTAAACACTCTCTCCATCGCCATCAGCCCCGCTTTATTGATCCCCACCTATAAAATGATTTCTGTTTGCGTTTGTCTTGTCAGAATCAATAAAAATCCAGGAGCAGTCGGCTGATACTGGAACTTTTTCTGTTGGCATGGGGTGTTGAGGTTCCAAGCCTAAGAGTAGAGTGTTTGTTTTCATGTGCCAACCCCAGGGGGCTGACAGTATGGTGGCAGAGTGTGGGTGTTTGCTTCCCTCAGAAACACACTCTTTCGGATGAATTGGCAAATGCCGCACACAACCCAGAGGCTTGAAACGGTCCAGAAAAAAAAGGTCCACGCTGGATATCCCGGAGTGTTATGATCTCGGCAGGTGCCATTTTGTTCCACCTGACTCTGCTCCGGTATCTGGCAAACTGTGTAAGGTAAGCATCCGGAATGTTCAAAGAGCGACAGAGGAAAGTGCTCCTCATGTGATGTTGTGTTGTGGCGGAGCAGAACGCTATAAACCTAATTTCCTCTATGTTTGTTTTCATTTACGAATTAGTTAAACAGAGTTTCTTTGCGGCACTAGCAACGACGACGCACCACGACGTCGTCGGCGGCAACAACAAAAAGAAGATCCAACACTTTTGGGTAGAAAAGGCCCTTGGGCCAACTCTCTCACTTTGTTCACAAAGTGAAGCTTCGTCGGACGGTATTGGTGAAACTGGGGAAAGAGGATTCCAAATTCGTATATACAAACATGACGTATGGCAAGTGTTACAATTTGTTGCTCGGGTAGCGGTAACAGACCGGGTGGCTTGATGTTTGCTTCAGTGAACTATGAAGTGGTAGACACACTGGCTCCAGGCTAAACGAAGAACCAGACAGATTCAAGGGAAATTTTGAGTGACCCTTTTTGGATATACCCAAAAATAAATCTTATTATTTTCGGGGGGCTACTTTGTCTGATGCATTAATTGACAGTAAGATACCCTTTGGATATCCAACAGATTATGATGGATTTGTCGTTTGACAGAATCTAAATATGTTTGAAGATGTAAAACACTAAGCGTACAGGGCAGTTTAAGACAGGGAGGAGAAAACAGAGAACAGAGAAAATGTTGTAAATTATATATTCTGTCATACATTTTACAACTAAACTGAAAGTTACATGCGTATAGTCGTATAGGATACATTTATTAACTGACCAAACTGTATGTGTTGCTTGATACACTAAATAGAGGATATAGATGCCTTACAAGATTGCTAAAAGATTACATTATGAAGCTTCCTATTTCTGGAAGCAACGGACAAAACAATTATGTATTTGAAATTTTTTGAATTGCTTTATCTATAAATATATCTACACATCCATGTATACGCACGTATGTATGTATATTAAACCAATTCAAAATATGTTGGAGTTAAGTGATAAAAGGGCCTCTGGGAGGCAGTAAGATCCTTTATTCAATACCTAATTCTCGAAGTTTGCGGCAATTTAACCCATCTGAACATTTTCATAGAACATTATTTTATCACTAACAAAAATAAGGCGCAAAATGTTCACCACCTAAAACCGACTCTTTATAATTTTTAAAATGTAATTCGACTCTTAAAATTGATTTTAAGGAGATAGCTGGCTTTTTGTTAATGTTAGATAACTTTAAACATTTTAAGGCTCTCATTTTACATTAACAGTAATAAATAACTTCTTTATTCAGATTGACAAATGTCATTTCATACCAAAACAAATAAAAGCAAAAATGTTTACTGATGTTTAATTTAATATTACTTAAAGCTTTTATGCTTTAAATTTAATTTCAATTTTAAAATATTTTGCCCATGAGCAAACAAATTAAACATTGAGAATCAGCGATGTGTACTTCAATCACAATCTATGTTAACAATTAATACACATGTAAAAATAAGTTTTTTCAATGAAAACTTATTTGTTTCGAAGTTGTTTGTGTTGTTGTTTTAAATTTGTTTTGTTGTGTACTTGTGTTTGAGTTATTTATCTGTCAATGTATATAAACATTTTTTTAACCTCTTTTAAATAATAAAAAAGTTAAAGACAGTAAGTACAAGTGATTTAAGAGCAATGTTTAAAATTTGCACCAATGTTTCTATAACTGAGTGTTTGATAGTGTTTAAAGATTTGACAGATCAATTCAAAAAGTGCGACTCTCAAGAGAAAAACTGTTTATAAACATAAAATTAATTTTTAAAATGACTAAAACAACTTCTTTAGTAGTTAGAGGTAAAAAAAGGATGCCATGTGATTCAAGCAAATATAGGTTTACGCAAGAACAAAAATTATAAGTCTTTGTAGTGGATTCTTAAAAAAATAAACTTTTATAGACAAAATTTTTAATACATCTTTAAGAAAAAATTTGGTACGCCAATTTAATTTTTTTATTATTGTTCGAATAAAAATTAAATTTACAAAAAAAAATATTGAGCCGTTTTCGAGATATTGAATTTTCCAAAAAAATAAATAGATTTTTTTTTCAATATTCAGAAACAATACTTTTCTTAAAGTTTTGAAATGCAATGTTTTTTAAACTTTTAAGAAGCTTCTCAAAATTAAAAATTTTTAAAAATCGTTATATGGTAAGTAGGTACACTCAGTAATAGCTTGTTTTCACAATTTTTTTTATTGAATTAAAGATCTTAAAAATTAATCGAAAGAAAAAAATTTAAGCAAAATTCTCAGAACCGTTTTCGAGAAAAATACGATTTTCGAAAACCATTTTTTAATATTTGTATGGATGTTACCGTTATTTTTAGGTAAGGTAAATCTTTTTTCTCATATTATGTTGAGTATTTTAAAAAAACTTTTATTTATCAAGTTTTAAAAAAATCGAGCATGAGATTTTCGAAATATTGAGTTTTCAAAAAAAAAATTGAAAATTTTCTTAAAAATCAAAAAAAAATGTTTGAAAATTTGAATACACAATAATATTGAAACTGCTGGGGAGCCTTAACATAAAAAAAATGATCAAAATCGGTCGTACCGTACCCCCAAGGAAGGTACCAAAAATATAATATTTTGGAAATGTTTTTTCAACCATTACCTAGGTTTAATTAAATGAAATTTTGTGATTTTTTTTTTAAATCCGTGGGACAGTTTTTGAGAAAAAAAAATATTTATAAAATTTCGAAAAAAAATCGTATGGCAGGTACGGTTATTTTTGGTTTAAAAAAAAAAAAAACATCCGGGACGAAAAAATTAAAACTCATATCTACCAAGTTTGAAGAAAATCGGCCGAGCCGTTTAACCTGTAGTCGAACAGACAAACAGACAGAATTGTGAAACCCACTTTTTTGGTCTTCGCTATCATCGTAATGTAGGGTTTCCAGAACATCTCTTTTAAAGAGAACATGTTCTCTTTTTTGACTCCGATCTTTCAAATTCTTTTTTCTTACTCTTTTTTATTTGTGTACTCTTTTTTGTCTCTTTTTTCCAAAATATTAATCTGACTCACTTTTCATTTATATACTTTGGTATAAGTCTCCTAAAATGAAGCAAACACATGTAAGTCGCAAGTAAAAATAAATAAAAGCCCATGACGACTCAGAGAGCCAAAACCTAATGACTTACAATTCTAAACCAAATCTGTGTGCATGTTTGCAGAAACGGAGAGGAGCTCTAAAGAGATAGTGGACCCCAGAATAGGGGTCTTACGTACTAACACTTATCCAAACGGTACTGAATGAAATTAAGTTGACAGTAAAATGTATGTAGCTAGTTTGTATTAAATTATTCGCAGGTAAAAAAATATAATTAATAATTTAGAATTAATGCATCATTGGGTAGCATAAACTTCCCTTAAAAGACTGATTATTTTGAAAATAAATATTATTAGATACAAATTTTCATAAGCAAAAAAATAAATTTTTAAGAAAAAAATTTGGGAAGCCAACTTTAAATTTTTGTTATTGTACGAATAAAATTTAAAAATTATTATTATTGTTCCGTAGAGGTAAAATTGAATTTTTTTTAGGTCCAAAACTAACGGTACCTGCCATGCAGCCGTTAGGCAAAATCTTATCTATCTAAAAAAAACGGTATGGACTACATTTTAGTCAAAACAAATTTTAGAAAAAATGTTATTAACTGTACGTGTCATATAACTGTCTATTTTCGACTTTCTAACTAACGGCGCTGGTAATAACGATTTTAACCAAACGGTGGCCGTGGCGCGATGGATGTTTGCTCAACTGTCAACCTTATGATCACAGGTTCGATCCCTGCTGTCGTCTATGTCGCCTTAATTCCATTAAAACCTTTTAAAGTTGTCATCAATGGGTTGCTGGTTTGCTCATTGCATGTTGTTAAGGCATAACACTAAAAACATGTGATTGAGTAAAATAATATGCCCATCAAATATGAAAAACGAATAAAATAATGTGAATTATAAGGGACATAAGAATAAGACACAGTATTTCTCCGCACTTGTTCAGCCGCCATCCCTGGAGATAAAAAAATCTGAGACAACAACCTTCAGTCTCAGAACAACGTGCCACACATCTTTCCTATCTTTCTTTCTCTTCCTTAACTTCACGCCCGCACTGTGTTGAAACATTAAAAGGGTAATCATAATCCCTTGAGCGCGTGTAGATTACAAAAAAAAAACAGTTTTGTACAGAAACTCCTTTGAATTTAAAATAATATTGCATATACAAAATATTAAAAAAAATGATTTTTGAGTTTTATGAAAAAAAATTCCAAATTTTGTTTAAAAAATCAATATCTTCAAAACATGTGAATGATTATTTTTTTTAAACTATTTCCAAATATATAAATTACTAAATATTTAAAATTAGCAGCTCAAATTTTTTCTTGAAAAATCTTAAAGAAATTTCTTTAAAAAAAAATTAATTTAATAAAAACGTTCTTTAAACATTGTTTACATGTATTCATATTTTTATAGAAATCAGACTGTAATTTTATGACTTTGAACATTTTTACCTCATTAAATCCATGTTTTATATTCATTTATAAATTTTTTTGAATTAATTCCAAAGTACTTTTACATAAGAGCAAGTATTATTATTTTTTAACAATATGCCCTAGCCTCCAAGTCAATATTAAATATTGTTTTTCAGTAATAAATAAAGCTTAAAGGCATATTATTAATAAAAAATTAAAATTCAAACAAAATATTGACCCGTTTTCGAGGTATGGAATTTAAAATCAAAAAAAAAAATTTTTATTTAGGTTTTGAAATGCAGTGTTTCTTACAAACTTCTTACATATAAAATTTTTTTATTAAAATCCGTTATACCGATAATGAAAGATGCGAAATTCTTAAAAAATAGTCCTATATGGTAGGTATAGTCAGTAATAACCTAATTTACATTTTTTTTATTCTAAAATTTAATTCTTGAAACAAAAAAAATTATAAAAATTTGAGGTTCGAGAAAAAACATAATTTTCGAAACACATTTTCTTATATTTGTATAGTGGGTACACCTTTAGTTTTTTTCTTGTAAAGGATAAATGAAATCTTGTGATTTATTTTAAACCTGTGGAATAGTATTTGAGAAAAAAATATATTTTATAAGATATCGGAAAAAAAACTCTTAAGGTACCTACCGATATTTTTGGTAAAAAAAAATGAAAAACAAAAACATGTGGACAAAAAATTTAGAAATGCTTTCCCTATAGTACCTTGTATCGCAAGTTAAAATTTTTAACAAAAGCAGCCTACGTTTATTTTTTTAAGAATACAAGATAAGTAATGCTTATGTGATATTTTGAAATCAGCCATTAAATACAAAACTGTTAGAATTCATTTCACACGCAAACATTCATGAATTGAAATTAGCTGTTTGTAAATTTGATGGTTTTTATGATGAGTTATCGGAAACAGAACTTCTCTTAGAGATACCAAGGTTAAGAAGTAATTTAAAAGCGATCAAAGTTACAATGTCTAATTGGTTATATGTAGACTTTTTAAATTTCGTTGTAGAATGGAATTTTACAGAATCTCTTCCAAATCTTATCGTCGCATTAAAAATGTTTATGACAATAGGTGTATTAGTTTTGCCATATGAGAAAAGTTTCAGTAAACTAAAATTGACTGAAAATTTCTTGAGGGAATTTCTCAAAAGGGAATAGGAATATCAACAAAAAAAATATTTGATTTCTATAAAATATTTTTAAATATATATATTTAAATATTAGTCCTGAAACATAACATATATTGGCTCAGCCACATGGAGCGAATGGAAAACAGTGCTCCAGTCAAAAAATTCTTATAATTCCAGCCCCCAGATTCGAAGTGAAAACGAACCTACGGCTTAAAGGCCAAGATTGCGAATGCCAAAGCGATTAGCCTAGAAATCTAGACGCAGCAGCGTTCTCGGGAGCTAACGTGTTTTCGTGCGAGAACTTTTCCCATTTGGTTGAACTTAGTTCATTAGTAGCCAGTTCGCAGAGCCTACTTTATTTTGGTCACAAATTTTCTTCACGACAGTATGTCTTTTGTTCTAAGCGGAACATGGATATTAAATAAATAATTCATATTAGCAAATATTTAACTTGCAACAGTAAAGCTTTAAGGTTTTTTGAAGAAATAATAGGTACATAATTGCAGTACTAACTTTTCTATTTTAAACTCAACTTTATCAGAAGCTAACTATTTCTCTCAAACACTTCTCTGATAACAATTTAAACCAAGTTTAACTTCTAACAAAAGTCGTTGACTTTAACTTTCCTTATGATATTGCAAAATGACTCGTTAGCCATAACCATTAAAACTTTGATAATTTCCTTTGCCAATTCTATAATTTTTATATTTTTTTGAAGCACTTTCAATTTCCGGTAGCTTTTTTCTACTAACTATTGAAAAAGTAATTTAAAATCAGGGAGTTTCTTTTATTATAATTTGACATTTCCTTACACAAAAGGAAAATCACAATAAAGAAGTATACACATGTCCATATGTATACTATACATTGAACAATGCAATTCTTGGAATTTTGAACAACCCCATCACTGCCTTCTTTATTCACATATGGCCGATGCACATACAATAAATGGGTTCGTATTGATTTCGTCGGACCATTCGGTTGAACAAACAACAAAATACACTGCTGCACTCGCCCCTCTTCAAAAGAGTTTTACGAGTATTTTCGGGTGGAAGAAGTCAATGCAGAAGTTTACACAACGCCAAACTTTACAAGTGTCGTCCCATTCTTCTTATCTGAAAAGTTTAAAATCATATCCTTGGGCTACACGTTTGGCCATATCCTGCGTCCATTCTTCTCTGTCCCAATGACTGAGAAAAAAAAATACATAAGCTAGAACCTACACGAAAATAATCATCGAGTGCACAAGCGATTTCCCGCCCATTCAACAGACAGAAATATGTAGCATAGCTACCAACAAAACTCGACCACTCTCTTCTAGTGTTGCTGCAGCTCCATCCAACAGCTCCAGTATTGTTATTCCTTCTGGCCAAGAATTGTTTGTGAGAGCATACTTCGGTCTGGAAAATGACCACCAGCAATTCGAATTATTTGTGGATATACACTGCGAAGTTCGGCTCGCCTCCTTTTCTCGTCCTTAAGCCCTTCCGACGAGGATGCTGGAAATGAAACGAAACTTTGGTCATTTATTAAGATGAACGGTTCAGGGCATCTTATCCCCTATCACAACCATACCCCCAGCAGTGCATTCGAAAGCCAAACACAAGCAGAAAACAAGGATTCCACGCACACAAACCTATGAACACATTATATCCTTGCCTTGCACAAGAAAACTCGCAAAATTTACTTGGATTAATTCCAAAGAAAAACTTTGTCGCATTTTCACATCGTTCGTCGTATTAGTTGCAGGACACAAAATATATACGAAAACTAGGGAAAAAATAAGAAGCCAAAAACTACAAAAAAGACTAAAGGATCAAGCCAAAGGATGTGTACCGAATAGGGTGGTTACTGCTAGAAGAAACTTAACTTATATATCCTTTTGTGTTGCAGAAATTTCCATTACTTCCTCTGAAAAACTTTTTGCCAACCATGTGCAGTACATATGTGTGTGTGTTTGTTAACTGCGGTTGAATTGTTGTTCGTACATATAAATTACACATACATATGTATGATGCAGCCTCTGTTCTGACTTTGACTATACTCGTATCCCGGCATGAGCCAAAAAAACAAACTTCAATCCCTACAAAGATCCTTGAGGCCAGATATAACAACTTTTTCACCAAAATGCAATAGAATTCCATGTGGAATTTTTAATGAGTCGGTAAGTTGCCATGATTGCTGAAAGGTGTCAATAAAGAAGTCTTATATGGAACATTTTCAGTTGTACTACAATATTGCAGTTAAAGTTATTGCGATGAATATGGAGTTCGAGAAATCGCTCCGAGAAGTGTCGAACTTAACAACTAGTTGCGTTGTAGTGTGAAATCAAATTTTAAAATTTTTTGCGGAAACAAAAGTTTGAATTGCTTGAGGCAAAATTTTCGAAGGATTAAGCAAATCAATATCAGATTGAATAAGTATCCGTATATAATAGAATATTTACTGGCGAACAGTTACAGATATTTCTGTCGTTGTGCATCTTTCAAAAAATTAAACTTTTAAATTCATATATTTTGTGTTTTGGGATTCTAATCCAAGTCTCCAAAATTGAGTTAACTTGAGGAAAGGATTGAAAGTTCGTTCCAGATGCAACATTCTTCAAAACTGTCTAAATCACTCGGATCGAAGTTTATCACTGGAGGTGACCTATATTTGAAACATATAAAGGGTGTTTTTCCAAGAGACAGATAACCTTAAATTGGCAACACTGTTTCCTATGACAGCGGATTTGAAAGTTCTCTGGTGTTTTGGTTTGCAAATTCATCATGAATAGATAAATATTAGAGCAACGTTTGCTAATTTTTCTAATTTATTTTGAAAAACGTGGATTAATTCAGGAAACACATCGGCCATTACTTGCTTTTTAACTTGCTCATAATCGACCATCAGAGCGATCAATTCGAAAAACTAGGGATCGTTTTTGCAATACGATAACTCTAGATGATAAAACGCATCCCGTAAGATATCGGTCGTAGTGCGCACAGTGTAAATGTTGATGATGATCGAAATGTGTCAACTCATCGCCGTGCTCAACAATTAAAGTTGTGTCCATCCAATTTATAAAAAAAGTTGAGTTTTTGAAAATTGGACCTCCAGATTACTCCAGCCGTGGCGAGCACATACCAGAAATCATATTCAAACATTAGTCAGGAGCAATAATCTTTCAATTAAATCCGATTTCATAAATTAAAACATTTTCTGTGTTTAATTTCAAATTAAACAATACCCTTTATTTTTGGTTGCATAGGGATTTTAAATGAAAAGAAGACAATTTTCTGTACGAGAAAACGCTCAAATCCAACCTGTAAGCCGAAAACACGAAACGTTTTTTAGAGAATTCCATACAAATTATACGAATATTAAGAAAAGTCCGATCGTTAAAACCGAAGATCTCCGGCAACTAAGATCTCCGTAAGCCATTTCCAGTTCCAGTTGAGCTAGAAATATAAAATTTCATATTCTCTCCATTTTAGTCTAATAAGAGGACTATGTTAGAAAAATCCTTGCAAACGATTCTGATAACCCGGAAAATTGACGTTGAACTTTTTAAAAGTTAATTGAAAGTACAAAAATTCTCAAAGAAATTTTATTGAATTTGAATTATTTTTAATTGAATATTTGTATGCAAGATTTTTTAGATTTTTTCAACAGAATGTACCAATTCATATTAGTTACTGAAAACTATTCATACATATGAAAATAAAGGTGCGAGCTTAGACAGGGCTTTAGGGAATAGACTCAAAACAAAATATTTAACCAAATGCAAAATATAATAATCATATAAGCCAGAAAGTTATTTTAATGTAAAAATAAATCCCCTAAGCCTAAGTTGAAATGAGTTCCTAAAAAGCCATAAAATAAGATCTGATTTTTTTGAGAATAATTAGGTATGCACAAAAACTGAATTATTTAGAAGGTTTCTGAATTCAACCGAAAGTTTGTAAATACTTGCAGAACTATGGATGCAGTCCAGAAGGTCTTTACCCGTAATTCTCGGCCTGTGAGTTTTTCTAAGAGCGCAAGAAGCCATCAATGCTGAAAACTAAAATTTGCTTATGTCTTGTCTATGGTTTTAGTTGCGACGGAAAATTCTCCATTCACGTTGATCCAATAAGAAGGCTTCGAATATAGCTCAATGGGCGGTCTTGTATACAATGAATTCTTAAGGAATGACGAACAAATAAATATTATCTTTTACAATTTCGATGTAAATAGTAAAAATTATTTTTTTTAAATTACTTGTAAATGAGTTTTGCGTAAATTTTTGTGCGCAAAATTACATGAAACAATTTAGGTAAATTGTTTTTTTTATTGAATTTCACAAATATTAATCTCAGAACTAAGGCAATATAAAATTTTTTTATATATATATGTCCTAAGTCTTAAAAGATTTAATATAATCATTGGTTTTATCCTGCCAAAAATTTCTTATAGATGAAACTTTTACGAATAGCTGAAGCTATTTTTTCCTTTATCCCTTGTCTAATTTGTCCTCCAATTCACTATTGTTTTTTTTTTTAATTTAATAGTTCCTTAATTTTAAGAAATAGCGAAAAATAAACTTTAATACTTTCAGAATAAATGGCAAAAGCAGCGTTCCTTTACCTAAGGAAATAGTTAAAATCTTACCAAGCATAAGATTGAAATGCTTAAGCAATAAAATGCAAGACTGGGTCGCACGTACCTGCTCTTATTTAAAAGTACTTTGGAATTAAAATTTTTTTTAATATAGAAGCATGGATTCAAATAGAGCAAAATGTTCAAATGCATAAAATTGCCATCTGATTTCTTGAAAAGTATGAATTTATGCAAATTTATTGTTAAATATATTTTTTATATAAGAAATTTCCTTAAAATTTTTCAAGAAAAAAATTTGGGATGCCAATTTTAAGTACATATTTAGTAATATAGATTTTTGGAAATATGTAATTTCAAAAAATAATCCTTCATACGTTTTAAAGATATTGATTTTTCAAAAACAAAAATGTATTTTTTTTTTCAAAATCTCAAAAAATATTATTTTTCCAATTCAAAATACAAAAATTTTGTTAAAATCATTAAATCCGTTAATGAGAAAGCCAAAAATCAAAAAAAAAAAAATGTTCTTTGACAGGTACAGTTAAAAACATTTTTTCCCAAATTTTTGTTGGACAAAATATAGTACATGCCCATTATAGCACACTTCATTTTTACTTGCGATATATGTAGGTACTATAGGGCAAGTTCTGCATTTGAAAAAAAAAATCGAACTCGAGATTGTTATTGTTATTGAAATGTTATTAACGGTACCAGTCATAGAACGGTTTTTTTAATTTTCGACTTTCTCATTAACGGCTCTAACGATTTTAACAAAAAAATTTCACCAAGAGCCCCCTTAAGCTTAAAATAATATTGTATATAAAAATATTCAAATATTTTTTTTGTTTTTTGAAAAAAAAAATACAATTTATTTTTTGAAAAATCAATATCTTAAAAACGTGTAAACGACTATTTTTTGAAATTATTTCTTAAAATCTATATTACTAAGCACTTACTTTGCATCCGAAATTTTGTTCTAGAAAAAATAAAAAAAAATTTGTTACGTAAAAAATTACTTTAATAAAACGATTTTTAAACTTTATTTGTGTGAATGCATATTTTTCCGGAAATCAGAGGGCAATTCTATGCATTTGAACATTTGTATTTCATTACATCCTTGTCTTATATTTCTTTTACATAAGAGCAAGTTCGTGCGATCCAGTCATGCATTTTATTTTATTAACATCGTTAGAGCCATTTTTGAGATCAATAAGGGCTGTATGGAAGGTACCGTTAGTTTTGGAGCTAAAACAAATATTTCAATTTCTCCTCTAGGGAATCAACGAGGAACCTTAAGTACCAAGTTGAAATAAAATAGCTAGAGTAGTTTAGGCTGTAGGTCGAGGTACAGACAGACAGACGGAGTTGCCATTTTTTCGTGTTCTCTATCATCGTAATGTCAACTTTGATCAAAATCTCGAGTTAATTTTTTTTTACAAATGCATAACTTGCCTCATAGTACCTATAAGTCGCAAGTAAAAAAAATAATCTGCTCACAGCTAAGGCTAGGTAACGAAAACTATACTAGTTTTTATCATCAAAAAATGTCTTAAGTCTTAAATGATTTTAAACAAGTATAGGTCTAATCCTGCCAAAAATCTCTATAGATGAAACTATTTTTACCTTTTCCCTTGTGTGATTAGCTCATGAGCTGTATAATATTACCCTACATTTGAAACAATTGTTTCTTAGATCTAAGGAATAGTTATTGTTCATTAAATACAACTTTTTTTGATACAAATTAACAACTCGGAAAGTATTATTTTAAGTATTATTTTAGTAGCAAAAGCAACAGTCTTTTTTCTAGAAAAATCATTAAAATCTACCCAAGCATAAGGTTGAAATACCTGAGCAAAAATACATTTTCCAAAAATTTACATTATTCTATCCAAAACACAGAAATATTTGATTTGCTAAGAAGGTCAAATCTGTTTTTAAATATAATTCTTTAAGTGTATTTGAAATTATTTTGAAAAACTCTAATGATATTTTTCGAAAGTTCAAATACGTATACTTCATCAAAATTCGCAAAATGTCGTCTATATTCAAGTGGATGAAAAAAAATCAAATTTTTACAAAAGCAGATTGAAAATTAATTCTCATAAAATTAATTTCAGGAAAGTTGGAGTTGTCATTACGTAAGACTGCGTCTTCGCAATGCTAGCCAAAATTGGTGTACTACAAGATAAATTTTGTCGTATTATGATTCATTTCTGAAGTCTTTCTCCAACAACCTGATGCTTTCTTACTATCCCTTGAGGATCTACCATCGACCAAATTTTCACACTACGGCAGATCTTTTTCATCGATTTAAGAACCGAGTTTATTTTTGACATCTCTGTCAAAATCATCCATTTATGGAGGATGTTGATGGAAATCATATGATGCTAGTTCAATGTCACAAAAAGCCTCAGCTCTGCTTTTAATGTTGAAAAAGTAAAAGGTTTTAGAAATTATTATACGCTGTCATGGGACTGGTTTGATATCGATCTTTAAAGAAAAGTATAAAACTTTAGGCTTTTTAAGGTCAATAGGAATTTACCTACCTAGTATATGTTCGAGCATTTATACTTCACTGTTAGCTTCAGAAGCGCTGAAAAGAAGAATAATTCCTATCAATCGCTTCTTCTTTTGAGCTAATTAGGCAATTGAGTAGCAAAGTCCTTTCTCGATAAACGAAAGTATCCTTTTATATGACAGAAAACATCGCTTGATGGTGCCGAGGCAAAAACACTGAAATGTAGCTGATAGCACTTTAGGCAGATTTGAAAGGAACATTATGCGGGTGATTTTCGGTCCCATCTGTATAGACGGTACAGCAGAGAAGAGGATAAGATCAACAAAACCGACAATGCTTAAAATATAAAACTCTAATCACCGAGTTAACTGCATCATGAAGAGCGAATGGAACCCAATGCATCGACCCCCAACATTTTAGACTCCAACACCGAAGGGCAGTACACTAAAAGAAGAACGGAAATCAGACGGAGCACGCTTGTTGAAAAGGACCTTAACTAACTTGTTTTTCAAAACAGCTATATCTAGTGATTGAGTTAACTGGAATAAGTTTTTTGATTGGGGCCCATGTCCACACCGGAGAGTTGTACCTCCTCTAGCAGATAAGTAAGTAAATCAAGAACGAACTAGTTTTTCAAAATTTCTTCTTAAACCTCAAATTCTTTTTGATCAACCTATCTTTGCAAATTTACCACTTCATGCTTAAGATAATTCATTTATGGTCAATTTCCTGGCCAATCCTAAATGTTAAACCCCTTCTTTTGAAAAATTTCATCATTACCGGAAAATTGAATCCTGTTGAAAAATTGTCGAATTTATATTAATACCAACCATCCATTCTCTTAGCCTTGAACCATAAAACGAAGAACGTCCAACTCAGCCCTTTAAAACCACTTAAGTTAGGGAACATAATTATTAAAAGGAAGACAATACTTAAACAATGATCATTATTTAGCGAAATTAAATGTAATTAAAAACTTAAATCTCAGACGAAACGACCACCGATTTGTCATACCTCTCTCTGCCACTCATTTATCACCACCCAAGACTTCGCTTTAATTGATTTGTGGCCTTGTTCAAGAGAAAACTGAATATACATAATGCATGGATGTGTATGTAAGTGTTGTGCATATATTTAGTATATAAACACAAAAATCCAAATGCCTGTAATTAACAACTCCACATATAAGATTTTAATTGCTCTGATATTGCGTAAGCACCAAGCGATTAACATTAAACAACCAAAAACACAAAATTAATATCGATAAAATAAAGCCGACAGAGAAGCGCCTTAGCGCCCTACCTCTTCGTTTCAGTGGCGCGGAACAGCACAGGCACACAGCACAAGCACTTTGATCTTATCACTTTTAGAGAAAAATGTTTATTACACTCCTGAGTTATTCAGAGGCCTCCATGTAAGTCGTTTGGGGATAATGAATTCAAGACTTTTCCTTCCCTCCAATTCTCCGTTTTACGTCTGAAATTCAACTTCTTTTACTGGGGTATTAAATCGCAGCAGTAATGCTTTAAAGAAAAAGGGTTTGATTCAAATCCGGGGGCGTTTAATTAAGTGCCGTCAAGTCGAATTATTTCATATTTGCGGAAGAACCGAAATAATTCCTCTTCTCTTTGGTTGGAATTCGGCGAATTTTGCACCACCGCTAATTATTGGCACAATACAGCCTACGCCTCGAGGGCTTTGCGCCTTAAGTGAGATTGCACCTTAATGGAGTCCTAGGTCTTTATAGACTTCTTTCATTTCCTGTACAAGGATGCAGAAGTGAGAATTAATAAAATTTAAATTCAGTTGGCACTTGGAGGACCAAATTGGCTCCATTGTCTGATTTCGCACAGGGGTTTGGTTTGGTTTGGTTCTCTAAGTGCCTTCGGTGTTTCTTGGTTGATTTTTTTTTTCTAGACTTTATATTAAGTTATTCAGTTTTAAGGATATAATTTCATACACTGTTAGGACAAAGTTTTTCCAGCACAGCGTGCAACAGAGCTGCCACCATCATCAGCCGAAATCAGTGCGAGGCGAATCGAGTCGAGTCAAGTCGAAAACTACGCAAATGAAGCATGGCTCTCATAATGACACAACTTCAAGTGTGTCAGAGAAGCGCCATTGCTCTGTTCCATGCATACATACATAGGTATTTTCACTTGCATCCCGATGGGCAGGACCGGGAAATCTCCAAAAAGATTTCACTCCTGTCAAGAAAGATGGAGAAAGTTTATATTTTTTTCCTTATTTCCATTCCCCGTTCATTTATTCCTCTCAGTTTCTCATTTCGTATAGAGCATCAAGGCTTTGCCTTGTTGACACTAATGTCTTTTTGAAAATTTTTCAATTTGAATAATTGTTAAAGTTTACGAAAATGTTCCCACATCTTTTTTCAAGGAGAAGGCGTGCAGTCTGGGCTTGACTGGGTTGATGATGGTATGAGGGTGCTTTTGGTCTCGTTTACAATGAGCGTCAAGAGCAGCAATGCCTTTTCGACCCAGAGGCTGAGTGGCGTATTCATCTTTGGAGATTCGGATATCTGCATATACTAGCTCATCATCAGTCGTAAGTAGACTAAAGAAGTTTTGCTCGGATTTTTTTTTTCTATTTTTTTTTTTGCAGACAGACAGATAAAGTTTTGTGCAAAGAGTGAAGAAAATTGTGAAAAAAGGGCAAAATGTCAGAAGCAATTTTTGAAAATTATGTTGCACATAAAGATGATCAAAACCTAATTGCTCCCATCATCGATGGTGGGTGGGGGGGGGGTTTGAAGTTCGAAATGAGATTGCAAAAGGAGTTAACATTGCTTTACTCTGTTGTCTGTTTATTACGAAGACTTGCGTGTTACATTTTTCTATAATTTTAAAGTTGTTACCATTTACATAATATTGTAGCTGGATTCAGTCTTCAGTAAGTTATTTAGTACATTATCCTAGCCATATGAGTATGAAACAGCACCATTTCGCTGGAAGCGTTTGTTCATATTTGGAATCAACTTATCCCTGATGCTGGATGCCATTGAACCTAAGGAGTTTCTTGTGGATTTCAGTCAATTAAAAAGCCAAAAGTATATTTCGTCAATAAATATTATTATTCCAATAAAAAGAACCAAACTTTCAGCAAACGAATCGACTCGTCATAGACGCGTATTACGCTTGCTTGCAGCTTATGAGTAGCCACGTTGGTTTTAGTTGATAACCAGTCATAACGCATCGCATCAATCAAGCATGCCTCAAACGAAATAGAGGAAAGCTGATGGTTTCATACCTGAACCAAAGCTATTAGCAAAGTTTCAGTTCAGGGCTTTTGGAAGGCAATGATCTTGGCAAAACCAGCCATATTGGAAAAAGCTATCTGATATCTGGTCTAGTACCTTCGAATGTATTAGTTTTTCAAGGGAATTTTGTAGGCAATCTTCGATCTTCTTTAGAAGATGTGACAAACTCTCCAAGAAAATATCTTATTATCAAAAATATTTCACCTTAGCTGTTCGTATTGGCTGAAAATTGTAGGTCCAATCCTGCAATTTGTCTTACCCTGAAAAGTTTCTAAGACATACGTTTCGCAAAATCGAAGTGTCAGTGGTTTCGAATAGTAATGTTTTAGTCGGATCTCCACTAAGCAATCGTTCTTGAAATAAATAGATATAAACTATTTGGTAGTTAAACTCCTTAAAATCTTCGAAGTTGTTGCTATCAAAAGCGATGTTTGGTCCTAACTCTTGTACAGAAATTTTTTTTACTGTAAAGCATGTTCTTGATAACAACACCATTGCTTACGTCAAGATCAACAAGTTTAATGGTATTTTCTTTAGGCGTAATACTGCGGCCTTTTCTTTCTTTTAAAACTTCGGTAAGTTAGAAATGGTCGATGATTTGTCCGATGCTAATCTACAGATTCCTCTGGAGAAAGAATCCAAGAAAGTTTGTGTAATAAGTACCGAATTTGGATTATTCGAATGTCAAAGGCTACCTTTTAGTACTTCCAGTTCAACAGTTATCTTTCAGCGTTATATGGATCAACTAACTGCGAACTTGGATTTCTGCGTCTCCTACCTAGACAATGTAATTATTTCTGGACGCACAAATGAAGAACATTTAAAAATGATGATCTACCAATCACTTTGGCTCCCGATGCTTCTTCGTACGGCATAGGAGCAGTCATTTCACACATTTACGCAGATGGTACAGAAAAACCAATAGCGTTTGCGTCAAAAAAAAACTGAATAAGTCTCAAAAAGCTTATAGCGTAACTAAATTACAACAATATTTATATGGTCGTCAATTTAAGCTTATAACGGATCACCAGCCGTTAGTAGTGAAAAATTGCCGCGTATGACTATACAAAGTTACAAGCTGGGGTACACCTACATAATTCGTTATCGTCCAACAACAAAGCATGGAAATGCCCATTTCTTATCACTATTGCCGGTAGGTCCTGACGAAGAATTCGATAAGTCAGAAGAATCCTGCCATCAGGTGGATAAAAGTATTTCAGCTCTAGAAGATTTGTCCAATCAATTCAGATGTCAAAAAAGTCTGAATATATACAGCAGGGTTGGCCAGCACGTTTGCCTGCAACTCAAAATAATTTACTACCTTATTTGTGTGGAAGGTTTTGTCTAAGTCTGTCTGCTAATATTCTTCTCTTTCACAGCCAAAGTCCAAGAGTGGTTATACCCGCCGAATTTTAGCCAAATGTTCTAACACTTCTACATCAAGGTCACTAGAGAGTTACTATGATGAAACAAATGGCCCGTCAATCTTGGTGGCCCAAGATTGATGATATCATTGAGTCAACAGTCGCCAAATGCAATGCCTGCCAATCGATTGACAGCCGCTCACCAATGGAGTATTCAGGTTGGATGACATCAGAGAACGTATGGGAGCGCATTCACATAGATTTTGCTGGTCCATTTCAAAAGCCTATGTGGATGATCGTGGTTGATTCGAAGTCAAAATTTTTTTCAACATCAGCCAACCATTCACGCTTTACGTTCCATATTCACTTTAAAGGGCCATTGTGTCTGACAATGGCACACAATTTACCTCTAAAGAGTTCCAGCAATTCTGTCAAAATATTTCAGTTCGGTATATGACATCAGCTCCCATTCAATCCCGAGCCCAATGGGTAAGCCGAGAGGATGGTAAGAAACAGCTTTTCTTAAAATCATGGCTGGAAATCCGAAAGACGATGACGCACTCGCCACATTCTTATCCACTTTTCGAACTACCCCTGACGAAATGGGAATATCTCCAGCAGAAGGACTTCACGGACGTCCACATCCAACTTTACTTTCTGCTATGATAACCGAACCAAAAAGAATTATAAGGTCAAATCAACTAAAGTTCCATAAGGGTCAATCTGTATTTGTTCGACAGTACCTTAAAGAAAAGAAGTGGGTTACAGTGGGTTAAAGTTATTTTTGGAAGATCTTGAGTTTCGTTCACGTACGGCGTTGCGGAAAGTCCTCTCGGATGGACTATTATAGCTAGCCTAAAATAGGCGAAGTACGCGGAATGTTGCTCGAACTGAAGACCTGTATTCATAAAATAATTTAATAATTTTCAGATATTGTTCAACACTATAACTCTCCATTGATTAGACAAGTCAGAATAACTAAACGACAGTCAATTTGACAGATGTAGATTTAACAATATGGCTGCAATCACCTGTCAAACTTTCGAAAACCCTATTCTCTGTGGTTATATACGAGCCCAAACTCAGAATAGTTAGTCTATCAAGTAATTTATACTTACATGTGCTGTTTATTTTTAATGTTTCGAAATGAATACAATTTTTTAAGATAAATATTAAAGTTTATTTTTGTTTTATAAAATTACTGAAAATAAAAAGGTTTATATTAATATTTCATGATAAACGTGTGTTTAATGGAAGAAAACTATATGTTTTCATACCAATTCAATAGGGCAAAATATTTGGTCTATTATCGCGTCCCCTTTTCGCTTAATTACTGCCTCAATTCGTCTTGGCATAGTGTCTACTAATTTCTGACACTCTTCAGAACTAAATGAATGCCAGATATTAATTATTTTATTTTTTTAAATCTTGAAGGGTTCTTGCCGGTTCCTTTCGCAATTTTTGTTTCATTTTGTGCCAAATCGTTTCAATGGGTGAAAGGTCAGGGCTGCTGGAAGGCCATTCCAGTAAAGGAACAGCTTCAGCGGATAACCATGCCATGGTGGACCTATCCGTATGACAAGAAGCCCCATCTTGCTGAAAGATGTAATTCCCGTCAGTGGACTGAAGCCGCGGTAAGGATGGAAGAAGTTGCTTTTGAAGGATATCCTGGTACTTCGCAGCATTAACTATCCCATCAACAAAGAATAAATTCCCAACACCACGTCCAGACATACATCCCCATACTTAACAAATTTTTTTGAGGCAATCTTTGTGGAAGGCTTCCTTTGAGTTTCGAATTACATGCTTGCGTTCGTCACCAACACAAACCTCAAACCGGGAGTGAACCAGAACCTAGTGAATTACAACTCTCAACCATTCCTGTGTGCGTGTTACCAGGAACGGAGGGGACCTACAATTTTCTGCCGATTCCGAACGGCTAATGAGCAGCACTTTTCATGACAAAAGATAGTCTTGGAGAATTTGTCAATTTCCCGCAAGAGGCAGTACACCCCTGACAAAAAACTTTCTTGCAGCGCCTGAGAATCGAACTCGACACCTTCCGCATGACAGTCCAACGCACTAACCATTACTTAGGATTTTAAATATGTATGAACTAATATTTCTAAGAGTTCTTCTTTGACATAAGGACCAGCTCAATAGTTGCAAAAGCACTTTACTGTAGGATCGAATTGCGTCTTTACCAATAAAGGACTCCCAACGCCTAATGGCACTTCCTCCAAAGTAACCGATTCCCGAATACACATCGTATTATCACTGGAGAAGAAATTATTTATTACAGCTCTCAAATTCTTCAAAAGCAACAAAGCGGTACAGAAAGTCTTACGAGCAGCTGTCAAAACATCAAATAAAATTATGTGACCACTCTTTTAAAGCTTAAAGACCGGGCTTAGCCTGTTTCGGTCAAATTACGAGCAGTAATTTCCGTTTCGGTTAACTAAAATAAATAGAGCTTCGTATCAGCAAATAGGTCAATGTATTTTAACTATAAGTAGTTCACAATTAAAATATTGTAAACAAGCTGTAAGTGTCCACAGAATATGTTTCGTTTTATGTCCAGGAACTTCTTTTCCTGACGGCCAGCAAACAATAATGATTTTATCCGGCTTTTATCTAAACCCATTAACGTGAAAATAAAATCATTCAAACACCATCAATCAATCAAAGAGGAAGAGGAAGAGTCGGTACAATGAAATATCTACCATGTGAACCACGCCCTTGACCGGCCGGGAACACCTCACATGTAACTCCCCATAAAACATAAAATATGATATTAAAATGTAATAATTGATGTTCTATTAAATTTGTTGACCTGTCAACTCATTACCTTTAATAAATAACATGTGTTACACACTTCAGTTGCGTGTATAGATTATTATCGTCTGATGGGCGCATTTTTTATTTGATTAAAATCCGCCATCCAGCCATCAGGATAAAGGCCACAACCAACCACCATCATCAGTCATATCGTCTATAAAAGGTGCACTGCCATACCATTGCTAAATCCTTAAAGTTCGAACTGTTGATTGGAGTGGAAAAAAAATGAAAAAAAAAACAACACACTGTCAGTTTTTTGAAAGAACAGGTCAGAGGAGGAAAAGCCATATCACGCACGTTTTTCACGCGATTGCTGGGAAAATGATTTCAACCTCTCGGGACTTAACAAAAGACTCCTTCCTCAATTCTCAATATACTCGATGTGTGATGATAGTGTGAATAGTGGTGTGATAGTGTGAAATCAAAAACCATATCCCTGAACAAGTCCGGTACAGGTGTACGCTACGCCTATATACGCATATAAATCTCGTCTGCGTTTCCTTGTTTTGTATAAACGAAAGGATAGCTTCCCCAACTCAACTCCGTTTTCAGTGTTATATGGCATACTAAAATCGACCCTGAGGGCCCATTTCTCGGGTTTAATTAGCAAAGAGATGGGGCAGACACCTGTTAGGTACCTATGCTTTCTATGAGTATGTGCTAACCTATTAAGAGTGTTCATCAACAGCAGGCACAGGTGTATGGCTGCGTGCTTCCGTGAGCTTCGGGGTAAGGGACATACACTTGTTTTTCATGGGCTATGTTGCTGCCGACAACGACCATAACAACATCGTTAGCTCCCGGAATATGCTTATTATTATCCCCAGCCATGAGCACACCACACGTTACAATTTTATGCCAGTCTTTTGCCGATGTGCATGAGCTGCCCTAGAGGCAGCAGATAATAATGCAGACCTTGTCATTCACAGGTTATATTTTCCAAATCAATGCGAAGTTGACAGCGACACCTTATCACCTTGGGTGCGTTTGTGATATACACACACACGGACACACTATTTCAACTGATTGCCTTTTGTCTCCTGGTGGAATTAACGAGAAACTCGCAATAAATCTGGAAGCCATAGTCTTCAATTACTTAATTAGGACCGATAGTCCTTTAGGTAATTTATAGAGACAACAGCTTTAACGCCAAACTGTCTGCCATCAACTGACATATAAACGGGCGTTGTTATTTAGGTTTTATGACTTCTGAAATACTGTAGTTAGGGTGCACCTGAGGTTAATTCTTCTGGCATCAAGCTACATATGCCTCAATCCTATATACCTATGCCTGCCTCGATACGATAATTTTCTCCATGAAATGACAAAATGGTGGCGAGTGGAGAATAATAATCGACCTTTTTGTCAGAACGAATAATGTTAGGACTTAACGTTCCAAATAAGTATATAAGCAATCTGTCGTAGAGGCTTCGCGTATAACCACCAAAAGGTATAATAGTGACATGGTTTGGTGTTTTCTTCGAACAAAGTGTCAGTTTATCTTCCTTATTTATGGCTAATTGTCGGATATATTGGTCTGTTTAAGTTTTTGTCGGGGTTGTATTTTGTCATTTGGAAAACCCAATCGATCTACTTTGCGAGTATTTAATTTATTTGATGTCAAAGTTTATGGTTTCCTAGAACTTGGAATCTTGAAGCAAATTTTCAGAGATTGTCAGACCTCAATTAGGAATTAAGAAGTATCTTATCGAAGAAACTTTTAATTGTTAAATACAAACTGAAAGGATGCTTCGAAAGAGAATAACAATTTTCATCTTAGCTCAACTTACATTACTTTCGTTAAGTCTGAATGTAAGGAAGTTTCAAGTTTAAACGGTAACCGCTAGGTAGAGTTATTTTATAAAACAAGAACAAATACGGGCAATTAAGAGTTAAGAAAAGGTGTATCTTCAAGCTTAACTGCTGTACTACTTTGATTGTCCTTATGGAACTTGGCAGAGAATAAAATTGAATTGTGTTCTTTATTTCGTAAGAAAAATCAAACTCGAAACTTCGAATATTTCTAACTGTTAATACCCTAAATTACCAACAGGTTTTTATTTCTTTGATTGGTGTTTTATTTGCAGTGGAAATCTTGAAATATTTTAGAACAAGAGAGTTTAAGGTAACGTATCCTAAAACCATTTAAAATTCGAAGATATCAGCTTCTTATAATGTCGATTTGATTTATTGTTTTCAGAAATTTATTAGCTCTTTGTATTTTTATTGGATCAATATTTTGTAAAGGTTTAAAGGTGGTTTTAACATTAGAATGGTTTTTAATACTCTTCTTGTTTACCGACGGCTATAAAGATGATAATTAGTATTTGGCAATTATAGCAGATCCACATAGTTAATACGATATTCCCTATTTGGCCAAAATATCAATCATAATAATCAGAAAATATCCTGTAAGGAAACGAATTATGGAAGAAATATCTTGTAGAACAAAAGCTATTTAATAATCGTCAGTAGCTCCACTGATAATCTGATGGCTTCTTTTCTTTGAATCATTTAGGAGAAACAAAGGTGAATTGATTTTTAGATCAATCGCTGAGTCACTTCTTCAATTTAAGACGGTCTTAAGTCTGATATTCAGCAAATAAATGTTGGTATACTCCAACGGTCCATTTTGTCTCCGACACTTTTTTTTATATTAATAAATAATATTTCGTGTGAAACTATTTCTATTTCATTGTTTCACTGAAGATATGACCCTCAGATTTTGTTACTCCGTTCCAGTTTCACAACTTTATTTTCTTTGGAACAGAAGTGGCTGCGAATGCTAAACTCATTAGATTTCGTTCGTTGATCCGTTGTGATACCTTAGGGGTTGTAACTCCTATGTATTGAAACCTATGACAATCTTATCTCATTCAAACCCATTAAAGTGAGATGAGTTTCAACAAGCTATAGCCTAAAATGTCAGTGGGTGCTTCTAAGTCATTGAGAAATGTCTGTCATTAGATAATCACTTGCTGACGAGAAGTAGATGCTTTTAAAGGGCTTTTCTATACCCCCACTTTAAAAATCAACACCGGAGGACTGGCAATCGCTGGTGTATAGACAAGGTGCCAATTCTCTGTTTCTTGCCACTCTGTGACCATTTTTATATTTTTTTTGACTATAGTTGATTACGATTTTCAGAGTTTATTAATTTACAAGCCATTTGGTATCGTTTTTTACATATATCATTTTGCTTGGAAAGTCAGAGAGCTTCTCCAAGTAGTGAGAGGTCGTCACCGCATACTATGCATAAGTCATACTGAGTTTCATCTTTTTCTTGTGGTAACCCAGTTGGTTGTTTGTTGGTCACAACCATAGTTTTCCATAGTTTTCTAGTGAACGGTGGTGGACTTGAACTGTTGTGTCTACCTGATTTAGATCAAATGTTGATACTATTCTTGCAGGCTCGTTAGCGCTTTCATAACATATGGCACCACTGTGATCTGGAACCCAACAGAACCTTATGTTGAACTGTGTACCAAGAACCCTTAGCAAGTCACAAGCTTCGATTCGATTTCAATGGCAGAAATCGCTTTTATTGCCGCTTGGCTTTCAATGAAAAAGTTGAAATTAGCTTGTGGTGTTGCCATCATTGAGATTTGTCTTGCAGCTTTCATCACTGCCAGGACCTCAGCTTGAAAGATACTGCTGTTTTCAGAATGTCTGAATGAGCTGGATAATCCAAGGGTTTCTGCAAAGAACCCTGCACCAACACCAGTTTCCATCTTGGAACCGTCGGTATATATTGCTATCAGCGATTTGTAGGTAGACGGCTCGGTCTTGAACGGCTTCTAAAAGTCTCAACGGGTTGTTATGTAGTCCAGTACATACCCTATTTCCCATGTATTTCTGTGCATGACCTATGACACTATGTCTCCAGCTACCAGTTTGGCTAAGCCGAAGTGCGCCTATGGCCGCCGATTCTTGTATAAATAGGTCTAAGGATTTTATGCTAAGTATACACTGAAAATAAAATCTAGGTATATATGATAAAAATCTAGGTTGATTTGACAAAAATTTTGTCAATATACGTTCAACAAAAAGTTTTATCAAATTGACAAAAATTATAGAATTTTGTTGAGGTAACAAAAAATATTTTGTTGTATTCACAAATTTTTTTGTTATGCTAACAGATAAATTTGTTGAAATAACAAAAATATTTTGTCAATATGACAAAATTTCGTAGAATTTGCAAAATTAATTTGTCATATTAACAATTCTTTTGTTGTATTAACAATTTTTTTGTTAGTGTTATTGTTGTTTTTATTATTATCGGATTAACAAATTTTTTTGTTAAATTAACAAAATTTTTTTGTTAAATTAATCAAATTGTTTTGTTAAATTAACAAAATTGTTTTGTTACATTAACAAAATATTTTGTTAATTTAACAAAAATTTCTTGTTATATTTTGTTAAATTAACAAAATATTTTGTCAATTCAACAAAATATTTTGTCAATTTTACAAATTTCTTTTGTTGAATCCACAAAAAAAACAAAATAGTTTTTTTTTGGGATTTAAGTCCACAAAAATTGGCGTTTCGTCCCTACGATCTCACATGCAACTATCTGTGAGGGCGTATGGACAATACGCAATTTTTGTTAAGTTCAGTTAATCTTACATCGATTTTTTAACAAAAACCAAGTGTGAACTATATCATACACAAAAGAAATTTTTTGGTTTCCTTACAAAATAGTTTTATCTATCTGATAATATTCTTTTATCAATATTACAAAATAATTCAACCCCAAAACAAAATATTTGTCATTTTAACAAAAATGTTTTCATTTTTTGTTAAATTGACAAAAAAAAATTAACAAAAACTTTGTGATATTGACAAACATTTACAAAACAGTTTTTTTGTAGATACAACAAATATTTTGTTAACATCACAAAAAAGTTTATCGATGTGACAAAAATCTCTGTTTTATTTTGTTATATTAACAAAACTTGGTTTGTTAATCTCACAATAATTATTTGTAGTGCATATTTTGTTATACTGACAAAAAATCATGTGGGATTATAAAAATTTTGTGAAATCAACAAAATCATTCTTTCGTATTGACAAAAATTTTATCAAAACGATAAAATTGTTTTGTTAAAGGTCAACAAAACGTTTTTGTCAATATTACCTAGGAATTTATTTTCAGTGTAGCTTCCAGACCCGCTGTAGGGGTGGACCGCATTGCCACATTGAATTCAATACATTGATTCTTACACAAGTAGCACAGAATTACTTAACGAAGTCTTTAAGAATTCTAAATCGGTATCTGACATCTTCTTTAAGACGGATTTAAGTTCGTATTAAGTAGAGAAAAGGCGCAAGTGGGCGGTCCGAGAGAAGGAAATAAGAAGATAAATAAAAAAATACCTAATAAAGATCATATTAAGATGGAATTAAGTAGGCATAAATTGACATACCTAATAAAGAAGGAATAAAGTATGAATTAAGAAATGTGATACCGAAATTATACCATTTTGTGCTACTTGTGTAACAACCGCTGGCATTAAATGCTTCGAAATAATATATTTCTCCCCTCAAACAATTTCACCGTAATACTCGTCTAGCTATGAGTAATACTAATGGGTAAATTTGAGCTAATCTTCGGACACATTGTCCAATATAGAGGTTCTTTTCTTAGAAAACTTTTTCGTTTTTTCCCCTCATTGCGAATTAGAACCTTTGAAGAACGATATGCATCGACACTTCCTATTAATTCGTCTCCACATTACCTATACGCTCGCGCTTTAATTGATATAATTACAGCAGTATTCGAGAAAATTTTTGAAAATCAAAATCGTTTTATGGAAGCTTCCGCATCTATATCAGCCAAACCAAAACATACATACAAATTGTTTGTACGAAATTTTAAACATTCCCAGACCCTAGAATGGCAAAACGAAACTCATTTTTTTAGAATTCTGCATCAGTAGGTTTTGATTTAAACATCGATTGTATTTTAATACAAAAGTATTGTACCTTTCCATTGGTAGAACAAATCAATTTTTTTTCCATTAAAATGTGTCAAAATGCCGATTTTCTTAATTTTTGCATTCCATCGAAATCAGTTTGTATTATGTTGGCTTAGGTTTATTTAATTTTGATTTTTCTGTGAAAGTTATATCCAAAACATAAGAGAAATTAGTTCTGGTAAGAAATGGAAACAGTTAAAAATAGTTTGGTACGAGTAGATTCATCAATCATCAAGCTCATATTTTACAGCTGAAATTAGATGAAGGGTGATTTTTTTTAATCATGATTAAAGATATAACAGGAAGACAACGATATAGTATGTATAAAGTAAATATGAAATCGGTTTCCATTAGCCACGAAAAAAAAAATAATTTTTGGATTTAAATCTGAATTTACAGATCAAAAACTCCTGCAACAATAGAACGTACATACCGTCGGAGTATTCGGAAAAAAGAGAAATGAATCCATATGATCTCTAATTAAAAGAAGAAGAGACTTGAAATCAATATTAAAATTTTTCAATGCCTCGTACAAGGTTAGTTTTATTACCCGAAAGTCACCCAAATTCTTCGAGATTTTTACTTTTAAAATGAAAAAAAAAAAACTTAAAAAAACTTAACAAGTAAGCCGCTAAAGCAATTTTCTTCAACGTTTCAGCTCATTACATATTTTTTTTTTAATTTTTGAAAACAGAATCAAGCTTTTTTAAATCCAAAATAATATCTCAAAAAGTATGAAACGTTTTTTTTTAATTATGTACTTAAATCTATTAAATTAAATATTTAAAATTGGAATACCGTACTTTTTTCAGAACAATGTAAAAAAATTTATACACAAAAAATTAAATATTGTTAAAACTACTCTCTCATGAGAATTCTTGAAAATTTTTCATTACGTGATTGCATATTCGTTCGATAAACGAGAAACCATTCTTGTGTTTTTGCATGAAGAAAATGTTTTAGAAATTTGAGGTTTGAAATTCAGGATATTGAACCTTTTGTAATTGCGATATAGTATATACATATGTAGGCACTAATATCGGATTATGCTTTCGACCAGACTTGACATTATGAGGATATAGCAGTCGAAAAAAGTGGGTCCCGCTTAGGGTAGGGTGATTTTCTTTCAACTTATGTTTTGAAAAACAATGTTTTTCAAAATCCTTAGAAACAAAAATGTATTAAAATCCGTTATGTCGATAATGAGAAATTCAAAATTCGTAAAAATCGTTGTATGGTACATTCATTAATATCTTATTTTTTTTTCATTCAAAATATTGAGTTTGGGAAAAAGAAGAATACGATTTTCAAAAACCATTTTTTAACATTTGTATGGTGGGTACCGTTATTTTGGATAAAATAAAATTTTTTTCTCACATCTTGAAGACTGCATTAAAAAACTTTTAACTTTCAAGTTTTAAAAAAATCGAGCATTGGTTTTTCAAAATATTGAGTTTGGGAAAAAAAATTAATTATAAAACAACAAAAACTTTTGACTGTTTTGAAGAAAAAAAAAATATATAGTAAATTTTCGGAAAATATTTGTACGGCAGTTATCATTGTTTTTCATCTTAAAAACAGAAAAAAAACGTGTGGATCTCTACCAAGTTAAAAAAAATTGGCAAAGCCGTTTATTCGGACAGTTAGACAGACGGAATTGCTAGTCGGTTCCAGATCAATATAAGTTTTATGACTAAATTAATTTTTTGTATAAGAATTTCTTAAAAAAATTAAAAAAAAACATTGTTATGCCAATTTTAAGTTTTCAATGATATATGTATGTACATCAAATAATGATTTTCAAGATATTAAATTTAAAAAATGGAAAAAAATATTTTTTTTCTAATTTTTTTATAAATAATATTATTTTAAATTCAAAGGAGTTCTGTTATAAGAATTCTGATCGAAACCGGAAGAAAATGAAGATATGGCTTACAATATTACTCATAATTTTTTACCAAAATCGTTGCAGCCTTTTTTGAGATAAATAATATTTTTCATGAAGGCTGTATGACGGGTACCGCTAGTTTTAGATCAATTTCACCTTTAAAGAATCCCTAAATTACCAAGTCTTAAGAAATCGTTTCACAGGTTTAGGTTGAGTGCCGACGCAAAGACATACAGACAGATATAATTGCAGGAACTACTCTTGTAGTATTCTCATCGTTATGTCAACTTTGATTAAAATTTCAATTGAGATTTTTTTTCCAAATGCAAAACTTGCCTTATAGGATTTACAAATGTACATATATGGCAAATAAAAATGTAAAAAAAAATTTCATTTAGTAAAAGCTAGCCAAAAGTAGACAAAAATACAGACAATTGTTATTGATGGTAACTCTCCTGGACCATTTTTTGGTTTTCGATCTTCTCAAAAACAGTTAGACGGCTGCTGATCAATTTGTTTATGACATTACTGACAGTTCGTTCCAAAGACCATTTTTTCGAATTTTTACTTTCTTACTATCGGCCGGCGTATTTGAATGAAATTTTTAATACTCATTGAAAATTAAATTGTTTCTGAAAAAGGTTCTAAAAATTTTATATAAAAAAACTAAAAAAAAAAAACAACTGTTTTTAATGTTTGTTCATATTTGATATGAGAAATCACATGGTAATATGTTTTTAGATCCAACTACTAGGTAAGTTGTTTAAGCAATTTTAAAAATGAATTTCTTGCTTATGAACATTTTTGTCTAAGAACATTCATTATAAAATTCTAAGTATATTTAACATAAGAGGAAATTCTTGTGACACAGTTGTGCATTTTAGTTTGATTGCATCCATATTTTCAAAGTACCATTTTTACTTGCGATATAGGTACTATGGGGCAAGTTCTGCATTTGGAAAAAAAATCGAACTCGATTTTGATCAAAGTTGACATTACGATGATAGCGAAGACGAAAAAAGTGGGTCCGACAATTCCGTCTGTCTGTCTGTATGTCTGTATGTCTGTACCTCGAACTACAGCCTAAACTACCGGAGGTATTTTCTTCAAACTCGGTAGTTAAGGGTCTTCGGTGATTCCCTAGAGGAAAAATTGAAATTTTTTTTAGCTCCAAAACTAAGGGTACCCCCCATACACCCGTAATGCAAAATCTTATTTATCTCGAAAACGGCTCTAACGATTTTAATAAAAAAAATTAGGTGTGATACTATGGACATGGACTATATTTTGGTGAAAAAAAAATTTGGGGGGAAATGTTATTAGGGGTACCTGCCATAGAACGGTTTTTTTGATTTTCGAATTTCTCACCAACGGCTCTAACGATTTTAACCAAAATTTTTATGCAGGAGCTGCTTTGCATTTGAAAAAATATAATCTAAAAATTTTTTCGAAAAAATAGTTTTTGGATTTTTAAAAAATAATACAATTTTTTTTTTGAAAATGCAATATCTTGAAAACCGATACACTATTAAATTTTTAAAATACGTTTTAAAATGTATTTTATTAATTACTAACAATTTGCATATCAATTTTTTTTATAAAAAATTTTAGGAAAATTTAGTACACAAAAAACATGTTTCAGTGTGTCTGTATGTCTGTACCTCTCACTACAGCCTAAACCACTGGACCTATTTCTTTCAATCTCGGGGGCAAAATGTTATTAGGGGTACCTGCCATAGACCCGTTCTTTTTATTTTCGACTTTCTCATTAATGGCTCTGAGGATTTTAACCCAAAATTTTTACCAGGAGTCCCCTTAAGTTTAAAATGATATTGTATATAAAAATATTCGAAAAAATATTTATTGGGTTTAAAAAAAAAAAATTAAATCAATATCTTCAAAACCTATGAACGATTATTTTTTGAAATTATTTCCTAAAACCAATATTATTAAATACTTAAAATTCGCATCCCACATTTTTTTCTTGAAAAATTTTAGAGAAATTTCTTATATAAAAATTTTATTTAATAATAAAACGATTTTTTAAAGTTTATTTGCATAAATTCATACTTTTCTGGAAACCAGACGGCAATTTTATGCATTTGAACATTATTATCTCATTAAATGCATGTTTTATATTTATAAAAAGTATCTTAAATTTCAAAGTACTTTTACATAAGAGCAAGTTCGTGCGATCCAGTCGTGCATTTTATTAAAGATCACATTTGTACCTAAATATAATTATCAGCTTAGAAACTACGGGTATAACACTGCGATAGCAAAAACTCGTTAATCATTCTAGAATACACATCGGCAGTCAATGTCTCTCCCTGATGATTGAAAAAATAAGGACCACTAAAAAACTTCACACCAAACTGTCGTTTTTTGACAAAGCAAACGTTCTTGATCGCGGTCCTTAGGGTTATTGTGGCACTATTACTCGTATATTATGCCTTGTTTATTAACACAGCTATCGATATATAATGGGCTTTGTCAGTAAATAAGATTTATCCAACCGCTCATGCTGTTCGAAATCTTTCATTTTTGTTGAAAACAAAATTATTTTATTTTATTTTTCCAAATAACGTGCACTGCTAATTTTGTATTCAAGTTCTCCATTATAGTAAAGTAAGTTAAGGAAATAACTTGTTTAACACGAAACACCAATGACTGAAATTTGGACAGATAATTTCATGCTAATTGAGAAAATGTGTTGGTTCATCGTAACTCATATTCCACCAAGCCTATTTGCAGCTCCTCTGAATCCATTACTAAATTTAAATTCTAAAAACGAAAAAACTATATCTAAATAACATCGTTTTCAGGTGATAAACAGGAAATAACCTATCGTTTACCGCATTCGCGCATTCATGCCTAGAAATTTGGGTTAATCTTTGCTATTATATTACGAGTATATCTTCTTGACCACAAAACTGTGGATTCCCTTTTGTTATACATATCTTAAATTAACTTTTAACATGTCCGGAGAACTTTCTCTTCCAGCCAAACAATGGTCATTTCTAACTTCAATCACCCACGCCATCCACCAATATAGCAACAGCCCTTATATCTTATTCCATCCCACAAAAAAATGTTTCCAATAAACAAACTTCAATTTTCTTATCTAAAGTGCAATAAATCAACTTTGTGTTTTTTTTTTTCTTTATTAACACTGCGTTTTATTTCCGCTAAAGTCAGTTTCTTTGAAAGGATTTCCTATACCTACAAGGATATATAGGTATACGTTGATAGTGACAATCTGATAACCTATTCAATAAATAACATCAATCCAATTGAATGCTACGTGTCGTGTATTGGGTCCCTTTCCGCCTGTATATTAGTCCACCTGGTGAATAAATTAATACATTCAAAGGAGAAAATGTATCAAAAAAAAGTCGAAAAATAACTGAACTCATATTATAGTCTTCATACACGCAAGCCTTTTCATGCGATTCTCAAAGGATTTATATATATACCCATGCGAAGGTCCTAATCACCAGAACTTCCATCAAAATCTGCCAAATTAGGGTGTAAAAACGCCCGCAATCCAACGGCTTGGACGCCAATCCTTCACCCCATCAGTTACCAACTAACAACCGCAACAAAGTGCTAATTGGGAAACGGACTCACAATCGATAGGACCGGCTATTTTAATATTGGAAATGATGTAATTCCATTAAGGACTAGATGGCCCTTCGTAGTATAGTATGCTCCATAAGCACGACATGCGATATGATATGGCAGAGCGTGGTGGTGGTGACTGCTGGCTCCTGGGTGACATTCTCGCCTGTTGAGGAGCAATCAGATTCAAAACCACCACCACCATCACCACCACATCGCACCGTCATTAGACTTTTTAAGGACTTAATTCATTATGCTATGTCGTCTCTAACACCCGCCGCCAGAGTCGAAGGACGCCGACGACGTCCGACAGCTTATGACATTAATCAGGTTATCCTGCGGATGCACTCTTCTGCTAGAATAGATAAGGACGGTTACTGCTGCCATCACATATCAAACTTAAATCAGCCACCTATGGCTAACGACAAGGGCGAAGGACGAAACGTTGTGGTTTGGTGCGTCCGTCCTGCAAAACCACGCAAAACTATGTCATAATAAAAACCACGAACAATGGTTGGACCCTAATTAGATATGCACACAACGTACATTCCAACGTACATATAGGTACACACATTTATAGCAAGACTTTAGGACACATTGTAGCTAATGCTAAGTTTAACACTAACACTAACCATCACCACAGCCATCACCGACTTCTATCTAATATGCAGCGCCCAGTCCCGGTCCAAATAGGTGTTCCGAGTGCGGTTTATTTTCTCGCCATTGCTCATTAAGCACTCTGGACAGGGACGACATGGTAAGTAAATAAAGTTCGCGAAGCTGACCATTGTCGCACCAGTATTACCACTGTGCAGTTACCCAGCGTCATGTCGATGTCGATGTCCATTATTATGCCAAAAACGTGTAAATTCACCTGAGCCCTGGGCATCGCATAAGTCGCATATACAGATTCATGGCTTGGTCGGTTGGTTGGTTGAAATTACCCGTTTGGAAAAATATAAGTTTGTGTATAATTTTATGCGGGCTTTATTTACATAAATTGTTATACGAAGGACACACATTTTATGTTTTTCCAAATCCAACTAAAGGTGTATATAAACGATAACAGTGGTGACTGAAAGTCCACCACCGAACCTATTCAGCTTCCTCCTGTTTCGAACTTTAATTTTGAAAACTAGGTAAAGTGTTATTTTGTAACAAAAAAAAAACCTCTGAGTTTAAGAACCGATCCTTCTTCTTAGAAATCGAAAATTATCAAATTGACGAACTTGCAAACCTCACCGTTATTGAAAATGCCGTTCCTTAACTCTATAATTTCCAGTCTTACTGTCAATACATTTTAAAATTGATATTCTATGGCAGGAGGACATTTTTGTTTTCATTTCTTTTGATCCCCACTGTGAATCCTTTACATCTCCAGTATGTGAAAACTCAAAACAAACGAAACCAATGTGGCTTTCGTTTTCTGGTCCTCTTAAACCATAAAGCGCGACAACGATGTTGTAAGCTTAATTTTTACTTCGTTTTCCTTTTCATAATGATTTCCTGATTTCATTTGTGTTTTCTTTTTGTTGCCTGATGTAAACGCTTACCCATAATATCGCAAAACTTTGCTTCACAAAAAAAAAATAATAATAATGAAATCGTCCTTGGAATGAGAAAAAAAGGACATTATTAAAGGTACCTACTATTCAAAACGTACATAATGTGTGTGTGTATAAGCTCTGAGAAGGTATTCACAGTTTTTATCCCACATAACAGAAAGACAATTAATTTTCTTTTTGACAATTAAAATGGCTTTATATGTCCGGCACGCAAAGTCACTTACCGATCTGTTTTAATTATGGAAATTATGATGGCCAGACGACATGTTTTAGTTAAATGAGTTTTCCCGCACCTTTTATCGCATAGGTAAGTAATAATAATATGAATACGTTTGGGATTTTTCTTCAATCTTGTTCTTACACTTGTGCAAATCTAGGTAAGATTTTATTTTAACGTGATAAATGATGGTTTTCTATATCGAATAAATTATAAGAATTAGTAAATGTTAGATTAAAAGAAGATAAGGACGTTCTTTTACAGAGGTTTTTTATTAAGAACTAAACCGAGATTTAATTAGATTTTCCCTTGATCTTCTTCAAAGATTTGCCATTAAATGTATATAGCGTTTAAAAGTCTTACAAATCGAACTAACCTATATCTACTACCATGAATACATTCGCTGGAAATTTCTTTGTTTCGTTTGATATAACTTAAACTTTCTGTCTCACTTCCGCTTCACAAGAAGAAATTAAAAACGATTTTTATTTTTAAAGAAAGTGTGAGAATTAGTTCTTCAAACAAAACCCTCTCTTAAACTATTCGTTTATCAGGATACATATGAATGAGATGTTAAGGAATGAATGAATCTTTCAATCAAATGACATTCGAACTATCTGGAAATTGTCGAATATCGGGATAGTTAAATGAGACAAGTGAGATACGACACTATCCGGATAGTTTCGGATATCTGGATCGAGTTTCATATCCGGTTCCAGTTTGATCTGCATGGTACAGTGTAAACATATTGTGAATTATTTAAGGGTAATTTTTAATGCTGAATCTAATAAAATCAAAATCAAGATATCCGACACTATCCGGATAGTTCGGATGCCTGATCTTGTATTTAAATCTGTTTCGTATATCTAATTTCCGTATAGTTTGATGCGTTACTTAAATTTTAAGAAAAATAATTAAATTTGGTGAACCAGGATCTAGTGACTTACATCTCTCAACCATTCCTAGTGACTTACGAGTACAACTCTCAGTGCGTTTTACCAGGAACGGAGGGGACTTACAATTTTCTGCCGATTCCGAACGGTTAATGAGCAGCACTTTCCATGACAAGAAATATACTCTTAGAGGATTTGTCATTTCCTCGCAAGAGGCAGTACACCCCTGAAAAAACTTTTTTGCAGCGGCTGAGAATCGAACTCGAGACCTTCCGCATGACAATCTAACGCACTAACAATTAGTTAGTCAAATTCTACTAGTTAATATTTGTATAAGGTGGGAAAATTAACACCTCCCTACAAAACGCCTACTGTTTCAATAGAAATATGTTCTATTAATGCGGCTCAAACGGTACATACTTCGGTCATACAATTTTTTCGAGTAGTTCGTTAAATCACATAAGCGAGTTGCATCAATATATGAAAGAGCGAATTCTTAAGGGTGAACTCTTTGATTTTTTTTATTCATATTCTAAACTTACAAACGTGGTTTTGGAAAAGGTTCTTAGAAGTACCGAAGATCAAAGTACCTATTTTAAAACTAAATATTACTAATCAAAAATAATAATGTATGCTTCTGTTCAGGGCATTTCCTTCCAGTGGCTCAGAGGGCACAGGAATACCGAACACGCTCGGTTCGGTCGGTTTTATGAAAATTTTGTAGTACGAAATTAAGACACGAAATTTTTTTAATAAAACTTGAATTGCCAGTAGAATTGCCACTAGGCAATCTCGATTAAAAACAATCTTGCTAATTAAAAACAACAACGTCATTGAAGACCTTACAGCTGTGAAAGCAAGAAAGAGGGATTTTGAATAATCAGCAGTTTAAACTGAATTGAGATATTTTCATGCCTCCAATAAATTTATATTTAAAATAACAATACTTTAGTTTTTTGCTGGCGAACTATTAGGCTAAGTGGGTCCCATTGTTCCGACTTTGTGTATGTACTTCAACCTACAGGCTAAGTCGGTGCAGCAATTTTCTTTTAGGGGGTTGTTGTTCTTCAGTGAGGAAAACAGGAACAGATTTAATATTTTTTTTTTCAAACTCCAAAACTGAAATGCCATCAAGACTAACTTCGTAGCTCTAATGAGCCACTTTGGCTATTTTTCATGTGTGGCTCTTCGGCTCCACTTTTCTAAAATCAACCAAAATTATCTCTTTCTTAGATTTACGTAGCTCTTTTTACTCTTTTTCAGAATAATATATTTACTTATATTTCTATTTTCATAATTTTTCATTTTTCCTGTAAGTAAAAAAGAGTAAAAAACTCTTAGAAATTTTCCTCTGAGTAAAAAGTTCTTTGAATTCTAAACGCGTTATTTTCATTAAAAAAATCAATTTCTTTTCGTCGTAATTTTTTCTGAAAATGTAACTTGTTCAACTTTTTATGAAGTGCAAAAAGATCAAGCGACTTCAAAGATCTTCAAAATACATTTGATGTGCCCGATCATAAGCTTTGGAGATTAAGTGAAAGCGAAAGGCTAACAGTTAACACTAATTATTTTTAAGTCACGGATATGGAAGCATAAAATTTTTTCTCTTCCGCATAGTTATCTTTCAGCTTTGAATTTAATTGTAAACAAAGATATACAAAATTGTCACCACATCCGTAACTGGTACAAAAATATAGAGAAAATGTTACAAAAAACGAACGTTAAAGCTTTAATGAAACTTAAGGCTGTTATATTATTGTTTGAGAATTTATATTTATTTTTGTTATATGTATGTAGGTTCATATTTTTGAATGGTTCGAAACCATTATCGTACACTACGAATACAAAAGTTAAATTTATTTCAGCGATGGCTCTTTTTTTGAAATACTATTTTTATTGGCTGTTTCTGTAAATCTAGAAAGATAGCCCTGTGTGCCACGAAGTCTTTATGAAAGAGCTAATTTTTCACATAAAATTGGAATACCAAATTTTTTTTAGGAGACATTCTATGTTCTGAGCTAAAACTATTTGCTAAAGAGTTGTTTAACAAATTTATACAATAGATTTTATCTATTGTAACATTTTTCTCAAATTTTTGTATACACAATTTCTAAATTTCGTAGTATTTGTACATAAGAGCAAGTATGTGCTATCCAGTCCTCCATTTTATTTTAATTTCATTTATGGGAGCTTTAAGAATTGGAACCAGGGCGCTAGAGTCGCTCGGAAAGGCCCTGTTTCTGTTGCTGCCGTGATAGAAAAAAGTTAAACAGCTTTGTACAAAATTTTAAACGATTTAGTAAAATGCTAAAGCCATTTTAGTATTCAAAGTTAAAAAGAAGATTTTGCTAATTTTAAAAGATTTTTGCATCTCACTATCTCTTAACATTTTACTAAAGTTAAACTCACAAAATAGCTACTTTAATATTTAGTAAGTAGATCCTTATGACATCTGCATTTTTTTCAAAAAAAATTTCTTGTCAATTTTATTTGAACGAGCTAAATTGTGTTTTTTGTATAATTCGTGAGCTAATTGTTTTTCAAAGTAAATAAAAAAATATAAATTTTTTTCGGAAGACGAAAATTTCGATATGTTTGAAGACTCAGCTTTGTGCAGAAAAGTGCGATTTTCAAGTTCCGAGCAAATCTTCTTGAACAGCTGGACGATGGAGAATTTTACTCCTGGTTAAGGTTTGACAAGACAACAGTACGATTCTTGGTGGAAAACCTAAGCATCCAAGACTGAATAACAAACCGTGGGCTTACGATTTCAACAGAACTGCAAGTGCTAGATAAATTACACTTTTTTGGAAGAAATATCCATCAGGCAGATGTTGGTAAATTAACTTCCTAATGAAACACAAAGGATATAAATATGTACTACAATTAATCTTTTAGGAATATTACATGAAAAGTTTGTCACTTTGACTTCTAAGTTTTTAACAATTCAAATTACGAGGGCGGTCCGATAAGTACTTAGCCTACAAAAGAAAACAATTTTTTTAGAAAAGTGGCTCCAACTTTTTTAACCAATCCGAAAAATAGGTTTTCTCGAGGTCTGAAAAGTAAGCCTCGGTTGCGGCGATGACCTTCTCATTCGACTTAAATTTCTGCCCGGCGAGTGATTTTTTTCAAGTTTGCATAAAAAAAAAAGTCGCATGGGGCCAAATCTGGAGAATACGGTCGATGGGCCAGCAATTCGTAGTGCAATTCGACCAATTTGGCCGTGGTCTCACGGTTGCGCTTGCTGTTCGCAGTCAGCAAACGCGGCATCCATCGCGCCGACAGCTTTCTCATGTCCAAAATTTCATGGAGGATATGACCCACGCGGTCTTTTGAGATGCCTACTGTTTCAGCTATCTCGCGCACCTTCAATCGGCAGTCTGCCAATACGAGATCATGGATTTTTGAAAAGTTATCCTCCGTGGTAGCCATTTTCGGGGCACCTGGGCGGGGCTCTTCAAAAGTCGATGAAACTCGTTATACCAATTTTTGACGGTCGCCATTGAAGGAGAAGAGTCACCGTACACAGCATCAAAGCTCTCTTTGATTTCGCTGCCCGATTTCCCTTCCAAGAACAAGAATCGTATCACCTACCGATATTGCTCTTTTTCAAAACAAAACAATGATCCGATCCGGCTGAAATTTTGAATCTCTGTTTACCAAATTGCCAACTAGTAACATGCTGAACCATTAACAATAGGTTGTTTAAGATTTTGCCCCCTTATTTCTTGGTCTAATACACCTATTTGTTGGGAAAGCTGTTCACAATGCAGTTCAATTCAGTTGACAGTAGCAATAGAAATCAGTCTTTTTGTATCCATTTGAAATAATGCAAATTTTCGTTTAGGGAATAAAATCATTGCATTGAAAAACAAAATTAATCTTTTATCATGGTTTTTGGTGTGACAGTTTAACACAATAACCATTAAGTCAAGGGGTTTACTGATAGATGATTATGATAGATTACATGGAAATGTCAAAAATTGTTCTATTCGATGGCTCAGATATTTTGACTTATCCATACAAAAGTTGGATGTTTTCATATAAACGTCAAAATTACTAAATCATCGGATAAAAAGATTTTTCTGTTAAAAAAATTGACAATGAATGACTTGAAATTGAATTGGTTTTCTGATCAATTGTTTTTTGCTTACATTCTATAAGATGGCGCTAAAGTTTTCACTTTATTAGAAAATTCTATAGTTTTTGTAAATGGCGGCAAATCTCAATTTTATTTTGACAATTGTGACTCTTCAACAAGACATGAAATGCTATAGATACTCCTTAATAACACGGAAAATTGTTTTAATTTTTTTGCGGAATAATTCGTGCATGGAACAGCTAAAGAACATCGAGTGACAACTTTTGCGCCACTTTGTATAGTTGGATAGTTTTCCATTTGATATTTCAATATACCATAGCTGATTAGATTTTCTTTTGCATGCTTGCTGCAATGTTGAAAAATAATTGGTGGCATTTTGTGGTGCGCTTCAGATTGCACCATATCCTAGGGTAGCCAGATATGTTTAGATGAAACTAGTACTGGAATTTCAAAAACCCGGACTTTTCCGGACAAATGAGGATTGAAAAAAGAGTGCAAAACAAGGACAGAATAAACACATTTATATTGTAAGAGGAAACAAAAAATTGTATTAACATTTAAATAAAAACAAATATTTAGTTTAAAAATCACATTTTTAAGTTACAAAACATCTTTGATGTATAAAAAAAGGAACTTCATTTGTTTTTTTTTTAATAAATAGCCTTTACAGTGCTTGTTGTATTTTTCATTACATCTAATACTGTTAAGTATATCACTGTTGCTTTTTTGTTAAATTAATTCCTTTGTTAAAATAATTCCTTTGACGGTCTCAGGTAACAGTTTGTTTCTATCTTTTGTCCCGTGAATTTAATAACGTTTTCTTTACAGCTGGAATCATCAAGCTTCTTCAAAATAGATTTAATTTTAAGTGGAACAAAATCGTTATCGATTCGCTCGTAAATATTATTGACAATATTTTGTAAAATTTCCACGGTTTCAATAATAGGAATGTCTTGTTTTTCAAGTTTTTGAATATTGACGTTGAATGTTGACATGAGAGAATGAACCAAAAATAAATACGCCTCGCTTAAGTCGTCTTTAAAAAATGTTTGCAATATTGTAGGCGGATTCTCGTACATAAGCAAAAGACGTTCAACAGCAAAATAGAGAGAAAGCCATCTGGTTTTCGAATGGTATAAGAAAGGCTTATATTCATTTTCAAGAAATTCATAAAAATCTCGAAGTCTTTCCGTTCTGACTGTGTAGATAGAGAAATAGTTGTATATTTTTACAATTATGATATCGGCGTCAACTGGTAAAGTATCACATCTATGGTAGATCGCATTGACTAATGTGGTGGACATCCTACACCTATCATGTTTTGGTTGACTAAAGATTTTAACTTTGAATAGACATTGTTCGAACCTTTCCTTTGTCTTCCACCAAAATTGGTATTACAATAATTGTCAGCGCAAAATCTTACTTTTGATAATAAGTTATTTTGTGTAAGAGCTTTAACAATAAGTTGGGCAATTGTTCTATAATTTCTTTTCTCATATATTGGATCTGTTCGTTCACTTAATTTTAATGGGCCTCGGTTCATTTTTGAATAACCATTTAATTATAAGTAGCATAAAAGTAAATAGATACACAATGGGTAAAAGGAGTACAATCCCGGACAATTAACAAAAACTATCCCGGACCTCCCCCACACAGTGAAAAAAGAGTACATGTCCGGGAAAATACGGACGGATAGCAACCCTACCATATCCACGCCACCCGAAACGGCTACAGACCCAAAATCATAATCAAACATTAAATCTGGAATAAAGCTAGAAATATTTGTCAGTATTTTATTTCAATTTTAATCATCCTCTAAAAATTATTTTTGAATACAATGCATATAAAAGATGATAAGGCGAGACAAATTCATTTCAAGCTTATACAAACCCACTGATGTTAGCGATCTGACTATATCTATAAATTTTTATCAAAACTATTCCCTTACCATGAGAAATTTTCCAAACTATTTAAACCAAAACGAAACAAAAACACAATCGTATAAAACATATTTTTTAATCCAAACACGTCTTGAAACTCCACAAAAATGTGCGTGGGACAAGTGTGCCTATGTATGTATGTGTTCATGGTGTACATTATATGTTTTTGAAAATCTATCTTCGCAGTTGATTCAAAATATTTATTCAGCCATTGTTAGTGTTGCCTGATAAAACACTATCTGTGTGCATTAAAATCCAACAATTCCGATGACACTCTATAAACAATGCACAAAGTACCTATTGTACGGAAAATCACCGAATGAACGCCCTCAATTGAGTGACAGCATCTAAATACAAATACCTTACGGTAAGTATCCCATAAGGCAGCAGCATGCCGCTCCATCACCACCGCGCCCTGCCATTCTATTTAATATTATATCTTGGGAGATAATCTGAGTGCGGAGATGAGCATCGATGTCATCATTCTCATGTGTGTCTGTCAGTTCTTCCATTTGTCATAAAAATACACAATCCAACCTAAGAAGTCAACGCACGTCAGATAAACAAACCGTAGATCATCATCTGCGGCCAACAGATTACATCTATCCACACATGCACTAGGACTCTTCCATCAAAGTATCTAATCTGTGCGGTGTGTATCTCACCCTCAGCACTAACTCGGGGGTTTATTTTTATACTTAAGTCGATACGAAAATTTATTTCAAAATAACGCGCACAACGAATCGCTTGACATTGCCGCACAATAGTAATTAGATGGGTCGCGCTCCACTAATGTTAAATTGCCTAATTAAGATTATTTACAAGGTATCAAACGTGCCCTTCGGCCTATCATTAAAAGAGATCGCGATGAATTTAAGGTATGTTAGGGCAACATTCAAAACATTCAGTTCCGGATCACGGTAATTTTTGCCCTTAAAAAAAGTATATTGCTTTTTCCATAGTCGATTGGGGCACGCATGTGCCTGGGTTAATCCACGGCTACACCACCGTTAACTGGTGATATTTTATGGTTCTGCGAGATTTTATGATCCTCAGCTATGCTCAGAAATGTCTACTGTTTGGAACTTAATTACTTTTCGATGGAAATTCCAAGACTTTCTAAATGGAATTCCGTGCTTATTTTTTTGTATTTAGCTTGTGAATGGGACTGAGTTGACAAAATAGATCACAATAACGATATTCTCTTTATGCGAGACTAATTTGATTAAGGAATTCCAAGTTTCCGATTGATTAGTATGTATTTATTTAAAAATAGCCAAGTATTGGTTTATTTTCGGCTTAATGTGGACAAATTACTAACAATCGTATAGAATGTTAATGTGGTTTTAATCCAATTAATAAAACAGAGAAAAAGAGTCATTGACATCGAATGCACATAAATAAGAGAAAAGAAGAAAAATATTTTTATATAGAAGAAAATAAATACCAAGACAAAGAAGAATATAAAGGAATTTTTCTTAAATTAATTTTTTTATATAAATAAAAATAATCGTTCGATATTTTAATTTTTATTTGTGATTTTTCTCTGGTACGAAGAATGTGGAATAATATTTACACACATAAAATTGAGAAAAACATTAAGAATAATGTCGGCAGGTACCGTAAAATAAATTTTACATTTTTTCTGAATTATTCTTTTACTAACGAAAGTTTAAAGAGCTTTTTTATGAACTGGGATCTACACAACATATTGAAGGAAATTATGTATTTGCAAGAAATTCTTCTACTTATTTAGAAATGTCGTAACCAGTAGGCAGGGCAGTTCTTATTCGTAGACCAAGTTTTCGACGGCTGGAGTTCATGAGACCAATTCTTTCTCATTGAAATACAAAGCGATTTCCCTGTTAGTTCAACTACATCGGAACCGTGGAAAATGTTGTGTCCAACTTAAATGCTGAAATAACCAAGGATGATTCTAGAAGGGAGTCATCTGGGTTTGGTGACACCCAACACCTGGCGACTTGTCTTGACGCCGTTCAAAGCTTCTTATATCATTGTAACAAGGGAGATCATGTAATTTACCAAACCGGAGTAGTGCTTGTCGTGTGCTTGGAATACTGTAAGAGTACTCATATATCGTGTCTTGAAAAAGTATCCCTTTGTCATTTAAAATTCAAAGAAGTATGTAGAATACCTCCATCCCTGTCACTTTGTTGTATAGTAATGTTAATAAAACTCGTCCATTTAAAAGAAAAGGAATTCAAAATCCTTATATTCAATAACTACAAAATATAAAAAAATGGTTTTCGTAAATTTTAATTTTCTAAAAAATTACTGAAAATTTTACCATCGGGTTTGAACAAAAACTTATGTTTTAAAGAATGTTTAGGTACGCACACTTACCTATGCTGCCATCAATGCTTATAACTGAAATAATTCGAAACCATGTTAATACATTCAAGACCATCACGCTTTTTACTTGTGATATAAATGTACTGTGATATATATGGCAAGTTATGCATTCGTAAAAACATCGAACTCAAGTCGGCATAACCGACCGAAGAAAGTAGACTCGCATTTTTATCGATCTGTCTGTTCTTACAGCCAAAACGCCTCTGCCGATTTTTGTGATAGCATTTTTTAATTTTGCCCTCCACATCTTTTTTTCGAAATTTTAACAAAATATTTTTTTGCTCAAAAACTTTTCCACATATTTTTACTTGCGACTCGGTAGATACTATAAGGCAAGTTATGCATTCGTAAAAAAAAATCGATCTCGAGATTTTGATCAAAGTTGACATTACGATGATAGCGAAGACTAAAAAAGTGGGTCTCGCAATTCTGTCTGTCTGTCGGTCTTTCTGTCGGTTCGACTACAGCCTAAATGGCTCGGCCGTTCTTTCTTTCTTCAAAGTTGGTAGATTTCATTTTTAATTTTTTACCGCCACACGTTTTTTTCTTTTTTTTAAGACTAAAAACAAATGTACCTGCCATACGAAATTTTTTTCGAAATTTTGTAAATATTTTTTTTTCTCAAAAACTGTTCGAAAGATTAAAAAAAAAGATACCAAAAAATTTCATTTGGTTTAAGCTATGTACTAGTTGAAAAACATTTTCCGAAAAATTGTTATTGAGGGTACCCCCATGGAACTATTTTTTTGTTTTTGATTTTCTCAAAAAACAGTACCACCGATTTTGATAATTAATAATTTTTGGAAAGTTCGATATTTCAAAAACAACTCAATATTTTTTTTGGAAATTTAATTTTTATTCGTACAGTAATAAAAACTTAAAATTGGAATACCACATTTTTTTCTTAAAAATCTTTTAAAAATTTTGTATATAAAAGCCTTTTTTTAAGAAACCACTTCAAGGACTTATAATTTTTGTTCTTGCATAAATTCATATTTGCATAGCATTCTGTTTTTGTCTCTTACTACTAAAAGAATTTAAAAAATTAATTTTATCCTTATGATTATTAAAAAATGGATTTCGTCTTTTACAAGAAAACGGTATCTAAGTACATATAGAATGTTGATACAAAATATTTTTAGTAATAAAATTTAAAAATTAAGACAGTACCTAGCATAAAACCATTTTTTCGATTTTTGACTTTCTCACTATCGACGTAATGAGACTTTAATGAAATACATTTTTTTTTACAGAAGTTTCTAAAAAAATTAAAAAACATTGTATATCACAGCCAATTTTTTTCTGAAAAAATTTCAATTTTCTTTTGAAAATTCAATTTCTCAAAAACGGGTCAATGATTTCTTTCTTTTTGAAATTCTGATTATTATTTGCATAATGATAAAAGCTTAAGAATTGCGTACTAAATTTTTTTCTTAAAAATGTTTTAATAATTTTATATATAACTAATTTATTTTATTCCATTTTCTTAACCTTCTTAAAAAAAAAAGAGTTTTTTTCAGGGTGTTTACCTCTTGTGAGGGTTGGACAAATCCTCCAAAAGTATCTATTGTTAAGAAAGAAATGTTGAAAGTAGTAAGTCACTAGGTTAGGCTCTCTATGAGCTGCCATGGCCCCTAGTTCCTTCTAAACCAGTTTCAACTTAATTGACATTTGTTCATGTCCCAAATAAATGTATATATGTAATATGTTTTTATTTCATTTATAGACCATTTGGATGCAGGCAGCTTTAGATGCTGGGAAATGGCTTGGCTAAACGTAACTGATGCTTCCATACAGCCATAGGCTGAACGCCATCTACCTAATAGTCTATTCAAGTTTTTCAGATCAAAATATGAAGAAATTAAAAGGATTGTAAAGGGTGTAAAGGTTGTTTTTAAGAGGCGGATAACTTAAATTTGAAATAAAACGCAGATAAATGTTTTTAATGTCCATGAATTAGGATTTATTTAAAAGAAAATTATTGGTCATTCATGTTTAAATATGATTTCTGGCATTTGGAGGTTCGATTTCAAGTAAAGATATTTACGAAAGATGTTCCATACAGTAGAGTGGCACAAGTTTGATCATCATCAAAATTGCGCACCACATCAGCAATCGATTTTTCTATGCACACAGAACGACATCTTACGGAATGCGTATTATCATTTAGAGTAAACCTATTGCGAAAATGATCTATAGTTTCTTGAACTATTCGCTCTGATGGACGAAACCATGTAACGCCCAATGTGCCTCTCCAATCCGCTGTCACAGAAAACAGTGCTGCCAATTTAAAATTATCGGCCTCTTAAGAAACACCTTTCATTATGTAGTTATCACTTTACTTACGAAATCTCTTTTTCCACCCGTTATGAAGTTTCACGTAGGTAGGGTTTACGGATCTCTAACAATATTTTTAAAGCTCTTGGTCATTTTACGTCACACAATAAAAAAATTCTTTCAAACAATTTTAAATTAAATAAATAAATCAAAATGCGATTTCAACTTTCTGGATAAATAAAAGTTAAAACAAAAAACAATTCAGAAATGTTTCTCGAAATGTCCACACCAAAACAACATTTCAGAGTAATTTATGAAATGTTTTTTAAACAAATGGGAAATGTTTTAGAAACATTTTTAAATAATGTTTCCTGAATTTTTTTTTTTCATGTGTTCACCCCTTTAGAAACAAAAATACAATTTTTTAGCTGAACTTTAAAGAGAGTTTTGTATGAGAGCTTAAATTAAGCTCGATTCGAGGATTAATAATACCCATAACTCTGTTACCAATTTCTTGAATAAATATAAATGGGACTAAGACATACAAATAAATAAGCAAACAAAATTAAAGGAACCGCTTTTTGTCACGTTTTTTTTTTTTAAGTAATAAGGTCTCAAGTTCGATTTTTTCACGAATCCTAATCTTGTTCTTTAAAATCAATACATATGTATATGTACTTCAAGAAAAGAGCAAAAAAAATCACCATCATTTATCTAACAATCCGTCTTAAAATACTCGTAGTATTTAAAGTTTTTAGAAAAGCAATTAAAATTTTAAAAAGTAGATACAATTATAGAATTATATCATTCGGCTATTTGAAAGCAATAAGTAATATACAGGCCTTTCCAGCTCTTAAAGAGCCTAATCCTAGAAACTTACAACTCTCAATTATTCCTGTGTGCGTCTTAGCAGGAATGGAAGTTTCCGGCGATTCCGAATGGCTAATAAGCAACACTTTTCCTGATAATTCATACTCTTGGAGGATTTGTCAATTTCGCGCAGAGGCAGTTCACCATGAAAAATGTTTTTGCAGTGGATTAAAATCTGATCCCAGATTAAGTCAAGGGATACAACATTTTGGCTATTTGAAACTCTTAGAATAAAGATGCGCCCGAAAATCAAAACATAACTATTTTCATTGATATTATGTATACAACAATATAACTCAAGTGGGTAGTAAAATATTCAGCAATCGTTAAATCCACACATTGTCTTCAAAATTTGTTCCTTGATTTTATACTTTTTCTTTTACGATCGTTTCCTCAGCTCTTTAAACTCGCTGACTTTGTTTCAATTATATTTAACGATCATTTTATTTATAAGTATTCAATTGCATTTCAGCCCTTAAAAATCAATGTCTGATTGCGTGTATGTGTGTGTGTGTCGGTGTATGTGTATGCTATTATACTGCACTAGGTCTCTGACTTTAAAAGGATATCCCATGATTTTATGACCCGCGGAAGAGCTCGGATTTGAATTCTTCAATATGCTCTGATTTTCGTTGACTTGTTTTTTATCTCCTTATGTCAAGTGTGCATATTTAAAAACACATAGCTGATGCACAACCGAAAAAATGCACCTACCGCAGATACCACACAATTATTTTACTCGTTTCCCCCACAAAAGCAAAAAAAAAAACTATATAAAGTACATTTGGTGAATTGCGTTCTTTTTCAAACAGAGAAAAGTCGTAAAATTTTCAAGAGTGCTATTTTACGACATTTTGTCGAATGTGATTGTTTTTTTTTTCTCAGAAAAACACTGAAACAGTAAATAAATTGAAAGGCACGTTGTGCTTCCCAAAGTGTTTTTAAAAACCATATATTTATACAAATTGTATTTTCGGTTTTGTTGGCGATAATTTTGTTTTGAAATTAAATGCCTAGACTAAACTGTCCTATATTGTATCTTGGAAAAGAATAAGTCATAAAAAATGCATTTGCTTTTTATGACCTTAAAAGTGACATTCTTGTTTAGATAAAAACCAATATCAAATCGTTAAACAATCTAAAGATTACTGGCGTTTGTTTGAAAGAAGGAGTTAAATTAAAAAAATAATAATAAATTTGTAATCAGACTGACTACTGATTTTATACAGTATACTTTTACACTATACATTTAGGTTGTTTCTTAATCATGTCTATTACAGAATTCGTAGAATTTTACTCCCGGTGAGTTGACTCGATTCGCATCCGCTGTAAAACTCAATTATGAAATTCGTCGGATGAACTACATTGTCGATTCCTTAAATTACCTTATCATTTTTATGAACTTTCGTATCGACACTGTCAGCTACAAACATCTATTCAACTGGCCTAGGCTGTGATAATAGTATCGCTTTCAATCAACGAAATCAAGCATCGTTGAGAGTGGTTAGTACGAAGATGGAGGACGGTTCAAAACCAACCGTGTGCTCTTTTTTTTTTTTAGATTTCTTGCTCTCTGGTTGCGTTGCTATTTGTGCGTTTTCTATTAAAATTTGTTAAACAAACACTTTAGCATTCAGTATGATAAGCTTTTGACTTACATTTTTGTACTCTCTTTAAGCCGATGTCTTTTGTAGACCGAGTTCTTTTTTGAATTAAAACAGACAATCAATTTTTAGTTACTCTTTATTACTTCTGCTCTGTTCGGGCGTTGGTCACAAACTGAACTAACCAACGCCGCATTCAACGCTGTGCAGCGCAGTACCAATACATTTACAATTTATTACTTATACCTACACCCCTCCACCGGCAGCTCTTACAGAAAATAGGCGACTATTTATTCTTTTGTGTACGTTATGTTTATGTGGCTACAATTCGGCCAATCTGACATGCAATCGTCCCGATTGACCTCTTTACTTTAAGCTTATATATGGTTTCAAATTTGCTACTTCCCATATACCTCTATAGGGTACCTGACTCAATTGAAATCCCTCTACATCCTTTATTAAATACCTATCGTTTGGTAATACTTGTTCTACTTCATAGGGCCCTTTGAACTTGGGTATTATCTTTTTGCATATACCTGGTTGACTTATAAAATTCTTTGCCATAACATATTCCCCTATTTTATACTCTTTACAAACTCTATTCTTATCCTTAACTTGTTTATTGTAATTTTGTTGTTTCACAATTCTTTCAGATGCCTTTCTTCTTATTTCTATTAAATCTCTACAGTTTCCACTCTCATTAGTCTCTTCCAATTTTTCCCTCAACTGATCTATCACCTCTCCTCTTTGTCTCACTCCAAAAAGTAACTCACTAGCACATGTACCGATACTTTTGTGTAGAGTATTATTCATAGCAAATTCAATCTTATTTAAGACTTTGTCTAATGTGAATTCCGTGCCACCATTAGTGAATTTGGCAAGCATCGGGGCCAGGCTCCTGTTCACGCGCTCAACCTGCCCGTTAGCCTGAGGTGAAGCTGTGGCAATTTTAACGTGTTTCACATTATTATCTTTCAGGAATTCCTCAAAGCTCGCTGAGGTAAACGCACTCCCTCGATCCGATACTACTACCTTGGGCCTACTATAATTAGAAAAATAAGCTTTCATACACGTCAGAACTTCATTTGTACCAGTGGAACGCACTGCATATAACTTCGTGAATTTTGTAAACGCGTCTATGATCAAAAACACATACTTCTTCTTACATGCTTTAAGAATCACAGGACCGAAATGATCAATATGAACTGTATCGAAGGGCACATCACCCTTTGGTATACTATGTAACAGTCCTTCATGTTTACCCACTTTAGTGGAGAACACTATACATTTTAAACAGTTACTGATATGATCTTGAATCTTTTTCCTCATGTTTGGAAACCAGTATGATTTCATAATGTTGTCCAGTACTTTTTCACTTCCTACGTGCCCCATCTCATCATGATATTTACACAGTATATTCCTTTCCATACTACTTGGGACAATAAATAGAATATTTTGACTAACTTTCCTATATATTAGACCGTTCCGTAGCTCATATTTATTGTCTTCCTCATTTTGCAATCGTTCTTTAATTTTTTGTATGTATTCGTCTTTATTTTGACAAATCGATAAAGTTTGTTCAAACGTATTGTCTTCAAGTATCAAAATATTGTTAATGCGACTAAGTGCGTCTACGTGCTGCATTCTATTCCCATTCCTATGCTCCAAGACATAATCGTAGTTTTGCAATTCAAGTGCCCATCTGGCGATCCTTGGGTTTATCTCTTTCTTATTCAGTGTAAGTGTTAACGAATTGCAATCTGTAACGATCTTAAATTTCAACCCGTGTAAATAAATCCTAAAGCGCTTGAGTGCATAAATAATAGCTAGAGTTTCTAACTCGAAACTGTGATATTTGGATTCACAATCAGTAGTTCTTTTTGAAAAATAGAAAATCGGATGGAATTTCCCATCTTTTTTCTTTTGTAGGAGCATAGCTCCGAACCCTAATGAGCTAGCGTCGCAATGAAGCTCTGTCTCGTCTCGCGGATCATAGATAGCCAATATTGGTGATTCAACCAACTTCGCTTGCAACAGTTCAAATGCACTAATTTCTTTTGCTTCAAATTTAAAGGTAACGTTCTTTCTAATTAATTTATATAGCGGCTCAGCTAACAAAGAAAACCCTTTAATAAATCTCCTAAAGTATGAACACAACCCTAGAAAGCTATGTACCTCTTTAACACTCCTCGGTATCGGAAAATTCTTCACGGATTCTATCCCCTTACTATCTGGCCGTATTCCGTCTTTTGATATTATATATCCTAAATATTGGATTTCTGATTTTAAAAATCGACATTTATCTTGCCGCAATTCTAATTTGTTTTCTATTAATTTCTTAAAAACCTCTCTCAATATCTCCAAATGCTCGTTAACGGTTTCTGTAGCAATCATAATATCGTCTAAGTAGATTGCGATTTTTCCTTCCCGGATGAGGTCTTCAAACACTTCGTTAATAAAACGTTGGAATGTCGAAGGAGCATTCCTTAGTCCGAACGGCATCTTTAAAAATTCATATTGCCCTACTGGAGTTACAAATGAAGTATATTTAATCGATTCTTCTTCCATTCTTACATGGTAAAATGCGCTTTTCAAATCTAAAAGTGAAAATACCTGTTTGTTAGCCAACCTATCCAAAAGATCATCAATTAATGGCAACGGATAGTTATCTTTTAAAGTCATTTTATTAAGTATCCGATAATCAACACAAAGTCGTATATCACCAGTTTTTTTTCTAACCAAAACTATGGGAGATGCGTACTCCGACTTGCTTTTCCTAATTACACCTGATTGTACTAGCTCATCTAAAATACTCTGCACTTTTGATTTCTCTAAATACGACAACCTTCTAGGAGGGCAATGGAAAGTCTTTTCATTTGTCAATCTAAGTTTGATTTCATAATCAGTTTCAGGCAATTCGGGACGTTCGCAGCTCACAAAACTTTTAAATAATTCATAAAACTTGTCTTTTTCTTCAATAGACAGATTCTTATTATCAAATACATCTATTTCGTTTATATTTTCCTCAACTTCTATTTTCATTAAATTTTCACACTCATTTTGATACTCATTTTCGTTTTTACATTCATTTTGCTCTCGATTTTCTTTTTTACTTATTATTTGCTTAGCAGTTTCTTTATTTTTAATCAATTTTAAATTTGCAGATTTCAAAAAATCTCTTCCTAATATAGCTGCAACTTGCATAGTATTGTCATCTACAACATACATTCTTAAACTTATTTGCTCTTCTTGATAAATAATGACTACATTGACACATCCATTAATTCTTAATATACTTTTATTTATACCCATAATTTTTAAATTACAGTCTCTGTCATTAGGAATAATAAATAACTTAGGAATAAACTGCTTCTTTATTATACTTATCGGGCTGCCGGTGTCTAAAAGGGTGCCTAATAATATTTTATAAGTTAGGTAATTCATTTTGAAATTAAAAATAATATGCCTTACATAATTGTCTTCTTCATCTCCATGTTGATCGAAGTGATGGACTACTACAGCATTTCTTTTAGGGCAGGCAGCAGCAAAATGGCCCATTTCTGCGCAAATGTGACAGGCTCCTAATGGCCTTTTCGGTTTGCGGCACTCCGACGCCATGTGCCCCAACGAGTTGCAATTGAAACATCTCATCGGTTTGGGCTCCGGCCCCTCTGCTGCAGCTACTCGTCGTGATGATGATGGAAATGTGACAGCAAGTTTATTTGATACCATCTTAGCTTTAGGCAACTCGATCTTAGTGAATGCCTCCGCAAGCTCGTTGATAGTACCAAAACATTGCATCCGTGCCTGCGTCCTCAAATGAACGTCCGGAATACCTTCAATTAGATCATCCAACAGCTCCTCTTCCTCCAACGACAACTTATTCGCACCTATAGTCTTGTCGTATAAGTATTGTTGGAAGGATTCATTTGACTGCCACTTTCTTCCTTCATAGCTCCTTCTCAACATTAGCCGGCTTTCTTTAGTACCGAACATCTTGGCCATCTCCTTCAGTATTTGGTCAGTCGTCATTTGCACCAGGTCAGTTCTTGAATAAAACCATTTGAGAGCATTGCCTTTTAACTTGCATGACACGATAATTCTCGCACTTTTGTCATCTAAATTATAAGCTGCGATTAAGTTTTTAAATTGCGTCACCCAATGAGAAAAGCATTCGCCATTAAAATCGGGCAGCAACTCTTTCACGTCACTGTTGGAAAAATCATTGCGCTTGCTCGTTTGGTTTATTTTAAATAGCTCTTTTTTTAAACTGTCATTTTCTCTCTTTAACAGAATATTCTCCTTCATCTGCAAATCAATTTCTTTCCTCAGAATTTTAACCTCTCTCTTCATTAGTAGCAACTCTCTTTCTGCATCTCTCCTTTGTGGTAAGTTTTCGCCGTCGTCGTCGTTGGAATTCGTTTCGCTCTCGTCATCAGCTCGCTCATCATTTCCCCTATCATTTGTCTGTTCATTTGTTGCTCTCTCTTTATTTCGCCCGTCTTCCTGTGTTATTGTATCGTCATCAGATACAAACTCATCATCGTCATCATCTGCTGTTGTTGTGTGCTTCGTTTTATTTTTTTTCGAAAACGGAAACTCACCACGCTCGTTTTCAGGTACCGACAACAAACGTAGTAGCAACTCGCTCTTGCTTCCTGTGGTTTTCTTCTGCAGCTGCTGCAACCACGACTTTAACTGCGCAGCAGTATAGTTTTTGTACATATTAATGTCTGTATCCATGGTAACTGTTGGAAATTTTCACTGGCGCGTCGTTTGGGTTGTTGTTTTTTTTTTCGATATATAAAGTACAGGCTTGTGCTTGTCTGTAGCGACACTCGTATTTTATTATATTTTTTCGCGAGGGGACAAAACACACACTCGATTGAGATGGAAAATTTCCTTTTTTTTTTTCGCGATGGGGTGGATTTCTCAATCCCACTTCTGAAAACTTTAAGCCGATGTCTTTTGTAGACCGAGTTCTTTTTTGAATTAAAACAGACAATCAATTTTTAGTTACTCTTTATTACTTCTGCTCTGTTCGGGCGTTGGTCACAAACTGAACTAACCAACGCCGCATTCAACGCTGTGCAGCGCAGTACCAATACATTTACAATTTATTACTTATACCTACACCCCTCCACCGGCAGCTCTTACAGAAAATAGGCGACTATTTATTCTTTTGTGTACGTTATGTTTATGTGGCTACATCTCCATTGTTTATTTTCGTTTAATCAAAAATTCACTTCAGATTCGTCTCGAAATTGGTGCGAATGTAAAATGATAGAAATTATAGGGAGTGCGAATGGATTGCGAGTTCTGTAATACCATATAAGTTGAACAAAATGTCAGTGGTGCAGGGATTGTTACCGACATTCGTTCAACTTTCATTCGTCGGATTCAGTAATAGCAAAAGTTTGGAAATGAATTGAAACTGTCACTTTAGCTCATTCGCCGAATTCTGTAATAGGGGAAGATACTTTTGTTTGGATTTATTAGGCCTCCATATTTATGTACAAATTAGGCGAAGGTTCTACAATATATGTTTAACCAAAACATTATAGTATATTGTGTTTTTAAATAATGTGTAATCACTCTTAATAGAATATTCTAAACATAAACCAATATCATATTTTCATAATTTTGGAATCCAATTTTCTTGTCAAAAATACACAAAAATTATAAATTCTAGTTACGAACAATTTGTCCAAATTTTAATTCAAGATCTTGTAAACCCTGCCAGAGGTTGAAAGTGGAATATTTGATAGATCTAAATTCTGTTATACGTATATAATAGTACTCAAACGACAACAAGAAAAATGTTCATGACAAATTATTTTGAGCCCTTGCCTTATGAATGATGACTGACTAAATTACATTGGACTGATATCCGTATGAGAAACAAAAAATATTTTCTAATTCTTTAATCAAAAACATTTTAAATTTTATGTATATTTTTTTAATTCTGTTTATAAGATGAAGATCACTTAAAACTGAAAAATGGCATTGCTAAAGCTCATTTCACAAGAATTCATTAGCTTTTGAAAAGTGTGAACCAATAAGAACGGCGGCGCGGCGATTGTAAGAACCTGATAGACACTGGATTGACACGACTCAGTTTACTTACTGCAGTTTCATAAAGGCACGAATTCGGGTCTTAAAACATTCCCGTTTCTCATTTGATTTCTTTCCATGGAAATGAACGGTTGTTGATGTCATATCCACACATCTGATTTTCACCAATTTTACGTGTGAAAACGTATCATTATATGTATGTAATTGGTAACCGACAGAAAATCTAGTACGGAACTTATACATTTATTGTGATATTTATCTTTAATTTTAACCTCAGAGTGTTTCTATGAGGTTTGGTGAAAATCGGTCCACCAGTTGCTTGCGACCTATTGGCATAACCTTGTTATTTAAGAAAACTTAACAAAAAAATGATTTTAGTGGTCAGCTCGCATCACGAAGTGCTCTCAAATAGCAAATCCAGATTGTTCTTGGTGGCATCAACTGGGGTGGAACGATGCGCCATCCTGTTGGAGCTGCATGTCATTTACATCCATATTATCCAATTTGGCCCAAACGAAATTTGTTGTCAGAGATTTCATAGATTTAAATTTGATCGTTGTTTTAAACGATGCCTACGGCCTACAATCAACTCCAAATAGCTACTTTCTGAGGATGAATTGGCAATTGGTGGTTATTTTTATATGGACTCAGTTACATTTCAAAGTGATTTGTATGAAAACAGAAAAATTAATAACACATACAACAACGCATGGCTGCCATGAACTATCAAAATGTAATCGACTCTTTATTTGTTCGATGGGAGCGGGTCAAAATGCTATATTTTAAAATACTGTGTCAAAATTCTGTTTGATACTATTTATGGTCATAATACTGTATGGTAAATATTCTGTATTTCAAAATACTGTATTTCAAAATACTGTATCTACAAAATACTGTATGGTCAAAATACTGTATCTCATAATACTGTATCTCAAAATTTTTCATCTCAAAATGCTGTATGAGCGAGCATGAACACTTGAAAGTTTTGACAGATCAATTAGTTTGGTGCAATTATTTATGCAGTAGTGTAAGTTATAATATAATTTCACAAGTTATTTGCGTACTTAAAACCAAACAACGTGGGTCAATAATTAATTGAAATGTGAAATCTTGTCCAATGGAGTTATGTATCGAATACATTATATTCAGATTATATCGTAAAAACTGAAAATGATTTAAAACGTAACCCAAACATGTTTTGGAATTTCGTGTCTAGCAAAAGAAAATTCCAGGGCTACCCTAACATATTGTGTTTTTAAATTTTCACTAGTCATGACTCAGAAAAAAATTAAAAACATGTTTGCAATTTTTTTCAAAGATGTATTTATAACATCAAGTTCTCACGAACCCCTTGACACCCTCCTTCCTGACCTTAGTTTTTCATACCTTAATACAATTAATTTTACTATTTGTGAAAATTCAATTATATATTCTTGAACTCGGCGATTGTCTTAGTCCTGGTCCTGATGGTGTACCACCTTATGTATTAAACAAATGTGTGAATGTATTGTATTCTTTCCTCTATATATTCTTTTCAATGAATCCCTTAAATGCTCAATCTTTCCTACTTTGTGAAAAAGTGCTTTTATTATTACACCATTTCATAAAAAAGGTTTGGAAACTGAAATCATAACCGACCACCCTATTACTAACATCTTGTCTTTTAATAGTAATTCTATTATTTGTGACATCCAACATGGTTTCGTCAAGTCAACTGTTCAAACCTGTTTCATTTTAATTCCTCTTGAATTGATTCCTTTGAATCCTTAAGTCTGCAGTTTATTGGTTAAAGTAGCACACTAAAAAGCTTTAATTGTGTCATGAGACTTTAACCAATATACTGAAGAATTCAGGATTCAATGAAAGTGGCTCTTTTGTATCTCTCTATTTGGAGAAAAGATGTTATAGTGGTAATATTCGAAATAAGCGCTCTGATCATTTTATTGTTAACTAGCTGCTCTGGCAGACGGTGCTCTGCCCTATTTTCTCTAAAACAACACAACATTAATTTTTTATGTTTATAGTTCCTCCCCGACAGACTTTGTTCTGTGAAAAGTTATTGGCCCTTCGCAGTAATAAAACATATTTCAGAGTGATCACTTTATAGATTTATGTCTCCATATAATAAACAACGATTACTAACAAATATAAGTTTTCTATTTTGTACATTGCAAGACTTTAGTAGTAGTAGTAATAATGTGGTATTTTCATTGTAATGCCTTATCGTACACGATATTTTTTGTTTGATTACCTGGCGCGTAAATAAATAAAGCAGTCGGTTTTCCGACGCGAGAGCAGGCAACATACAACTGTCCATGAGAGAAGCATGGGTTTTCCAGATTGACCCCGCAAACACTCAACGACTGACCCTGTGGTTTATTTATGGTCATAGCGAAAGCAAGCCACACTAGAAATTGCAGTCGTTTAAATTCAAACGGTACGTCAGTTGGTACCATTGGAATGCGGGGTATCAACACTCTCACTTATATTTTCTCTTTAGAATGGTTGCTTCGATCACATTGCTAAGTTAATTTTTTCACTGCTAGCCGTTTGCCATTACAAAGTCGCAGTTGGTTGATATTTCGCAACAATTTGACCACCGATCCTACTTTTAATTGAAAATTATGGGGAGGTAATCCTGATGACAAATCCAGTGAGTTCAAAAATTCTGGTGGATAATTGACGACATCATCTTGGTTAGGTGCGCAATCAACTGATTTGTATGTACATTATTCACCGGCAATTTCATTTTGGATTTTGAAATTTATTTCATTTACATCCGTGTTTTTAATAACGATTTAACGAGCTAATATAGCTCGTTCACTCAACCAACAATGATCCCTTTTGAGCAACGTTTAGGAGCATCTTTTCTATAAGCTCAGTTTTTGATTTTGTAGACTGACAAAAATTGACAGGAAATGTAATGCAGCCTGTCATAACATCTACAGGGAATTTACCTTTACTAATGTCAATAAGTTGTTTTGAAAATATTTCTTCAAATCGATCATTTTGCAATTCGACACGCATATTCCTGCTCAAATTTAGTATCTTAATTTTTTTCCACAAAATGGAGGACTTCAAACATGCATTCAGTTCATCCGCTGGTGTAGACCATGGAATAACTGGTAATGTTTGACGAAAATCTCCTGCTAACAAAATCATCGCTCCACCGAATCGGTTTTGATTGTTTCGCATATCTTTCAGAGTTCTGTCTAATTCCTCCGAAGACTTTTTATGTGCCATCGTGCATTCATCCCAAACTATCAACTTACATTGCTGCAAAACCTTTGCCATTGCAGAGTTCTTCGAAATGTTGCAAGTCGGAGTTTCGTTGCTTTGAATATACAATGGTAATTTTAGCGCTGAGTGGCTGTTCGACAGAGGAAGCAAGTGCGAGTGCAATTCCATTCTGTAAGCGAATTGTTGCTAAAATCAATGAAATTAAAAATATCTTTCCTCTACCACCAGGAGCATCCAAAAAGTAAAACCCTCCAGTTCCATCATTTACAACTTTCATAAGTGTATCAAAGACATACTTTTGTTGTTGGCTCAACAGCGGAACATATATTCGAACCGATTCCCTTAAAGCATCGAGATCGAACAGTTTTTCAAGTTGCAACTCTTGATTAAAAGCGCCGTGCATTGCGCGATTAGGCGCGGCCATGCATAATTGAGAAAATATGTACTTTGTTCGACATCATCAAGCACATGTCTTCAATTAATATCAACGCCTCGTTGTAAATTTCTTCTGTGAATTGTAAATGTTGATTTCCTGTTCTATTGCGCATTTGATGCAAGATATCATCTTTGTATTTGATCCATAAATCAATTGGGTTTGACGGAAAGCATGTTGATATAATTATAGAAAACAATGTTCGTATTTGTTGAGCTTTTGAAGAAATTCCAACATCATTTAAAGTTTGATCGCGTTACTACTAAAAGTGTTGTTTTTATTATTTTCCTTGTAATTTTTACGTTTTATCTCTCCATAAGAACCTTCCTTGTGCCTTAACAAAAACGTTAAAAAAAGAAATTAGCCGGTGGAGCCGTTATCGAGTTTTACACTTAGCAAAACATTTAGCGATTCATTTTTATTTATATAGATAGACTAGATAGATAGATTCTGATGTTCCACAAGGTCCTTTTCTATTTATTTTATATATAAATGAATTGACTACGATCCGAAGAATAGATGTTATAGTGTTAATTTTCAAAATGTGCACTCTGATCATTTAATTGTTAATTCTGGTGTTCCACAAGGTAGCCATTTAGGTGCCTTATTATTTAATTTATATATAAATGACTTTACTTCGATTATTCAAAATTCCTCTATTGTTATATATGCCGATGACAGTTAAACTTTCAAAAAAATATCCTCTATAAATAACTCTGTAGATTCAGGGGATGGTGTAATACAAAATGTCTTCGGCTAAATACTTACAAATATAAAGCAATGTGTTTTACACGCAAAAAAATATTACAACTTATAATTACATGATAGATTCTTCTCATTTGTTTAGATCACTAATTTTTTTCTGATCAGGTATTGTGCTTTACACAAAATTAACATTTTTTTTCAACCACTATAATTGTATTACATATAAAAAAGCTCAATCAAATCTTGGAATTTTCAGGACCTCTGGTTCTAAAGCTTATATATAAATATATCTTTTGTTAGGCAAGTACTTTAATATGAGTTCCCTTACTATAGACAGTTCATATAAACCGAGTTGAATGCGTCCAGAGGAGGTTTATGTTATGCGTTTTTTTTTTCTTCGTTTGCTTCCGTGGTCCCATAAACTTGCTTTACCCCCTTATACTCAAGGACTTATGCTAATTAATCTTACTTTACTCTCGAAACATAGACACTATCTATCTATGCCTTATTATAAAATGAATTAATGGATCCATTTTATCTTCATCAGCTCTGTGTCGTTTAAATTCCATCTAAATCCCATTCAAACTATTGTCCACTAAATCAATTAGTTTCAGTTAAAAAAAAAAATATATTTTTTGGAATTTTTCTAATTATAAATGACAATTTTAAAAGTAATAAATTCAAAGAAATACTTTTATACTCTTCTTTGTAGTTTTGACTATGCTATACTATATTGTAATGTTAACTACTTTTATAAGCTGTTATAAAAGTAGTTAGTTAACAAATAAATAAATAAAGAAATACGGAATGTCGAACATACCTAAGTTTGAGAAAATGATTAGGGCAAAATTACAATGGCAAAATAATAATAATACTTCCCACACTTTTTCTTGTAGGATTATCTCAAGTAAATATGAGTCCGAAACAGCGAGAAACATTCTAAAAAACTGTTGCCAAAATGCCATAAGCAAAGCAGATTTTCGTGTTCTATAAAAACAATAAAAAATATTTTTAAATTAAACTTTTTGATTCTTTTTGTCAAGTCGTTCAATATTTATTTAAGAAACAATTCAAATAAACATTTAAATGCTCCAAAGATTAAGACAAAAATAAAACTGATCAAATAAATTAAGTTTGTATCATAAATTCCAAATCTTAATTTTCGACCTAATGTCACGCGGTGGAATTTTTGTAACTTAAAAAAATGGTGATAAGAAAAAAATCTTTTATTTCAAAAGCAATCGTATCATAATTAATCGTGTTGAAAGAAAACATATTGAAAGATGTAGCCAATCTCAGATTATTACTTACAATGTGTGTTGTGCCACTCCCACAGTACATCAAAATTAAAAGAAAATTATTTAAAAATCCTTCAACCTTTAACCAATCCCAAAGAAGAGTGGTTTTCAAGACTATTTTACATAATGGAGGCCGCTATAAATAGATTCCCATTCCAAAACCGAATATCCCCACAATTGCTCCACCAATAAGGAGCGTCCTCCTCACATTCAACCAATTTCTATGGAAGATCTCTCTTGTGGGAGGTAAACTTTTCCTTCCCAACTCGCGCAGTGCCACACTTTGCATCTGGTAAAGATGCCAAGATCTTGAATTTATGAGTCACACAATATTTCCGAAAATATTTTCTATTTCTTTTGAATTTTTTTTGTATTCTATTTTGCTACCAATATAAATATTTTTGAGAAGAATGAATGAGTTTTCTGCGGAACGGATGTTGTGTTTATTTCTTGGCCAATTTATTTACAATACAGTTTATTTATTTAAGAATATATTGGAAACATTTCGCATAGGATTTTGATCGTTTGATCTTTTTCAAATATTATACAAAATGAATAACGATTTTTTGTGTTGTATTTGTGGCAAGTCAAGTCGAATGGACCTCTTTATATATTTTGAATTGTATTCCATTCGCCACAGGGGTGGTCGCTGATATAATTTACCGAAATATTTTATAAATAAACTTTAAAAGTTGTTTATTGCGAATAAAAGGGGATGTAGATGTGTCTGTTGTTGTCGGGAATTTTTATTGGAAAAATTTATTTTTTTAAATTTCAATCATCACATTGTTTTTTTTTAAGAGGGGCAACGAATGAGGTAGGTAGGTCAATGAGAAATTTAAATTGCTTGTAATTTTTTTTATTTATTTGAATATCGTTTTTGTTTTTCTTAAGGTATTTAAAAAAATAAGTTTATACAGTTTTAAGTTTAGATTTGTTGTTCATAATATAATGTATAATTCTTGACAGTTTTACAAAAGTGACTTCACCGATTTAACTCAAATCTTAAAATGCTCTTGGAAAAGGTTATTTTTATGAAAATTTCTCAAAAATTATTTAAAATCTCCGTCCTCTGTCTGTTAGCAAACCTTAAGCACCCATAAAACAAAGTGTCTTTAAATTGGTTCTTGTTGTTGTTAGATATTTAGTATTAAATTCAAGCACTCTATTTTGAAAATATACACTCTATTTTGAAAATATACCCAAAGCATTGAATTTGGACTGAAAACATATCAAAAACAGAATGAAAGCGTATTAGTCTGGTAGTTAGTGCCAGATTTTGGCCACCAAAGTGATTGAATTCAAATGGAAAACAGATAAGAACTGAATCGGGTACGAATCGAAACTAGAGTGAAAATGAATTAAATTTGATTAGTAGAGTAAAGTCGGGTAATATGGACCACCAATCATATTTTTGTTAATAAAACACAAACGGTGTAAGTTTTTTTAAAGATATTCAGAAAAAATACATCAGCTAATTCTGATTAAAAAAGTAGCAACAAAAAAATAAATTCACTTAATAAAAAAATAACAAAAAACAAAAAGTTAAGTAACTCTAAGACGTAACAAAAAAAAAAGTGGAGGGTAATATGGACCACCTGGTCTTCAATCCATTGACGGCTTTTTATCCAGTTTGGACTCTGACATATGCCTTGCCAAACAATTCAAATATAAGAAATTCATCAACAGTCGATCATTCATCCTCATCCAAACCCGAAACTTCTTACATATATTGAAATGGCGGGTAATGTGGACCTCTAGTCCATATACTCCTTTCCTCCCGTGGTCCATATTACCCGCAACATAATGGGGCCTATCGTGAATAAAATTTCCCTGGGAATTGTTCCCAACTTTCAAAATTGTCATCTCGAAAAATGTCGAAAGTTTCCCTTGGAATTTATTGATATTGGTAATTAAGTTTCATAGTGACTTTGGCTCTGATTTAAAAAGGCCCCCAATGTTTAGAAAAAAGCAATTTTACAACAAAATGAGACTCTTTTCAATAGTTTTATAAATAAAAGCCTTAAAACAAATATTCACTTCTTATATTTAAAACATAAAAAGAGAAAAAAATATATTTTTGACTATGGGAAAAAAGGAGAAACACCTACGAAAAAAAATAATCAATGCCTTGGATTTTCTTTTAATCCGGACAACTTCGTGACGCGCTACTCCTGACTACTCAAACTATACCTAGTTAAGTTTAAGCAGGTCACGCACAATCGCAACCAATAGTCTCCTCGATTGCATTTATGTAAGGCGAGAAAAGCTGGTGGTCCATATTAGCCGAGTCCACATTACCCGACTTTACTCTAAATTGATCGAAAAACTATTAACAACTAATTAAATACGGTTTAAAAGTGAATCGAAAATGGATTGAAGACGGACTAAAAACGAATCATAAAAACTGATCGAAAACGGACTTAAAACAGTTACAGAAATGATTGATAACGGACTGAAATTAATTAGAGAACGGATTGAGAACAGTAACAAAATTTGACTAACAATGGACTGAAATTGTTAAGAGAACGGATTGAAGACCGACTGAAAACAGACCGAAAACGGACTAAAACAACTTGATCAGGTTGGATTAGATTTTTATTATTTTTTTTTTTTTTTTCAAAATTAAAATTAAATATTTTTAGCTAAGTAGGACTTATAAATTCGTTTGCCAGATAATATTCAAATTTTATATTATAAACAATTTTAATGTATGCACATTATGTTAAATATAGTATTCAAAGATGTGAAGTCAGAGACAATACTGTAATAATACGACTTTAAGTAAAGTAAAAATAAATTAATAAAACCATCGTGAATATTATTTTTAGTGTATTTTTGTCGTTTTTTTTTATATTTTTATGAACCTGAGATTTAAATTAAGGTGCTTAATACGAGTAGATAAAGTTTTGTTTTTGATTATAACTATAAGACTGTAAAAAAAAAATCTTATTTCATGGAAAATAGGACAATGTCCTAAGAAATATTTTACACATTCGTTCTTATCAAAAAATGCAGAGTTTTAATCTGTTGTATGTGGCCTTTAGTTCAAATCAAGCATTTCGGTCCTAAAATCGGAAATCGAACTCTTTTAAGATACCTATATGTACTGTACACTTATCTTTAATATATAAAATCGTTTTCACATAGCTGAAAATTTATTCTCATACTCCAACAAGAAACCTACGAGTAGCCTAGTAAGAATATACAAAAATATGCTAAAAAATTAACAAATTAGTTAGAGGTTTAAATTTGGCAGTAGCATTAATGGGAACAAAGCTTCAGAGCACCGTTATCAGCCGTTATTTTCTTTGATGAGAAAACGCCTGGCACTTAACCTAAGGCAGGATGGAAGAAAGTCTACAAAAGATATAATTTTATTGAACTTACAATTCCTTGAATTGCTGTAACTTTTCAACGGTAAATTCAGGGTATAATATTTCATAAAATTACTATTTTCGTAGAAAAAGCCTTATGTACAAGTTTTCAGAACAAATTTGTTCTCTGAGATGATTCGATTTTGTCAAATTTTCAAAAACGCTATTTTCATCATCTTTGATCTTTCGTAACTGACCTAGCTGCAATCGGATGGTTAAAGAACTTTCAAATTTTATAAAGAGGCTAATTATCAATGCTCATGGCAAATTTCAGCCTCTAACTAATTTGTTCGTTGTAAGAACTTATATTTACCGGGCTAATTTTTGATGAGGATGTATATTATTGTACAACGTATTTTTTAATTCTTCAACTGACAAGGGTATTGCAAAGTGGTATCTGTAAAATCATACCATTGGACCACATTTAACAAATCAGAAGATTTTGAAAGTTTCGGTCAGATCTCATCTAACATTATACTTTAGCTATGCAATATACATTAGCCTTTAAGTTTTTATTTTTAAAGAATATTTGTGGTGAGCCTAACTTGAGATTTTTGTCGTAACTAGGGGTTGTAATTAGGGCGCTTGAAAAATACGTTTTATATGTTTTCCATTCCTTCCTACTGTTCTTACTCATGTACTTCGTTTCCATAATAGAAATGATTATTCAGTGCGGCACTGACAATTTAAAATTTTGACTGATTTTTGCTGATTTTTGTTATATATAGTCCATCTGGACTATATATCAACAACTACCACGCCTAGACGTGGGGTAATCAGAGTTAGATGCAGTCTTAGCATTCTTGGACACATTATAGTAGTCGATAATTTGGATAGCTTCTTGCACATACAAACATAATATGTAACTTAAGTTCAACAAAGCTGCTGGAGCTGACGGCCACGCTACCGAACTGTTCAAAGCGACAGCCGATGACGACTTGGTTGGGAAGTATGCACCAGCTCATCTGTAAAATAAAGTTGGAAGAATGCATGCCATAAATGAAATCTCAGCATTTTCTGCCCGATCCTCAAAAAAGGAGACCCTCTGTTACCGGGCCAAATACAGAGGCATACATAAGTCTCCTGAACATCGCATACAAGATCCTCTCCCGTATTATGTGAACGTCTGAAGCCTTGTATTAACAATCTGATAGGTCTATATCAGTGTGGCCTTAGACCAGGAAATTCCACTATCGATCAAATACTTACACATATAGAGACGAACTATATAGAGCAATGTCTATATAGTTTTGTCATTCCTGACAAACTTGTCCGTTTGTGTAGGATGACTGAGGAAGGCTGCTCCATTACGTCGGAAAAAATCTCACCGATAATGTCAAAAAAGGTTTAAGGCAAGACGATGCTCTATTGTGCGACTTCTTTTGCGACGACGTCTTGGACAGAACGTCACCATAGACAGCTATAATTTTGTTATATAGTTGAGGACTTTGTAAGACAATAACCAGCGCTAATCAAACGGAGAATAACTTTAGGCAATCTATGCTCTAGCTATATGAACCGAGCTAGCAGGTTAAGTTTGTTAGTTGAGGCCCTAGTCCATCCCTGACTGTAGCGCCACCTTAAGTAAGTAAGAAGAGTTAAAAATCAAAGAGTATTCAATAAACAAAACGGAATCAAATAGTAATTCCATTGAATAACCCAAAACACAAAAAAATTTTTGTTGACTCGCTTCCATCAAAAAAATTAAAACTATTTGATTTGATAACAGGAATATAATAATCTTTCATTTATAATTAAATAATAGAAATAAAAATAGTCACTTCTGATACCAACTCATCAGTTTGTATTGTATAAGGCATCTTAAAATATTGTAACACGTTTCAACAAATGCTTGATACTATAAAAACTGTCGAGTTTATAAAGAGAAGCCTTGAGCGAAAAGTAATTTGATTTAGATGTTAAGACAGTTTTTGTATGATACCAGGCTAAAGGTTAAATTTTAATCGAATTAAGTAACTAAATTTTCTTTAAATTTTCTTAAAAAAATAGCCTTACGATACTAGTAACAGATCGTTAAAAATTAAGAAGAAGTAAATAATCTGCTTTGAAGTTTGCATATTGTTACGAAGTGCTTTAAAATTTTCCTCGATTGTAACTCATTAGAATAAACCATACCAATAATTATGAAAAAATTTTGATACATTAAGAAAGTTTAAAAAATCTATAGGCTTCAATGTTGTTCCATCCAGGTTAAGAAGTAGGTAGCTACAAAGATTTTGATCTCAGATAAAATATCCTTTAATTATTTAAATTATCAGTTTTTGTTTATCCTTTCCTCTAACTAGCTTAAAATTTATGAATTTCATCGGCTAGCGCAGAGGCGATAGATGTACAAATGTAAAGCATTGAATCATCTTACCAACCTCGAATTTTACCACCACACCAATAATATCTAGCAATATACCTAAAGTAGACTGTATCCGAAATTTCTTCTGTCAATCCCCCTTTATGCATGACAATTGAACTGTATTATCAAATTTCATTGAAATACTTTCAGTTATTTTATTTGTTTAAAATATTTGTTTCTACATATCTATATTTTTTTTATTTTTTTTTTTTATTATTTTTTTTTAATTTGTCAGAAAAACTACTGACGACCTCAAACGATTTCTATTTATATTTGAAATTATTCTATTTATCTCTGTTTCACAAATAAAAATGTTCTTTTGAAATTTTCTAAATGTTCGTCTTCTTTGATAATAAGAGTGTATTCCGGCTCTTAGTAAAAACCGACCCCATTGCCATATACTCGTAGCATCAGTTTATTTAGAATCTTATAGTCATTAAGAAAACTTTTGCTTTGAAGATTTCCACCTCAAATACAGACCCGCTTGCAAACCGCACTGGTGTACAACAATTATTACACCGTTATTTGTTTAGATACAAACTTTTTATTTTCAAAATATTTAGCGTGGAGCATCAAATGAAAAGAAAATTCAAATCTATAAACCATCTTGTGCATATTAAGCAGCACACACAGTGGGACCGCGCACCACTCCGCCACACTACTAGCTGACCGCATGCTGCCATAACTATGAAAGATGCAAAGCCGCATTTTAAAACAAATACCCAAGGAGAAACGGCATTTTTATGGGTATTTGAAAATTTAGGAAACTCGGAAAATCTCGCTCTTCGAGCAAAAAAAAAAAACTCAACTTTTCAAAAACAAAAATCAAAATAAAGAAAATCCATCATTTCGTTCAAATGTTCGGCGGGATTTTTATGGCACACAGTGCGGTTTGGTATTTGCCTTTCATGTGTCTTTTACGATCACAGATCATCTCCTCACATTGGTGGTGGTAGTGGATCGCGCTATCGGGCAGGCATGCTGGCTGGCAGATACAAAAAGATACAACTTTGCTAGGACTATGGAGATCTATCTGATCTCGGATCGGGAGGGTGGTTGTTTCTGTTTGTAAAACAAATACTAAAAGACAAAAATACAACGCATTATTGTTTTTCCAAGAGAAACATCTCATTCACTTGTCCTTAACGACGGGGGAGGAGGAGACTGCAGCATGGGAGATACTTTACTTATACTGTGCATACCATTTTCCATATAGCTACTCGGAATTTCCCATCCCTCAGATAATCAGTCTTCGTCTTACTTCCAAACGGAACCGATCGTGGAATCTAGTTTTTATTTTATTATTTTTTCCGATCTCATTGTGAGTAGTGTTTTTCAAAAATGCTTCCATCGCCGCAATATTTCGCAGCTTGTCCGACGGGTATTGGTTCTTTGGACGATTTAAATAGTCCTGCCTTGCGGGGTGACTTTTTCTGTTCGACTTCGATTCCTGAAGCAGCTTATTACTATAGTGGAATACATCCTCTGTTTCGTATGCACAGTAATAGTTTATGGCCCTTGCCATTTACTTCACTCCTAAAGACTTCTCATCGCCCAGAAAAACCGCCGTTTTCTTATATAGCTTTGATTGCAATGGCTATAAGTAGTGCACCTAACCAAAGACTGACCTTAAGCGGGATATACAAATTTATCATGGATAAGTAAGTTAAGAAAAAACATAAAAGCTAGTCATCAATTTTTTTATTTGACAAATAATTTTCCATAGCTGACAATAGGTCTAAAAAGTACTAATTTAAAATAAACTAAAATCAAAAAAAATCTTTAATACCAAACCGTTTGAACCGCAAAACCTGTTATTCTATCAGGCCTATACTTACGATAAATTTAGTTGTCAAAAAGAGCTAGTGTACAAAGTGTGGATTTCAGAATTTTCTAAATATTGCCGAATTCTCAAAAAAGATTGTACTTTAAAATTACACTTTAAATGAAGTGCAAAATAGTGTTAATGTTGTATAACCGGTTGGCGCGGCCATCACCCAATAGGTAACCTTTAAAAACTATAGTTTTGTTATAAATATGATATACTAATAAAACTCGGGATTTTCTTCAAACTTTTCCAAAACTCAATCAGAGAAGTTTCAGAGCTTCACATCATCAACAGGGATCAATTCTTGAGTTTATTTTATATTGTAAGGGTATAGACCTTGATCTTTACTCAAAATGCTCCAATATGAAGACTGAGACATTCTCAACTCCTGTTAATGCCGGTGGCGTGGAAAACACGACGGGTGCGTTGTCTCACATAGTGAATATGTTGAACCATGTTTATACATTATAACTATACAAAAGCCGGCCTGGCGGAACGATTACTAAGACTGAAAATTGCAGTAAGCGGTCTTAAAGTTGCCGACTCAGAATTTCGGTAAAAATAATTTCCAAACGTTGCTAGTTTAGGAACTTTACCATGATAAAATCGTAGACCTTCACCGAGTATTTAACATTGACAGATTATAAAAATGTTTAAGGGTATTTTTCTATTGAAACACAAAATTGTTACTTCCCTATTAAGAATTCCATTAGTTTCCATCATGTCGAATTTTTCGAATAAAATTTCGCGTCAATCAAGTTTGCACACAAATTTAATGGAACTGTATTCCACAATACTTCGAATATGTGTACATCTAAGATTATAAAATGTGTACATAAATTCCTGCTAAAAGGTACAAGAGATGTAGCTTTAGGTTTTCTACGAGCACTAATGTCCTCTAATTGAATTTCAATAAAAAACAAAAATTGATGTAATGGGAGAAAAATTAAATTAATTCTTTAAATTCTTAAAGCAAATCTTCAAATAGTTCGAGCTCAAAAAATAGAAAGCATTTTGATTTATGGAAAAATGTATGCAAGCAAAGTTGTGAAAAGCATTATAAATAATAATTTGTTTAGATACAAAACTTCCTTAACATTTTTCTAAACAAAGATTTGATCATGCCAATATTTTAATTATTTTATAAAAACTTTTACCCTTAGTTTCACAGTTTTAAACCATACTTTTGGTTTAAACTTCAGTTGAACAATAAATTTGGTTTCACAGTAGGTGTGTTTTATTCATTGCTGCATAGCCAGCGCAGCATTCAAGTGCGAATAAAACTCACTCCATATGTCAATTTCAATTTATATTTCAATGTTGGCCATTATTATAGAAATTATCAAAATCTGATGTCAAAACATGTATATACATACATTATGTTTAATTCTAAAATTTAATGCATAGCGCCATTTTCATTTCAATAATTTAAAATTCTATCACCAGCACAACTGTGATGTTTTTTACTGGCTTCTTTTTCGCGCAATCAAATTGTTGTTGTTTGTCGAAGGAAATTTTGCTGCGCTAGCTATGCAGCAGTGAATAAAACACACCTAGTATCAAATAAATCCGGAGTTCCCCAGGGATCAACACTAGGACCATTGCTATTTTGCATGTGTATTAATGACCTGCCAACAAAGGTGCATTACTCGTCCATTGATTTGTATGCAGACGATGCACAGATTCACCTAAGTTGTGAATTGGGCGTGATTGATAACGGTGCTTACCTACTTAATGAAGACTTGGATAGAATTTATCGTTAGTCTGAGGCGAATAACTAGAGGTTGAACCCAATAAAATCTAAATGTATGGTAATTTATAAACAAAAGCTTGATCTCAGTTATTTTTCACCCATACAAATTGGCAACCAGGTAATCGAGTACGTTGATAAAGTAAAGAACCTTGGTATATGGTTTAATTCCACACTTAGTTGGGATTGTCACATACAACACATTATAGGAAAAATTTACGGATGTCTACGCAGTCTTTCCTTCACACAGAAGCATACACCACAAGATATTAGACTTTAATTAGCAAAAACTTTATTAATTATCCCGATTATTACTTACGGATGCCAGATATTTTGCAGTCATAGCTCAGAGTCTAAAAGAAACCTAAATGTTGCCTTCAACAACATAATTCGATACGTATACAATCTTAAGCGTTATGATCATATTTCCGCGTATAAGAAAAATTTACTTGGTTGTGCCTTAAACGCATATCTAAGTTACAATACTTTAAAGACTTTGAATGGCATCGTAGCAAAGAAGAAGCCATCTTATCTTTATAACAAAACTGTGTTCTCTACTTCCATCCGATCTTTTGTATTTATTCAACCAAGATTCACTTGCTCTGCCTCTGAACGCCAATTCTTTGTTTGTGCTGTCAGACTCTGGAACTCCCTACCCTTAGTGTACAAACAGAGTGGAGCAGCGAGTGAGCAAAAGCAGCGAGCAAAGAGCAAAGCGGAGAAATCAAACACGTGCATTGAAAGGGAAGCACACAGAGTGCAGCGTAGTTCGAAGATAGAGCAAAGAGCAGTCAAGAGAGCAAAGCGGCGATTTCAAACATGTTTGATTTCTCCGCTCTCATCGCTGCGATTTTTAACTAGAATTGGTGAAATTTTGAACTGTTTTTTGTATTTAAAGTTACTGCAAGATGTTTTATTGACTAGAATCGGGTTTGCTACGAAATCTGTCCACTTCTTCGTAAGCTTGTTTTGAATTTTGTCAATTAAATAACCGAATATTTTCATGCTCATTCGGAAATATGCTTGAAACTTAACATGATTTTCTGTTTCCGCGTTTCAGAAAATATCATATGTTTAAAAATGGGTTTTCAATAAAGTACAGATTGAAATTATTAGAAACCATTTTTATTTGAAAAATACAAATATTTAAATAAAAAAGAATAATCTCTTGCTTGTTTTCTTCTACTTTGCTCTTGCTCCTTGCTCCTCACTCTGGCTAGTCATCATCCTTGCTCGCTGCTCGAGCTCTTTGCTCTTTGCTCTGATGAATTTCGCAGCTTTGCTCTCCGCTCCACTCTGTTTGTACCCTTAGACATACGAGAGCTTCAAGGACGTAAGCATTTTGATCGCGTTATCTATAGGTATTTGGCTGAAAATTCTTAATTTAATTTTTATTTATGTTTTCTTAAATCTTAAATTTTTTGTTAATGTTATTATAAATTTAAAGAAATTTTTAAATGTAACTTAACTAATGCTCTAAATTGTAACATTTTAAATCTAAATTTGGATTAGCTTGTTATAGTGTAACTATAGTATATAATAAATGTAACTTTTGCTCCTACAGACTTAAGTCTACTGTAAAAGATGAAATGAAATAAATGGAACTGAAACTGAAACTAAATCTTGAGTAGAGATCATTCTGTAGTTTAGTTAAACCACACTAGTCTGCCATTTAAACCTTAGTTCAACAACCACTTCACACATTTGAAAATAGAACTTATTTTCATTTTTTTTAAATAAAATATATTATTTTCAAAAATGTTTATGTAATGTAATGTTTTGATCGTATTCGGTAGTGTCGTTCTCGTTAACGAGAGAATCATAATTGAAAATAACTGATCTATGGCAGAAACCGTTAGGGACATTTTAAAATAAAAATGAACCAAAAAACAATTCAATATATTTTAAATGACGAAAGTGGCATTTATTCCCCTTTAAATAGTTTGTTGTAGAATTATTTCTTTGCACAGTTGAACAAAAGTCCCAGAAACTGACAAAAATGCATTTTTCCATGTCCTAATTCGAATTGCGAACTTTTAAGGTTTTATTTAGGATATCAAATAAATTCAGGCATATTGAGCATAAATATTGCCATTTAACTGCCATCGTCTAAATATTATGCCGACACCATTTTTTAAATTATGACAAAACACGTGAAATGATTAGCTTGCCCATTATTTTAAGCCAAATTGCCAGTATCTTCAGAGTGTCTAAAACAATTTACTGAAAAACTTCAACAACTTTGGTCATGATAGTTTTAGTGTACGATGTACATAAGTATAAAGGCAAGTCTTGCATGAAAATAAATCGAGATTTTAATCAAGCTTGAAAAAACGATGGTAGAGAATAAAAAAATTCAGTCTCACATTTACGGTCTCACTATCTGTCTCTTTATCTGTTCCTTGACTTTAAATCTTAAACTTCTGAAGTGATGGTCTTCAAACTTCGGAGATAAGTGGGAGCATTGAAATTTGTTTTAACTAAAAAAAAAACGCTGCTACGAATTTAATAAAAAATAAAATACACGACTGCATTGAACGAGCTTACATAAATGTTTAAAAAACTAATAGAATTTTAGAGATGGATGTTATTAGTGAAAAATGTTCAAAATCACCAAATTTTTTTTTTTAAACCAAAACAATTTTTCGGTGACATGAAATGTTAAATTAGCCCCAAAATTTTTGTATGAAGAAGACCAACAAAAATCGATAAAATTTTGTTGAATTGGGGTAATTTTGTATTTATTTGGGGCCTTTTTCCCATTCGAATTTTGGGGCCAAATTTCACTATGAAGAATATTGCCAAATTTGTATTCTTAAAAAAATGACAAATTGCCCCGAAAATTTAGCATTTCTCATAATGAAAAATAACCCTAACTTGAAAATAGAAGTATCGCAACAAATAAATGAAAAAAGCCCCAAAAATTAAAATTTATTTTTAATTTAAAAAAATGAAAAAAAAATATCCCCAAAAGTAGATTTTTTGTATAAGAGCGAATATGTATGTATAATAAAATTTGTTCAGTCCCCAAGCAGGTGCTCATATTAACAGTTTTCTTGGCCAACAGTACTTTGGATGGTACGTTCCGCGGTACAACCTGCCTGGAGTTTGAACAACGGAGGCGCGTGAGTGGTACAGAGGACCAAAAGAAGAAGTTAACATCCTGAGAACCCGCGAATCAAGTTATTTTTGCCCAAAAAACTGTTAAAACAGGCGGCTGCCTGGAGACTGAACAAGTGAACATACCCTAAGCGGCGCAACGGTGTAGGTACCATGAGTGGCACAGCGGTTCCAAAAAGGGAGTACAAATTCTGAGAACCGGCGAATTGAGCAACCCAATGTACTGTTATTCGAAAACACTTAATATAAACACATATCTGGCGACTGAATTAAAAAACAAATACTTTGGGGTTATTTTCTATTTGTTAGGGGAAATTTTTCCATTTCCATTTTGAAATAAGGGTCATATGTCATAATGGAAAATTGCCCCATTTTTTGTGTAGTTTTTGTTTTTTTTTTTAAAGATTAAAAAAATGGGGCCATTTTTTATAAGGAAATAACACTCCAAACTTGAAAATAAAATAAGCTCCCATTTAATGAAATATCACCCCAAACCGTCGAAAGAATTTAGATGTTTGATTTGCGTTTTTTTTTTCTCAATTTTGGGGCGACATTTTCATTTTTAAATTGGGGTCATATTTCATGAAAGAAAGACCCAGTTTTTAAGCTAGTTTTGCTTTGGGCCCATATTATGAAACTCAGTTTTTATATTCGTTGGACCTAAAAACAGAATGCCATAAGCCATATGAATTTATGCGATAATGAGAACAAAAATCAAAAAAATGGTTCTTTGGTAGGTACCGTCAGTAATATCTTAATTTCGAAATTTATATTCGGCTCTATCGAGGTAACCGTCGGAGCGGAATTTTCTCCGCAACCCATCCCTCGTCAGAAATTCAATTTTGGTTCGAAGTAGCTTCCGTCGGAAGAAATTTTACAGAAATGCCACGACGCATTGCGATGGATATAAATTTCAGGCAGAGATGTGCAAATTAACCGATATATCGAAAATGCGATATGTTTTCGAAAACACAGTCGAAAGAAGTAGAAACCGCTTATACTAAACGCGCTCTTCCGCTTTTTATGCTAAGTTTCGACAAAAATGAAAATGTAGACAATGTTTATAATATTAAAACCATAATGAATAGGTGTGTTTTTTTCGCAAAGCTATCCGTAGTGAAGTAAGATTTTATACGTATTACAAATACAAAGTCTTCACTGCCGATAAAAGTAGAAGTAGGATCCAACTGCGGATAGAATGTTGACGTTTGCTCGAGTCTCGAATACAAATGTTGGTACAATTGAAAACTCTTTTGTATCTCGAAGGCATGTTCGTAGAGTACGAAAAGTAGTTTGTTGTTTAGCATTTTCCATTGAGAGTTTACGTCTTTTTTTTAGAAAACCATTTTTATAAGAAAAACGCTGCATTTTGTATCGTGTTGGTGTCGAACTCTTATAGAAAGTTGTTTAATAACTAACGCGTTTTTGTAGGAGCGAAATGTCGTGGTCAGCTGTTATACTTTAGTTAATCAGCGACATTTAAGAGTTACTAACGCGACAAAGCCTTCTTATGAAAAAAGCTGTTGAGAAATCCAAAACTAACTAAAGTCTGCGAACAGATCCCTTGACTTTTGTGGTGATAATTGTCAACAAAAAAAAAATTCACAAACAAAACTTCTGCTTTATGAAGAATGGCTGGTGAACAGAAAAAGTAAATACAAAATGATTTAAATTGAAATTCATAAATAAAAACCTCCATATATATTTTCAGAAACATGAAAATTACTTGGCAAAAAGTTATTGGTTGTTTTTTTTTTTCAATTAAATATTTGACAACTAGTCAGTGGTACCATCTTTAAAGTAGAAAAATCGCACAACTGCGGATACGTTTTTTTGGGAAATCCTACTTCACTACGGATAATTTTCCCAAAAAAACACACCTAATATTGTTGTAAAAATTGAACCTCTTCGGAAGAACAAACGACTTGTTCCTCAATGCAAGCGCTGTCAAGGTTTTAACCACACTGCAGAAAGACCCTGTTTGCGTAAAATGCGCGCAAAAACATATCGTCGCTTTTCCGGCAGAGTGGCATAAGTCGAAATTTGTCGTTTTTTAGTTTTGAACACAGAACTGAGCTGAAAAACAAACACAATTTTTCTGTGTAATCGGCGTTAACCTACTTCTTCTAGTTTCCGAGTTATGAAAAAGCGCCGCTCTCAATGTTCAAAAACATCTCTCTCATTTTCTACGTATAAATACGGCATAAATCAATTTTTGTTTTTTTTTTTTAATATTTCGTTTTTTATAAAACTTAACAAACGAAAAATGCAATTTTTTCACGTATTCAACATTCGAGTTTTGTTTTTTATGAACAACGAAATTTTTTTTGTTCAGTATGAAAAAAACTTTAAAATGCTCTCCTGAAAATTTTCAAATTTCGACTTATGCCACTCTGCCGGAAAAGCGACGATATGACCGATGAATGCCGTCTTAAAAGAGAAGCTCCGGCTATATGCGCGAATTGTAAAGGTAATCATCCAGCAAATTACCGTGGCTGTGAGGTCGCTAAAGAAATTCTAAAGAGGCGCCAAGAATTTAACAAGAAAACTAATAAAAAAAAAAAAAAAATGCCTCAAAGATAAACGAAGATCCAAAAATAAAAACGAATACTAATACTCAAGCGACGAGTAAAACTGACAGGAAAGATAGTAAAGTTACTATACCCTCAGAAAACATAAAAATAACAAAGACGAACATAAAACCGAAAAAGACGTACGCTCAAGTCACAGCGCCTGAGAAACTTAAAATTAATAAACCTGACTCCGTTCAAAATGTGTTGTCCCTTATAATTGAACGGTTAGAAGAACAAGGGAGAATTAATACAATTATTTTTGAGAAACTGGACAAATTTGAGTCGGCGGCTCTTAAAACACCAAATTTATTGTAAACATGGATCAGTCGTCAGAAAAACTCAAAATAATAACATGGAACGCGAACGGACTTACTCCAAAAATTGAAGAACTAGAAACAGTTCTTCTTAATGAAAAAATAGATATTTGTTTGATCTCTGAAACTCATTTGAAAAAAGACTCGAATTTAAGTATCAAAGGTTATTCGGCTTACCACGCATGTCATCCATCCGAAAGAGCAAGAGGTGGTTCTTCCGTATTTATCAGAGAAAATATCAATCATTCGTTTGAGATGAATATCGAGCTCGATGCAATGCAAGTAACTTCTATTATTTTAAAAGTTAGACACGTTCTTTTTAACATTGCGTCTATTTACTGTCCTCCTCGGTCCAAGATAGACAAACAGGAGTTTAAAGAACTCTTCAATGCATTAGGTCCAACATTTATTATTGGCGGCGACTTCAATTCAAAACATACATTTTGGGGATCACGATGCATCTCGACGAAGGGTAGACAACTCTACAAAGCGGGTACTGAATGTAACGTCGAATTTTTCTCTTCAGGAAAACCAACGTATTGGCCAACCGATTCAGCAAAAACTCCCGACCTTGTCGACTTTTTCATTGCAAGAGGAATTAACAGAAAATATGTGAAAGTAGATGATAACGTCGATTTTTCTACGGATCACTCGGCCGTAATCCTAACAATAAGCAGTAACGTAATCGAAAAAGAAAAGCCCCTGTCTTTAACAAATAATAACACAAATTGGGACAAATTCAAAGAAGATTGCGAAAACAGTATTATACTGAACGTCTCCCTGCAAACTCCGTTTGAGTTAGAAGATGAAACCGACAAATTTATAAATATTATCCAAAAAGCAGCTTGGGATAATACACCGGTCTGTAGTAAAAAGTCAAGGCAATACGAAGAAAAAATTCCAGCAGATATAAAAGAATTGATTCGCGAAAAACGAAAAGCTCGAAAAACATGGCAGCACTCACGTGCTCCTCAGCATAAATGTGTAGTCAACTTTTTAACAAACAAAATCAAAAACTTGTTACGAGATTTTAAAAACAGAAAGAATTCTTCCTATCTTGAAAGCCTCACAGCAGACAAAAAAACGAATTATTCTCTTTGGAAGACGTTAAAAGGTATTAAAAAGCCTCAAAAAATGTCGGCACCGATTCGAAAAAATAATTCTGAATGGGCAAAAACTGATCAGGAAAAGGCGGATTTATTTGCTGAGTACCTCGAGGAAACGTTCAAACCATTCGATGGTCAAGAGTTTCCGACAAATGAAGGAGAGTTTCAACCAAGGCCGGACAGTTTATCTATAAGAAACATCACTTTGACTGAACTTGTCCAGGAAATAAAACGGCAGAAAAATAATAAAGCTCCTGGTTACGACCTTATTAACAGTCGTGTCCTCAAAGAATTGCCTAAAAAAGCAATGGTTAAGCTTTTACAGCTCATTAACGCTGCTTTAAGACTTGCGTACGTACCTTCGCAGTGGAAAGTCGCCGAAGTTATAATGATCCCCAAACCGGGTAAGCCACCGAATGAGAAAAAATCGTACAGACCAATTTCTCTCTTGCCTACAACATCTAAAATATTTGAAAAATTGCTTCTTAAACGACTGTTACCATTCATTGCAGATAAACGTTTAATTCCCGAACACCAATTCGGTTTCCGGAAAAAACACTCGACAATCGATCAGGTTTTTCGGATAACTTGTGAAATTGAAAAAGCATTTGAAGAAAAGAAGATTTGCTCAACTGCATTTCTTGATGTTTCCCAAGCTTTCGACAAAGTCTGGCATGACGGGCTTAGATATAAATTAAAAGTCTAAACGCGCTAGCGTTTTTAAGAAATGTAATTTGATGCTCCGATTTTTAAATCAAAACTATCGAATAAAGTCCCCTCCCTATTTCCAAACATACGTTTTTTGTTTCCATTTGAAGTATACTTTAATTACAATGGAAATGGAACAATGTACAAAATAAAAGATCAAGAACATACTTTTTTTCCATACAAAGAAGTCCAACGGTGTCAAATCACATGATCTTGGCGGCCAATTGTCATCGTCACCACGTGAGATAACACGGCCATTGAATTTGTCGCGCAAAAGAGCCATTGTTTCGTTAGCTGTGTGGCAAGTGGCACCGTCCTGTTGAAACCACATATCGTCCACATCCATATCTTCCAATTCGGGCCATAAAAAGTTCGTTATCATCTCACGATAGCGAACACCATTCACAGTAACTGCCTGACCGGCATCATTTTGGAAAAAATACGGCCCGATGATGCCTCCAGCCCATAAACCAAATAGTCAGTCTTTGTGGGTGCATTTGTTTTTCGACAGTCACTCTTGGATTATCATTCGCCAAAATGCGACAATTCTACTTATTGACGAATCCACTGAGGTGAAAATGTGCCTCATCACTGAAGATGATTTTCTTCGAAAATTGATCATCCACTGTTGCCGTTTCTTGCCACCATTCTGACCATTGACGACGCTTGAAATGGTCAAGAGGCTTTAGTTCTTGAGTCAATTGCACCTTGTAAGCGTGTAAATGCAAGTCTTTATGCATAATGTTCATCAACGGCGAGCGTGAGAGGTGCAATTGTTGGGCACGACGACGAGTTGAGGTGGACGGCTGTTCAGCCACATAATCGCGAACAGCAGCAATATTTTCTGCAGCATACGAGCTGTACGAGCATGCACTGGTGTTTTCACGATATGCATTTTGATTTGAACGCCCATTTTCATAATAAGTCTGATAACTTTAACGCGTTGCTCGATTGTGTATCTTTCCATGGATCAAATGAGTTAGTCTGAAATTGAGAAATGTCAAATGAAATGCAGAAAAAAACTTTACAATACTCTTCTTATGTAAAAGGTGCTGATGCTTGTCTTGAGAGCATCAAGAGAAGCATCTGCACCTTTTACATAAAACCAGTTTTGACAAAAATCACTTTCGGAATACGGTGGCTGTCAAAATTTGTCCCGCAAAATAATCATTCTTTTTCCTGGCAAAATTTAGTGGAGACATTTTGTACAGCAAAGCACAAAGGTATACTTTTTGCGCGCGTACTGCGTACTGCTCGGAAAAAAATCCAAGATAAAACTTGTCTCAAGAAAAAAATTGTATGGGAGACAAAATTTTTCCCTTAAAACTCAAATTTATCCTCTTTTAAATTCGAAAAAATCGACTTTTCAACCTAATGTTGCAACCATAATTGTATGATATTATAAATACACTCCTGAAAAACTTCTTTTTGCAGCGGCCAAGAATCGAGCTCAAGACCCTCTGCATGACAGTCTAACGCACCAACCATTATGTATTATTGTTTCTTTCTGAATAAAAATTGTATCTTACATACTGTCATAAAAATATGACAAATAAATAAATCTAAGTCTGACTTCAAGTCTTTCTATGGCTTAAAAAAAAAGGCCTTTTGACTAGATAAATTTCTTTCCATTCTCGAGTGTCAGTTGCGTAAAAAGTGTGTCTAGTTTGATCATCTTTTTAAATTTGGAATTGCAGCTACCTATATTTTTATTTTTGGATTTCAGAACGTGATATTTCTATATACATATACTATTTTCTCAAAAAAATCATATCCATAGGTACTTTAAAGATCAACTGAAAGTCCTTAGGTCAAATTCTTTGAAAAAAAAATTGAACTTAACTATTTTATAATTCTTAAACTGATATTATGACTTAAAAAACAAATAAATAAACTAATAAGAAAATAATATCACTCTGTTTCCAGATTTCCATATTATCGGGAGAATAAACAAGGTTGGCAAAATTCAATTCGGCACAATCTCTCCCTGAACGATTGTTTTGTCAAAGTTCCACGTGATAAAAACACCATTGATGAAAGTGATGGAGTCGGTAAAGGTAGCTACTGGATGCTGGACTCATCTGCCAATGATATGTTCGAGCAGGGCAATTACCGGCGTAGACGCACTCGACGACAGAGACAAAGCACCAAGTCACTACTCGGCGGTGAACATGTAAGAAATCAAAATCATCAAAATGTTCCTTTAAATAATGTATTCATTTACTTACAGGACCTTATGTGCTCACCCAACTCACATCAGTCAGATCTCCAGTTGTCCTTCAACCCACCCACTGATTTAGAAGCTCATCAATTTAGTGCACTCAATTACACCGACCGCATTACTGAGCTCCACCGACAGTATTTAGCTTCAATAGCTCCTTTTAACATTCTTTTTCGTAACAACACATCCACATCAGCCTCATGTTCTTCCTCTGTCAATTTCAATGCCGGACACCATCATAGTCGAGACTTTGACCTAGACACCCAATCAACTCAATCGGATAACTCGTGCAGTAGCCCCAAAGCCCCCCAACAACCAGCCAGCTACACATCCATCAAAGGATCAACGTCATCGTCCTTCAGTATTGAGAACTTAATAAAGAAAGACTAACACCTTCTCATAGAAATAATGACAACCCAGTGTACTAGTAGTCGACGATTGTGAACAAATGGCTCAGAAGCGATCTGTGCGGTGGGTGGGGCGAAGGCGAATTATTTTAACCCTCCTAATGAGCTTTTAATAGCCAAGGGGTCCGTTGGTTGTGGCGGCTTTTCACATCGCAGAAGCCCCTCCCGTCCAGTTTGACACCAATATTGCCACAATTGAGATTGAATTTAAGGGAGTTCTTGGCAGTTTTTTGTATCTACCCCGTTCTCGGCGATGTGATGCTGCTATCAATTTATCTAGATGTATCTCTTCATTCGACAGAGAGATGATTAATCAATGTCATCAACAAAGCTGATGAGCTGATTGAAAATGAAAATAGAGCTACCGCGCAATTTAATTATGAGACATTTATAAGCCCTGCGAGTTGAAATTTTCTATTTCTATACACAAATGATAACTAGGGATGACAGATAACACAATTTCAACCTTTTCTCCATCCATAACTCATTTTCTGTTCTGTATCTTTGATAAAAGGGAATAAATATACATTGAACTCGTTTCCCTTAAATAATACATTTTTTTTTTCATTATTTTGATGTGATAATGTTCACGACGATTATACCCTTTTAATAATGATGCCTACTTAATCACTTGTAATTTTACAGCTCTATTGATAGATACTCGTAGTCTGGTAATTTTCAAAATGTATGCTAAATTATGTTTTTTTTTTTAATTAAATACTTATTTGCATATTTATTTCATTGTGAATGAATTGCTAATATCCCTGCTAAGCTTATTATTAATTTTAAGTGAAAAATAAATACAAACAAAATTGGAAATTTATCTAGAAATTTATATACCTACTCGTGTTCATTGGGAAAAAAAATAGCACACTTTTGGTGATCTTTTAAAATGTATATTATTATAACTTCTACTTAACAAAATGAGGAATATATGTTAAGAGAAAGAGTCATAAGGTTTATCCGATGTATAGATGCATTGCTGTTATCCAACCGATCAATGGATAGCAGTCGTATCGGAGCTGGAGTCTTAAAGTTGAAAAAACACATTAATGTACGTCATGGATGACAACACTTTTGTTTATAGTTTCAAAAATAAAACGGTGCACAAATTTAATAGAGTTAGTTCGATGTTAAAACTCTTTTAGTATTAAATCAAGTTAAAATACGATTTTGCAAATTTTAATCGAATTTAGCATCATTCTATCCCTCACGCCGTTTTCACATTTCTACCCAAAGAGAACCAGGTCCTCTCTAGTGACTTACAGCTCTCAACCATTATTCCTATGTGCAAGTTACCAGGAATGGAGGGACCTACAATCTTCGGCCGATTTCGGCTAACTATTAACTAATGAGCAGCACTTTTCATGACAAGAGATAATCTTGGAGGATTTGTCAATTTCACGCACGAGGCAGAACATCCTTGAAAAACTTTTTTTTAACGGTTGAGAATCGAATTTAAGACCTTCTGCATGACAGTCTAACGCACTTACCATTATATTTTTGTACTTCTGAGTAAACAGCTGTTGGCAAAAATGAAATCTCAAGCTATCCTTAAAATGCGAAACATCAAAAACAGCTGACCAACAATCTGATTTGAGTTTGTTGTTTGTGTGGAGTTGTTTTTATTCAGAAATAAAGTTATTATTTTAATTTATCTTTTTTTTTTAATTATATACATAATTAATTATTGAAGAAATGAATAATTAAAACATATTTATTTTTGCACTAAATTTGCAGAGAGGAAAACATTTCAGTTTTGGACACCAACATATCCAATCCGCTTTTGGTCGTTCAGAAAACTTATGAGAATACTAAACTTTCCTAGATAGCATATCGAAGTGAATATTGAAAGCGGGCATTTTATTTAAGTTAAAATCGTAAAATACCTGTTTTAATTTTAACTTCATATTACTCTTTGACATTTCCAAATGTCAAAAAATATTTGTTTACTTCTACTTCATTTTTACCGACTACAAAACCGAGATTTAATGAGATTTGTTTCATATCTTCTTCAAATCCCGTGATTAAATTTTAATCTCTTCTCTTCTCTTGCAAATTATCAAACCAAACAAACTTTATTTAGTAGAACACACCCTTTTAACGTAATTTTTTGCATTGGCAATTAAATAAAAAAAAATCGGTCTTCAATTTTCGATTGCGATTGCGTAAATTGATTGCGTAATCAATTTATTTTTTATTTTGATCTGTTAAAATGACAATGTTAAAAATTTTTGTATTCCATTGGGCAAGAAAATCAATTTAATACTATGTTCTCACCAAACCGATCTCTAAGATTTAAACTGGAAAATATAAAGATTTCAAATAAGTGAAGCAAAAAATTTTAACGAGATTTCGTTGAAATCCAGAGTCTTCATTGAAATTTCGTTAAAATCTCTATGAAATTCTGTTCCATCAGTTTGGAATATCATAAATTTTTAACCGAAATCTCGTATTTCGTTTAGGTGGGATCATATACTAATACCCTAGTACTATGCTGTTTTAAATGATTTTAAAGCGCACTGAAAAAAGTATACACAATTTTTTTCTAATCCCATCCGTTTCAAGCGAAAAATACGAGCGGCTTGCACGTTGCACTTGCAACAGATAATAAAAAAGGAGCTGGGATAGTAGTACGCATGCCCGCGTTTTTTCGTTTTAAATACAAGGGTCTAAATAGAAATTATTTTATACTTCCTAGTGTGGTTGTATGTCACGGCTTCGCTGGGTGGCGCTGATTCGAGATGTTGAATTTATCGATGACTTTCATGCATACATAAATTAGTCTAAATTAAAGCATTTGTGGGTCATGTTGACTTTTTGAGGCTGCGGGTTATTTTTCGTTCCACAAGAAAAAATCAGATGAAGTGAGATGACACGATGCCTGTGCCCAATTCACGTCACCTCTCCAAAACCTATTCATCCAACACACAGCGTTGTCAATGGTCGTATCTTACCATTGTGATTTGTCTTTCGTGACATGGCCGCCATGAATTTTCGAAAGCAAGTGGTAAAATATGTAAAGTTCAAACACGCAATTGATTTATTATTAAAATGTTCAATAAACACTGCTTTTTTGTAATACAGTATCTCCTTTTAAATCTTCTCCAATTTTTCTACGCGCTGGCACTGTGCTGAAACATTTTAAGGGTAGTTATAACCCCTTTAGTGTGCGTATAGAAACAAATGAGTACTGGCATTCTGCCAATTGTGTGAATCCATATTGAATACAAAATAAAAAAAATAGTATAACACCGAAAACACACGAGATCAGTCAAGAAGTTTTTTTTTTACTTACGAATCTAAAAAACATTAGCCATTTTTCAAAATAAATTTCAACAATCTGCAAACATTTATTTGGTGTGAATCCATGGCCGTTTTCGAATACGTCATCTGCGTCAAAAATGCATTTGCAGAGTTCTTAAACGCAAACTGTAAAAGTCAACTGTTTCGTGAAAACGAAATTTTCATGCAAAAGCATTATTTTCGATAACGCAGTTTGCTTAAGTCATATGTTCGATAACATCATTTGCGGCGCAGCTCTGCAGTAAAAAAATCGAGTTGACGACAAAAATAATTGAAGTTCAGAAAATAGAGTTTAGATTGTCTTTTTTGTGTGTGGGTGAAAGTAGTTAAATTGGTGCACAACATTATCAATTTCTTCATTTGTAGTTGGCCATCTCACAAATTTTGAAAGTAGCTGCACAATTGTTTTACAAGTTTTAATTAAAGTAAAAGTTAAAACTGCGATAGATTTGTTGAAACAATCTTCGATTTCTCGGTATGAATTTTTGTTGCTTAAAGCCCAAAGAGTAATGTATAGGCTTTGTTTTAAGTTTGTACCTGGGCGTCCTGCTTTTGCCTTTTTCCATAAAGGGCTTAGTTCTTCCTTCAATCCCTAGCACTAGGTATTCGTTAAGAATGTTACTTTTTATGAATTGAAACGTTTCATTTGTTTGTACTTACAAGAAATAATTGCTTTGACATTCTGAACTGACAGAAGAATTCCTCATCCGAAAATTTTTCGATTGTTTTGATGTAATTACGCATACGCACCTTTGAAGTTTTACAACCCGAACTTCGGAGTTTAAACCAAATCGGCTTTTTTTTTTGTTTCAAAATATTTTTGTTTTGTTATAGTAGCACGTATTTAATTTTTTCGAACAATTCTCACCCACAATTTTTGAAAAATTTTTAGCATCCATTTTTAATTTTGTTGACCGTGTTCGTAAACGTCAAATGCATTTGCAAAAAAATTCACTGATGTTGATCAAATAGATTTTGTGCAAGCAGAACGATTCCAGATTTGACGACAGCAATATTTGCGTCAAAAAATGACCATCATTTGACCATAAAATTGACGTTGTTTTGACGTTTTCGAAAACAGCCATATTTAAATGTAAATCTTCACTGCTAAAGCTAATTTCGACACATTATCGCCAAAGAAGAAAACGCAACCAACAAGTTGTAGGAATCATCATTGCCGAAACCTTGGTGGTATGGCTATAGTCTTTGGCCCTGAGCAATTGATCCGAATCTAGCCTAAGTTCGATTTTAACCAAACATTCGTAGAAATAAAACAAATTTCAAGTATAAATACTTAAAAGCGGCTTTCCTGTAACTAAGTTAACAATTATATGATATAAATAAGACTGTGTTGTTAAATTTGATCTGTTACTACGAAATTTTAAAAGCAACTTTTCTAAATCTAACAAAAAGTGACTTTAAAACCGATTCTATGAATGTCTATTACTAAGGGCCTTTGTAATTTATCCTGGTTTTGTTAACCAAAAATTCAACAAGCAGCAACCCTTATACATATACCTATAACTTTTTTAAATAAACTTTTTCAAATTAAAGTATTGAAAGTTACACCTATTGTCCTCCTTTGTTGCAAATAGTGCTAAAAATGCTTAGTTAATAATTGATGGAATCAACGCCAACGTGACGTTGACAAATAAGTCAATTGACCTGCGCACACGAAACGAATCAGCAATTCTGCTGGTAGGAAAACTAAGTTTTTAAAAAGAAACGAGAAGGAAGTCTGCAGAAAATACCTACACAATGAAAAGAAGTAGGTACATGCATACATCTTTTCTATCAAAGGAATTCATCCCGTCAACGAAGTTTAGTATGAAACCTGTTTCATACTTGGTAGAATTCATCCTTAGTGCGCTTGCCCGATGAACAAATATGCAGGATGTCCAGCAAATAGTGGATAACCTTGCAACCAGTGCGTGGCTCAAGACCTTTCAAAAAAATATTTCGCATGTGTACTACAAGCTTACGATGGTTTTCGAACGTTTTTAAAAAGAGTGACTTTTCTCAAATACCTACCTGAAAACTTCGTCCAAGAATTCATAATTTTTATAATTTTTTTATTTTTATAATATTCTAGAATAACAAAACTAATAGATTGATAGTTAAATTTTGCACTATTTGTTGGAGTGTTAATTATAGTTTTTTAAGCTAATTTTTCAAAAATGATGAAATATTTATTTTCACCAAACTTTGACAATCTCTAAAATTTATAGGAACATACGTGGCTAATTACTTTAAAAAGTTATATATTCAATAAACTTTTTGAAATGGTATAACACAAGCTGGTATCTACAATAATAGGTGTGTTTTTTTTGCAAGTCCATATAGAATTGTAAAAAAAAACGACATCGGGATTTAGGAGCTTTTTTTCCACACAGCTGGAAGCACTGTGTAGGCTATGACATTTGTCAGCTTATTGACGACTAGCATCAACCAATCCAAAAACTTCACTTTTGACGTCTCTGAGCAAATTATCGATAACATATAGATAATACTATTTTGGCATCACCATTTTTATCGGGTCTTAGATTAACGCTCGATAATTATCTGGTCTTAGCTAACTCTGTATAGATTTAAGTAGTTGTTGCATTTGCATGTAAAGCGCTTAGTCCCGATGTCGTTTTTTTTTACAATTCTATATGGACTTGCAAAAAAAACACACCTAATATACAATAAAATTTGCTTTTAATCTACCTAACCTCTAGGCCACACAGGCAAGTACTGGCAATGGCAAGCAATTTGGATACATACACTGCCTGTCAAATTCCTATTTGTGTTCTTGCTGTGACGTAGGAAACACGCCATTTTGCGAGCCAGTTGCTGGATGTTTTGAAGTTTTACATTTTGCTTATATGTATTTACCAATTTCGCTTAAACGCCCACGCCACCGAAAAAAAAAAAAACATATTTTGTATTTATGAATTTGAACCTCACACGCACAATCGAATACTTCAACAATACTTCAGCAACTGTCAAGCTAATAGCTTCCCATATTGCCTGGCCAGTTGAAAAGCAGGTTGCTTATGTTTGTTTGTGTTAGTAAACAAATTTGTCTATATTGCAATTTGCTTGCCAGTCGTTGCTTGTGTAGCATCGGGGTAAGAAAGTGTTTGCTATTATTAACCCAGAAAAATAAGTAAAAAAGTGACAAAACTTCAAAATAAACTTCCGATATAACTTGAATTTCTGTGGAGGGTTTTATTTTTATATCTCAAGCATTTTTGCCAAAAAGTACCCTAGATTTTGACCGTGGCTTAAGTTCGTTTAGGCTAGGCGCGCACATTCAATTTTTAGTTGCACAACTATTTGGTTGCTTATAGAAACAGATGAACTATTTGGTTGAATGCCCGCGCAGGTGCATATAATTATATATTACACAAAATAGCAAAATTCATTTTAGGCAATCGTTTAGTTTGTGTCAAAACACAAACTTTTTAGTTGCTCGAACCAAGCAGTGTTGCAAAACTAAAAATTGATTGTTCGCGCCTAGCCTTAGGGTGAAATTAAGTTTTTTGATAATTTCTCGAAGACTTTAAGCCTAGTACGCAGATCGGGAAAAATTTTGTCTCCCATACATTTTTTTTCCTGGGACAAATTTTGTCTTGGATATTTTTCCGAGCAGTACGCAGTTCGCGCGCAAAATTCATACTATTGTGAATTGCTCTACAGAATGTCTCCACTTAATTTTGCCAGGAAAAAGAATGATTATTTTGCGGGACAAATTTTGACAGCCACAGTATTTCCGAAAGTGATTTTTGTTAAAACTGATTTTATGTAAAAGGAGATTCCAAAAAGGTATGAACGACTTTTTTAAGACAACCCGTTCCAGAGATATACTAAAAAACACATTAAATTAGATTTATTCTCTCCAACTTCAAACTTTTGCGCGAGATTTGAAAAAGTTTTGTAGTGATTAAAATTGTAGAGATAAAATTTGTCTTGTCTCGATCTGCGTACTAGGCTTTAGTAGTTTTTTCAAATATCAAAGTAAAAATTGTAGTTAATTTCATAAAAATGTTATGAAATCGCCTGTGGCATGGGCAAACTTTGGCCCGCCATAACTTAATCAAATAACAAAGCTAGTAGTTAATTTCTTAGACGATTTTTACACTCCGAAAGTTTTTGCTTGGTCATTTTGCTGTTAGATAATTCGAACGAGTCATTAAATTAAATTGAAAACACCACATTTTTTAAAATGTCGACTTTCATCTTACGCCTTCAAACCCGACAAAAAAACAAACAATATTTATAATAAGAAGTACCAAACACATATCTCAAAAAAATTAGCAACAAAAATGTAATTTTATTAAATTTGTACCAAAATATTTTTACAAGATTTTCTCAAATCCATTGATTTTATGAAAAATAAAAGTGGAGTAGCGACTGGCGAGATGTTTATTTAACAAAAATAATATTTTTTATAAGTCACAACGTCTAAGGCTAGGCGCGCACATTCAATTTTTGGTTTCTCAACTGTTTAGTTGCTAAAATGAAACATATGGGCTTATATGGGACACCGCGCACTTAGAGCAACTCGATTCTCGAAACTAAAAAGTTTGTGTTTTGACACAAACTAAACGATTGCCTTCGCAACAGTTGAGCTGTTTTCTATAAGCGCAAGAGAGAAAAGAGTGTGAGCGTGATTAAAGAGTTGGCAGTGCGTGGTTCTCTTTCAACTGGTGCCAGTTGCCAGTGCGCGACTAGCTTAAAAGCACCCATACAACTGACAGAAAATCAAGAGATAAAAAGATTGAAAATCGCTTTCATGTAATACCAGTCTTTCGAATTTTTATTAACTTTCGAAGTTTTTCTGTAACAACCCTGTTCAAAGTAAGAATAAGCTACGCAAAGTATGCCTGCTTTAAGTTAAATACAAAATACTATCTTCACGTTACGTTTTGACAAGAGCTACACTACGTACCTTACGTACATAAATTTACACCAGACATAAAATCAGTGACAGGTAAATACGAACTGTCAAAGAAAATTAACCAAATAATTTTCAATTCTTTAAAATCCTAATACGATACTTTCTATCTAATACTTGTCAACCTAACCTGAGTACTTCTAGATATCCACTTTAAACAAATTCGTTCCATTCCCTATAGAACCATTTCGACCATCACATTTTTAGAATTTTTCAATTTTTTATTTCCAATAAGCAAATACATACTTTCTTCTCAAAATACATAGACAAAGGCATAAATCCACTTCAGAAGCCAAGTTCCAGGTCCAAGACTTCACAATGCAGCAAGTGCTGAATGTTAACCAAAATGTTAGCTTAGGAAAATTAGATAATTCAAAACAAGCAATGGTTTTTATAAAATTTATTTCTCTCTATCATAAAATTGCCATTCGAACTTATTCGGCCTTCTTTGTCTTCTTGACGGGGGCTGGCTTTTGTGACCTTAAGATAGCAGAAGCTTTGCGGAGAGCAGCCTGAAAAATAAATGAAATAAACCGTCAGTACAAGAAATCTAACGAACTTTTCAATGTTTTAAAAATAAAAATACATCAGAAAACAGTATAGATTCATCAAGGCCCTTCAGCGATCTTGGTTGGTAGATATAAAAATCATCATGAACTTAAAATAGAACCTAATGGAGAACACACAATTACCTGTTTCAGATCGGAGCGGTACTTGCTGCCGCTGATGAGGTTCCGCAACTTCTTCAGAGAGCGCCTGGGTCCGGCTTTCATTGTCACACGAACGGTATTCTTTGATGGGCGGTTTTGGTATTTGCCTTTCTTCATGACAACGGTGAAGCCCTTCTTAGCTGGGACAACTCCCAAGGTCTTCTTGTGTACCAAGCCACTGTACCTGTACGAGCTCATGTTCGTGAGGTTGTTTGGTTCCTAGAAGACACAAAATTAAGGTTAGACTTAGCAGACTATTGGTCAATAAAGATGAGAATAATCAAACCGAAATAGCATGACATTTTCATCAGAAGTAGATTTTTTTTATCACGTGGAGATCAACTATCATTGTGAATTAAAACATCATGGAAATGCCGGCAATTTTAGGTCTTATTCTCAACAAATATTCGTATTTTTACTTACGGTGCTGAAGGGTTTTTTGACGTCAGTCTTCTTCAACAAGAAAGCATTGTTGTTTCGGATAATCAGCCAATTAAGGTGAGACGATGAGGTGGCCATCTTGAACAGTCTGAAAAAATAAGTAAAAACATGAAAAAACACATACATATTAGCGAAATGAATTTTAGCTTTAAAAATCAACTTGAAGACTATCATTTCAGGATTGGGTGGTGAATTATAGTCTTCAAGAACTCTTCCGTTAAAACCATTCATCAGAGAAATTATTTTTGCAGAATCATTTTTCAAAAAAAAAACAAGAGAAATGAAAAATGATTCTAATGTACACACGTGGAAAATTTAATGTTCAATAATTACCAAGTAATTTACAGGATTCCTCGAGTGGAAGCATTTTAAATAATTAGTTTTGGAATGATTGAATAACTATGGAGACAAAAAAATTTTACACGTGTTTACTGAACAAAATCACAAGAGAAAATAAAAATCTCACCTTTCGTGCTTGATTGCGATGACGGAAAAGAAACAGGAAACATCATGGCGACACCAAATAGGCAGCAACGACGTGATTACAGACAAAATTGGGTATGTTCGAAAGATAGGGTTGGCGATCTATGTTCGTAGAAATGGATGATAGTGGTCCGGGATTACACTACTATACTTGTTTCAGAAAGTGAAAACAGATTTACAGTTTATCAGCCGTATCTATAAGATTTTCTTAAAATGCATCTTAGAGGTTATTTAGTTAAGCATACTTAAATATTTAATTTGGCTTTAAATGACGAAACTTCAATTCGTATCTATAATCGATTTTTCATTGGTACTTAACTAAACAATGGTTGTGTCACGTAACGTAAGAGAATGTGAAAATCTAGTACAGAAAAAAAACAAATGCTGCTTCATTTTATACAACACAGCTGTTTTGTGACACCTTCTTTCAGTAAATAATTGGAAGACACATTTTTTTATTTGTGAAATCAAAAAAAAAATGGCTATCGAACACACACCAACACCCGCCGCCACAAATAAAAGAAAAAGATCTGAAAATTGGGATGCCTCCTACAAGGAAACTTTTTTATTTTAAAATTTGCAATAATACACTACAAAACAGAATTATTTTATGCACAGATTGGGTGTTTTCCTAAATGCAGTGTTGCAGCGCATCATGAATTTTGATGTTTTTTTTATTCACTTGCTTCAATAAAATAACGTTATTAAATACGAATTCTAAATTTTATAGTTTTTTTTTAAAGAATTGTAAAAGTAAATTTCAGAGTGAAGAAAAACGTTGCAAGGCATCAAAATCTACGATGCGCTGCGACACTGCATTTAGGAAAACGCCTATTCTCTTCCAACAACGAGGAAGAAAGTGTCGATACAAACACTTCAAAGGCTAAGAGGGAAGCGTGGACCAAATTTCTTTGCGTGTACACATACTTTAATCAATACAAATTTTATGTTTCTTAAATCGTTGCACTTTATAGTTCTAATATAATATCACAACAAACAATACCTACAAACTCACAATTTGAAACTTCAAAATTTCAAAGATGACAATCGAGATGTCAAAATACATTTTAAAATGCCTTTAAGTGACCCTTAAACGCGGTTGATGGCGTTTAAGTTAAGAGGCCTTTAAGTAACGTTACTTAAATGTGAAAATTGATTATAGATACCGATTTCATACTTAAGAGCTGCTTAGAGGTATTTTAAAGTTAAGTAACCTTTAAGATTTGTTTATAGATTCGCCTGCATATATTTTTGCTCAAGAAAACCATTTAAGCTTAACAAGGTTGCAAAAATTTAGAAACAAGCTTCAATTGAAAAATATATTTCAAAATTATTCGAAACAATGTTTTATTAGAAATATTCATAAGCATCTCTGGAAAATTCAAAATATGTTGACCAAAACAGATAGTTAAAAGAGTTGCGTACGACCGATGTATGCCAAATTATGAATGTGTCTTTTGTTGGTAAATTAACTTTGTCGTCTCGAAATGAAAGTATAAAGATAAACTCAATTAAAATTTGTAATATTGTCCGTCGTTTTAGCCAAGTATCATACTAAAACAGAGTTTAAAATTGTTTCTCATTCAACTAAAATTTTGCGTCATAAAAGTACCAAAATAGATAATGATAATTAGTAGTCATATGTTTGATTTGTTATCATGAATTTGATTTGGACCAGTGATGGATAATAAAAAGAAGTTAGAAATCGTATTGGAAAAAGAATCACAAAGCATACAAAATTTGAACACATAACTTTATTTTGGAATAATTCAAAAGTCAGTCAAAATAAAATGCACGACTTGATCGCAAGTAGGGGAAACTGGGGCACATTTGACACTTAATTTTTAAAAGTCTGTTTTTCCGAAGAATATATTTGAATTCCAATACTTTTTTATTTATATGATGCATTGACTATTCTAGATAAGACTCACAGATACATTTCACTGTTATATCAACTGCATCAATTTTTTTAAATTTGTTTAAAAAAAAAGTCATTTTGTCAAAAGTGCCCCGGGCATGGGGGACCTTTGACTTTACACGGGCAACATTTGACAATTGCAGTTTTAACTAATAATCGTATGCATAAGAAGTATCAGCGGGTCTATTCCGCCTATTGTTTGAATGGAAAGCAAAAACCAAAAATTGTTTTAACGATTTATTTTAATAATATAAAAAAACATAAATCAATAAATTCATTTTCTTTAAAAAAAAATTACATGTTATAAAACTTCATTTTAAAAACTATCAGGCGAATCTATAAACAATTCTTAAAGGTTACTTAACTTTAAAATACCTCTAAGCAGCTCTTAAGTATGAAATCGGTATCTATAATCATTTTACACATTTAAGTAACGTTACTTAAAGGCCTCTTAACTTAAACGCCATCAACGGCATTTAAGGGTCACTTAAAGGCATTTTAAAATGTATTTTGACATATCGATTGTCACCTTTGAAATTTTGAAGTTTCAAATTGTGAGTTTGTAGGTATTGTTTGTTGTGATATTATATTAGAACTATAAAGTGCAACGATTTAAGAAACATACAATTTGTATTGATTAAAGTATGTATACGCGCAAAGAAATTTCGTCCGCGCCTTTGAAGTGTTTATATCGACACTTTCTTCCTCGTTGTTGGAAGAGAATAGGCGTTTTCCTAAATGCAGTTTTGCAGCGCATCGTGGATTTTGATGCCCTTGCAACGTTTTTCTTCACTCTGAAATTTACTTTTACAATTCATTAAAAAAAAAAACTCTTAAATTTAGAATTCGTATTTAATAACGTTATTTTATTGAAGCAAGTTAATAAAAAAAAGCATCAACATTCATGATGCGCTGCAACACTGCATTTAGGAAAACGCCCAATCTGTGCATAAAATAATTCTGTTTTGTAGTGTATTATTGCAAATTCTAAAATAAAAAAGTTTCCTTGTAGGAGGCATCCCAATTTTCAGATCTTTTTCTTTTATTTGTGGCGGCGGGTGTGGGTATATGTTAGATAGCCATTTTTTTTTTGATTTCACAGATAAAAAAATGTGTCTTCCAATTATTTACTGAAAGAAGGTGTCACAAAACAGCTGTGTTGTATAAAATGAAGCAGCATTTGTTTTTTTCTGTACTAGATTTTCACATTCTTTTACGTTACGTGACACAACCATTGTTTAGTTAAGTACCAATGAAAAATCGATTATAGATACGAATTGAAGTTTCGTCATTTAAAGCCAAATTAAATATTTAAGTATGCTTAACTAAATAACCTCTAAGATGCAGTTTAAGAAAATCTTATAGATACGGCTGTATCAGTCCATAAGGTGCTTAAGAATTATTCATAGGAACATTTATAAATATCTTATTTAATATAGAGTTTGCCGAATTCAACGTCAAATAAATATTTTTGACGACAACGAGAAGTTGAGGCTGGATTTGTGGGTTGTGGCAGTTTGAATTTAATTTCACTCCTTAAAGTCAAAGAAATATCTTCAACGGCTGGTTTAGTAAAAAGCCAACCTACCAATGATGCTTTTCTTAGATAGTTAACAGTGTAAGTAGAGTCACTGTGGACTTCTGCAATTTCCCCCGCATAGTAAAATGGCTTCTTAGAATTTTCACCGAATTTCACAAGAACATAATGCCCGACTTCCAATTTCTCATCATCTGTAAGCTTATAGTCAAAAAGCTCTGTTCTTTCCATTTCTAAATTATCTTGGTCAGAAATAAAACCGTTAGATTTATCCGATTCGGCATAGGAAACGCTTATATCGCTTTCATCCGACGAGTCTAATTCAAGTTGTTGGGCTTTTTTAATGATTTTTTTTTCGGCTTTTTCTCACCTTTGTCTAAAAGTTTAAGCGTTCGTTTAGCGGTTTTTGCATTTTTCTTTTCTTCATTTTCTTGTACTCTTCGCTTTTCGGTGGAGCTGGTAAGAATTCGTGAACATCCACTCCTAGAAGTTCTATTTGGTGTGCTTATTCGTGCTATGGGTCTTACAGCCTCAGGTGTTAGAGATGGAATTGGAGATTTGACGGTGGTAGCTATGTTTATAGGCGTATTAGTGTTGCTTTGAGTGGCCGCAACAGATTCGACTAAGTTTGTTTCACCTGGCAAAGTGTCCACTAAAAATTCATCATCTCCGAAAATCTGGGAGTTGTAGGGATTTATTCCAGTTGCTTGAAAGCCATTTAATATATTTCTTGAAGAGAAAGCCATTTGAAATGGAAGGTTGGTCAGTTTTGCGACATCGTAAATTGTTATTTGCTTTCCATGATTGGTGCTTAGAAAATCATTAAATGCTTTCTTACAGAAACGTTTGAACGGCCCGAAAACTGAAACGTCCAATGGCTGAAGTAGATGTGACGTATGTGGTGGAAAAGATAGTAAAATAATTCCATTATCATGGCAAAAGTCAATGCTTGGAAGACTGCAGTGTGATGCATGGTTATCAAGAACAATCAAAATTGGGTGTTCCTTTGAACAATTAGTAAAGTGTCGTATATGTTTTAGGAGATCGACGAAGAGTTCGGAAATCATCCATCCAGATTTCGAATTTAAAATAAGCGATCCAGGAAAGCAACCATTTGAAAATCGCTCGTTAAGGCGGATGCGAGGGAACACATATGCTGGTGGCAAACGATTTCCACAGGCATTTACTATGCCTACCATTGTCACCAAACAGCCACGCTCGGCTGATACTGCTTGAGCGACAGAACGCTGACCCTTTGCTGCGAGGATCTGGTAGATATTGGTAGAAATAATAAATCCATATTTAATATAAATGAATGGTTTATAGTTTTACCTTTGGTGAATCCATTACTGTTGTTATTCCCGTCTCATCTAAGTTGTATATGTCCTTAGGGTCAAATGAATATTGTGCATAAATTTGTTGAAGGTTTTGAAAGAAATTATCAACGGCTGATTTGGTAAAACCTTTTAGTCTGGCTAGGCTCATATTTTCGGGCTTGCGTAGCGAGAGTTCAGAATTTCGTTTTAAAAATCCGTAAAGCCAATCGTCTCCTGCTTTTTTTGAAATTTCCCAAGTTGGTGGGCAGCTGATATTGTTAGCCTTAATAAAGTCATACACAAATTTCTTGAAAGAATCGTTTGACAAGCCGTACGCGTGAAAAGAGCATTTTTTCACATATTCTACCAGTTCTTTTTCTTGCAGCTTTGTAAGGGTTTGGCGTGGCGTATATTTCGATTGAAAAGTGAAACCTTCGTCAGGGCTACTTTCATTACCCGAATCTGACCAATCTTTTAAGGGATCCTGTTTTTTCATACGCATGATCAAAGTGGTTCTATTTATCCCATATTTTTCAGCAGCTGATGTATGCATTTCAAGTTTTTTCCGTATGTCTGCAATAGCCATCTTCACCTTTTCTTCGTCGATTGCAATCCTATTTGTCTTTCTCTTGTAGTTTCTCACCATTTCTTCAAAATAAACATGAAAACATAATAAAACACAAATATTAGCATAACAAATCATGCTGGGGCACATTTAACAAATGTCAAATGTACCCCTACTATCAGTCAAATGTGCCCCCTTTGCAAAAGTCAAAGGTGCCCCAAAGGTTTTTAATAACTTTTTTAATGTTTTTTTATATTAATGTTTTGATTTAACAAAATTGGCTTTAAAATATTAATAATTTAGGAACAATGCTATCAGAATATTATTTCACAATAAAAAAAACTTTTTTATTTTATTCACAAATCTCTTACAAACCTGTAGTCAAAAATTACATCAAAAATCCCGAAATCACAAAAACACGTGTTACTCGAAGACGAGTTGAAGCAAAACTGCCGAAGTTCATAACGTTTCTTTATATTAATTGAAGCTTCGTTCACCATCCCAACTTTTCTTCTTAAAGAATGTGTTCACACCGAAAATCACAAAGTCAAATGTGCCCCGGTGTCAAATGTGCCCCAGTTTACCCTACTTGCTCTTATATGTAAATGAACATTGGCTTCAAAAATATAAAAGCATGGATTTAATCAGAGATAAATGTTAAAACGCAAAAAATTGCCATCGATTTCTAGAAAAGTTTGCCCATTTTATTATTAAATTATATAATTTCGTATATAAAAAAGTTTGTTAAATTTTTTTCTAAAAAAATTTGGGATGCCAATTTAAGTATTGATTAATAGGTGTGTTTTTTTTGCAAGTCCATATAGAATTGTAAAAAAAAACGACATCGGGACTAAGCGCTTTACATGCAAATGCAACAACTACTTAAATCTATACAGAGTTAGCTAAGACCAGATAATTATCGAGAGTTAATCTAAGACCCGATAAAAATGGTGATGCCAAAATAGTATTATCTATATGTTATCGATAATTTGCTCAGAGACGTCAAAAGTGAAGTTTTTGGATTGGTTGATGCTAGTCGTCAATAAGCTGACAAATGTCATAGCGTACACAGTGCTTCCAGCTATGTGGAAAAAAAACTCCTAAAACCCGATGTCGTTTTTTTTTACAATTCTATATGGACTTGCAAAAAAACACACCTAATGTACAATTTAGGAAAGAACAAGATATTAGCCGTGTTTTTTTGGAAAAGTTATCCGTAGTACAGTAGGATTTTATATGAATAACAAATACATCCGCAGTAGGATCACTGCCGATAAAAAGAGAAGTGAAATCCTGCTGCGGATAGAGATTTAACGTTTATTCGAGTATCTGCAGTGATCCTACTGCGGATTTTGTATTTGTTATTCATATAAAATTCTACTGTACTACGCGGATAACTTTTCCAAAAAAACACGGCTATTGATTTTTCAAAACAATTTTTTTTTTAAATCTTAAAAATACTTTTCCAAAAATTTGAATATACCAATCTTTTTTAAAATACAAAAGAGCTTCTGTTGGTTTGCTTGGTCCTTTTTTTTTACAAAATTGTTGAAGACGTCAATATGAAAATCATAAATCAAAAAAACCGTTGATAACATTTTTTCTAAATTCTTTTTTAAGTCGTAATCTGAGTAACAGCTCATTTGTATCTCTCAAAGTTCTTAAAAGCCGTCGGCGCTGCAAACTTCTTGATACGATTAGTTTTTAAAAAAAATTTTGTTAATGTAAAAATATTACTTTTCATTTTCGTGGGAAAGATCAGCAATAATATTCACTAGAACAAAGTCCACTTCCATTTTTGTGTACTCACAATTATTCACAAATCTAAAAAATTTTCTTACAAAAAATTCTGAGTGTCAATCCAAGAAACTTTAAAAACTTATGAGTTGTGACCTGCTCTGAAGGAGATCACAGTTTTGATTGTTTTTGTGACTCTCACAAGTTGTGACCGAGCGGCAGATTTCGAAAAAAGTCGAAACGTCAGCCAAAGATAAAATTTGGCAGGCCTGACAATAAATTGTGTGTGTACACGATTATCAAATACCCTACAATTTACCGTCTTATAATTAATTGTCAGATACATTTTCTGACAATTAATTGGAAGATTACACCATTGTCAGCTAGCGTACACATGATTGTCAGATTTCTTACAATTAATTGTCAGACAATGATCTAACAATTAATTGTCAGACAAATTTTCAAGCAATTTATTGTAAGGCTAGCCGCGCACTAGCAATTTTTAGTTGCGAAACTGCTTGGTTCGAGCAACTAAAAAGTTTGTGTTTTGACAAAAACTAAACGATTGCCTAAAATAAGTTCGCCATTTTATTGAACATATAATTATCTGCAAATTCACGGACATTCAACCAAACAGTTCATCTGTTTTCTATAAGTAACCAAACAGTTTCGCAACTAAAAATTGCTAGTACGCGGCTAGCCTTAGCTTAACTCTACTGAATTTGGTGTAAATGTTATTTTTGTTTTTGTTTTCAAATAAATATACTTGGATACACACAATTTTACCAATACAACAACAGACAAAAATAATCTTAAATCGATTCCCTTTCAACACAAAAATTACTTTTTTAGATATAAGCCTAGTACGCAGATCGAGACAAGACAAATTTTATCTCTACAATTTTAATCTCTACAAAACTTTTCCAAATCTCGCGCAAAAGTTTGAAGTTGGAGAGATGAAATCTAATTTAATGTGTTTTTTAGTGTATCTCAGGAACGGGTTGTCTTACAAAAGTCGTTCATACCTTTTTGGAATCTCCTCTTGATGATGTCAAGACAAGCATCAGCACCTTTTACATAAAATCAGGATTGACAAAAATCACTTTCGGAAATACGGTGGCTGTCAAAATTTCCCAATAGTGTGAATTTTGCGCGCGAACTGCGTACTGCTCGGAAAAATATCCGAGACAAAATTTGTCCCAGGAAAAAAAATGTATGGGAGACAAAATTTTTCCCGATCTGCGAACTAGGCTATACGCACAGTTATATAAAAATGGAATCAATTTATTGATAACCACGTATTTTAAGTAAAATCCAGACATACTAAATATTTATAAAAAAAAAATAAACAATCTATTCCTGTTGCACATATAACCATAGGCATGTCAAAACACAAACTTTTTAGTTACTCGAATCGAGTTGCTCTAAGTGGGCGATGTCCCATATAAGCCCATATATTTCATTTTAGCAAAAAATTGAATGTGCGCGCCTGGCCTAAGGGCAAGAGAGAAAAATAGTGTGAGCGTGAGTAAAGAGTTGCCAGTGCGCGGTACTCTATCAACTGGTGATTAAACTATTTGATTTCGATCACAGTTGCCAGTGCGCGGCTAGCTTAACGCACTAACCATTCTTCCAAGAGCTACTGCTTTTACTGAGGGAAATATTTCTGTTTTAATATCTTCCACAAAACTCACTTTTAGGCTAGTCGCGCACTGGCAACTGTGATCGAAATCAAATAGTTTAATCACCACTTTAAAGAGAACCGCGCACTGGCAACTCTTTACTCACGCTCACACTCTTTTTCTCTATTGCGCTTATAGAAAACAGCTCAACTGTTGCGAAGGCAATCGTTTAGTTTGTGTCAAAACACAAACTTTTTAGTTTCGAGAATCGAGTTGCTCTAAGTGCGCGGTGTCCCACATAAGCCCATATTTTTCATTTTAGCAACTAAACAGTTGCGAAACTAAAAATTGAATGTGCGCGCCTGGCCGTAGGTTTTTCAAATTCAAATGAAGACAACCAACAAAAATTATGCGTATGTTTCTACACAGGCTGACCATATTTGCCTAGTTCTCTTCTGATTTTGTCCACCAATTTTAATTTCAAGGGATATGAATTGAGGAATTTTCATGGAATATTTAACTTCAGCAAGATGCATACAAATTATCTTGTGTGTTGAGAACTTAAATTACTAACTAAATAGACATGCACTTCCACCCAAATCGTTCGCATTTACGAACACATCCCTTGATGCGCTTCCTTGCTTCCACGTAGTGCGTGAAAACAGACCAGCTACATTTGATTTTTTATCACCTGCACTTCGAGAGGTTACAATTCTATGTGCCAAACAAAGCCAACACCATATTCAGCGGTAATTAATTTGCGTGGCGTGAACGCTTAACAAGGAGTGAGAGCAACACCAAGACCAACCATATACCCATTCACTTTTGTCCAAGATTTTCAAATTTTCATTTATTTTTTTAATTTTACGGAGTGAGAATCGTTCGTTGCCAAGAGAATCGACTGTCGCGTGTGAATTTTTTTAAAAATAAAATCAAAAAAATTTTCATCAGCAAAACATCAACGACGTCTGGAACTGATTTAACCGAGATTCTATTAAATTTATTAATCAAATCAAAAAGGAAAAAGCCGCAACAAAGAAAAAATGAGTGCCCCAACAACTGCAGCCGCTGCTCCCGCAAATCCACCACCACAATTCCGCAGAGGAATTGTTAAGCAGGTAATTAAAACATTTTCTAAATTACATATAAAAACTATGTATTTGGGTAGATAATATTGATTAAAATTAAAAGAATATCTATTGAAGTCATGATTTAATTTTTTGCAAATATTGCATATGAATTCACGAGAATTCAACAAATTGTATGTAAAAGTCCAAGAAGATGGGCGCTGGTACCCAAAAGAAGAAAAACTTCCACGAAGCTGCCAACTTGGCACATTCATACATAACCTATAATTTTTTTTCTTCGGCAGTTTGAAAGTTTTTTTTTTCTCCACCAGCACACCACTCCTTGTTGTCTTTTTTATTTTTTCTTTCACCGAATTCATGAATAAGAGTTGTAGTGTTTTCAAAATTCGATAGTTCTTCTATTGAAGACAAATTTCAGCCAACCCTATGGAAGGAGAACGGGCCCATCCGGCTGCTTCACGCCGATAGATGCATACACTAAAAAGAAAAAAGTATCCCAACACTCCAATTATTTATAGAAACCAAAAGCCATCTAGAAAAATGGAGACTCAAAACCCAAGGAATATATATGTGTGGCGACTTAATTTTACTTTTTATTTATCAAAATTGGAAGGAATTACTATCATGATGCGGTTTTGGTTGTTGTCGATTCGCTCTTTCATAAATAGTTGCATGAAACGTGTCATCACCACTTAGGTGGTGTCATTAATATTGCTCTCGAATCAATCTCAGTCGTCGGTGGTGGGCTTTTCGTTGTCACATATGTTTTCCTTTTTATCATAATTTGTTATGAGAACTCCCCGATGTATCGATTGTAAGAACTCTTCTTATTATTTGTATCCAAAGGCTGTTTCTGCATGTGGGGGATGAACTTTGTTCTTGGTAGTAGTTTGTCGGTCGTACCATTTTATCTTTTTGGAAGAAAATTTATTTGAATACCATTTGAGCTAAGTTGTTTTTTTTTTTTTTTCGTGTATTATGTTCCTCGTCAGTCTTCAATACTCATCCACAACCTGTTGGACAGCTTTTATTTGTTGTAAGAGAAAATATTCATTTCTGGCCCTGGGCTACCTTCCTACCTTACTACTCTGGTGAGTCGTGGTACCATTCCTCCAAATATAATATAAACCGATTGTCGTGCCACATCGTCAGTTTGGTGAAAGGAGGCACTCGAATGTTTAGTACATTTTGTGTGTGTGCATCTTTCTTTGTTGGGCCATATTTTGTTGCAATTATGTTATAGAAATTATTCTCTTCTCTGTGAATCAATCACTTTTAATCTTTACTGTAGATTTACTTTTGCTTACTTCTTCTTTTTGGACTTTTAATGAGATTAAGTACCTACCAAGGTAATTTAGATAATAGCACGTACAGATGTATGTACACAAGTACCTGTGTGTATTATACTATTTTTTTTTTGTTATTTTCAAGTGCCACTTGGCCTATTGATTAATAACGAACACGCAAGCAGTTTGCGGTGTACAAAACTGTACATACATTATATTACAAAATGATTATGTTTATTCGGTAAAAATAATTTTAACAAAGCTTCGCACGGGTGCATTCATAGAGAACTAAACAAAACATTAAGAATATAAAATGTTGTCTAGGTATACCTCTATGTATGTTGTACATTTACCTGCATTCTAACAATATGCAATTACACTATCCAAATGCTTAGTCGTATTCTAAGAACACGCAAACACTATCCAAACGCTTAGTCGTGTTTTTGTTTTTCAGGTAATATGGAAAAACCGACGAAAATTGTTTTGTTTTATTTGAAAAGGTACAGGTATCTTCTTTTCCTATCAACACTGTCTTCATAAGCATTATATTATTTTTTATTACTTTTATTTGAGTTACTTTTAAGAATAAGAAAAAGAGAAAAAAGGACATGGACTGCTTTGTCCCTGAACACTCGTGAATTCCAAATGAAAATGAATTTTGGAATGTTCTTTAGTTGAAAAGAATTTGCCAAGGGCTGCTTGTCTATTCTCATCTAGACCTATTTTCGCCTCTGTGCCATTGCGTCATAAATAAAATAAATAATTTTGAGGCCAACGACTTGTTGAGAACCTGAACCTAGTGTCTTAACATTCTCAGACAATTGTGTGTACTTGTTGTCGTCAGGAATTGACAGGGCCTACAATTTTCTGCTGAATCCCCAATGGCTTGAGAAGCATTTTTAATAAAGAGGCAGTACTTCTCAAAAAACATTTTTTTCTAAGTGGCAGCAACTGGGATTTCAATCCTAGCCTTCTTTGCAAGCAAGTGAGCCAGGCTTCAATTTCGCTTTTTTCTTCTTTTTTTATTTTTTTTTTGAGAGACGCTTGTATTTAAAAACATTTTCCCAAACCGGCTTTGTTTCATACTAGCTCATCGGGAAGTACCGATTATAGTTGTAGTTTTGGTTTCAACTGCTTCCATTGAACCCAGACACTTAAAGAATTGAATTTTTCAAATTAGTTAGTTAGTTAGTTAAAATTTTATTTAGCATTGAGTTTGCTATTTTAAAGCTTTTTACACAGTATATTATGTACATAATATTTCAATAATTGTGTTTAACAAAATTTATAATTGAACGCTTAAATCTTACTAAATTACTTTCTATTTTTACATTGTTTGGAAGATTATTATAAATTTGAATACCCTTATAAAAAAGCATGTTTTGTGTTCTACAATTTCTAAAGAATGGTAAGTGTAAATTATCATTATTTCTTAAGTTATATGGACGTCTTTCACTTCTTACCGTAATCTTTCTTTGTAAATAATTTGGCATTAAGTTATTTTTTACTTTAAATATAAATATTAATGTATTCATAATAATTTTTTGTTTCACAGAAAGCCATTTTAATGTATTTAACATACTTCTTATTGATGTATATCTATCACAACATAATAAAGACCTCATTCCTTTATTTTGCAAAATTTGTAGTCTATTTATCATTGATTCCGTCCCCAGTAATAGTATTGTTGGACAATACTCAAAATGGGGTTGTATAATGGAATTATATATTTTAATTGCCATAGCAATACTAAGTTTTTTTCGTATTCTTCGAAAGAACCCGATTTTCGTGGCAATTTTTTTGTAAATCATTTCAAAATGTTTTTTAAAATCTAAATTACAGTCTAAAATTATGCCGAGGTATTTTGTTTCTTTAACACATTCAAATTCATTAATTTTACATATCATTTTGTTTTCTGGCAATAGCATTATTTTAGTTTTTTCTATATTTAGTTTGAGTTTATTCATATTTAAATAATTCTTTATATTATTAATATCTATCATCAACTTTTTAACACAGTTGGTATAATCTTTGCCATCAATTCTTTATTATTCAATACCCTGATAGTTTAGATATCATATCCTGTCATATTTTTACACGACATTTTTAGCGGACATTAGCAATGTCCAATTTGTCTTCCAATTTGGGTCTAAAATTTCGAATATAATTTGGTTTTCGCTTTTCAAATTAGACTAGCAGAGGACCAGTTCGAAAGTAGAATAATATTCTCCGCAAGGTAGTTCACCTTAGGTTAGGTTAGATTAAAGCGGCTGTCATTAAATCATCTGATCTACCTAGACCAGTAGAGGTCCATTGTGATACCACGATCTAATAGGGAACAAAGGTTCTCTACTAGTTAAAACCGAAGCGAAGGAGACTTTTAATGTCTATGTTTATGAGATCGCTTGGTTCATTATAGAAATAGAGAGAGTAAGGCATGTACAAAGAAGGTGTGGGATTGTTTCCTCTTCCTCCTCGTCCAAGCAACTCCTGCAGAAATCGTTTGATAGTACACCGAGTCGTGCGGTGTGTCTACCTATAAGACAGTGTCCAGTTATGACACCTATTACGGAGCTGACCTGAGATCTACTGAGGGACAACAAACAATTTCAGCATAAGTTTACTAGTAGCTATAGGCATACCTATAATTACCCTATCGGGCAAGATATTCTGGCGAGTTCGTCGGCTTTACAATTCCCTGCAATATCCTTGTGTCCCGGCACCCAGAATAGGTGAATATTATACTGTTTGGCCGTCTCGATTAGAGACGATCGACAGTCTTGGGCTGTAAAGGAGTTTGAAGAGACAGATGGGAGGGATTTTAAAGCAGCCTGACTATCTGAGAAGATGCGGATATCTGAACTAGATTCACGATATTTTTAAGCGAGAACCTGCCAAGTTTTTCTATGTTTCAAATTCTTTGATTTGTTGTCCATTGTCATTTCTCAGTTCTCATGCAACTTTGGGTCTCTTTGGCTCCTTATTCTTTTTTACCAACCACTTGGTCTTTTCGATGGCTGATTTAGTAGATATTGTCATTTTTTAGACGGAAGTCCCATATTTTTGGTGGTGCAACAGCTCGAAGAGATCCAGGACCTAGTGACTTACAACTCTTAACCATTCCTGCGTGCGTGTTACCAGGAATGGAGGGGACCTACAATTTTCTGGCGATTGCGAACGGAAATGAGCAGCATTTTTCATGACAAGAGATACTATTGGAGGATTTGTTAATTCCTCGCAAGGGGAAGTACACCCCTAATCCGCTGAGAATCGAACCCTAGGCCTTCTGCATGACAATCCGAAGCACTAACCATTATGTCAAAGGGTACTACAAAAAGTCCCATATACATAAATAGAATTTTAAATCTTTTGGAAATTATTTTTCGTTAATGTGCTCGTTTTTGTGAAAACTCAAATCTTGCATTTTCCCAACATACTCAGAAAGGTCTACCCTGACAACGTCTTGGTTTGTTGGTGATGACCGTTAGAAGAACATTTGGGCTAAACTTTTAGCTGTCTTGAATAGTTGCGGGATTTTAATAAATGTCTTCCCCTATTTGGTAGATTATTGGATAGGAAACAGATTGTGCAAAAAGGAATCCAAAATTACTCAAAATAATTCCTTAATAAACTTGAAAATGTCATAAGACGTAAATCATCAGGAGTGGAGCATCAGAATTAAAAAATCTAATTCAATGTATGTTGTTTGGCTGAGTTAGTATTTTTGACAATATTTTTTTTTCCATTCTATCACATTATACACTGATAAATTAATACATAATATGAAGATAAAGTTGAGAGTTCTTATCTACTAGTCCCTGATTCTCTAGGAGCTGTTGCGCCTCCAATGTATGTACATATGTAACATGTTTTTCATTTTCTTTTTAGTCTTTGCGATGAAGTAGCTTGATAATAGTTACAACTACAATTTCTTTACCTCAATTTCTTAGTTTCTTATCAAGGCGAACAAAACTTAAAAAAAAAAAAAATAATCATTAGTTTATTTCAGATGTACTAGATTGATAATTTAAAGAAAAATCCATTATGAAAAACGTCTGTAGTTCCCTTAGGGACAGCAGAAATCTCTAAGCTCTTATTGCATTTAAAATGAAATATCAAATACTTTTTGTCAGGCTTTGCCGTTTTTGTGCCAAATACTTACTTTTCCGGTTTGCTGACAAAACAATTTATCTGTAGTTATCCCTAACTAACATGTCCAATTAACTCGGAAGAAACATGAATCTTCACCAAGGTGGAAAAGTATCGTTTGCCTTTAAATTGTATTTCTTTTCATTTTGGCGTCGTTGCCTTTTTTCCACAGGGCCAAACAGTTACCCATTTTTCATGTTCCTCTCCCATTTAAACAAATAAATAGTTGATGAGATTTTTTACTTTCACGAAACGTGAAGCAGCTAGATTTTCCAATTCAACTCCAAAATCTTGGTTTCCCTACTTAACTTTTAGTTACACATTCAATGAAACTTTGAATTTGTGAATCATTACAAGAATTGAATTTATGGGTCAGGTGCTGTCTACGTTTGCCTGCACACGGACACGGCCACAACAACAACAACAACTGTAATCATCTTGTCGCAACATGTTCACATCATAGGGTAAACCGACCAATCATTGGCACCTTAAGGTTACTCACCACTTATTCGGCTTATATAACTTATGGGAATTAAGAAATGACAGTTTTTTTTTATTTTTTTTATTTTTAATTGTATTTTTGTTTAGTGAAAAACATTAAATGCCATATTTTTTGTTAAAATTAATAAATAATTAATAAAAAGTAAAACAATGTCCTTTTACCAATGATTGGCACCATTTTCCAATCATTGGCACTGAACAAACCAATGATTGGCACATTGATTTTGTTTAATTTTTAAAGTTAATTAAAACCAATAAAAACAAAATAAACAAATAGTATAACTATATTATATAATTTAATAAATAAAAGGTAATTTATTTTTATAATTATATTTAAGTCTTTTAAGTTTAACATAATGTTTAAATTAAGACCGAGATTAGATTAGATTTTTGTTGATTGATAAAAAAGGGTTTTATCAACCTAAGGAAAATTGATACAAAATTATGAAAATCTATAACTTTTTCATTTACCAATGATTGGCACAGTGCCAATAGCCAATGATTGGCACTTTTTCTAATGATTGGCATGGCATCCAAAGATTGGTATAGTACCAAACAACCCAGTGATTGGCACCTCATCCAATGATTGGCATGTGCCAATAAATGGAAATTTGATGGATTTACATTCCTATAGTTGACACCCCTTATAAAAACTATATTTTTACTAAAATATTAAAATAAAAAGAACTAATCTCTTTGTTATAGTTAATTCTTTTATAATAACTGCACTTGACAATGGTTTTCCTCTTAAATTTACTATTAAATTACACTACAATGTCACCACTTTCCTTACGGTTTTCACAAGTTTCACATTAAATTTGGCGCGAACTTGAATCTAAATTTTTAACAGCGATCTTTTAATTGCTACTAACTTCAGATGCCAAAAGAAATGATGCCAAATCATCAGAAATAGACTAAGGCTAATATTTTTAAAAAGATTTTATTAGAAAACTTTTAAATGTTATTAATACGAGTAATTTAAACTGTGAGTGCCAATCATTGGGGGGGTGCCAACAATTGGGCAGTTTACCCTATATCCACTCAAATTTGATGACGTCTTTCTTATGCTGATATGTGGAGAAGCAATCCAAACAAGTTTGTACACTTCTTCTTCTTGGTCGGTTTTCTGTATTTATAGAATTCACGTTCCTATAGGCTGCTCGTATTCCACGTTGTCATTACTGTTGCTATATTGACAAGCATCGATGTTCTTTTTTCTTTTGTACACTACATACATAATTGAAATAGCATTTGCCACGTTTCTCCTTTCACACAAATATAAAAAGTTTTATCGCATCATTATTGATTTTTGTTAAACTTTTATTTTTGTCCACACAAAGCCAGTTGTTGTTTTTTATAATATTTCTGTTGATTAGATAAACACAGCAGCGTTTGATACAGTTGTTGTTATTTGTAGAAATCAAACAGCCGGCCGGTTTTTTAAATCCACATTTATATGTGAGGGGTGGAGACAAAGGTGTGTTCCAGTCAGTGACTAGAGTGTCACTCACCTCTGACTTCTAATGAATATGTTCTTAACGAAACCATGGAAAGTCGCAACCAGTCATGCTTGTTCATTAAAAGTAAAAAGCATAAGCAAAGTAAATCGAATTTGTTGTGCTGCAATAGAAATAAGTGAAATCACATCAATTTGGATTTAAACATTTGTTAAGACGATTCTCAGGTGGCTGATCGTGTTATTGGTATCAATCTTTGTTAAATAGTCGAAGGATAGGAATGTGTGTTCTATTTATTTCAGACCATTAATATATTTTTGGGTTTTGATTTTATTGGTTGTTTTGATAAATATTTTTAGTATTTTATATCTTCACGGTTTATGTGCGGATATCGAAGAAAATTTCATGTTTTAAAATAACAATTAGGGAATGTAGGGTTAAATTATAGTATAGTAGAATATTTAAAGTTCAAACGTGGCCACTATGCAAGCATAGGCACGAAACAAAAAGTTATCTTTTATTATGAGTTTCGTGCAATTGTTGCAGTGGCATTTTATTCCTACTCATTGAGAGTACCCATTCTGTTGGTTCAAAAATAAGTTCCTTATGCTTGCCTACGCTAATTTGATAGCGTCAGCAGCATGTAGTCCATCAGAATCGAGAATTCTTTGATTGTTTTTGCTCATCTTTGCGCATAATTTGTTGCGAATTTGAAATAATGATCGCTTCAAACAAAAATGGACATCACACTTGTCAAAATGAGGGGATATAAGAACATGCCTGCCAAATGAAGTGAATATGCAATGTTAAATATGCACTCCACGTTAAGTAAACATAACACGAAGGACATTGCCAATTAATTTTCTGCAAACAATTGTTGGCTTTATCCTTTTAGGTGGCTTTGTTCCACAGATGTAACACGAGTTGCAATAATGAGGTAACGGTGACAAGGCAGTGCATATTCTTGCATAAATCGTTGTTAGTAAAAGCAAGGCTTTATTACAATTTAAAAGCTTTCATCGAGTATCTCAACAGGTGGAAAGGCTTTTGTATTGAATCGATTTCCCTTTTTATTAATTCTGTTGGTTTCTTTGCAATTAATCTGAATTAGTCGACAATATTGTGATAGAAGAAGGTCTTACGTTGTTCTTTATAAAAATAAATAAATAAAAGAAATATGTACTGAATAGATTTTCATCAAAAGCGATTTCTGGTTTAAATTTTTATTTCTATGAGTTTTGTTGAATCCCATCATCAACCGACTTAAAAAGCAACTATATCTCTTCCAAACTAGTTTTGAGATCTTTAGAAGAACTTAAAACGGCTTTTTGAGCCAGGCGTAGATGCCTTATTTTGTAGATCACATAACAGTTACCTGGGAAAAAAACAAGGTAACAATTTTACTTTGATTGTTTAATTTTATCATCAGTCTGTAAAGGAACTTTTTTAATTTTTGGGGAATAATTTCTTGCTGATGAGTCGGTAAATGTCAATCTATAATCAATCATTAGCAGAGATGGACGGAACAAAATCTATCAGATCAAACTCTTTTGATAGTTTTCTTTATTAATTAAATTAATTGATAAAAGCTAAATAAAAATTACTAAAAATTCAAACAAAATAATTAAGAAAAGGATTTGTTTGTCTTTTCCTTACTTCTTTTTCTTTACATTAGATGAAGAGAATTTCATTTAATTTCTCTCAAAGTGATTACCGTGCTGACTATTTTTTGTCGCATACCGATTAATCTCAAACAAAGTATTCTTTAGGTTGATGACTTCTTCAAGAAAAAAAAATAATTTTCACGAACTCCAAAATGCAAGGCCTAATAACTATTTTTGTTTGTCTCTCCGGACAATACACAAATCTTTCCTAAAGAAATTTGTTCTTTGTGATGTTGTCCCTCTTGCTAATAAGATAATAGATTCACAAGAATATTTGTGTTTTTTTAGATTAAAAATTAACTAAATTAAAAGTTCTTTTAACTGTCACATTTCCTGTGATCTACACGCCATAAATGTTACCAGTCAATATTACATGAGCTGCTAATAAATGTTAGTTCTAAAGTACCTAATGCTAGGTTTCCACTTGCCTATGGAAGCAGTTTGATACTATTAGGTGGGTGATACCAGCTCAGAGCTAGAATGCTCTATGCTTTTTATTCTTGGTATTAGCAACACTGTCTTGTGAAAGTGCGACTTTGAAAGAGAAGTGAAAATCTATAATAACATTGACACATTGAAGAGTATTCAAATTCTCTGTTCACTGACAAATATACGATTTGCGGTATTTGCCCGAAGAATTCCATAACATTGTCAATCTTATATTTCTAAACTGATTTTTTGACAAACTTCGAATGTGAACTACATATATCAAACCAAGATTAAAATTCTTAGTTATTAACGTTGTAAATTTTTACCCGTTGACTGGCATTGTTTCTATATGAAGGTTTTTACTGAAAATTTTTGGACTAATGGCCAAAAAAGCTATTTTGAATCAATAATTCAACAAGTCCAATAATAGTGTTAAGTCTTCTACTTGCCTGATTTATTTCGGTAGAGTTTGTATTATAAAAACCTTTATATAGATGAATTTTGTTTGAAATATTATAGAAGTAAAAACAGTCTAATTTTCTTTTTCTTCTGTTTTTTTCCATACACTCATGCGTATTTCCTTTTTTTTTTCAAAAGTATTTTGAGATGTAAGTGCCAGTCTTAGTAGCACAAAGTTTTCATTTAATATTTTTTCAAATAAATTGAACATATTAAATCTATTAAAAACTTGAAGCAGCATCATCTAATTCAAGTTTGTGTGATTAAGTTATGTATTTTATTTTCGGCTTCCCGATTTTCCGTCTTTTTGTATCTAATATTCTTCATAAAAACACCCCGAGCTTCCACTCAAATAAATGGTTGCTAGAAATGTGTCATGTAGTCAATATTTCTTGTGGAGTCTCTTTATGTCTGGATATTTTAAATTGTCAGACATATATATCTTGTCTTGGCAAAAGGAATAAATTAACAAATTTTGACGTTTCGTGACGTTTTAATTCCAATTTAATTTTCACTGACTTAGAAGTACCCTCGGACATTTCAGGCTATAGCTTCCTGTAACCCATAAATACCTTTAACGGGCTTGAATGACATAGGATTATCATAGGTTTCAATACAAGGGAGTCACAACCCCTAGGGTATCACAGAGGATCTATATTGATCTAATTGTGACGGTAACACGATCAACTTTCAGATTCTCATTGGACTTTCCTCCTGCATCAAGCGTTCTCTGAGCGCTCTGAGTTGTTTTTGAAACATATCTGAACACTTAGCTGTCACCAATTTTACATTTACATTTCCAACTGTCAAATGCTTGTGTTAAGCATTGAACCCTGTCTGCTCAGTTATTTTATTCTGAACTCATAGAGCGCATTCAGAATGAAAAAAGAAACATAATCGAAGCTCTGAACACTTTGAACTAAAAAAGAAACGCAATTTATTTTTTGACAACTCAGGCTCTGCTCTGAACTAATAAAATGCACGACTGGATCGCACGAACTTGCTCTTATGTAAAAGTACTTTGGAATTTAAGATACATTTTTCAAGAAAAAAATGTGGGATGCGAATTTTAAGTATTAAATAATATAATTTAGGAAATAATTTCAAAAAATAATCGTTCATAGGTTTTGAAGATATTGATTTAAAAAAAAATCCAACAAATATTTTTTCGAATATTTTTATATACAATATTATTTTAAACTTAAAGGGACTCCTGCTGAAAATTTTGGACTAAAATCCTTAGAGCCGTTAATGAGAAAGTCGAAAATCAAAAAAAACGGGTCTATCGCAGGTACCCTTAATAACGTTTTGCCCCAAAATTTTTTTGACCAAAATGTAGCCTACGTTCATAATATCACACCTAATTTTTTTTTATCAAAATCGTTAGAGCCGTTTTCGAGATAAATAAGATTTTGCATTACGGGTGTATGGGGGGTACCGTTATTTTTGGAGCTAAAAAAAAAATTCAATTTCTCCTCTAGGGAATCACCAAAGACCCTTAACTACCGAGATTGAAAGAAATAGGTCCAGTGGTTTAGGCTGTAGTGAGAGGTACAGACATACAGACACACTGAAACACGTTTTTTGTGTACTAAATTTTCCTTAAAATTTTTATAAAAAAAATTGATATGCAAATTGTTAGTATTTAATAAAATACATTTTAAAACGTAATTTAAAAATTTAATCATGTATCGGTTTTCAAGATATTGAATGTATTATTTTTTTAAAAATCCAAAAACTATTTTTTCGAAAGAAATTTTAGTTTATATTTTTTCAAATGCAAAGCAGCTCCTGCATAAAAATTTTGCTTGAAATCGTTAGAGCCGTTGGTGAGAAATTCGAAAATCAAAAAAACCGTTCTATGACACGTACCCCTAATAACATTTCCCCCCAAATTTTTTTTTGACCAAAATATAGTCCATGTCCATAATATCACACTTAATTTTTTTTTATCAAAATCGTTAGAGCCGTTTTCGAGATAAATAAGATTTTGCATTACGGGTGTATGGGGGGTACCGTTAGTTTTGGAGCTAAAAAAAAACTTTAATTTTTTTTTTATAATCTACCCGCGCTCAAGAGATTAGATTACCCTTTAAATGTTTCAACACAACGCGGGCGTGAAATTACGGAAGAGAACGAAGGATAGGAAAGATGTGTGGCACGATGTTCTGAGACTGTTGGTGGTTGTCTCAGATATTTTTATCTCCAGGGATGGCAGCTGAGCTAAAGCGGAGAAATGCCGTGTCTTATTTCTATGTTGCTTATAATTCACATTATTTTATTCGTGTTCATCCTTGTTGGGCATACTAGTTTAACTCAATTACATGTTGTTAGTGTTATGCCTGAACAACATGTAATGAGTAAACCAGCAACCCATTGATGACAATTTTAGAAGGTTTTTAATGGAATTAAAACGACATAGACGACGGCAGGGATCGAACCTGTGATCATGAGGTTCACAGGTGAGCACACATCCATCGCGCCACGACCACCCCTAAATTTCAATTTCTCTAGGGAATCACCGAAGACCCTTAATTACCGAGTTTGAAGAAAATACCTCCGGTAGTTTAGGCTGTAGTTCGAGGTACAGACATACAGACATACAGATATACAGACAGACAGACGGAATTGTCGGACCCAATTTTTTCGTCTTCGCTATCATCGTAATGTCAACTTTGATCAAAATCTCGAGTTCGATTTTTTTTCCAAATGCAAAACTTGCCCTATAGTACCTATATCGCAAGTAAATAAGAAACACGCCTTTATTAAAGGAATATAAATTTCCAAAATAATGTTTGACATAACATCCGAAATAAATATTGCGTGTCCTCATAATTCGAAAAATAACGGATATAACAACCAACGTGTTAAAAACATCTACTTGCAGATTTAACACAATTTACACGTTGAAGTCCAAAATGTTAAACGAATTTTTAATTTTGTCTCTTGATTTTGTAAATATTTCAGAAATTATGAAACTTTTTCAGTCATGCCATCATATTATAATTTAAGCAAGCAGTTAGTTGCCAATTTATTAAGACAAAAGGAAAAATAAAACCATTTATAACAATTGTATTGAAACGTTTGCTTCGCTAAAGTGAAACTGATATTTGGTAAAAAGAATAAAGTATATTTCAGATGATTATTTTAGTTTAAGCAATCATGATGTCTTCCTATTAAGACAATAATTCGGAATAATACTACGACTTTTATAATTTTATATTAAAAGTAAGCAATAAAGAAAAGAATCAATTCATAATTGTCTGCTTTTACTTTATTTTGGAACAAATGTTTTCTTTTAACATAGACGTTAACAGCAGAATTAGATTAGGATAAGAAAAATAAGTTAAATGTCATTTATTAAAATTTGTCGGTCGTGAAAATCGTGTTCGCAGCGCAAAACTGGTATACCTCCTCTAGATTTGTGGAATGTGAACACTTCTTAAAAGCCTCAATATAAAAAGAGACAAATATACACGTTAAATAATAGCTCTCGTCCATTCCTTATATCATCACTTTCACTGAACGCAGCCAGCAAAAAAACCATGTGGTTCTGATTTAACCTCTCATTGTCTGGTTTTCATTTCTTCATTCAAATTGATATAACCATGTGGTGTGGTTGTTCTTTCTCTGATACTGTTGCTGGTAAATGTCTTATACATTTTTTTAATATTATTTCTTTTTCTCTAATAAGTCTTTATATTAACTCTTTTTTTTATTTATTTCAGGTTCTTTCCGGCGATACTGTGATTATTCGTGCAGCTAAAGGAGCTCCACCACCAGAGAAGCAAGTTACCTTTTCCCACGTGTTGGCCCCAAAACTCGCCAGGAGGCCTGGAGCTGGAGGGTGAGCTATTTTACGAGGCTAACCTTTTTTGCATTTTTATCTTAATTAACATTTATGTTTGTTTTAGTGATGAAACTAGAGATGACCCATGGGCATGGGAATCACGTGAATTTCTGCGACAAAAACTTATTGGTGAAGAAGTTGGATTTACCTTTGAAAAAGCACCAAACACTTCCCGAGAATATGGTAATGTTTGGTTGGGCAAAGATCAAGAGACCGGCGAAAACATTGTCGAAACAATGGTGCACGAAGGTTTGGTAGGTGTACGTCGCGAAGGTCGCCAAACCCCCGATTTGCAGCGTCTTATCGAATTGGAAGATAACGCTAAGGCTGCAGGACGTGGTAAATGGAGTCACAGCCCGCCCTCTGAACATGTGAGACACATAAAATGGACTCAGGAGAACCCCTCCCATATTGTCGATATCTATGGTGGCAAACCTGTGAAGGCTATCATCGAACACGTTCGCGATGGCTCGACTATCCGCGCATTTTTGTTGCCCGATTTCCACTACATTACCTTGATGATCTCTGGCATCCGTTGTCCAGGTGTGAAACTTGACAACGAGGGCAAACCCGATTTAACTGTTAAAATTCCATTTGCCGATGAAGCTCGTTACTTTGTCGAGTCGCGACTTTTGCAGCGCGAAGTTGAAATTCGACTAGAATCGGTCAACAACTCAAACTTTATTGGAACTATCCTCTATCCCAAGGGTAACATTGCTGAGGCTTTGTTGAGAGAAGGTCTTGCCAAGTGTGTAGACTGGAGCATGGCTGTCATGAAAGGTGGTAAGTACCCAAAATGATTACTATATATGTATGTATGTTTAAATTGCACGGCAGTACGATCTAGTTGTTGAACTAAATTTTTATGTTTTGTGACTTTAAATAAACTGCCAAGAGGAACGACGAAATCCGAAGTGAGCATGCTTTTTTATTGTTTGTTCTTTATAATATTTTGTCTACAATAATACATACTTCATAAGGAAAACAAGTGAACTAATTTTGCGATTCGGTTTGAATTTTAATTTCTTGTATTTGGCCCTTGTTTGGTAGGTAGTGGAAAAGTACATTAAAATGTCTTGAAGACTAGTCTCTTCTTTCAGTTTTGAATCCTAATGTGTGCTTTTCAGTTTCTAAAATAGATTTTGTTGGTTTTTGTCTCCAGGTTGTTGTTTATTTCAAGGAGAGATGTTTTTTAAAAAAAATATTTAAAAAAAAACATCTTTTATCTAAAATGGAATTGGTTATTCCTAGGACTGTTTATTTCAATCCTAATGTAAACTAGATTTGAGAGAATAACATTATGTTAGGAGCCAGTTATAGCTATCATTGAAATGCATCATTAAAAATGTTCATTTCCATTTTTAAGACGATTAAACATACTGTAATGGCATTTATTGGTACCAAAATGAAGCTAATAATAAGAAGAATTTGTTTACTCTATAAAATACAAAATTCTGATATAAACTTTCTTTTAAATCCACTTTTATCAATTTCAATGAACAGCTGATTTTCGTTCCTTTAACTTGGAATCAATCGTTCCACTGAATGTGTTCGATTCTCTTTCTATTCTTAAATGTCAGTTCTGCTGATGAACTCTAGCCTCAAATGCATAGAATTGGTTGTTATCAGTTACTGATAGGATCTTTTACTAAAACCAATTTTTCAATGATTGCTATAACTTGCTTGTTAAAAAAATGAATTCAGCATTCCCCTGATTTGTTCCAATGATTCATTTCAATGAAAGCTATAACTGGGGCCTTATAAGTAAAATCCTATAAACTTGCAATTTAATTCAAGATCAGAGATATCAAAAAATTGTCTCTGATTTTCTACGAAGATTGCTAAACAAACGACGGATTCCAAGTGTACATGCTGTCATGTTGCATGCACATAATTTCACCCCGTCTACAATTTTATTCAAAACAATCGACCAGAACAAAAAAACATCCCTTTTGTGAGGAAGTGACAATAATGCTCGCAGAGTAGAATATCTCTTGCCGAGAACACAACACAGGAATGGTTGATGCTCGTAGTTGTAGGTCAATAAGGCAACGAATTACGATAGCAACGCTATCTAGGAAGCTACAAATAGTACTATATCCAAAGAACCTTCAGTTAAACTTCAAAAACAGTAGCACCCATTCAATCTATTAAATCGCTGCCTTTCTTTACCCGATTGTTTTTTTTTTGATGATCCCTGCTCTTCAGGGGGATAAATGTTTTGATATTTGATCAAATGTGTAACGTCCTCTGTAATTCGTTTCTACAACAAAATGTTTGAATTCGCAAAATCAAAACTTTCGTAATTATATAGCGAGAATCATTAAAAGAAAAGCTAATTCCTCGAAGATTCTTCAGTAAGTAGTTGAAAGTAGCACCAATTGATTCTACTTTCACACAAAGTACAATTTAACTTAGCATCGGAATAACTTTCAAATAGTAGAATAAAGTAGGAGAAATGGGCCTCAGGACCTGCTTCAGCCTCGCATTATAAGTCATAAGATTTGCAATTTAATTCAAGATCAGAGATATCAAAAACTTGTCTCTGATTTTCTACGAAGATTGCTAAATAAACGGCGGATTCCAAGTGTACATCCTGTCATGTTGCATGCACATAATTTCACCCCGTCTACAATTTTATTCAAAACAATCAACCAGGGGCCTATTGCACCAACTACAAATTACAAGTACAAATTTGTGATTAAAAAAAATTACATATGAAAAAAACTCGATTTTTTACAAATTTGTTAAAAAATGCTTGTAATCACAATTTTGTAAGATGGTGCAATAGGCCCCAGAACTAAAAATGTGCCTTTTGCGAGGAAGTGACAAATCCGCGCCGAATAGAATATCTCTTGTCGACAGCACGGCACAGGAATGTTTGACGCTCGTAGTTGTAGGCCCTCATTCTTTATGAACTGTTGCGCCTTAAATTAATACCATCAAAACATTGGTAACGAAGATAAAACAAAAAATAATGTTAGAAGTTATTTATCAAGTTTCTGTTTCCATCAGAACAAAATCGGTCCTGATCTAAAAAATGGCTCCACTAGCATACAAAAACTATATTCTTTGTATATTCAAAAGATGGGGAATTGAAAAGTTCAAAAATGACCTGGATTAAGTTAGATATAATGTACATACATTTTTAAAATAAAATAAAATCTGTCGTGGAAAACTAATGATGCTGACCCTCTTTTTTAACAACACGGTGCTTTGAAAGGGAATAAGGCAACGAAACCGATATCTAGGAAGCTAAGAATGTAGATATCAGTAGCACCCATCCAATCTTTTAAATCGCTGCCTTTCTTTACCCGTCTGTTTTTTTTATAATCCCTGTTCTCCAGAGGCGTAAATGTTTTCATATTTGATCAAATGTGGAGCGCCCTCTTTAACTCGATTCTACAACAAAATGTTTGAAGATCCTCGAAGATTCTTTAGTAAGAAGTTGAAAGTAACACCAATTGATTCTACTTTTACACAAAGTACAATTTAACTTAGCATCGGAACAACTTTCGAATAGTAGAATAAGGTAGGATAACTGGGCCTCAGGACCTGCTTCAGCCTCGCATTATAAGTCATAAGATTTGCAATTTAATTCAAGATCAGAGATATCAAAAAATTGTCTCTGATTTTCTACGAAGATTGCTAAATAAACGACGGATTCCAAGTGTACATGCTGTCATGTTGCGTGCACATAATTTCACCCCGTCTACAATAATTACGAAAAACAAAGAAACAAATCCTAAATCGCAATCTTATACACTCACATATCGAGCACTGAAAATCTGATATCCAACGAAAAATTCCACGTTCTTATCTGAACCACGGTGCTAGAAAAAACTGTCGGATCCAAGGTGTTAGCCACTTCTATAATGCGAGTACCAAACACTATTTCACCCCGACGATATTTTTTTCAAAATTACTAATTTTTTTATTATTTAGTTCCTCTTCAAAAAAAAAATCACACGTAAATTAATATATTACTATTTTTTTTATTATCTTTAAGGTGCTGACAAGTTGAGAGCTGCTGAGCGTCAAGCTAAGGAGAACCGCCTTCGCCTGTGGAAGGATTACCAATCCAAGGCACCTGCATTTAACTCAAAGGAGAAGGACTTCACCGGAACTGTTGTTGAAGTGTTCAATGGTGATGCTATCAATGTCAAATTGGCCAATGGTCAAGTAAAGAAAGTCTTCCTTTCAAGCATCCGCCCGCCACGTGACATCACTCGTAGTGGTGTTGACGGTGATCCCCAACCGCGTAGCAAAAACTACCGTCCATTGTATGAAATTCCATTTATGTTCGAGGCACGTGAATTCCTGCGCAAGAAATTGATCAATCATAAGGTGCAGTGCACACTTGATTATATTTCGCCTGCACGTGAAAACTTCCCGGAGAAGTACTGCTACACGGTTTCGATCGGAGGGCAGAATATCGCCGAAGCTATGGTGAGCAAGGGTCTAGCCACTGTTGTGCGTTACCGTCAGGATGATGATCAACGGTCTGCCCACTACGACGAGCTGTTCAGCGCTGAAGCTCAGGCGATAAAGGGTCAGAAGGGTATGCATGGCAAGAAGGATAGCGCCATGTTGCGTATCAACGACCTCACCACTGAACATTCCCGCATCAAGCAGCAATACCTGCCATCATGGCAACGTGCCCTTCGTACCGAGGGTATTGTTGAATTTGTTGCAAGTGGCTCTCGCCTGCGCATTTATGTTCCCAAGGATAGTTGCCTGGTGACCTTCCTGCTGGCTGGTATCTCTTGTCCACGTTCGTCAAGACCCGCACTCAACGGAGTTCCCGCCCAAGAGGGAGAACCCTTCGGCGACGAGGCTTTGACATACACCCGCGATCGCATTTTGCAACGCGACGTGAGTGTGCATATCGAGACAACTGACAAGGCCGGCAGCAGTGTCATCGGATGGTTGTGGACCGAAAGCAACGTAAACTTATCGGTTGCGCTTGTGGAAGAAGGTCTTGCTGAAGTACATTTCAGTGCTGAGAAATCGGAATACTTTAGGACGTTGAAATCCGCTGAAGATCGTGCCAAGGCAGCCAAGAAGAACATCTGGGCCAACTATGTAGAAGAAGTGGTAGAAGAGAAGAAACCGGAAGAAGAAAAGGAAGAAAAAGTTGTTGAAAGGAAAGTGAACTATGAAACAGTTATTGTCACTGAGATTACTCCCGAATTGACATTCTTTGCCCAAAACGTTGATTCTGCCTCAAAATTGGACAATTTGATGGCCAAGCTTCGCACCGAGTTCGAATCTAATCCACCCGTTGCGGGATCTTACACGCCCAAACGCAACGATTTATGCGCTGCTCAATTTTCCTTGGACAACGAGTGGTACAGGGCGAAAGTTGAGCGTGTCCAGAATGGCACCGCCACCGTCTGTTATATTGACTACGGAAATAAAGAGGTAATTTATATATGTCCTTAAATGTATCTGTAACTATGCAAGCTCCTTAGATCCTTTTCCGTCTCAAAGGAAATGCATGAGTCATAAGTTTGCTAAAGTAAAATTCTCAAAGATATATGTGTCTCAGAAGTTGGGATCTCGATTGGCTATCTCTTGTCATGAGAGTAAACCTCGATTGTCGTGCTTTAGGGCGCCTAAATTCCTATAAAGCCTGCCACCACATTAAGGTTGCCGAGAGAGCAGTGTCAATATTTTTTTGATACAACGTTCTTGAAGCAAGTTTTAAACACCGGTGGATCACTAAAGCTATTTGGAGTTGACGGTAGATGGTTGAGGGGTCGAACAAAGGGTTCTGGCGACATATATCAGAGAAACATTAACAATTCATCTATCCATATAGATAACATTGTTAACTTTCTGTTTTTTTTTTCCTTTTTTTTTTAGAATGTGCCTTTCAACCGCCTGGCAAACTTGCCCAGTGGATTCAGCGAGAAACCCTACGCTACGGAATACGCATTGGCTTTGGTTAACCTGCCATCGGACGCGGACGACAAGGAGGAGGCTCTCCGTTGTTTCGCCCAAGACGTTCTCAACCGCAAGGTCCAACTCAATGTCGAGTTGCGGCCATCAACTGGTGTCCCATTGGCAACCTTGCACGACCCAACTACCAACGCTGACATTGGTAAAGGTCTTGTTGCCGATGGACTCCTAATCGCAGAAAAGAGGCGTGAACGCAAGCTCAAGGATCTGGTAGAACAATACCAGCAAGCGCAAAAAACCGCCTTGGCAGCTCACTTGGCTATCTGGAAGTACGGTGACATCACTCAAGACGATGCGCCAGAATTCAGCCGCTAGGAGAACGGATTCTTCTTGTTTGTCTGCCACAACACACCCGCCCTTCAATCTAACAACAACAAGAACTATGATTATATATAAAAAAATGAATCAAAATGCAAGAAAGAACGATTATATAATTAATATTAAAGAAATAATGAAAAATATTTCAAAAAATTTATTAAAATAACAAGAAAAACGAAAAATTGTGTGAAGACATTTTCGTCAAAGCTTCCAAAAAATAAAGAAATACAAAAATTATCGATTTTTTTTGTTTAAACAATTTTTATTTTTATTTTACAATTAAAACAAAAGAAACACGTAGTGCCGACACCAGAAATGGAGAAGAAGTAACTCATTCTAAAAGCAATAGTGGAACTGATTCAAAGCTAATTATTCCATTTTTTGTCATATGTTTGTTTAAAGTTTTACTCGAAGTTGTAATTTAAAATCGTTTCCATCATAAAAAATTGAAAAAGAATACACCAAAACCATTTTAAAATTTGTTATAGATAATCAAAACAAAAATAAGCATAACATTTACATATATTATACATTCAATTATTAAAGAATTGTAAATCAATCTAAACAACTGCAAAAAATTATATACAAACTATTGTGTAAATGAGGAAATAAAATAAAAACAAGACCGGAAATGCTACAACATATTAAAATAATACTGAATTTTAATTGATTTAGATTTTTTTCGGATGGCTTGATTTACACAAAAATAGATTGCCAAAAATTTAATATTCACCCCTATCACAGAGTCCCTCGTAAGAAGTCCCCGAAAATTTTGTTACGCTACGAATACGAATAAATTTACATCATAGGCCCCGAACGAAATCAAAAAAGCATTTTCCTAATTTTGGAGTTTCAAAATCTGTTGATTTGCGTCAAATGTGAAAAAATAAATAAATTTTTGTTTTTCATCTTTTGATTTGATTTTAATTTTGTTGGTCGTTAAAAATGGATACCATTGCCGTTGCAATCTTTGTAATAAATGTAGAAAATACGCGAAGAAGACAAACACTACAGTTGAGATTCATTACGGAAGGACACCAATATTTATTTGTATTTACTTTATTTGCCCTTCAGAAAATATAAACAAATTCACATGAAAACAATAATAATTTTTTTTATATGTATATTTTATTTGCATGTCCTTTATCTTGATTTTATTTGTGTTTCGTTTTAAGTTGAGCTCAGATCAAAATATCTGTTCGTAGAAAAAACTGTCCAACTTCCTCTTCATTCAGGGCTAGTGATACCATTATTCACGAACTCCGAATTTCGTAGCAAGTTTTTTTTGGTAAGACGGGAGCAATGATACCTTTTTTCGGGATTCGTACTACGAATCTATTACGACGGGGCCTGTGATAAGGCTGATTACGAGCAATTTCATAAACAACACTGCACGAATGATCCGCGATCGTCTACATACGTCAGACGTTCAAAAACGCAAGAACTTAGCACTCTCTTGGCTGATAGACATAAATTACGCGGGAATATTTCGAACTCATTCACGAACGCGATTTTTCGAAAATGGGAATTCTTCCCAGGGGAATTTTATTCACGATAGCCCCCATTCACTATTGCAAAGTTTCATAAACTTATCACAAATAGGGTTGTGGTTAGTTTCTATGATCAACTGATGTGATGCGAATTCAAATATAAAATGAACATAATCGGCCCTAGCGAGGTATCCGTTCGGAGCGGAAAATGGTCCGTAACACATACTTTGTCATAGGTTCAAACTGGGCTGAGTTCGTAATTGCAATGTTTGTTGCCCCTGCCCTGCCTAAAACATGATTCGAATACATTTATGAACACAATTACGACAGCATGTGTGCAGTCATCATACTTTGTTAAAAATGAGTTCATAATTGCCAAAATAGCAAACATAGAAAAATAGTCAGATATGTATTAAATATTTTTCAGGGACTTTTATTTGGTTTTTTAATGTTATTTTAAAAATGGCTGGTAAAAACGGAAGGAACCAATTTGGAAAACATGGGCCGAAAATTGGTAAAAAATAGAAAATTAAAAAACCGAAGACGAAGGAAATTATTTTTGAATAAGAGAAAAATACTACAATGTCCCAAGGGTAGTAAAAATTTCTGGTCATTTGTAAAAAATATTCGGAATACTACATCGTCCTCGGTCCCAACGCTCGTTATCAATGACACTCCCTACGTCAGCTCTATTGATAAAGCCAATTTGCTTGCAGCACACTGCTGCTAATTCGACGCTGCCAGAGAGCGTTATGACTCCTCCTGTACCTGAGAACACAAATTTTTCAATGGGACGAATCTTCTTTCGTACTCGTACAGTTGCAAGAGTGCTGAAAGACCTTGACATACACAAATCTGCTGGCCCGGATAGTATCCCTCCCATTGTTCTGAAGAGGTGTTCTTCAACGCTGGCAAAACCACTGCGTAAGCTTTTCTATCTATCCTATTCCTCTGGACTCTTTCCGAGTAGATGGAAAATAGCATTTGTTCAGCCTGACCCTAAAAAAGGTGAATCTTCTTCCCCCTCAAATTATCGTCCAATTGCACTTACGTCCCTTCTTTCCAAGGTCATGGAAACACTGATAAATAATCAGCTCAAGAAATATCTCGAAGAACGAAAGCTTCTTAATGACCGGCAGTATGGCTTTCGTAGCAATAGGTCCACTGGTGATCTGATGGTATATCTCACCGAACAGTGGCACAAATCTTTACATCGTTTTGGAGAAAGTAAGATTATTGCACTTGATATTTCAAAAGCAGAGTTTGGCATCAAGCTCTCTTATCGAAAATGCGTGCATTTGGTATTGATGAATCTATTCTTCGTTGGATTAGAAACTACCTTTCAGGCCGCTCAATACAAGTTGTATTGGATGGTCTCAAGTCTGAAACTCATAAAATAAATGCTGGTGTACCCCAGGGCTCCGTTTTGTCTCCGACTCTCTTCCTCATGTTTATCAACGATCTCTTATCTGAAACTTCTAATCCACTAAATTGTTTTGCTGATGATAGTACCCTCAGCTTTTCATATTCGTTCGAAGATTCACTTCCTTGTTCTTCGGAAGTGGAACTTGAAGTGGAATGACCACATATTCGAAGTTGCCAAAAACGCTGCCAAGTGTTTAGGTTTCCTTCGACGTTGTAAGAAATTTTTTACCCCTTCTGATCTGGCTGTAATCTATAAGGCTTATATTCGTCTAAAGCTCGAGTACAATTCCCATATTTGGGCAGGTGCTCCAATAACACACTTGAGTCTCTTGGATAGAATCCAAAAAAGAGCTTTAAAAATGATAGGTGATAGAAGTATAACAGAAACATTTGAATCTCTCGAGCACCGTCGCAATGTTTCTTGTCTTTCATTATTTTACCGCTACTTCTATAAACAGTGTTCTAGCGAAATAGCCAGTTGCATTCCTCCCCTTAAACAATTTAACCGTAATACTCGTGTTTACCCTTGAGCCCAATTTCGGACGTACTGTGAAATACAGAGATTCTTTCTTTAGCCGGACTACACGAATGTGGAATGCTCTACCCAGCTCTATTTTTCCTTCGTTTTGGCATATTCCAAAAAATACGAATTTCCTCAAAACGATGAAATACCTCAGCCAATAGTTCTCGAGGAAGTTCAACATTGTGTCGAGATCCACACCACAAACTTCATCGAACTAATGGAAGTAATCCCATGAAGAAGCCTTTCTACCGTTTAGTTTATTTCTTTTTTTTTAAATCCTATGATAGGAAGCTTTTAAATTTAGGAACTTTCTTATAATATCCTCCCTATCATAAGGAAACGTGTGCAAAATAGTTTTAATTTCTTGGAAAACCTTTCCCATAGAACGTTTTTCTTCCTGCGCCTAGGTAAAAATTCAGATTCCATTCCCAAACGGATGGAAACCAATAGTTTGATATCAGCATCGGACCAGATTTTGGCCTCGTATTCGATCCTGTGGATGGATAGTTTTTAATTTCTTAAATTAATTTCAAAAAAAAGAAAAATTACTCACAATTGTTACTCTGTCATTTTCCTGCAAATTCAGCAACATAAAATCTTGCTTGCCCTTTCTTCAATAATTAAAAACAAACATTTGAGTACCCTACAAAAAAAGACTGAAGCAATTTATGAAATAATAAATGTATTTGCCTTTCTCTGTGCAGTTAAAATAAGCAGTCTTTTGAGTAAATAATGTTTTAACTAAATATCTTAATTCAATAAATATATAAGGGTATGCGTATTTCAGCGCCTTCACTGTCGCTGGAATTCATGTGTTTTTTGGATTCTTCTTCCGACTCTCAAGCAATTCTATTTTCCTGATTAATTCATCGATGTTTATATCCTCAGGTATCATAAAAGACTTCTAAAGTGAGAATATGAATCTATAGGTAAAACATGTTCTTGCAAAAGCCTCTCCAAAGGATTACTTACCTGTCTCGCAAGCATGTCCTGAATTTTCTTATCCAATGCTACTTTATTATTCTCCATTTCAGCTTCGGACATGAGGCGTTTATTAACAGATGTCGTGAATCTGAAACCATCATAGAAATTACAAGAAAAAAGTACAAAGTCAAACAAAAATCAACGTACATTTGTAATTGATCCAATTCAATAGTTTCTGCTTCGATTTGTTTCTCAAGATCGTTTATGTCGTTTATCATTTTGGCCATTGCAAGGCGTTGGTCAATTTGTTCTTTTTTTCTTGTGTAATAGAACTCCTTAAGGTAGTTGGTGCCAAGATCGTGAAGTTTTGTAACCACTTTCATGTGTATGCATTCGTTTAGTTTGGTCACGCAATCATCTGGCAAATCGCACAATTCCACGCCGAACATTTTCAGCTGTCGTTCATATTCTTCGCCTGTGAATTGTTATTAATAATTTCATTTATTTTTTAATGAAAGAATTTCAATACAAAAGCCATCATGGCCGTGGGCGAGGTCGGATGCTTTAGTTTCGTTTGAAAATTCATTTTTTCTCCGAAAAACTTACGTAATTTCTTTAACGCACTGACTTCTTCAAATGTGTGTAAGGTTTCTGCAATAAAAAACATTGCATTATTTATATTTTTATTAATTTTTCTACACAAATTGTTAAAATTTTACCCATTCTGTTGAAAGTTATTTGAATTCCTGTTCAAAATTTCAATTGTCAAATAGCTGTCATTTTAATTTGACGCTGTCAATTTTATATATCGTAACTGGTTTGAATCTTAGATATCAAACACAACGATATCTGTTGTTTAGATAAGGATATAAATGAAAGCATTCAGTGTGTTTTATTTTAAGTTCAATTAAGATGATATAAATGTAATTCTTTCATTTGCATAAACAGTTTGTCTGCAAAAATAGAACATGGGTTTTTCTGTGGTGTCGAAATTTTAATTTATGAACTCGACCAAATTCTCCAAAATGAACTTATTTCAAAATTAAAGAACTTTTGTCAAAATTTAACTGGGTTTAAAGCTGATGCTTGCAGAGTTATATAGGATAATCTGGTGCTTTCTTCCAAACTACTCGATATGAAAGCCTTTGTTGAACTTAATCTCAGATTATTGTATATAGGTATTTTTTCATTCACTCAAGTTGGGTCGACGAAATTGTTCGTTTACACAGTTTTCTAGGGTGAATGCTAGAGTTGTTAGCTCTAATGAATTTTTGTCATTACCGTTATATTCAGTTTCAAGAAATGCGATGCGATTTGAATACTATGTTTCCTTGTCTTTCCTTAAGAGGTTGTTTTTACGTACATACCGACACCCATCGAAACAGAACGTACATTATAACGAAGGACCTTCATGCTTTATAAAAAAGAAGATTTTCTCTATATTATTAATCTGACCGAAGTGAGATCTCGATTTAATTATATGAAACTGCCACTACACACTGACACTTTTACAATGTAACGCGATCAACGCACTTAAAATAAAATCTAAAAACACTATTAGAGTATCAGTGACAGCCATTAAAAAGAAAAAGATAGCACATGGTATTTATGGAACATACCTAGTAAACTTTCCGACACCATACAAACGTTAAGTTTACGATAAACGTTTCATGAACTTCTCCAAAAAACTGCTTGCGTAATTGTGGTAAAATCATGTTCTAGGTTGTGAATAATACTTAAAGCCTAGTACGCAGATCACGTAAAATTTTATCTCCCATACAAAACTCTCTCCAAAATTTAGTCAAGCTAATATGGCATTTTAGCCGAGAGGTACACTGCTCCAGCATAAAAAATTCTCTCCGAACTGTACATAAAACTTATCTGTCAAAATATAGCGCACGAAATAATTATCTGGCACATTTATTCTCGAGCTAAATTTCAATTTGAAATGGAATAATATTAAGAAGAATATTTGGTGACGGAAGTCTACAAAGATTTTCCACAGCAAAAATCACTCATTCATAATTCTTAAAAAATCATAGTTTAAAAAAAAGTCTTTTAAATCTTTGAAAAAATTTCGTTTAGAGAACAGCTATTTTCTGTGATATATTCTCCACTAGGTTCTTTAGCCAAAATTTAGCTTGGATTTTAGCCGATGTTTGGAGAAAAATGTGGGTGATAAAATTTAGCGCGATCTGCGTACTAGGCCTTATGTTATGAATTCAGAAACTTAGGCCGGTATTCACCGAGCGCTCATAACTTAAGAAGCTCATAAACCTATTCACCAAGCAATATTAGTGAAGATCTACGAGCGCTCTTAAAAGTTAGGAGTGGTCCCGACCACTCCTAACTTACGAGCGCTCTCTTCGAAAGTTTGTTCGCTTGTGCGTGTGCCACGCACGCATTTGACTCGAATCCATGTGAGCAATGCCAAGTAGAAGAGTATCCATTTGCTGTCAAGACCAACATTCCACAGCATTTCACAGTTTGGGTATGCCTGAACAAGAGAGAGTGGCTCTCATTTTCGAACTTCGAAAAACACTTGCGAGTGGTTGGTGAATACCCCACAGAAATTTCAAGTTAAGAGCCTCGTAAAGTTAAGAGCCGTTTAGGAGCGCTCGGTGAATACGAGCCTTAATTAATTAAATTTAAGCCTTGTACGCAGATCTCGCTAAATTTTAACGTGAAATGAAGAATACAACACTGACAAGGGTGACATTTTTTTGAGTTCAGGCTCATACAAAATGTTAGCATTCAGATCATTTAGGCGTTGAACGAATCAGAAAGGATTGGTGAAGCCACTTAATTTTTTGCTAATGCTAGAGAAGTACGAATGCTTTCTTAGTACTCTTAGTACAAATGTTGGCAACTGAGGCTCTGCCGTCTGCCCTGAACTAAAAAATAAATAATAGATAAGAGTATCTTAAAAATGTAACTTTTTTTGTATTTCTTTTTATAAAATGTATATTATGTTATACAAATAAATAAAAATAAAATATTTTTGGTGAATAAACCAACTACGGTGGCAACTCAAGACTACATTTCACCTACTTTTCAAGCCAAAAAGAATATATACTGCTAACCTCTATCTGTCCAAAACAGTTGGTATGGAGCTACAATAGTTATAACTTCATAACTTGGAAGATCGACGCCTTGGACACCCACATGCTTTGACATTTCTTATATATAAGCTGACTAGGGACTAATCCAAGATTAAAAAAAAATATGTCAAACAATGTTTTTAATTACTTAATGTTGGCCAATTTAGTGTGTTCATTTGTCTACAGGCTTATCGGATTGACTGATTTTGATTTTTCTAATTCCACTCTCACAGCATATATGTACATATAATCAGAATGACGGGCTTGAATTGATAAAATCGATTTTGTCATTTTATGGACTTTAAGTTAAGATCGTTTGTGTTTATCGTTGTCTTTTTAGGGTTCAAGAAATTTATGACACCTTCGTTTGCATCCTCCACTAAACACAAAGACTAATTATTTTTTAAATTAACCTTCTTAATTATCGATAATTGATTTAAATTATTTGAACACCTCATTTGAATGATAAACACAAAGTAAATCATAATATGAACAAATACCCTTAACAAAATTGAATTTTAACCTAATTGATACGTGGGGGTTTACATAATATCCCAGCAAACATTTAGGTGAATATTATCTTGTCATTCAGTATAAATGAAATGAAGAACAACATTAATAATTAACATTATTTTCAGTGAATCTTTTTTGATATATTTAAACACTTTTCAATTTGGTACCCATAATGGATAATGAGAAGGGGGGTTGTGTCGAAATGTATAGGTATAGGTATTGAAAAGATCCGATTTTCCTTCATATAAATAGGTGAATAAATTTGGACGTGCCCAAGTGCTCAACAAGAAGTATTTACATAATATGTACATACAATTTTGGGAGCATTAATTTTCTTTCTTATAAATGAATAAAAGTGAGCATTAAAAAACAATAACAGAATCTTGGAAGTCACGGAAAAAAACTGAACAAAATGTATCTAAAGGTAAACTTAGTTCAATTCATTTTCCTACACACAGAAAAATATCGCGAAGTAAAATTAACATGACGAATTGTTGATTTCCTTTAAACATGATTTAAACATGATTTTGTCAGGTAAAATGATTTATTTTCGATTTAAAATGCTTTCATGTATTTTTAACATTGTACAATATTAATTTTAGTATACATCCAGTTGATTCATGATTTTTCATTTTTCAATTTCTTAGACATCAGTTGTGATTTCAGCAATTTCGTCGTGTTGTCCTTAGGTATCGAGGTTGTGTTTGCTGTTTTGTTTGTTTTCCTTCAAGTACGCCCATAAGAAGAAATCGGGAGTTCTGAAATCAGGGGAACGTGGGGGCTTGGCACATGATTAACTCAAAAGAAGTCACATAATTTTACAATTAAAACATGTTTTGAGAATTTAAACACGTTGCTGCTGCGTTAGAAGCTCTATAATAATTTTCTATCAACCGCTCTCTACGACTAGTCGTCGGCCGCGGTCCGCCATTTGGTGACCCCTGTCATAGAGGGTGCCTATCAAACAATCATTTAAAAAAAGTCTATTATCTTCAAAACGGCTATACCGATTTAATAAAAAAAAAAACTATTGTTCATACGGTCAACATTTTGGTAAATACAAATTTTATCAGTCAAAATCATTTGATACGAGTTTGTTTTCAAGCTCTCATATCAAACATGCGTGCATTTGGTATGTATGAATCTATCCTTCATTGAATTAGAAAGACGACGCTTGCTGAAAGCGGTATTATGAACACTTTTTTCAAGTCTGTTACGGATTAAACTGAGGATCTCTTTGAGGGTGCCGACTGCCGTGTAAGACTATCAAATTTGAAAGCCTTCTCTGTGACCAAAGTTTAATCCTTGTTGAAATTCATTCATACATTGTCTAAATACTTTACATTGGAACAGAAATGCTTAGATATATTATATATGTAGCAGTGATCGATAAGAGCAACAAGCAACTTTGTGTCATTCAGTCACACGATTCAGTTTACAAGAACCTATATATGTTTAACGTGGATGCCTACCGATAAACGGTTTTACCCCACGGGTGGCCTACCACCGTAGGAGTCAGATTTAGTCCTGACCATTAACCCCGATACAGCAAGCTATAAGGCTAGCCGCGCACTAGCAATTTTTAGTTGCGAAACTGCTTGGTTCGAGCAACTAAAAAGTTTGTGTTTTGACACAAACTAAACGATTGCCTAAAATAAGTTCGCCATTTTATTGAACATATAATTATCTGCAAATTCACCGACATTCAACCAAACAGTTCATCTGTTTTCTATAAGTAACCAAACAGTTTCGCAACTAAAAATTGCTAGTGCGCGGCTAGCCTAACGGTCGCAAAGCTGTGACATGTTGCAGGCATGAACACCCGTCTTGCTTAAGGCGAGGTCTATCTAACACCTCTTGAATTCAAGCACGCTTGAAAACCATATTATGTCTCCGCAATTGGAATAAACCACGCCACCACGATACTCCCACTAAGGGGGCCTACCTCATAGATAGCTTGAAGAAAGCAAACACGCACGCGACAGCTGCACCTCACCATCCAAAGATGGAATAGGAGAGCCCGAAGACAATACGCTATTGTTTACAGACTTCATGGATTGCTTGCATTGTATGCGACAGCTGCAACTCGCTATCCGAAGATAGAGTAGGAGAGCCCGAAGACATACTGCTCACAAACCTTGGGCAACTATCTCCCGTGGAACCAGAATATGGTATCCTGTGGGCTTTGCAATCTCTAATTAGGTCACACTTGCAGACGAGTTTCCTGCAAAAACTCAAGACCTGCCAGTCTTAGATATACGTTTCTCTAGACCTGATCGAAGTAGAAACCACGTCTAGATATGCGTACTCCTCAGGTGAGTTGTAACACACTCCTAAGCGGAGTCCTACTTTTAAAGGATACCGTCCCATTTTGTTCCCATCTAGTTAGTTCAGTAACCTATCCACAGGTACCACGAGGAGGTCGATAGGAACCGGGAGAGACAGCTATGAGCAAGGCAGTATTCCGACTCACTGGTAATTCAGTGAGCAAGCCCCAAAGAACATCAACTAAAGTTAACCTCTCCGCACCCAGGCGCAAGGCCTGTCTGTGCAATGAGTGGAAAACAATAGCAAGTTCAGTAGAGCCCTGGACATGCCATACTACTCAAGCACGCCGTCAAACCCACCTGCTCAGTTTACAAGAATTGTATTGGCGATTTCCGAGATAAAACTCAACTAAACCAAAATAGAGAGCACAATTGTACGTAATTACGCGGTAATTTTATGCGCCTTACGAGTATAGTTTCGTAAAAACAGTTGCAAACTGTATAACTAACAAGTACCTAGGTATCTATTGCACGTGTTTCCATTAAATTTCCATTAAAAAATCCTAAAAATTCTATTTAAACATTGAGTGCCATTGTTACTACGTTTATATGAGGTATTGAAGCGAGCTTGAAGCTCGCTTCGACCCTTTGTAAAAGTGTATTGAGTTGAAATGAGCTTCGTTCGACTCGATCTCACCCGCTGAGCGGTGTCGAGTCGAAATATGAGACGAAAAACCTGGGTCGAGGAGTTGGCTTAACAAAATGTTTCAGAATCGCTCAACACCATTTCAACTCAACTCCAAATCGAGCTCTCAACTAAAATGACGAAAATCCTGGGTCGAAAATCCGACCCTAATCCAACTCGATCTTTCGATACTGCATACACTGAAAAAATTTTTGTACATTCTTTTTATGAATGGCGATCATTCAGCCAAAATCATTAATTTTTAAGAAATATTCATATGAATAATGCACGAATTCATAAAAATTAATTTTTGTTTTATGACCAAATCATGATTTTCATGAAAAACCATTCATAAAATCCAAAGCAATAGAATTGTTGTTGGAAAATCAGATTATGATTTTTTACATTTGAAGTATGACCAGTTCATACAAATTTTATTGTAAAGTTTTATGAAAAATTTCTTAAAATGCTTGAAACTGTTCTTTTATTGTAGGAACAAAGTGACTAATTATATGAAACCACATTCATCAACAAGAGCAACAGAAATTTTATGAAAAATTACTTTAAATTCTTGAAACCATACATTTTTTACATGCAAAATATCATAAAATGCATGAAACCACATTCCTAAATATTTTTTTTTTGTTGCGAATTCCAAGCAGGAAACTTTACATTTGAAATATGAACAATTCATACAAAATTTAATATGAAGCTGTATGAAAGATTACTTAAAATGTATGTAACTTTTCATTTGTTACATGCAACATATTTTTCAATGCATGAGTAACGGACATTTTAAGGAAAATTGCTTTAAATGCTTGAATCCATTCATTTGATGCATGCAAAAAGTGAATTAATGAAAAAGTGAATCTTATGCTTCTGAACAGTTTTTCTTTAGTAACATTAATTTTTTAAATTCTCAGTCTTTTACAATAAGAACAAGTTCGTGCGACCCCGTTGTAAATTTTATTTTAATAAGCTACATATTATGTATTTTTTACGTCATCATCTTTGACTTTTATTAAGACATAATATAATTATTTAAAAAGAAAACCAATTTAATGCGGCTATGAAAGTGCCGTTATAGAAATCTGGTGTTTTAAGAACTAATTCATACAAAAAAAGATTAATTTGGTGTTTTAAAAACTAATTCATACAAAATAAGATTAATTTCATATTTTGCATGACTAACACTTCAATTTTAGGAACAGTTTGATTTTGCCCACTATTGTGAAAGAATTTATTCCTGAATCGTAGGAATTTTTTCATAAACTGCAAGCTCATTACTTGCAATTTATGGAATATTTCTTTAAAGTGCAAAATATTACAGTTATACACCTATGGCTGTAGTCTGGTGTTTTAAGAACTTATTCATAAAAAAAGGAACATTTTCATGTTTTGTATGACTGACTCTTTAATAGTAGGAAATATGTCATAAACTTTGCGGTTACTTCATGCAATATACTCGTAATATCATATCAAGAGTTCATTTCTTGTTTGATATTACAAGTGTTAAAACGTGATTTTACAAAGTTCCCAAAAAGTTTTCTTTTCCAAATTTATTTTAAAAATATGTATACATTTTTCAAAGTGTTGCGCATTGTGGACGACTACTTGATTTATAAAATTTGTAAGTATTTAGTCTATAGGTAGCGAATATTTTTCATAAATTCGTTATATTATATTGTTTAAATTTTTTAGATAAAAATGGATATTGGTGTGTTGATTGGAAATCGCCCAGGGATTTTCAGCAGATGGACAAATCAAGCCATCCGACTTAACCAATTTTTGCTACAAGAAAAGCATTTATAAGGGACAAGGAGATGAGGGCAATGCTGAAAAAAAATAGATGAAGGAGATGTCAAAGTGGTAATTTTATTTTTCTTAGTTCATATATATTTATTTCAAAACACATTAACCGATAACATTAAACCTATCATTTTTAATTGCCAAAATTGCTTTTGTTTTAATGATTACTTTAAGAAAACCACGTTTAATATCCTTGACTAATTGACTTTGTATTTTTATTTTTGTTTTAGATAATGCTGCAGTGGAATTAGTGTGGTGTCTGGGTAGAATGTTATTCGCCCGAAATAATTTTTCACGAAATGTTTTTCGACTGTCGGACACCCTGTATATTTTATTTATTATGTTGTACGCAAGAATTTGATATTCAAAAATATATATTCAATAAATAATTGTTCTATTTTTAAATATTTTTCTTTTCGTTTCTTTTCTTTTCTTTTCTTTAAGTTTTCAGGTATAACATTTTCTTGAAAATAATTTTCATCGGGGCTTTTGTATTTCAGGTGGACGTGCACGTATAATTATTTGTTCTTAACACGAATAGAAATCATTGGAAAAAAAAAGAAAAAATTCATTAGTTTTATGAAAAAATAGCTTAGGTTCCATAATTTCTTACATAAAACTAATGAAAAGATTCATACTAATACAAGAAAAGTTGCATTTAATTAATGATTGTTTCATTATTAAAAAAGAAACTTTTCTTACAATTATTACAAGCAAATGATTAAAATCATTAAAAATAAAACTATCATTCATTTAATCAATGAAAAACGTCATACATCTTAGGAAACTTTTCCTAGAACAAGTGTCAGAGTTTTTAAACTAATGAATTAAATCATTTAAAACACAGACCGATTTCATAAAATTAATGAAAAACATCATGAATTCCATGAATTTTTACATACATTGTCTGAAATTGCACATACTTTTTAAGAACAATAAACATGATTTTCATGATTTTTTACATTAAAACAGTGGATCTGTTCCATCAATTTATGTCAGAAGATCATAAAATAAATGAAAAATATAGTAACATTGAATGACAAAATACATGAAATTAAAGCAAAGAATTATGAATTTCATGTTTACTTACTTACATCGAATGAAATAGTTCATATGTTTTGTGAATTATCGAGAGAATTTTTTCATGACTTCCAATCATTAATTTAATGCAGGAATCATTAATTTAAAGAACCTTTTATAGTCGTAGGAACAAATTCATAAAACGTATGCTTAGGATTTCTTTCTTTTAATGAACTCGATTCTTGGCGCGTTTTTAATGATTTTTTTCTTTAAAAACATGCAGTTTTTCCTTCGAATCATGTACCTTTTTGGTTCAGTGTATAAACGTAGTATGTAATTGAAGTTGATTGTTTTTTCTTTAATTCAGATAGAAAGAGAAAACAATTTACTTAATCTACGTTCAATAAAACTGAAACCGGACGAATTGAACTTCAAATTTAGACTCCAGTTCAGGTTCAACTGAACTTAAGTTTAAACTTCCACTATGGATTTTTCAAATTTTAATCGAAGCTAGCATTATACTTTCTTTACAATTTAATTCAAGCAAAAATTATTCATATGACTCTTTAACATTTCCAATTGTTAAAAAGTTGTTTAATGGGTTATCTTAAGAAAAATAGTATTTTCAAAATTTAGCGCCACATATCTTATTTAGAAAAAAATGTTCAGAAGTATGAAATTGAATTTTTAAATGGCTAAAATAAATTCTTTAAAAGTTTGAGATTAACAAATTTATTTCTTAGAAAACAAAAATTTTAAATCGTACAAGTTTAAAAATGAGAAAGTGCAAAATCAATTAATTAATTATTTATTTATTTATTTAATATTTTGAGCAATATAAAACAGAATTAATTAAAATTGTAGGAATCATTTCCGAGAAAAATAAAATTTTCGAAAATGAATTTTTAACATTTCTATGGTAGATTTTGTTAATTTTAAATAAAAGAACAATTTTTTTCAACATATTTAAGACAGTGCGAAAAAACTATTAGTTGTCAAGTTTCAAAAACCTCGAGCAGCTGGTTTTCGAAAGAAAATTGTTCAAATTATTACCTAAAGAAGAATTCTAATGTTCATTTTAGTTCATCTAGAAAAGATCTTTTTTCAACTTTTTTCTAAAACAACGTTTTAGAATTTCGATTGAACTTCGTTCTTGTAATACCGTATTTAATGGAGTTGCAATAAATCTGAGCTTGAGGTTTTTTTAATCCAAAATTTTTGGAAATTTCTCCTATTCGAACTTTTTGCCAGCCTTAGCATATAGAAATCATCAAGATCAGTTGAATGGTTCTATGAGAGGTACCATTTAGAAGAGCTTTTACAAAAAAAAAATAAAAAAAAATGTTTGGTCATAGGAAAAGGAAAAAAGGGGATTGAAAAACTGATGTCCACTACCTTTAAAAAATTGGCCGAACTGAAAGCTGTAGACGCATTTCTTTTTCACTTCCATATCATCATTGTGTCATTTTTTTACGAATGCATAACTTACCATATACGTAGTACCTAAAAACATATCGCGAGTATGTATTTAATCTTTATATAAGTACCTATCAACTTTTTGCTTCAGGGTTTTATCTTTAAAGAATTTAATTCAGAGAAAACACTTTATAAGTATTTTCTTAATTTTTTTTTTCTGCGGCGGTAATTTTAAAGAAATGTCATCTGATATAATACATATGATAAAATCCTATTAAATGAATTTTCACTTAATCAAATCAGATAGTTCCGGTTGGGATTTCGTATGCTAAGATGCAGAACATCATTCTGAAGCATTAGCTACTCGTATGCAAAGAAAGTGCATAAAAATCCCCCTGATTGAAAATTTACCTTCTTACATGTTAGTACTTATACCTTACATCACAATAAATTATAATACCTCACAGTCGCATAATTAAGTTCTCTGATTTCTTTAAAGTGTAGATACCGTTCCGATGCTTGTTTATTAACTATTTACTTAATAAATTCACAATGATAATTAAATATTATTTTATCAATAAAATACAAATCGTTGTTTACCTCAATACAAAAAAAAAAAAAAAAACAAAATATTATGACGTTTGACTGCCATCATAACTCTTATTTTTGTCATAAATCTCCAATCCGAAACTATTTCTTGTCAAAATTCTCTTTGTCCGATCGAACCCTTATCTCGCGGGCTTTTCGTTGCCGGAGCGCAGCTGCTGGCTACTAATTCATATAAAACTTATATCGCCAAACTCGCGAGTCAGATACTCGCTGCATCAGTAGAAATGTTATTTACCCGAAGCGTTGTTGTGGTTATAAAAACTAGGACCGATCAAGTTCACGATCAGTTAGACGGTGATTGTCGTATCCAACGTTCGTTTCTTTATTAACTCAAAATGCCTCAATCGCGTGTTGGATTTTTAATTTCAATAATTGCAGCAGTTTTTGTGTGCTGTGCGCCAATAACAGTAAATTCGTTGCTTCTCATTTCGAAAGCCGAGGAAAATACCACCCCAATCGTGGGAATACTTACACAGGAAGTATCTAGATTCACTCTCAGACAGTATCCGGATAGGAATTTCAGCAGCTACATTGCTGCGTCCTATGTTAAATTTGTGGAAGGTGCGGGGGCCCGTGCAGTTCCAATATGGTATGTTTTTGTTTTTAAGAATTTTCACTAAGACCAAAGAACTTTTTTGTGTTTTATGAATTGTAATTTGTAAATTTAAATGGCAAAAATAATAATGGAGGTCAATTGATGGCGGCCTCTGTATGACAATAGGCTTTCATGTCGATGGGGTAGGTAAGAGTACATGATTAATTGAGTAATAGAATGCGTCAGAAATGGGTTAAATCTTAAAGGATTAAAATTGTGACCTTTTGTTAGAGCATGATAAATGCATTTACATAGGTAAGAAACGATATATGAAAATGGCCATTATTTAAATTAAGTTTTATAAGAACTTTCTATGAAACAAAGATAATTTTCACCTGCACTTCTCGATCTTAAGTACGTAAACAGCTGCCTATTTGTTATTTAAAAGAAAAACGTATAGGGGATGACGTATTTTTTCGTGTGAATGTACATTTTGGATTTTGAAATTAAGCTATAGGTATACAGAAGTTGTTGTTCTAATTTGGTTTCCTGATGGATATTCATTGTGTATTTATATTTCGTCAATAAATGCATGAACAAGTTTTTTTTTGATTAATATTTTTTATTTTTGTTGCGAAGATAACGTTGTAGTAGTTGGTAAATGTCATATCAAAGATATATAGATAGCATTCATAGATAAATTGATTTCTACACACGCAACTATATTCAGCTTGATAGTTTAATTTTGCAATCTGGCAGACGGTTTCAAAACCAAGGCCATAATTTATTTATTACATATAAAATTGTTTAAAATGTTTAGAATCTGAAAAATAAAGCTATTATTATTATTATTAGTTTAATTTTGTAGGTACCTCGGGCAAAGTACGAACTTCTATATTGACAACTATTGTATAGAATTCGACAAGAAGAAATACATATATGTACAATTGTCAATGGAATTCTTACTGAAGTATGGAAAATTTGTGTTGCATCCAACTTTTTTGCATGTAATAGGGAAAGTATTGGTTAGGTACGTGTCAAAAAAATTTCATCAAAATGCCAAACTGTCCGAACATTCGTTTTCGAAATACCGCTTGTGAGCGCTGGGGCTTGTTGTCTCTGATTCCAGGATTCCGCCGTGCAATTTTGAATCAAGCGGATGGAGTTAATAAATATAAAATAATTTCTGCAATACTGCAGAAATTCCATTTCTAAATTCAACTAATTTTCGTTAGAAAATTTATATACTTTTTCGAATTTTGGATGTTTTTGGTCTTTGATTCCGCCAATAAAAAGTACCATTATGCTTAAAATTATTTTTGGTGGTTATACAATATTTGAAGATTTCGGAACTCCGGGTATTTATGTAGGTAATGGTTCCCTAATGAAGAGTTTTTACGTTAATTTTGGTTCATATCGAATGAGAAAATTTCTGTTTTATTTCAACTTTTCTCTAAAACGACCAACGGCAACGTTTCAAAATTTCGCTTAAACTTATTTTCCGCAGTATTAAATGCAGTTGAAATAAATTTGGATTTGAGGTTTTTGTCAAAATATTCCTATATAGAAATTGGATTTCGATTTTTTTAGATTAAAATAAATCAGAAAAGTGGCTCTCAAAAGTACCTTCTGAAGAACTATATTTTTTTTTTTGTTTTAAAAAAATGCATAACTGATTTTGATCAATTTCTTTTTGTTGCTTAGGCTCTAAAACGGTTGAATAGTATTGTGTAGTCAACTTGTTATAAAATACTTCTTTTTGGCTCGGAGCGTGGCAATACAATACAATTTCAACACAATTTTAAAGATGTAGAAAAAAATTGTTTCTTCATCGAAAAAATAACGACAAGTACAAACCAACAAATATTAAAAAATCGTTTTCGAAAATTTTATCTTTCTCGAAAACGGCTCATAGGATTTGGATATTTTTTTTCTGTATTGCCTAATTTGTGTGATCTATTGTTCTATTATTCAAAAATGGGACATCAATTTTGTCGTACCAAAAGTTTTCTTAAAAATGTCTTAAAACTTATTTATTTGTATGAAAACGTAATTAAAAAACTAACAGTAAAAGGTTTACATTTTTTATTCAAATTTGCTTAAGAAATCACTATCCAATATTTTCTTTATCTCAGAGTACTAAATAAGTTATTTTAGGAATTTAAACAATGAATTTCATATTTATTAAAAAATTTGCTCGTATAATATATGTAGAACTTTTTAAAATTCCAAAATAAAAAAAGGCAAGTTTCTTTTGAGAAAATTTTTGAAAAAATGTGTTTGTGAACACTTCTTTTACAAAAGCTTGAGGAACGTTTTTAAATCCGGTCTTATGTCACTAAAGCTTCAAAAAATATTTTACAAATATCAAAATGATGAGAAAGACAAAAATAAAAATAAAATGCACGACTGTGGCACGAACTTAGTCTAAAGACTTAAAATTAAAAAAAAAATGGATGTTATTAGAGAAAAATGTATAAAAAACATAAAATTAATTTTATTAAAATAATAACATGTAATTAATATATAAAACTTTAAAGAAATTAAAACCTTTAAAAACCTCGCAAGTCGAAATTACAAACTTCTTAGGAGACAAAAAAGTACTCTTTCAAACATAGAGATTAATTAATTTTGACCTTAGAAAGTATTGAGACTAGTTGATTTTCTTACGTGAAATACATTGAAATGTCATAAGATGTTGGCTAACAAAAATTTTAGAGGTTTTGACAGATAGCCAATATCTTTGAAAGTTCTGTTAAAATTGAAGAAATTTCACATTACCTAAAAGCTTTAAATCAGATTCACACTATTGTGACGATACAACTACTATAATGTGAATGTGTCCTTACAATCTCATTTTAAATTTTTTTAGCAAGCTTACAGCACCGGGTATTCCCGATTTGGAGCAACGAGCCTAGTAAAAATGCGAAATTTTATTATTTTTTAGTAGACCGTGAACGCACTTTTTCTCACCTGTTTGCAACACCGAAGTAAATGTCAAAATGAGTTTGGCATTTGTTTTTTGTTTTGAAAATTTAATTTTTATAAGAATTGAAGTTTGGCCTAGTTTGTTAAAGATGCCATAAAAAACAGAAAAAGAAATTATCACAGAATTTTTAATAGATAAAATTATGTGGATCGAAGGTATCAAATAAAATTCAGGTCGAAAATCATAAAAAAGCTACATACATAGATGCATGTATATTTTATTTTCAGAAAATACAGAAAGTGAAGAAGAAGATCCTGTGGATAAAATCCTTAACGAATTGAAAGAGGACCTTCTATTCGTCCTAGCATCTCGTCGTGGTTGGTCAAGACATTTTCTATAATAAATCTGTGCCTTAGGCTTCTGTGATATTAATAAATGGTTAGTGTTATTAAAAGTCTAAATATGAAACAAATCTCACAATTACCTCAAAATTTCCTGTTTCATGAATGAAATCTAGAATTATGTATTATTATTTCCGATTCGCTCCACTTCTTAACAGGGTTTTCCCTCCGGCGCGGCGGCGCTTGTTTTTTTCTTTTAGGTCCATTTAATTTAATAAAATGAATAGAACAATAAGATATTTCTTTCGGCTTCCAAAGACTTTTATATTTTAAAAGATAGTGGCTCTTGTTGAGCTGTCAAAAATACGACTGCAAATTTTACACCGTTGTATTTTATTGTTGCAATAGGTTTCGGGTATAGCTAAAGTGCGACACTATTGCAAAATGGCACTCCGTATATTTTTTTGTTGTAGTGTTGTAAGATTTTACACTTCTGCATTTTTACAATGATACTAGACCTGTTGCATTAGAACGTGAATACCCCTATTATGTACGAGTATATCAAATATGAACACGATGTTTGATAATGTTTAGTATTGGCACCTGGTAAGTTGCTTTGCACGCCACATGTAAGTCAGTGTGTGTACTGACAAATGGAGATAGAATTTTTTACGATTTGTCGTTGAATGTATTTCCCATAAGAAAAAAGCAAAAAGGGGCTCGAAAGACATAAATTTTACTAATTAATTTTATATCAGCGGGTATCAATATTATGATTTAAAAAGAATAATAACATGTGTTTATTTCTAAATTAGGTGGAAAATATATCAAAAACATAATTAATCCTGTGCAATTTGTACTCAAAAAATGTAAAGAAATCGCAAGAAAACAACAACAAATACTTAGAAATAATGGATACACATGGATTTTTTTAATAAAGTCACAAAAATAACAAGGTTTCTTACATTTTTCTGCTTATTAATTTGTCTTTTTTATCATAGAAATTTGTTAACAAAAAAAATAAAAATTTTCACAAAACACGAAAACAATAAACGACCGCGACGTAGGTACACCGACCGAATTGAATTGAAAAATTAATGGAAGTAGTATTAGTAAACTTTATTGTGTTTTTTTTTTGTTACATTTGTTTTCTTATATTAAATAGTAATTGAATTAAACTTGAAAAAATTGCTGACTTAGAATTGGACAGGCCACACAGGGGTTTTATGTTTGTTTTATTTTTAAATAATTGATTTAAGGACAAATATTCTACCTTGAGACTAAAATACTCACTCATCAACATTTTTGATAAACATTCAATTGTACTATATTTAAGGTTTATCGTGAATAGTGATAGACTTGGTATTAGGATTGTCGAAAATGTTGATATGAATCAAATTTTGTATCACCAACAAATGCTTCTTCGGCAAATGTATCAAATTTTTGGGAGTAAGAAATTCCTATTAACATAGAATTTATAAAAGTTATTTAATGGATTTTTATTTTGAAAAAGAAAAAAAAAACCACAAAAATGAAATGTCAGAGAATCAAACTTTAATTCGCAATGGTAAACATTATCAATTGATATTCATACCTAATCATTTGATAGAAGTTATCATTATCAGCTGTGAAATAATCAATATTTGATAGCCATAAAAGTAATAGAACTGTTAGTTTTTAAGAAAAATATATTAAAAGAACTGTGGAAAATTAAAAGAAATGAAGAAATGAAATGTCAAATTCGAACGGTGTGTTCTGTCCCATGAGGATTGATGGGAGCCGTTCAATAGTAGTTTCGCTTTCACAAAGTTGAATGATTGAAAGATTTTGATTTGAGTCAACCAATTTTGTTTCAGTTAAACATGGAATTTACTTAAGCGTAGCTCAAAAAAACTTCAAAACTGTATTTTCGTTATCTGATTTTTGATCGGCAATTATTTTAATTATAAAGTATGTACATACATATATGTTTCCATTTTATTCAAAATCATTTTTGATAAGATTTGAAAAACAAAAAAAAAACAAAAACCGTTCAAGAAGAAATAAAACAAAATTTTGAATTTCACCTATAGGGACTAAATTTTAAAGCCTATTTGTTCATCCCTTTAGACTTAGGTTTGATGTAGATACACCTAGAAGCACGGATGCACAGAGAACAGACTGAAATACAGGAAAGAAACTTTTTTGGAATTCTGTATTATCGTAATGTTAGATTTGATAAAACCTCAAATTTATTTGACACGACGCCAATACTGATGCTATAGATTAATAATTAGAAAACAAAAATGTATCCCGTTATCTTATGTTTATTGATTAGCCTTTAGCCACTTTTTTGGAATTCTGTATTATCATAATGTTAGATTTGATTGATTTAAACATCAAATTAGTTTGACAAGACACCAATACCGATGCTATAGAATAATAATTAGAAAACAAAAATGTATCCCCTTATCTAATGTTTTTTCATTAGCCTTTAGTCCACTGCATGGCTACAGTTACGAGTATCATAAGGCATATTTTTTTGAAGTCTGATTGATTGAGTTCGATTGATTCACGAATACATGGTCGATATTAATAAAAGTTTTTTCTTTTAGTTTTTGTTGAAAACAAAATTGAAATTCATCATGTATTGATGTAAATCTTTGCAAAATTCACTCTTCTGACCAAATATTAATTAATTTAAGAAAATTTGAATCAACAAATTAAATTATATTAACAAAAGGGAAAGTTTTCATATTAATCCACCGATCGAATAAAATTAATTGGCCTTTTCAAGATTTTTTTGCTCGGAGTTGTAAAGGATATATATGTTTTTGTTTCCTATAAAAATTTCTCGTTCTTTTGATGCTTATGCAGTCTCATATAGGTGACTAGTATAAACGACTTGGAGGTTATTATAATATGGAGATTCAGTAAATGAACAATGAATTAAACAGATATTATACTACAGGGTGTCCCTTAATTCGCTTATATTACTTTAGCGTGCGATTGTTGGGTACATTCTAAGATAAAAATCTTTCTAAAGTAAGGGCCTATCTCAAATTTTTATATGATATATGGGGGATTTAAGAAAAGACGTACTTTGGTGTACCCTGACCCATGTTTACAGTAGTTGCGAACAAAAAACTATGTAGAATTTATTGCTTCAAAAACTCAATGCTGTCTCCTATGGTTAAAGCGGAACCCACCCCCATGCAACTATACATGAGCGACACTTGAGGAAACAGAACAGCTTTCAGTTATGGGTATGTGCATCAAAGACTACCTTATGAGGAATGACCACATATTGGATGTCGTCAAAAATGCTGTTAAGTGTTTAGGTTACCTTCGATGATGCAAGAAATTTGTCAACCCTTTTGATTTGACGGTAATCTAGGAAGCCTATATTCGTGCAAATCTCAAGTATAATTCCCATATTTGGACAGGTGCTCCAATAACACACTTGAGTCTCTTGGATAGAATCCAAAAAACAGCTTTAAAAATGATAGGTGATAGAAGAAAAATTTGAATATTGAGCACTACCGCAATTATTTTACATTCCTCCCTTTAAAAAATTCAATTGTAATACTCGCGTTTCAGGGAATGCCCATTAGTTTACCCTTGAGCCCAACTTTGGACGTACTCTTAAATTCAGATATTCTTTCTTTAGCTGCACAACACGAATGTGAAATGCTTTGCATCTTCCTAACCTTGGCACTGTGCTCAAACATTTTAAGGGTATTCAAAATCTCTTAAGAGCGCGTAGTATATATAAATAAAAGCTCCCCATATTATTTCATCATCAAATCTTATTTTAAATATTTTTTGTTATTATTGGAATTCCCTTTAGCAATTGAGATAATTCGTACTTAATTTCTTTTGAAATTTCATAAGCGAAATAAATCCAATTTAAATTCGAACATTAAATAAACATACAAACGGAAATATGGGGAAACGCGAGAGATACAAAAATTTGAGAATAGCTTAAGAAATGTTGTTTTAGTTTTCTTGTTTGTTAACTTTAAAAAATAAAAAAAAAATAAATAAAGATCCAAGATTATTTCCATATTGGCGACTTACAAGTGGCACTTACTCTGACTATAAAACTGGGTCTAAATCCTTAACACTTAGGGACATCCCCGTTGACACACGCGCTATCTTTTTTAAGTTACTCACAAAACATCAACTTTTGGAAAAATTAAATTTCTCAAAGGGGAACTTTTTATTTTAATATACAGCATCCTGATAGTAATTGATTAAACATTATACAACAATATAAAATCAGAAAATATTATTTGTCAGAGCAATCTTTTCATTAAAGTAATGATGTTGACTAAGCTTAGTAAAGTATGTCTTTCTAGTTCTATTCACTCATGTTTAGATCAAAGACAATAACATCGATAAAAAACAACCTTTGTATTTTTATCTGATGGAGCAACGAAGTTATAAACCTGCACTATGTATCACAATTAAGACAAAATATATTTATTTTTTATCACAATGATTAACATATCATATAGATTTAATTAATTGATATTATTGAAAATAATTGTTGCCAAAAGAATATAATGTACCTAACTAAGTAAAAGTTAAAACAAATTAATCAGACTGACGACGACGGGATATTTGGGAACAAGTTTAGTTAAACACAAAAGAGTATCGAAAAAACACTGATAAATAAATAAATGGGCACAGGTTAAAGTAAAATATTTAACAAATCCACTGGGGACTTCCCAATCAAACTATCTTCAGCTAAGATACAAGTACCAGAATTGGTTTAGATAGCAATAATTATAGACGCGGAAAGTATGACTGGCATTATGATTGAATTATGATACGAGTATTATTGTTTTTTTTTTTTTTAATGTCCATACATCATACATTTTTAATTATTATAATTATATGACATAGTTAAATAATTAATTATTTTATTTTTCTGTCTATGTTTACATCGTAGATAGAGAACAATTTCATGAGATGCCATGACGTATGAATATATATTTTATTAATTATATCAAGAACTTGTTCTGCTGACACAAGGAATTTTAGGTAAACATTTTATGCATACCTAATCTGAATATGGAGAGTAAATTGATATTTGCTTTAGATCAGTTTATTGGTATCAAATTAGCGGAAACCAAAATAAACAAAAGTCATTTATTTAGTTTCAGAACCAGTGAACCGGGAATGATTTTTATTAAATGGATACCAAATAGTTTTATTGAATGTTGGGTATAACGTATGAAAGACAAAGCTTGCTTAATGTTCGATTAAAGATAATATTATTCATCGGATCGTACGTTTTCACTCACTTCAAATGATAATCATTAATAATTTTTATTAGGAGTATTGTAAGTATATGTATGTAGTTACATATTTTGTATTTCTGGTTTGTTGAGATTAATTTTGCTCCTTGGATATCCACACAAAACGAAGTTTAAGGCTGTTAAATCCGGTTAGTTTTACTTACGATTTACATAGGTATACAAATTTTTGATTCATAAAAACATCGAACTCGAAATTTGAACAATGTCAATATGATTGCCGAAACAAAACAAAATGGAATAACACTGCCTTCCTGCTCAAAAATGTTCTGATATTATTGGTATAATGATCCCATTAAAGGGTTCATCGATGTCGTTCGAAATTTTTAATATGATCTTCTTTAAAAAGAAAATAATATTGCATATTAAAATTTCCATAAAAAAATATTATTGGGTTGTTTAAAAGATTGAATGTATAATACACAGTTTAACGAATGCCAATTTAACGGTGAGATGTTCTTTATAACAAATTCTCTTTAATTTCAATGAAAATAATGAAGCAGTCTTCATGTGGATCAGTGTGGATCTTCTTCTTCTCAACAAAAAAAAATTATATCCAACGATGGTCCAATCTATAGATCAGTCCCAAGCAAGGCGACAAAAAATTCGTTCAGCATATCTACTGCCAGAAAAAACAATCAGCCAATACAAAAAAAAATTGCTCCAAATTTGAGTTGTTTGCTTATCAACTTTATTGAATATATTGCGGGTTCTTGTGCTGCTGCCTTCCACAGTATAAAAGGCCGCAGCACATTACAATATGACATTTACTATGTTGTTAATTATTTTTGAAGTAAAACTTCTTTTCCGGCGTTGGGGGTACAAAATTTTCTATGCAGCTGTCAGTGACATGTCAAAATGACACGTTACCAGTCAAACACAGCGACAGCGGTTAGAATCTTACAGAGGCTTTGCTAGAGGGTAAAGAAGGTTTACTTCGACCGCGCGTACGTCAATACACAACCTTTTTTGATATTTACTATACAGGGTGTTCCTTAATTTATGCATAATATTTTAGGACGTGGTTCTTGTGTATATTCTATAAGAAAAAAATCGTTCTACAGTAAGGGCCTATCTCCAATTTTTATATCATATATCCTTTGTAATTGCATCTAAACAAAATTGATATCCTGTCTTGGTCTTTAGATATCCAGTTTCTAGCATGTTCCGTTTTTCGTGGCTATGCTAATATTTTGATTTTGGGCTCAATTTTCTCTAGAAAAGGCGTTTTTCTTTTTTAGCTCCGAGCGGGGCACTGACCTGTCAAAAAAAGAACTATGTTACTTTTTTAACCCAGGGCGCCCTAGGCATTCAACTTGCATTTCTTTTTTAGCTCAGAGCTCGAACAGGGCTCGCTCGATGAGCTCGATAATAAATGACCGAGCAGACCAAGCAAAAAGCTGACCGCGGTTAACTTCATTAAATTTTTTGGAAGGGATGATAGTAAAAGAAATAAAATGCACGACTGGGTCGCACGAACTTGCTAGGAATTTTAAAAACGAATGTTATTAGAGAAAACTGTTCATAAGAATAAAATTATTTTTTTTAAATTCTTTTAAAGTAAGAGACGAAAACAGAATGCTATGCAAATATGAATTTATGCAAGAACAAAAATTATAAGTCGTTTAAAAAAAAGCTTTTATATACAAAATTTTTAAAAAAAATTTAAGAAAAAATTTTGGTACGCTAATTCAAAGTTCTTATTATTGTTCGAATAAAAATTAAATTAAAAAAAAAATATTGAGCCGTTTCTGAGATATCGAATTTTCAAAAAAAGAAAAAAATAGATTTTTTTTTCAAAAATTCAAAAAATATTTATTTAAAAGTTGTGAAATGCAATGTGTTTTAGACTTTTTAGAAGCTTCTCTATAAAAAATTTCATTAAGAACCGTTATGTGGGTAATGAGAAATTCAAAATTCGAAAAAATGGTTCTATGGTAGGCACAAGCTGTAATATCTTAATTTCAATTTTTTTTTAATAAATTAAAGATCATAAAAATTAATTGAAAGAAAAAAAATTTATCTAGGTGCCGTTTTCGAGAAAAATACGATTTTTGAAAACCATTTTTCTTAATTTTTCAACCATTACCTAGCCTTAACTAAATGAAATTTTTTTGTGTTTTTATTTTTTAAATCTGTGCAGCAGTTTTTGAGAAAAAAAATATTTATAAAATTTCGAAAAAAATTCGTATGGCAGGTACCGTTATTTTTAGTCTTAAAAAAAAGAAAAAAACGTTTGGGGGGAAAAATCAAAACCCATATCTACCAAGTTTAAAGAAAATTGGCCTAGCCGTTTAGGCTGTAGTCGAACCGACAGACAGACAGACAGAATTGCCAGACCCACTTTTTTTAGTCTTCGCTATCATCGTAATGTCAATTTTGATCAAAATCTCGAGTTCAATTTTTTTTTACGAATGCATAACTTGCCTTATAGTACCTATTAGTCGCAAGTAAAAAAAGAAATACAAAATCAAAACAAATGGAAATGGCGAGCGAAGCTGGTTGCTCTCCCAGTGAAGTTAAGGAAAAATAAATATATGTAATTATGAACGAGTTTTGCTCAAATCATCAAAATCAAAAAACAAATTGAACGCTTCCCTTAAAATAATTGCTTTTTCCATTTTCATTAATTAGAAATTAATTAAAAACAAGTTTTCAAGAACATGAAAACACAAATTTCACAAACAAAGCTGAGAATTTTGACAGTTTTATTTGAAAAATGATACAATGACAATTCAGTGCTTAGATGTGTTTCTTAAATAGCTCAGAGCGCTCAGGTCACGCTCGGTTAGGAGCGATCTCTAAGCGCTCAGGCCTCGCTCTGTGCCCTGCTCGGGGCTAAAAAAGAAAAAACGCCTAAAATGGGAACAAATATACCGTTTTACTATTTTTTTTGGTGAATGAAAGTTTATGATACTTAGAAAACCTGAAACATGTAAAATCAAAAAAAAAATGTTTTTTTGCTTTAAGCTCCAAAGGCTCTATGAATAAAAAATGATTTTGTGTGGGTTTATATATTTTTTATTTTATGTGTGAACTAAAACAGTTATAAGAGGTGTTAAAAGTGCCCTCTTTAATTTTGTACGCGTGCTAGAGCAAATTTTTGGATTTCACTGTCAATATTTTTTGATGATAGCTGCTTCTTCACATTTGATGACGCTTCGAGAATATCGTCGCTGTAGATCGAATACCTCGTAACCCAGAAAAGTCGATTTTTCAGGAGAGACAAAAAACTTATTGTCAAATCAATGAGAGGCAATGAGAGACGTGTTGTTAATTATGCGCGTGGCTCTGCAATTATAGTTTTTAGGTTCACAGGATATTTTTCATTAGATCCGGAATTTTTTTTCACAATATAATTGCATCATTACCTAAAAATCGGTTTTTTCTGGGTTACGAGGTATTCGATCTACAGCGACGATATGATCTTCTAATTAACCTAAATTTACTGCTTCGGTTGAATAAACAAGTAACCAAAAATTACGGTACCTACCATACGACTTTTTTCGAATTTTTCCAAACAAGTTCCACAGATGTCTTTAAAAAATTCGAAAAATTTCATTTAGTTAATGCTTAAAAAAAAATGTTCGAAAAATTAATTTTTAATGGTACACCTTTTAAAACCATTATTTTGTTTTTGATTTTCTTAAAAACGGTTGAACCGATTTTGATTATTTTTTTATGTTGCATGCTCTCAAAAGTATGGATCCTATTGTGTGTTCAAATTTTCAAAAAGATTTTCTTTTTGATTCTACAATCTGCAAGATGTGAGAAAAAAATTGTATTTTATCCTAAAACAATATTACCACCATACTAATGTTAAAAACTGGTTTTCGAAAATCGTATTTTTCTCCAAAGCTGCTTCTATAATTTTGATAAAAGCTTTTTTTTATTTCAATTAATTTTTACGATATATGATGCAAAAAGAAAAAACTTGAGATTAAGATATGACCGACTGCACCTATCATTGAACCATTTTTTAGAATTTTGAATTTCTCATTAACGGATTTTAATGAAATTTTTTATAGAGAAGCTTCAAAAGAGTAGTACAAATTGGCATAATGGTTAGTGCATTTGAATGTCATACAGAAGGTCTCGAAGTGTTCGAGACTCAGTAGCTGCAAAAAAGTTTTTCAGGGGTGTACTACTTCTAATGAGGAATTGGAAAATCCTCTAAGAGTATCTTTTGTCATGAAAAATACTGCTTATTAGCCGTTCAGAATCGGCAAAAAATTGTAAGTTCTCTCCATTCCTGTTAACACGCACATAGGAATGGTGGAGAGTTGTAAGTGACTAGGTCATGTTTCTCTTCAACCTGATGCTTGGCATTCTGTTTTTAGATCCAACTATTTTAAATATTTAGTCTTCTACAAGTTTCGCAAGTTCGTACGCTGCGTTCCAGTCATGCAATTTTTTGTTATACGAGTATCTGCTCCGAAAGCCTGATGGATTGAAAAATACTCAAGATATGTATGTAAGGGTGTTAAAACTTACCGGGTGTAGAATTTACCAATAATCGCAATGAATATTCTTTTTAACAATTCACCAAAGAACCTTTTTCAAAAACTTCAAACACCCAGAATACCAGCCCATTTGAAAAGTTTTAACTCATGGGTAACTTTTTCTTTCCGATGGAGTGGAATTCATTCTCATTCAACTTACCCCTTTCTTGAAGTTAATTATTGATCAAAAATATATTTTTTTAAGTTTTTAAAAATTTTTAAAAATTTCCATGACGATTTGAGATATTATTGAATTAGAAATATTCATTTCCCATAATAGTCCGGTCAATCTACACATTGCAAGCTACAAAAATTACCATCAATCTGAAATTGAGTAAACTTGTTCAAAACACAATTATTGACTGATTTGATTCTCACATTACTTGGACGGCCTTATCTTTGTAAATGTAAAGCTATGTGAATTCAAGTACATACCGAAAATTTCCAGTAATAATGCTATTAACCCATTATTTTTGAGAATCAATATTTTGTCTTCTCAAAAATTGTATTTACTTCTTTTTATGAAACTTCAATTTCATCAGAAGTAAAACAAATTATGTCCTTTAACCGGCGTTGATGCATTGCAGCATATCCTCTGTGGCAATTCAAAACCTTTCACTTGCACTGAAAATCCAATAACAGTTATTTTTTATTTATTTCAATAGGATTGGCGAATCACCTGAGTACTATAAGGACATCGTTTCAAAAGTGAACGGGTAAGTTCAATAATCCCACATACACTTACTCGTACACACATACGATGTATATGTGCATTCATAAATAAAATTTATTAATTTATTTCGTTTTACAATTTAAGAGTTCTTTTTCCTGGTGGGGCAACATATTTGAATCAAAGTCATGGATATGCAGACGCGGGTGAGCAGATCTTCAAGGCCGCTATTGAATTAAACGAGCAAGGAATATATTTTCCAATTTGGGGAACCTGCCTTGGATTCGAGCTACTCACTTACTTGGACGCTAACCGAACTGAGCATAGGAGTAGATGTTCTTCCAATAAACAAGCATTGCCATTAGAATTTAAAGAAGGTAATGTCGCTAATAGCAGACTGCTAATGTATTCGGAGAAATTCAATTCAATGTATTTTAACATATTTTTTTTTGTATATGTAGGATACAAGACGAGTAGGATGTTTGGTAGTGCGCCTACGGATGTCATTTCGATTCTTGAGACATACCCTGTTACTGTAAATTTCCATCAGTTTTGCATAACAGAGAAAGTAAGTAAACTTTATTTGAATTTTATGAGTTCTTAAGGAAATACGTTGGTAGATAAGTTTTAATGTCATGATAGCATTAGGTATAAAATCTTTAGACCTGATCCTTATAAATAAGACAGAAACAATAGCTAAAGAAGATGGCATAACAATTTTCTCATAAATCAATATTTTTTTGCAATTCTATGACAGACTGGGGAAAGAAACACCAAATTTTCAACATTCATAAAAGGATGAGTTCAAAGTTTGAAGTCCTAATGTTTATATCTTTAAAGTATCTCAACACCCAGAAAAGCTATTAGTCACCAAGAACGCTTCAATTATGCATTTTTGTTTGCATTTCAAGAAAAAACTCGTTTAGATTTTGAAGTCCCAATTAAAAAAAAAACACTCTGCTCTACTAACCCAACTATGAACAATGAACATTTAAAAATTTATATATTTAAAAAAACTACTTCTTATTTCAATTTTTGAAGAAAAATTTTGCAGGTTCTTAATAATTTGCAGATAAAAATAAATTAAAAAAAAAAACATCGAAGCGTTTTTGAAATACCGAATTTATAAAACAATATTTAGATCGTTTGTATCAAAAAATATATTTTTATTTGGAATTTTAATATGCAATATTATTTATACATTTTAGAATATTATATACAATTTTTAGTTGATATATATATATATATATATATACTAGCTGACCCGGCCACGCATTGCTGTGGCTAAAGTTTTTGTTATATTACATTATAGTAAACAATCTAAGAGGAACAATAAGAGAACATCAGTCACGGAGTCCACTATGCTTTTTCACACAGATGGTATTTGTAAAAAAATATGGTGATCTCCTTATTTGACTTTCTACTACTATAACCCTTTAGTACAATGAAATTATTTACGAACAAAGACGAAAATGTTGATGTTGGTATACAAATTCAATGGATTGAAATTTGAAGGGGAAGTACGTTGAACACAATTAATTAAAATGTTCTTACACTTGATATTAAGCATAAATCAGTAGGTACGAAATAAAAATTTATTAGATTTATTGTTTCCATTTAATTTTATAACAAATATAAGTATATTACAGTATAATACAGTAAATAACATGTGACACTTAAACTCATGAATGACGTAGGCAAGGCAGACAGTCTTAAACTTTTAAACATTAATATCTATTTTTTTGAATTATAAATACTTTCAATTTCAATTTAATTTAACACCAATCGGTGCACAATGTTTTTGGTTAACCTGTCTTTAGCTAACACAAATAGATTCGACGGTTTCCCAACACGTGAACACGCAACATATAGTTGCCCATGAGAAAAACATGGATTTTCCAAATCTAAACCACAAATGGACATTGTTTGACCTTTAGATTTATTTATAGACATGGCGAAAGCTAAACGAATTGGAAACTGTAGCCTTTTGAAGGGTATGGTAGAATCTGATGGTATCATCGGAATACGTGGCAGCAGGACCACTTTTCCTTTAAACTTCCCAGCCAAAATGGTTGCTTCAAGAATGTTTCCGGTGATCTTTTTGATGACCAAACGCGTACCGTTACATAATTGAGGTGGATTCAAATTACGGAGGAGAATAATAGGGGAACCAATCTTTAATCGAAGATTATGTGGTGGCATTCCAGGGATATCTAATGAATTTAAAAATTCAATCGGAAAATTTACACTTTCATTTTCATCAACAACAGTATCGATTGATTTAAAAGACATCAGATCGCCTGGTAACAACTGTTGTATCTGGAAGTTAATTTCGTCAACATCAACGTTTTTGGCTGCCAAAATCGCCCGTTGACTAAGCCATTCATGATTCAAATAACTATTCTGTATATCCGGGAAAATACTCTTGTGCCATTTTCTCATTGATATATTAATTAACTTTTATAAAACTATGTGATATTACTTACATGTATAAATTGAAATTATTGTTCCTGTGCTCCTACTGTGGCTATGTCTCGTTCTCTTGAAGACGTTCGTTTTTTATAATTATGTGGATAATACTTACATACATATATTCAAATTAAATTATAAAGTTTTGATCAATGAAGCACAAATAAGTAAAAAACAGGTTTAATTTCACTGTATTTTCTTCATTATAATATGAATGCAATAAATTGCGACTATAATTTGAGATTTAAACTCTCCTATCTCTCAAGTTGGATCGAACTGCACATGGTGTGCGAATTTTATTATAATCGGTTAAGTGGTTTAGGAGTCCATTGAGGACAAACATCGTGACACGAGATTTATATATATTAAGATATATAGGTAGTATAGGAGATTTTGAGATTTTGTTCAAACTTATCATTACGTGACAGAGAAACACAAACAAGTAGGGTCCACAATTTCATCTGTCTGTCGACTTACAGACTAAATCGATTAATTGATTATTATTTTAACTCCAAAACTTACTACATAAGCCATATGGCCATTATGAAGAATCTTATTTATTTTAAAAAAAGACTATAATGATTTTAACTAACAAAAATATTTCTACTATTGTAGACGTGGTTTACATAGTGGTAACCCATACAAAATTTCAACAAAAATAGTTATTGACGGTTCCTGTCATAGAACCGTTTTTCGTTTTTCGACTTTCTCATCAACGGTTCAACAGATTTAAGCACAAGCTTCTTGAAATTTAAAACAATATTGTATATAAAATTTTTGGGGAAAGTATTTTATTCGATTGTTGTATCAATTTTCTTATGGAAAATTAAATGTCTTGAAAACAGGTGAACGATTGTTTTTGAAATAATTTCCTTAAACGTACATACGAGTGTATAATTAAAGGCGTAGCAAAATGCTCTTTATTTTTTATATAAAAATTAATTACGAATTAAATCTTATAACGATTTCTTAAATTTCATTTGCATAAATTCCTATTTTTTCCAGAAATCAAGCAGAATTTTATGTTTTGAACTTAAACTATTTTAGGAAATATTATATCAATTTTTTTAAACTCAAATTTATTTATTCAGTATACGTACATATATACATGATACATTACTTCTGGAATACTTAAATCATAGAGATGAGAAAAATATAAATTCTTAGTAACTATAAATTTAACCTAAAATAAAAACAATTTATACATATTATTTGGCAATACCTATATTTTAACACTGGGTTTTCATTAAGTAAACATTTGTTTGCTTATAAAGTTTATAAAGTTCTACCTTTTATTTTAAGAATATTAGCAATTTCATGTAACCATGATTTTTCCAACAACGGTAAACTGATGTTGATTATTAAAATAAAAATTTTTTTTAAATCTCAATATTTCGAAAATCATAATTCTCTAATTTTTTGAAATTTAGCAACTAACAGTTTTCAACACTTTGTTCAAAATTGCTACATAAATACCTTACTTAGAAGAGGTAGCTTTTCTCCAACAAAACAATGTTGGTATATTTAAATTTACTCGAAAATGGCTTAAACAATTTTGATTAATTTGTTCATGTAATGCCCCAAGTTATTGACGTTTTCTGTTGAAAACTTTAGTATTTTCGAGTTCTTCCCGTATACAGCACGCCCTCGGTAAAAGCAAACGATACAAATTCGCTCAGTTGCGTTAATTGAGGTTCTTGGAATTACCGAGTTACAATTTATTTAACTTGGTTATTTTTTTAAGTCACATTTGACAATTTCTTTTTAAATTTTATTTTCAACGAAAGTTAAATTTAACAAATTACATTGGTGTGTATCCTCGAATTGACAAAAAACTAAAGTTCTATATTAAATTTGTATGTCATAGCAAGAAAAACTTGCTCTTATGTAAAAAAACTTTCGAATTTAAAATACATTTTATGAATATAAAACATGGATTTAATGAGATAAAAATGTTCAAATGCATGGAGAGTATGGAAGAGTATGAATTTATGCAAACAAATTTTAAAAATCGTTTTATTATTAAAGTAATTTTTTATATAAAAAATTTCTTTCAAAATTTTCGAGAAACAAATTTGGGATGCCAATTTTAAGTATTTAGTAGTATAGATTTTAGGAAATAATTAAAAAAAATAATCGTTCACGCGTTTTAAAGATATTGATTTTTCAAAAAAAAACTGGAACTTTTTTTTTCAAAAAACCCAAAAAAATATTTTTTTGAATATTTTTATATACAAAATTATTCTAAACTTAAGAAGGCTATTGCTGAAAATGTTTGGTTAAAATCGTTAGAGCCGTTAATGAGAAATTCGAAAATTAAAAAAAAACCGTTCTATGACAGGTACCGTTAATATCATCTTCCCAAAAAAAATTTTTTTTATTAAAATGTAGTTCATGTCTTTAAAATTTTTATAAAAACAAATTGATATGCAAATTGTTAGTATTCAAAAAAATACATTTTATAACGTAATTTAAAAATTTATTCGTGTATCTGTTTTAAAGATATTGAATTTTCAAAAAAAATGTGTATTATTTTTTTAAAAAATCGAAAAACTGTTTTTTTAGAAAAAAAAAATTTTAGATTTTATATTTTCAAACCTATAGGAGCTTCTGCATAAAAATTTTGGTAAGAATCGTTAAAGCCGTTGATGAGAAATTCGAAAACTAAAAAAACTATTCTATAACAGGTACCGTTAGTAACATTTCCACCTAATTTTTTTATCAAAATCGTAAGAGCCGTTTTCGAGATAAATAAGATTATGCATTTGGGGTGTATGTGTGGTACCGTTAGTTTTAGAGCTAAAAAAATTTCAATTTCCTCTCTAGGGAATAATTGTGTTAAGTCAAAAATAAAGTGCCCTTATTTTGTTTAAAACTTTTGATGGTAATTTGCATTAAAAAATGTAATTTATAAATTATTTTGCCACATTTTGGTTGATGCTACAACTGTTTACGTATGTTTCTATTTAAAACGACGCACGATATTGAAAATTTTTAGGTATGTTCAAAAGCCATTTATTAAAAAATTGCCTTAGTATTTTTAAGAATTTTTTGTTATTAAGAAAAAGTAAGTTAATTGCTTAAAAGATTAGTAAATTGTTAAATACAATCATATCTTAACACTAGGCTGCTATGTTTTTTTTTTTTGAACAATCAATTTTATTTATTTAACCAAGTCTTACATAACATTAAATGATCATTTCATGCGTTTCCTTTGAACAGACTTTTGAAAAATATGGCTTTGAAAAAAATTGGAACATTCTAAGCATGAATCATGATTGGAACAACTTTGAATTCATCTCTTCTATCGAACATAAAAGGTACTCTATATTTATAATAATTTCTATAAAGTAATTCCAATATATTTTCAGGTATCCCTTTTATGGTGTACAATTTCATCCAGAGAAAAATCTTTATGAATTCATTCCAAATCGTGGCATCCCACATTCGTTGCAAGGCATTAGTGTGGCACAATATTTTGCTGATTTCTTTGTCAGAGAAACCCGAAAGAATATGAATAGGTTTCTTGATTCCAAAGAGGAACAAAATAGTTTGATATACAATTATTCACCAGAATTTACAGCACGGATTGGATCTTCGTTTATGCAACAATACCTATTCGATGCTAAGAGTAGAGCAAGTATGTTGGCAAATTCAAGCAGCTTTATTATCCTCTTCTGCACTGCCTTCTTGGGCTCTTTGAAAATATTTGAAAACAAAATACTAACGCATTAGACTTTAACCTTATAGATGCTAACAATTTTCATAAGATGCTTCGTATACTAACCAAGTCGTAGATTAGAATTCTAATTCTCTTTTTTAACTATAGGATTATTGTTATATATTGATCTTGAATTTTACAGGAACTTTTCCAGCAGTTCATCAGACAAAGACAAAACGGCCTACATGTCTAGATGAAGTAGATACAAATAATATTGTTATGGTGGATTTTGAAGGTGGAATTTAATAAGATTTGTAAAAAATCGATTTTTAGTTCAAATTATTTTTATTTTTATAATTTTAAATTCAGAATGTGAACATTATATAAATACATACATTATGTAAATAATATTTATTTGAGGTGTAGTCTCCATGATGGATTATTAAATCCGAAACGAGTCGTTTTTTTAATATAAAATAATAAATGCTATGAAAAAATAAATATTTATTAAAATAAGTTTGTTTTTAAATTAATAATTAATTTATACACATCTTTATTTCTTAAATATACAACAATTCTTCGAGTTTACCATTTTTAATGGCGGCTTTAAATTGAATGGAAGATAAACAAATTGGAAACAAGTACTTAAACTTCAGATTACTCATTATTATCTAGAACAAATATCTTTGTGACCAAAAGTCCACAGATATATGTATTTCCCTTCTGGAGGGGTTTTTAACTCGCTGCTGTCGGACGTGATATAAGATAACCGCAATTTAATTACGTCTATGGTTTGGTGATATTTTAAACGTCAATAGTTTATTTGTTTACCTAAGATATCAAAGCCTCTTCATTGAGACAAATTTCTAAGTGGAAGTGGTGATCTTAAAGTCCCAAAACTAGGGTCATATTGTATGTATAGCTATTTAAAATAAAACAAACTACTGGGTCGCATGAACTTGGTCTAATTTACAAAAGACACTGAATTTTAAAAAAGTACTATTTAAAATCAAGGATGGAATTACCAGGTCAAAAATGTTCGAGCTCATTAAATCCATTTTTACATAATGGCAAGTTATGTGTTTTAAAAAAAAATCGAACTCAAGATTTATATTAAAGGCAATAAAAGTTGGCCATTTTAAAAATTTCCCCCGAGATTTTAATCAAAGTTGTAATAACGATGATAGCGAAGTCGAAAAAGGTGAGTCTCGAAATTCTGTCTGCCTGTCTGTCCGACTACAGCCTAAACTGCTGGGCTGATTTTCGTTAAAATTGGTAGATATCGTTTTTAAATTTTTTCCCCACACGTTTTTTTTTCTTTTTATTTTGTAAGACCAACAATTTTTTTTTCCGCTAAGACTGTCCCACAGATTAAAAAAAAAAAATAAAAAAATTTCATTTAGTTAAAGCTAGCTTATTTTTGAAAAAAAAAAAACAAAAAATTGTTATTTTTGGTTTGGTTTTTTTCAAAAACCGTCCAACCGATTTTGATCATTTTTTTAATGCTAAAGCTCCCCAAAAGTTTGAATATTATTGTATATTCAAATTTTCAAAAAAAAATTTTCTTGGATTTAAAAAAAAAATCTATTTTGTTTTTTAAACTCAATATTTCGAAAACCTCATGCTCGATTTTTTTAAACTTGATAAATAAGAGTTTATTAATGTAATCTACAAGATGTGAGGAAAACAAAATTATTTTACCTAAAAATAACGGTACTCACCACACAAATGTTAAAAAATGGTTTTCGAAAATCATATTTTTCTCGAAAACGGCTCCGAGAATTTCGATATCCGGCATGACGGATCTTAACGAATTTTTTTTCAAAAACATTGCATTTCAATGTTTAAAAAAAAACATATTTTTGAATTTTTGAAAAAAAAAAATATTTGTTTTTGGGACATTCGATATCTCAAAAACGGTTCAATATTTTTTTTTGAATTTTTTTTTCTATTCCTACAATAATAAAAAATTTAAGTTGGCGTACCCATTTTTTTTTAAATGTTTTAAAATTTTTTTATATAAAAACTTATTTTTGTTTTAGAAACCACTACAACGACATAGAATTTGCATGAACTTATATTTGCTTGATTCACATGGCATCCTGTTTTAGCTCCAACTACTAGAGGAGTTGTTTTAGTCATATAAAAATGAATTTCATGCTTATCAACAATTTTTCTTCAGTAATGAAATTCTCGGCCTCTTTCATATGTACATAAGAGCAAGTTCGTGCGATCCAGTCGTGCATTTTATTTTAGTATTTTCCAGTCCAAAGGTAACGGTAGCTGCCATACAATTTTTGTTCTAAATCTTAGAAGTTTATTTTGTTTTTTCTTAAAAACTGTTCAATATACCTATTAAAAAAATAAAAAAAATGGTTTTAATGGTACCCCCTCAGTGAACAGTTTTTAGTTGTTTTCTAAAAAACTGTAAAACTGATTTTGATTTTTTTGATAAAGCTCCTAAAAGTTTTGAATAATATTGCTTATTCAAATTTTCAAACAATTTCAAAATATCATAAAAATGCCAAAAAATGATTTTCAAAAATCCTATTTTTCTCGCAAACGGCACCAAGAATTTTGATAAGATTTTGTATGTTTCGCTTAATTTTAACGATCTTTAATTTACTAAAAATAATTTGAAATAAAGACGTTACTGACAGTATCTTCGATAGAATCATTTTTTGATTTTCATCTTTCTCACTAGCGGCTAACAAACTTGGCTTAAAAAAAACTTGATATCAAATAAAGTTATCCTCATCATCGCGGACAGCCAAGTAGCCATTAAATCTCTTAATTCTCTCTTTATCATCTCAATAACAGCCCTTAACAGCTGATCGCCTCTGATGGAGATGGAATAGTAGGAAGTTGTAAGGCTGACGAGCTCACTAAAAGTGGAACAATATAACCACCTGCTTGGCGAAAAACATACTTGACCAATGCTGAATCTGAAGTGCTTCATGTTCAATGTTCAATATTTTTAAGGAAATGCACAAAGACTACTCGTATAATTAGTGTTATAACAGGACACTGTTTGATAAGCAAGCCTGCAACGCGCCTTGGAGTTTATTTTAACGATTTCTGCAGAAGCTGCATGGACGAAGAAGAAGAGGAATCGATTCCTCACCTTCTCTGTAAATGTCCTGCTCTATCTCAAAGACATAGAATTAATTTGGAAGATTTCTACTACAATTATCTTAGAGATCTGTGCAATTATAGATATAGCCAATCTTGCTGGCTTGGTAAGGAGCTTCAATTGTTTCAACCATTAGGGAGATTATTAAGTCTCTTAGATTCATTGTGGTATCACAATAGATCATCATGGTCAAAGTGCGATTTGTACGATCTGAGGTACACGCAAGGAAGTTTCCCCTTCTTTGGAAATTAGACGCCAATAAGCTGTTGACATATCAGAAAGAAGAGAGCTATAGAGAGATTGCTTATCCAGATGTCGTTTTTTATACCGTATCAGGAAAGTATCCTATCTTCTTGAAAGAACTCTTACAAAACGCTTTAATCAAAGTATCGAGCTAGGCAGATCGGTGTAGCCTGAGTGTCAAACTTTACAAAACAAAACTAATCCTCTTATTATTTTAGCCTTGTATTAGAAAAAAATTCAAGTTGAAAAACTGTTATACAAGAAAGAGAAAAAAACGCTTTGGCACTCTTCTCGTGTTAAAAAGTGGTTTGAAAGAAATTGGGTGTCCAATCCCGAATTACTCATTAACTTTATGTTTTGATAACCAAGCTGATACTAAAATACTCGATGTATTCAGCAATTAAACGGCTTCGAGCACTGCTATTCGTCTAAAAACCTCTTCGCAGTGGATCAATATTGATATTGGTCACTTCGAAGTAACATTGACTACACCATCCAGCAATTTTTTTTAACAATCAATTTAAAGCTACCATCCATGCAGATATACTTTGAGAAATTATTGGAGCATGAATAACGAAAAAACAATTGAAAGTGTTGGTGGAAGGGGTTTATTTAGATGGATTAAATTTAAATCATTTCTATTGTCTTGCTAATACTTCCTGATGTTTCAAATGGAATTTTTGGCGATAAAAGAAGTCTTACTTTAGCCTAAGCTTAATTGAAATATGATATTGTCTTCGGATACCCGCATCTAAGATAGACAAGCTGGTACTAAATCTTTAACACCATTATAGGTGTTACTAGCGGAAACTGTATAACAGGCTAGCATGTAAAGCCGGATTGAAGAATTTTCCAAAGACGTTGGCTCCATTTTGAATAATCTTACTACAATGCAATTATGCTGGTGATATGTTAAATGTTTAAATAAGCATTTTCGCACGCTTCTTAAGGAGTTCTAAGAGTTTTAAGAAGTAATGAGGAAGTCTCCTAAATTCTATGATACCACAATTCCTGCTGGCAACCACTTCAACCTAACCTAATCTATCTATGTGTTATACCCGAATTTGCTAAATAGCTTAGAATTTAGGTGATACTTTAAAAAGCAGCTTTTTTCAGTTAAATGAAAGGTAACATTATTTTGAGGGTGGACAACATTTCTAAACTAAACATTGACAAATAGGTCTTAATACAGACAAATATGTGGACAGAGTTTGGGTTCCAACATATTTCTTCTTTTCTATCATCGTTACACGTTTTATCAAACTTCACGTTAAACTTTTCCCCAAAAAACAATATCCGGTATTGGCCCTTGGTATGAAAAAAGTCCGTTGGACTATTATCCTTGAATTCTGAGCTGGGGAGCCACTGAAACTTAACAGCAAATCGATTGTTTTTATTGTCATATAAAGTTCTTCTAATCTTAGACGTTTGGATTCGGAAGAAAAGTGTAGGTCCCCTTTATTCCTTCCGGCAATTGCACACTGGAATGGTTGAGAGTTGTAATTCACTAGGTTCAAGTTCTCAAGGAGCCGCTGTGCCTGTAGCTTACTAGTATTTAAAGTTGGGTTTTCTAAAATTCAAGAACTCTAAAAGGTACGTTTTTACTTTAATTGAAGAAAGCAAAATCGTAGAACCAAGAAATCCAACTAGAGTTCGTTTCTAATAAAAGTTTGAATTAGTACTGTCCGTTACACAAAATACATTTATAGGAAAAGTAATTCACAACTAAATACACCTTGGAATGAAATTAACTATAATTAGAATCATTTTCCTTAAAGGTTCTTGACACCAAAATCGGGCTTCATGTTTCATTTACCATCAAAGCGTACAAAAAAAGAAAAACTAATTGACTTTGAAATTTATTTGATGGCAACCAATTTCAATGGCAATTATTGTGTTTAATTCCAAGAATTACCAACCCAAGAATATTGCCCTTCGACGTTATAATTCGTAACTGGTGTATGTATTAACTTAAACCTACACATTGGATACATTTAATTGCATAATAGTGTCTATCTTTATTTTTTGAATTTTTATTTGAATAAAAAGCCTTCTTAAATTTCTTAGAATTTTTCGAATGCAGAAAAGTTTGGATTTCACGTGGCAAAACAACGTGGTGAGTAGTATGTGATGGCTTGGAAAAAAGTTCTTAGTTTGAATCTTATGTAAGACAGTATAGTTTATATCCTACAAAAACATGTATGAAAAATCTGAAAGTGAATTAAGATAAGGTTAAACGATTCGTGTGTCACTAATACGAGTATGTTTTGCAATAATTTTGATTCTATGAATTTAAAGAAAAAAAGTTTTTAAGAAAAGGATTTAAAATCGAGGTGAGTCATATGTAATATTGTTACTAGGAATGAATAAAAGATCAAGAACTTTTCAGAATGGAATTTCATTATTTTCCATAGACTCTGATCATTTTTTAGAATTCGGAATTACACTGTCAAACGAAAGGAAAGAAGAAGAAATTCGACGTTGGGCTCCTTGAAATACCTAGATTTTTTGCAGTCTATAAACAGAATCCAAACGAAAAGTTGTCTTCTGTGTGTATGAAAATGATAGATGAAACCATTATAGACTTCTAAGAACTCGTGGTATGATTATGATGAAGATGATACATGCGTTTCATGCAAAAAGCTAACAGAAAATACAAATGCCAAAATTCAGAAGCGTAAAACAAGAACAAGAGAACAGTATCGTATCAAGGGAAAGGTAGAAGATCCTTCAGGACCAAAAACTAGGGAATATTAACTTTCAAACGCTCAACCATTACAGTTTTTTAATTGTAGGGATGAGTACTCTCGTGTAAATATAATAAAGTGAATTGGACTGTTGGCGGTATAACATTCACCCAAAAATAAAAAAAAAAAAACGTTTGTCTCATCCGAGGAATTGACAAATCCAAAAGAATATAACTTGTCATAAAAAGTGGTTCTCTTATTAGCTGTTTTGAATTGGAAACAAAATTGTTGGTTCCCTCTATTTCTACAAGAGTGGTTGAAAACTTAAATAGAATAAAACGCACGATTGGGTCTCACGAACTTGCTCTTATGCAATAGACTAAGAATTAAAAAATAAATATTATTACAGAGAACAAGCATGAATTTTTTTTAAAATTCTTTTAGTAGTAAGAGATACAAACTGATGACGACGGATCTTACTTAGCCATCTGGTATAGTTTTTATAACCTTTCATTTCGGCCAGATATTTCTGGGACTATTTTCATCAATTATTATACTACATCCCCCACCCCTTAATATTTTGCCGCAACTAATCACTTAGACCTCACAGTCACCGTGGGAAAGTACTCTTTGACCCAACATTTCCAGAAGTGATTTCCGAATTCTCACAGACAATCCAATTCTTCCTCAAAACTCCAGCGCTGTCATCTATTTCACAAAGGTCTTTAATTCCATTAGACGAACCAAGAAGGAAAAGATTTGGTGTTAGAGCCTCTTCAGTTCAGTGTCGAGAGGTATATTAGTCAGTGGCTTCGAATTGATTATGTGTTCAACTTCGGTACACCAACTTTAATTTTTTATTACTAAACGAATTAAAAAAATTAGCCCGTTTTCAAGATATCGAATCTACAAACAAAATTGTTTTTTTTTTTTTGCAATGAGAAATTAAAAACTCGAAAAAATGGTTCTATGGCAGGTACATTAGTAATATCGTATTTTTCAATTTTTACTTGCGACTTATAGGTACTATAAGGCAAGTTATGCATTCGTAAAAAAAATCGAACTTGAACTTGATCAAAGTTAATATTACGATGATAGCGAAGACCAAAAAAGTGGGTCTCGCAATTCTGTCTGTCTGTCTATCGGTTCGACTACAGCCTAAACGGCTCGGCCGATTTTCTTCAAACTTGGTAGATGGGTTTTGATGTTTCGCCCCCACGCGTTTTTTTCTTTTTTTTAAGAGCAAAAATAACGGTACCTGCCACACAATTTTTTTTTTCGAAATTTTGTAAATATTTCTTTTTCTCAAAAACTGTCCACAGACTTTTTTAAAAAACAATTTAAAGAATTTCATTAAGTTAAAGCTAGGTAATGGTTGAAAAAAAAAATTCCAAAAAATTGTTATTTTTGGTATACCCCCCTTGGAACCATTTTTTTGTTTTTGATTTTCTCAAAAACGGTGCCACTGATTTTGATAATTCTTTCTATGTTAAGGTTCCCCAGCAGTTTCAATATTATTGTGTATTTAAATTTTCAAAAAAAATTTCTTTGGATTTTTGAAAAAAATTTCAATTTTTTTTTTTTTGAAAACTCAATATTTCGAAAACCCTATGCTCGATTTTTTTAAAACTTGATAAATAAAATTTTTGTAATATAAGTTATAAGATGTAAGAAAAAAAAATTATTTTTCCTAAAAATAACGGTACCCTCCATACAAATGTTAAAAAATGGATATCGAAAATCGTATTTTTCTCGAAACGGAATTTTGATAAAAAATTTCTCTTTCGATTAATTGTTACGATCTATAATCAAATAAAAAAAAATTTGAAATCAAGATATTACTGATTGTACCTACCATATAACCATTTTTTCAAATTTAGAATTTCTCATTATCGACAAAACGGATTTTAATGAAATTTTTTATAGAAAAGCTTCTAAAAAGGTGAAAAAACATTGCATTTAAAAACTTTAAGACAAAATTTTTGGAGTTTTTGAAACAAAAAATCTGTTTTATTTTTGGAAAATTCGATATCTTAGAAACGGCTCAATATTTTTGTTTGTAAATTTAATTTTTATTTGAAAACTAATAAAACTTTAAATTGGCGTACCAAAATTTTTTCTTATTAACGTTTTAAAAATTTTGTATATAAAAGCTTAGTTTTTTAAGAAACCAGTATATACTTATAATTTTTGGTCTTGCATAAGCTAATATTTGCTTGAATCACATGGCATCCTGTTTTAAGCTCCAACTACTAAAGGAGTTGTTTTAGTCTATTAAAAAATGAATTTTATGCTTATGAACAGTTTTTCTCTAATAACATTAATTTTTGAAATTCTTAGTCGTTTACATAAGAGCAAGTTCGTGCGAGCCAGTCGCGCATTTTAGTTTTTATTGAATCATCGACCGTCACGAAGTTTTATCGAAATTCTAGGTGCCGTTTTTGATAAAATTACGATTTTCGAAAATGTGAGGTGAGTACCGGTGTTTTAAGATAAAATACATTTTTTTCACAACTTGTATATTGTATTAAAAAACTTTTAACTGTAAGAGTCTTAAGAAAATCGAGCATGGGTTTTTCAAAACATAGAGTTTTGGAAAAAAATGAATTTTTTTTCTTAAATCCAATTTTTTTTTTGAAAATTTGAATACACAATACTATTTAAACTTTTGGGTAGCTTTAGATAAGAAAAATTATCAAAATAAGTTGTACTAAAAACAAAAACAACGGTCTATGGAAGGTTCAATTAAAAATAATTTTTCGGAATTTTTTCTTTAATATTACCTAGCGTTAATTCGTGTTTTTTGATATTTTTGGCTTAAAAAAAAATGAAAAAACTTTTGTGGGGAAAATTGAAAAATGTTATCTACCAAGTTTAAAGATAATCCGTCCAGCGATTTACGCGGTAGTCGAACAAGCAGACAGACCGACAGAATTTCAAAACCCACTTTTTTTGTCAACTCTATTATCGTAATGTTAAGTCTTATCCAAATGTCGAGTTCGATTTTTGTTTACGAATGCATAACTTACCGTATGGTACTCGTACTATGGTGTGCCAAATTAAACATAGTTTCCATTACAATTGGTGAAAACCTTTATATTCAAACGGAAATATTGATAGTGTACAATCGTTTCCAAAGTTATTTGGTGTATTTATCTGACATTCCAGTCTTAATTTTTAAAATTGCGGCACTTTTTTTCAATATATTTTTACTAAAAATGTTGGGAGTAATTTCCGAGAGTTAATAGCTTCTATTAACTAAGTTTCATAAGCCGTTAGAGTAGGTCTGATCATTATCTTTTAAATCTAAGGCGATAAGCTTATCACACTTTTCATCAACAAATTCATTCCTTAGATCTAATGTTACACGTTGGTCATTAATAATATATGAAAAAAAACATAGCGCATTTATTAAAGGGAATTTATTTTAACACTTCTCTAACAGAAAATATCATTTAGACAAATTCTAGCTCAAGCCAATTTCAATTTTTGTTAAATTATAAGCTAATTCATATTTTTATACAGTTTATTGATATTTTGTATCACAATTATATCACATATCATTTCTTTTAAATATTATTCAACGCATGGGTATAACATAAACGAATCTTAATATCTTAAGCCGTAACTTGAACATAGTCACTTTTATCATTAAATAAATAACATTGCATCAATTTAATATCCTTAATTCCAGTAAATTCAATAGGGTAGTTATAAATAAGATGGCGATCTTCTTCGTCTTTACTCGAAAAAGAATTCGAACTCTTTCGACATTCTGATACGAAGAAACTCGAAAAATATTGAGCACATTTCACCGAGTTTTCTGTATGCCTAACATTATCACTTAGAGTCCATTCAAAAACTACTTTTTCAGGATGAAATTGAACGCCATAAAATGGAAATCTATATGTAAAACAAAAATTTTAAAATTAATCCAAATAGAAATTATGACGTATAGGTTAACAAAATTAAACTTACATTTGATGTTCAATGCTAGAAATAAACTGCATGTCATTGTCGTCTCGGTTGGTAGAACTAACTCTCCATTGGTCATTTATTTTAAATACAAAAAGGTCCTTTATGATAAAAACAAATATTAAAGAACAATTTAATGTATATTTCTCTGGAATGGAAATAGTTTACATACATCTTTAGTAATACAAAATTGGTGGAAATGAAAGGCAAAAGATTCCGTTCGTAGAATATTTTCCATTTCCGGAGTTAGGTTCTTAAAAAGCTTCGAGGTACGAAAATCTAAAAAAAACAACTTTGGTGTATAAGAAAAAAAAAGAATTCAGAGGCACTATTAAGGCTAGTCAAAGTGTAATCTGCTTGGCCACCAGGAACAAATTTCCTTCATCAAACATTAAGACGAAAATTCAAAATCTTTTAGAACACATTAAAATTTGTTTGTTTGCCGTTTTTGATTTTATTTATTTATTTAAACCTTAAAAATTTTAAATCTCAAATAAAACATAATTTAAATCCGCCACTTGGAAACACAAACTTGCTCTCAACTGTTTTAGAATTTAAAAACTTATATTTTGAGGAACATATTAGAAACTTTAAACGTTTTAAGTTTTGAATATTTAATAAAAATGTAAATGTTCTTAAATCTCCGAAATTTTATTCTCCGATTGTTTTGAAACTTTGACATACGCTCTCTTCTTATTTTTAGAGAAAGCACCATCAACCAAGAGATGGCGCTGCACATGCACTATTCGCTATTCTGAATTTCAGTAATGTCAGTTACATGGCAAGAATTTCTCAGCAAAATGTGTAATTTTGTTATCAAACTTCTGAGGAAAACAATTTTTGAACTTTTAATTTTTTTTAAATTATTGGACAACGGCTCGCAAAGAGCCTCAACCTTACAATTTACAACTTTTATTCATTCCTTTCTACATATTAGCAGGAATTAACCTACGATTTTCTGCCGATCCCGAAAGGATAACATAAGAACTAGACACTTTTTGTTATAAGAAATACTTTTGCAGGATTTGTCGCTTCCTTGCAAGTCCAAGTAGTTAGTAGTAAATCCCTTAAAAAATATTTTTTCCAGAGGCTTCTTCTTCAAGACAACGATCTAACTATTATGTCAAAGGGTATTACACAACGACGTAGACTATGTCATTAAAAATTCTTCAGTTTCAGTTTATGCCAAAGATATACAAATCTATAGATCCATTTCGTTATCCTCGGAATCAGTCGTCGCTGAAAATGATTTAAATAGTTTCCCAATACGGTGTCGTGAAGCTATAACCTCTTCTCGTAAACATCTTCCCCTGGCTACTAGAATATAAGTGATTATCAATGAATCAATATGTAGTAAAAGTTGATTCTTTTTCTGATCTTGGAATTATATACGATAAAGAATTTTACTTTCGTTTTTACATGGATATGTCCAGTGGCGTAGCGTACCATCTCGGCGCCCGGGGCGGGAGACCCATTTTGCCGCCCCATTCAATACTTAATTAAAATTAAATTTGGAGACATTATTTCACAGGCAATGAAGTATCTTTTATTGAAAGTAAAATAGGATCAGCGGTTTCATAAACGGATTCTACGGGCCTTACGAATGAGGATCGTGAGACAAAGCTGCATCTGCGGATTCATCGCCATGCATGCGTTTTTTCCTGCGAATTCTTCTCGTTTTGAGTTCGATTCCGAGTTTTTTCCAAAGAGTCTTAGAAAAGTCGATTGCGGCTTGGACGAAACGGTCTATGCTATCCACTAGGAGAGCTTTTAAAACGCAGAGTCTCTGAGCACACTTATTCACACTCAGTCCACGTTGCTGCAGGTAAATATATGCGTCATCTTCTTCAGGTATAGCTCTGCAGCTCAAAAGCCAAGAAAAGTGAGGAAGTTGAATGACTGCATGACTGTCAGAAGAAGACTGGCTACCGATCCGTCAATTCTTCCAGTACCTCAAGAACTTCCACAAACTTATTTTTAAGCGTCTTTACAGCTTCACGAGGTTCACTTCTTCTGCAGCCTTGTGACTAGATGCTTGAGGTACTTCTGGTGAGTCGACTTCGTCTTGACCAGAACGACTTCCAACTTTGACGGCAGGCACGTCTTCTTCTTCTGCCTGTAAAATAAGGTATGCATTCCCATGAATATTGGCCGGAGGACAATTCTGGGCCACTCACGATTGTAGATGGAGGAATCTTACTTACATTGGAATCACTTCCGCTGCTGCTGGATGCAGCCGAAGACGTTAACGTAGCTTTTGAACCAGAACTAGAACTGAAATATTTCGCGTCTTCACGTCTGCTTATTTCTTAGCCTTTTTCTTGCGGTATTCCGCGCCGCGCCGCTTCCTTTAACTCTTTTCATTTTCAAAAACTAGTTCAAAGGTTGAGTGAAGTACTAAGGCCCATTTGCTGATACGGAACATAAATACTTATGTTCCACATAAACTCTTATGTGACAGTTTACGTAGAGGAAAAAGTAGAACATAAGCGCTTAAGTTGAACATAAATATTTAAGTTTCGTATCAGCAAATGGCCCTAAGTGTTTAGTTTAAGAAGATTCAACAGTATATAAACTATAAACAACACAATCGAAATAACTTTCTGTGATGCGGGAGGGAGCAAAAACATTGAGCTGGCTGAGACTAGGATAAGGTTTCCGTCATATCTCGCATATGCATATCATATGTTTCGGAACACTCCCTTTCAGTTTCGCGAGAGTTTCGGAACGTTTTGTTTTAGTTTCGCGAGTCGCGCGACAATACGGAATGCATTTTTACGGCCCTATTCACCGTCTGCGAATTCACGAAAATCAGCCAAGAGCGGTCAAGGACGAACCACAGATAGGGTGGCAAATTTCAAATTTACATTATTGTTGTTTGTTGACTTGTCAAACGATCTGTCATGAAACATATGATTTCTACTCTACCCGCATCACCGGCAACATTTTGCCGCCCCCCTAGGCCTGCCGCCCGGGGCGGACCGCCCCCACCGCCCCCCCTACGCTGCGCCACTGGATATGTCTATTTGTTGAACGTTAGCTTGAGGATCTTTTTGGTCATTATTTAACTAAATCTATACCTAGTATTTGTTTCACCTCTTCTATAAGATCAAGTTAGATTTATTGGCTTAGTCCATCATCTACGACATACGAGTACAATATCTGGAAAAACGTCGTCAAGCTTTTGATGTTGATTTCAGATTTCTATTTTTCGAAATCTGATGCCGGAGTGGATAGATCGTTACGTTAAATTATTCTTTTCCTCTAAACAAACCTCACCGTAGTGTAGAAAACGTTTTATATTTGGCAAAACATTTTAGACTCGGTAAAAGCTAGAGGGACAAAAGAACATTAATTAATCCCCCGAATATCTTTCAATAAACTCATTGACCTTTTGGGCTTAATTCATCCTGTTTTTCATGCGAGGGTCATTAAATGTTCTTAAAGATTGCAAGAGAGTAAATATAGTAAACAAAAGAGTTAATATATATTTTTTAAAAAAATGATCTCATATTTAAAATTGTGTTCGACGCGACGTTTGTCTACATATTTAACCTGTTTTTTGGTATGAAAGTGCAATTTCAGATTTAGGTATCGGATCATTTGTTTAAAGAAAGTTATTCATTAGTCGATGATAAGTACCAACTTTTTATTTCATTTTAGTTGCAGGAGTAAGACGTGATTTGACTGTTCAATGACTACCAATGGTATTAACTTTGCAACATACATACTCGTACATAGGTAGACTAGCCGATGTTTTTTTTAAACTTGGGTCATAGTATTTTTAAATATTTCCCTGGACGCGTTTTTTTTTTTTTTTCATTTTTAAGTTCAAAACAACGGTTCCCGTCATAAATTTTTTTCAAAATTTTAGATAATACACATTTAATTGTTAAGAAAAGGTACCTTACGGATGAAAAAAAATTAAAAAAATGGCTCTTAATGGATTGGTTTGATTTTCTCAAGAACAGTAAAACTGATTTTGATCATTTTTTATCTTTAAGCTCCTAAAAAGTTTGTGTATTCAAATTTATTAAAACAAAATATTTTTTTTTTTGAAAATTCAATATTTTAAAAACCACAAGTCCATTTTTTTTGAAATTTGACAATTGACAGTTTCTTAACACTATCTGAAAGATGTTAAGCAAATTGTTATTTTATCCAAAATGTATGGTGTTTCTCAACCAAGCATTAGTGTATGCAAGAACAAAAATTATGAGTCGTTCTAGCAGTTTTTTTAAAAATAAGCTTTTATATACATAATTCTTAAAACGTTTTTAAGGAAAAAATTTGGCATTTGTCAACTTAAAGTTATTTGTATTGTACACAAAAAAATTAAATTTCCAAAAAAATATAGACCCATTCTTGGAATATAGAATTTTCTAAAAAAAAGTTTTGAAATTCAAAGTTTTTCAAACTTTTTAGAACTTTAACTATAAAATATGTCATTAAAATCCGTTATTATGATAATGAGAAATTCGTATTGGCAGGTATAGTCAGTATTTTCTTTATTAAAATTTTGTTTACTGAATTATAGATTGTAAAAATTAATCGAAAGAAAAAATTCTAGCAAAATACTAGGCACCCGTTTTCGAAAAAATATGATTTTCGAAATGCATTTTTAACATTTGTGTGGTGGGTATCGTTATTTTAAGATAAAACCATTTTTTTCTCACATCTTGTAGATTTTATTAAAAACTTTTAACTGTCAAGTTTTAAGAAAATCGAGTATGGGGCTTTTGAAATATTAAGCTTTGAAAAAATATTTTGAAAATATTTTTAATAATCCAAAAATTTGAAAATTTGAATGTACCTATACCACTATCCAAACTTTTAAGGAGCCTTACAAAAAAAATCCAAATCAGCTGTACCGTTTTGAGTAAATCAAAAAATAATCATTTTTCGGAAATTTTGAACCATTACCTAGCTTTAACTAAATGAAATTTTTTGAATTTTTCTTAAAAAGTTTTTGAGCAAAAACAAATTTTATAAAATTTCGAAAAAGATTCATATGTTATTTTTGGTATTAAAAAAAGAATGTGGGGAAGAGGGGTAAATTAAAAATGCTATCTTCTAAGTTTAAAGACGATCGACCGAGCCATTTAGGCAGATATTAATTTAAAATTTTTTTCATAAAATTATAGATCGTAAAAATTAAACGAAACAAAAAACATTTTATCAAGATTCTTGGAACCATTTTCGAGAAAAATACGATTTTCGAAAACCATTTTTTAACATTTGTATGGTGATGGTGGGTACCATTATTTTTAGGTGAAACATTTTTTTGTCTCAAATCTTGTAGGTGATAATATACTATATTATACTAGAAACTTTTATTTATCACGTTTGAAAAAAATCGGTTGTACCGTTTTCGAGAAAATCAAAAACAAAAAAAATGGTTCCATCGGGGCTACCAAAACTAACCACTTTTTGGAACATTTTTTTCAACCATTACCTAACTTTAACTAAATGAAACTTTTTTGTATCTTTTTTTTTAAATCTGTCGAGCAGTTTTTGAGAAAAAAAAATATTTATAAAATTTCGAAAAAAAATTCGTATGGCAGGTACCGTTATTTTTTGAATTAAAAAAAAAGAAAAATTAAAAATGATATCTCCCACGTGTAAAGAAAATCGAACGAGCCGTTTAGGTTGTAGTTGAAAAAGCAGACAGAATTGCGAGAACCTCTTTTTTGGTTATCGCTATCCTCTTAATCTCAATTTTGATCAAAATATCGATTTTTTTTACGAATACATAACTTGCCTTATAGTATTTACCTATTACCTATAAGTCGCAAGTAAAAAGAATCTTATGGTTATGAACTCTAGTAACATTCTTTTTCATATTTTTAGTCTTGTACATAAGAGCAAGTTCGTGCAATCTAGTCAAGCATTTTATTTTATACAGTAGCTTCAAAAAAGATTAAGAAATATTCCCTATGAGTCCAGGAACTCACTTTTCAACTCAACTTTTATAGAACTTTGTACTGAAATTCACAGAAATGCAGAGTTTCAAAGTAAAGGACCTATTTGTTTCAAATATTGTTAGAAAAAGAACGCACCACCGGACCTCTGTACGTATCGTAAGGATTGTTAGACTTATGCTTAAACAGGGATGTTATTTGATACAACATTTAATTTTTCCACCTACATAATATTTAAACATAGATATTATTTGATACAAAATAATACGCTCAGAGCATTTAAAGGGGCGTTCACATTCTCAAATATGCTTGTCATGCAACCAAAATATGAAATTATTTTTAAATCCATCCAGCATGCTTGACAACCGGTGGATGGAGCATTTACATTATCTTATTAATCTTATTAATATATTTGAAAATGTGAACGCACTTAATGGCGAGTGAGCCTGGAGCCTGATCACGAGATTTTTTTCCATCGTTTCGTCTTTTTGACATATTGGGTGAGGAGTGTAGAAACGTAGCTTCATTTCACCTTCACTTCACTTCTTCACCTTACACCAAATATATCAAAAAGACGGCAGACCAAACAACTGAAAAAAGAACGTGTAATCATGACTCTTGATGTCTTTTTTGTGCTATAGACGGTGCTCACACTGAATTAAATCCTCCGACTTTTTTTGACGTTCCTCACTTCCTCTGTCAGAGATTTATAAACCTATTGACATCATACCCATCCTGTAAGGGAAATTTTCAAAATAAATATGAGCGGAAAAAAAAAACAAAAAAATTTCATCCATTGGCATCTTAGTAATCATTCAGTTCATGGCTTGACAGATGGAGAACCATCAGGGTGGCTATGGCAATTTAAAAAATGAATTTCTTGCTTCTGAACATTTTTTTTATACCTATATTCTAAAAACCATAAATCTTATCATATTAAGAGCAAGTTCGTGCGACCTCGTCGTACATTTAATTTTCATCTACGATTGTTTATACCACATTTAATATAAAGACCTGTGACTTAAAAATTTCAAAATTTTATCTTTGAGAATGCAAAATAAAATCTAGTTGTAAAAAGAACAAGAATACAATTTCTGCTTGTAAAATGAAAGCTTCCAAAACGGATTGAAATCTCGGATCTTTGGCCACTAATTGGATTCAATTTTGTAGGCTGTCAATCACAAGTTCCGTAGGTTTTTTTTTAAATTAAAAAATAAGTTTTATCATTTTTAGTATTACCTTAATCTTTTTAAAATTAAAATCAGTACCTGTTTCCAATTGCAATACCATTGATTTGTTAAGTTTCGTACAATTCCGTCGAATAAGCTTCTTTTCGGCTGAATGATAAAGCAACAATTCATATCCCAAACATATTCCCCAAAGTGGGAAATAGATGCCACTTTTATTCATTTCAACTGCAATCCGATAAATTATCTCGGAGCTTCGCACACATTCGTTAGTTTGTTCAGGCTTTATGTTATGTTGTGCTTCGAAGAAAACTGCCCCACCGGGTAGTAAAATCCTGTAGGTCATATATGTATGTGTGTATATACGATATATATATACGTTATTAAGGTAAATATATTTTAGCAATTGCTTTGTTTTGCAGGCATACCCATTAATTTTTTGCATGATGTTCCGGTAGTACAGTTCATCCTTTCCGATCCTTGAAATAAATAAACATAATATTCGTACTTAATTACAAACAATTCTAAAATTAACTCTTTCCAAAACTACATACTATGTATAAACAACCTCCCTCTAAGCTCTTAAAGGCTACAAAAAAATTCTTCTTAACGGTTTTGTGAGTATTATATGGACTTTTGCAAAGAGAAAAAAGCTTTTGTGAAAGTCTTATGTGCATAAGTTCTACTCATGTCAAACTATGTATACTTAAGAGAAATTCTGACAAGAAAGAAATGTCAACAAACAAAATTCTTAAAATATACATATTTTAGTAAAAGAAGCGAAGAGAGGCGTGTGTTTTGTTGCCTGTTTTGAATTTTAAACAAATAAATAAATTAACATAACTTATAGTAGGTATAGTATATTATTTATTTCATCTTACCAAATGGGCACAACTCGGGCGCCAGAACATTCTAGAAATTTCACATAAGAAGCTGCAATATAACTCTTTATTGTTGGCCCATATATCTCGTAGATTTTTGCGGCGACATCTACACACAGGATTCCGATAATTGGTCTCTGATTTTCCATTTTGTTTATAAAGCAAATAATTTAAATTATTTATATTTACATGTTCAGATAAAAAACAAAAATAAGAAAGAACGATACAGTGTCTAATTTGAATTCACACCAAGGTCTGATGGCTGACCGACTACCGACGACGCGAGGTTGATGTTGGGGCGTTTTATAAAAGAGAAAAAGCTTTTTTTGTTTTAAGTCAACATTGAACGTCATCCAAAAATATGCATTTGCTTTGTTAATGGGATAGAACAAAAATAATGCACAATGAAATGTAATCTTTGTAGAAACAATTAAATAAAATATTTTTATTGTTTCAATAAAAATTATCAGCAATCAATTATGTGTGGGTGCAGTGGCGTCTATAGCTTTGCTTCTGCGGAGGGGGAGGGTGGCTGATGCATGCCGAAAAATAATTGCAAAAAAATCTACAAAAAAAGTAAGAAAAGAAATAAAAATACGATTTATGTACATAACATTATAGCTGTTCTCATACTGCCTTCTTCTTTCTATGAGTTTTGGGTGAAAAAATAAAATTGTGTAGAAATTTGCAAAATGCTCTGGTTCTTCACAAGCTCTAGTGACTAAATTTTAGTTATTTTGTTTAAAGGTCTACTAGGACTTTAAAGTATCTTCACACATGCATTCTAAGAAAGATACTGTCCGAGATTTCTTAAACAGTCTTTCGATGTAATTTTGGATAATATGAAAATGGAAATGTTAACAATAGACACTTTGAACGATTTATCCAAAAGTTCCGCGTAATTTTAAAAGATAGTCTTTAATCTCTTAAAAAAAATTAAGGCTGAGTTAATTAGTAGAAGCATGACAAATCGGAGACAGAAGTTTCCTAAAACTTCTAATGAGATGCCAGTTCTTAAATCAGTTATCAAATAATATAGCCCTATGAATATACATACATATACATATTTATGTATGCCTACATCAGTACAGGGTGGGCCAAATACACGTTTCTTTTTAAAAATACAATAAAATTTAAAAAAAATTATTTTTGTCCATGTATTATGGCTTTATTAATAAAATGCACGACTGGATCGCACGAACTTGCTCTTATGTAAAAGTACTGTGGAATTTAAAATGCATTTTATAAATATAAAACATGGATTTATTCAGATAAAAATATTCAAATTCATGAAATTGCCGTCTGATTTCCGGAAAAGTATGAATTTATGCAAACAAACTGTAAAAATCGTTTTATTATTAAAGTAATTTTTTATATAACAAATTTCTTTAAAATTTCTCGAGAACAAAATTTGGGATGCCAATTTTAAGTATTTAGTAGTATAGATTTTAGGAAATAATTTAAAAAATTAACCGTTTACACGTTTTAAAAATATGTATTGATTTTTCAAAAAAAAAAACTTGGAATTTTTTTTTTTAAATCCTAACAAATATATTTTCAGATATTTTTAAATACAATATTATTTTAAACTTAAGGGAGCTCTTGCGGAAAATTTTTGATTAAAATCGTTACAGCCGTTTGATGAGAAAGTCGAAAATCAAAAAAACGGTTCTATGACAGGTACCGTTAATAACATTTTGTCCCAAAATTTTTACTTGCGACTTATAGGTACTATAAGGCAAGTTATGCATTCGTAAAAAAAATCGAACTCGAGATTTTGATCAAAGTTGACATTACGATGATAGCGAAGACCAAAAAAGTGGGTCTCGCAATTCTGTCTGTCTGTCTGTCGGTTCGACTACAGCCTAAACGGCTAGGCCGATTTTCTTCAAACTTGGTAGATATGGATTTTAATTTTCCCCCCCCGGACGTTTTTTTCTGTTTTTTTTTAAGACCAAAAATAACGGTACCTGCCATACGATTTTTTTTCGAAATTTTATAAATATTTTTTTTTTCTCAAAAACTGTCCCACAGAATTTTTCAAAAAAAATTTGTAAAATTTCATTTGGCTAAAACTAGCTAATGGTTGAAAAAAATTTTACAAAAAATTGTTATTTTTGGTAGCCCCCCTGGGTCCATTTTTTTTGTTTAAAACGGTACAGCCGATTTAAATAATTTTTTTTATGCCAAAGCTCCTCCAAAGTTTAAATATTTTAACATATTCAGATTTTCAATTTTTAATTTTTTGGATTTTAAAAAAAAAATTCAAAATTTTTTTTTTGGAAACTCAATATTTCGAAAACCCCATGCTCGATTTTTTTCAAACTTTACAAATAAAAGTTTCTTAACATAATCTACAAGATTTGAGAAAAAAATTTTATTTTATCTAAAACTAACGTTACCTTCCATACAAATTTAAAAAAATGGTTTTCGAAAATCGTATTTTTCTCGAAAACGGTTCCGAGAATTTTGCTAAAATATTTTTTCTTTCGATTAATCTTTACGATCTATAATTTAATAAAACAAAATTTTAAATCTAGATATTACTGACTGTACCTACCAAAGAACGATTTTTTCGAATTTTGAATTTCTCATTATCGACATAACGGATTTTAATGAAATTTTTTATAAAGAATCTCTTAAAAAGTTTAAAAAACATTGCATTTAAAAACTTACGAAAAAATATTTTTTCAATTTTTAGAAAAAAAAGTAATTTTTTTTTTTAAATTCGATATCTCAATAACGGCTTAGTATTTTTTTTGGAAATTAGACTTTTATTCGTACAATAATAAAAACTTAAGGTACTTACATAAAAACTTATTTTTTTAAGGAACCACTACAACGACTTATAATTTTTGTTCCTGCATAAATTCATATTTGCATAGCATTCTGTTTTTATCTCATACTACTAAAAGAATTTAAAAAAATCATTTTATCTTTATGAACAGTTTTCTGTAATAACATCCGTTTTTAAAATTCCTAGTCTATTACATAGGAGCAAGTTCGTGCGACCCAGTCGTGCATTTTATTTTTTACCAAAATGTACTCGTAGTCCATGTCTATAATATCACATCTAATTATTTGTATTAAAATCGTTAGAGTCGTTTTCGGGATAAATAAGATTTTTCATTATGGGTGTAGGGGGAGGTACCGTTAGTTTTGGGGCTAAAAAAAATTCAATTTCCCCTCTAGGGAATCACCGAAGACCCTTAAGTACCGAGTTTGAAGAAAATACGTCGAGGGGCTTAGGCTGTATAGATCGACGTACAGACATACCGACATACAGACATACAGACAGACAGACGGAATTTTCGGACCCACTTTATTCGTATTCGCTATCATCGTAATGTCAACTTTGATCAAAATATCGAGTTCGATTTTTTTTCCAAATGCAGAACTTGCCCTATAGTACCTATATCGCAAGTAAAAAGAAGAAAAGATATGCGAATCGTAAGACTTCAGAGAGTTTCTCACCGTAAGATGAATTAAACTGGTCATAAAAATGGTGTTTTTGTATATACATAATAATACTCCAATTCGTTCTACAACAAACTTGTAGCTGAGTTAATTGATTACAGAAATAGTCAAATAATCTTTTTTAAATAATATTCCATTTAAATTTTAAAATTTGGTGGTGCAACAGCTCGAAGTGAATCATGACCTAGTGACCTACAACTCTCAAGTCTGAACTACTCCTGTATGTGTGTTAGCAGGAACAGAGGGGACCTACAATTTTCTGCCGATTCCGAACGGCTAATGAGCAGCACTTTCCATGACAAGAGATATACCCTTAGAGGTTTCAAAACCAATGTTCATTGGTATCCCCATCTAAAAGCTGTAAAGCTTTCCTAAACGCACTGTGCTCAAGCATTTTAATGGTAGTCAGAATGACTTTAGTGCACTCAAAATATTAAAAAAAATACGGTAGGCTCGCGTTAACAAAAACACAGCCTTACGTGAGTCTTGGCATTTTGGCTCTGGTTTGGCATTAAGTTTAGTCCGTGGTGCTGATTTGGCATGATCTAATGTAAAGTTTTGCCTGACAAATGCCGCAAAAAGCACCAAAATTACTGTCTCTAAAAGAAAAAGTGGATGTAATAAAACCTCCTAAGATGGAAAAAGCGGTGTACCATTGGTTGCTCAAACAGCGATAAAAAAATTATCCAGGCAATGAATTAAATTAAATTTTTTCATTGAAAAATTAATGAAAGATTTAAGAACCGTTTTGGTGTTCGTTTTATTAAATAAAGTGAAGAAAAGTTATCTTCTAGACCTGATCTTGTGAACCCTTTCAAGAATAAGCTGCAAGCCAAAATTAAAGACCTAGGTCTGTCTCACGATCAAATTTATAATCCAGACGAATCGGGATTATTTTGGAAGCTGCTGCCTGACGAAACATACGTATCATCTTAAGAAAAACAGCCTCCTGGAAGAAAAACGGAAAAACAGGGTGTCACTTCTCAAGCTTGTAAAGTTAAGCTTTTAGTGTTTGGAAAGGCAAAAAATCCTCGCTCTCTTAGAAATTTTTAATCTCCTTTTGACTCGAAACATTTTCAATAAAGCTTTGAAATTCGCGGAAGATGAAAACATAAATCCCACAGATATCAGGGTGCTTAAACGTCTCCGCGAAAGGGCCGTATTCAGAAATTTGCAAAAAAAGAAAATCCAGTAAAAGATAACCCATTTATTTCAATGTATAAACCGAAAAATAAACAAATATATGAATTTGAAAACACATGTTTAATTTAATTGGAAAACGTGAACACACTCGGTTCGAGATACCGCGATTCTACTGTACATGAATTATGCACTTTCTTCCACCTACCCACATAGTGGTCCTTTCTTGTGTGTTTGGTGGTAGAACTAGTAGACCTTTTCTCTAAATTAAACATTTTCCGAAGAATTTAAAAAATCCCTATGGACATGGCCTTTAACTCCCCTCCTTTATAAAAAGTATTAAAGAGCGGTCCAACGAAAACGCACGATGTAAATTGTAAATAAAACAAAAAATTTTCAGAGAATTATCTTAAATTTTTTAATTATGATAGAAGGATCTATGTGGAACCAAAATATCGGCCAAATGCTCGCCATGGCTCCGGTGGCATACCTCTATCTGATGGTCCATATTTTCAATGACTCTGAGACATAATTAAGGTTCAATGTAGTTAATGTGCCGAATTATCTCATCCTTTAGCTCTTGAATGGTTCTTGGCTTATTGACGTACACTTTTTCTTTTAAATATCCCCAAAGAAAGAAGTCCAACGATGTCAAATCACATGATCGTGGCGGCCAATTAAAATCGCCACGACCTGAGATAACATGGCCATTGAATTTCTCGTGCAAAAAAGCCATTGTTTCGTTGGGTGTGTGGCAAGTGGCACCATCCTTTTGGGGGCACATATCGTCCAGGTCCATATCCGCAATTTCTGGCCACAAGAAGTCCGTTATCATCTCGCGACAGCTAACAAAATTCACGGTAACTGCTTGCTCGACCTCATTTTCGAAGAAGTACGAAGAAGGCACTCTTTGTGGATGCATCGGGTTTTCAAAAATCACTCGTAGATTCTCATTTGCCCAAACGCAGCAATTCTGCTTGTTAACGAATCCACTGCCTCGTCGCTGAAGATGATTTTCTTTGTAAAGTCACCATTCACTTCTGTCTGTTCAACCAACCATTCGGGGTATTGACGACTCTTGAAATGGTCAGTAGGCTTCAGCTCTTGAGATTGAACCTTGTAAGTGTGTTAATTCAAATTTAATCCAAAATTCGCACCAGTTATGTTCGTGAGATGTTCACTTCACACTATCGCGAGCAACAGCAATGTTTTCCGCAGAACGAACAAAGCGAGCATGCACAGGGGTTTTCACATTTCCTACAGACCCGATTGTGGACACATTTGGGCGATTATGCTGACCAAAAAAATCACGAAGTGCACGAAATGCATTTTGATTTGGACGCCCATTTTCGTAAAAGGCTTCAATAATCTTAACGCGTTGCTTAATTGTGTTCTTCGAATTATATTATATGTTACATATTTGATAGTCGTATATCATTGGTACTAAAGTTCGATGTGCTTTAAAAACGTTACATTTTTTGATATACCGGGGAAGAATTTTTTTTCCCACCAAGCAACTAAATTATTTAAATCATTTTACAGGTTTTCACTGTCAATTCCATTTTCGATACACAGACAAATTTTTATGTCGTCAGCATACATCAAACACGAGGCAGTCTTAAAAAGAAATGGGATATCATTTAGAAAAATGTTAAAAAGAAGTGGATCAAGGTGACTACCTTGAGGAACTCCAGACGTAACTTTTATGATGTTAGAAACGAAATTCCCTGATTCCACACATTGAGTTCTTTTCCTCGCATAATACTTTGGATAATAATTTTCTTGCTTGATATATTTCTCGAATGATATATATCTCGCTTGATAGAAAGATTAAAACTCCAACTTAAGAACGTGCCTTAGCACTTGGTCTAGTATCGTAGAGCCTCATAAGCTTGGGAGCGCCAATTTGATAATAAAATATGTTAATTCAAACTTCTATAGAATTCTTGAATTTTGTGGCAGAAATAGTTTTCTGGCAGGACACTTTTGAGGAATAAGTCGATTTAAGAGACAATATCCACCTGCCTAGTTAACGATAACGATAACATATATGAGCGTAGCCGGAATATGTAATTATTCTAATGAGTTTTTTGTTATCATCTTAATTTACTCACATCGAATAACCGACGCACAATACGATAAATACACACAAGAAACTGAAAAGAAGAAGAACGGAAATAAACTGGACACATATTTGAAGAACAAGCGAGTTGTCCATTCCTGGCCACTTTTCACCTAGAAAAGATCGGTATTAAAAACCCAGGGAAATATTAAATATCGCTCATCCACTTTCCGAGTGATAAAAAAAAAGAGGCTGGGTGCGACCCACACTGATAACTTCCCATTTGTGGTCTTGAAAACTTTATATTTAGATAAAAACATATTGTGACGTTTTCTTCAATTTTACCATAGCTATTAATGGAATTTGAATAAGTGGGACTTGTGTACAACTAAACAACCTTATTCATATACGTATGTACAGTACATACATTCTTCTAAAAACTAAGTTGATAATAAAATTATAAAATTATGTATTATATTATAGAAATTACTTTATTTTTTCGGTTTCAAACATTTTAATTGAAAAAAATTCAAAAACGAAATATTCAAATATAAAAGATATGGTTTGGTTATTGATGGGAGGGTACTTACAAAATATATCCGATGTAAAACTAGATATATGTCAAATATAAACCATTTGTTAGAAATTGTATTATGTATAAAATTAAATAATGGCAAAGTCAATATCATTGCTCGTTCTCAAGATATTCTAGTCGAAAAACAAATATTAACACTTTTTAGTAGATTTTGTCCGAAAATGACTTTTTGATGAGGAAATATAATATATGTTAAGGGCCACGTTTTGGCCTGGGTTTCGCCAACGAACTTTCTTCGTTTTTTTCGTTTCCTGAAAAATTTTAGAAATGTCGCTTAGTATAAATTCTTAGGGGAAGGTATCGATGTATAAAACAACATACTTTAGAAAGCACTGTCGGAGTTTATTCCCAAGAAATTCGACTTGAAATACAATTTTAGCTAGTTTTCACTAGAATTTTTAATAGTTTTTTTATTTAAAAAAAAAAAAAACTATTAATTCAATATTTGTCAAAATTTTACCAATTGTACAAAATTATACTATGTATAAAATAAACTAAATTAGAAGTCAATATCACTACTAGTTCTCGAGAAATTTGAGTCGAAAAACAATTTTTACCAATTTTCAATAGAATTTTATATAGTTTTTTATTTTTTGTAAAAAAACTGTAAACTGATTTTTTTTGAAATTTTCACCAGTTGTCAAACACATTATTTTTCGTAAAATAAAATTATTTTGAGTTTCAAATTGTTTTCCGTTCTTAGAATATCTGGGTTATGAAATTTTTTTTTTCAGTTTTTTTTATTTAAAAAAATAACGGTATGGTCATTTTTTTCCAAATTCATACCAAATCTGTATGACCTTATAATGAGTACATTAAATTTTATTTGAAATCAATAGCATTATTTTTTCGTGAGATATTTGAAACTAACCAAAATTTTTACTTTTTTTTTAAACCGTTATAGTGAAAAAACTACTAACTGAATTTTAATAAACGCCCTTTCAGCCTCTTTCGAAGTTATTATCTATTAAACAAAACTTATTTGAAGTCGATATCTTTACTCGTTCTTGAGATATCGACGACGAAAAATGATACGAAAACGTACGGACGTACGAACGTACGAACGTACGAACGTACGAACGTACGAACGTACGTACACACACACACACACAGACATCTCTCTAAAAATGATTGATATAGCCTCTAGGGACCTTGAAACGTCGAGAAATGTCAAAAATTCCAATTTGACAAATCGGACCGATTACAATAACTCCCTATGGGAAGTTAATAAAGATAACGTAGAAGTGCCTACTTTAGGAAAGCTAAGTGCAATAAACATGCGCAGTGCAATTGTTTTCAATCTACTTATAAACTTACTTACTTACAGTTTTTACAGAGAGATAAGGCTTTTCAAATATAAAGCCCGTGATAATGCAACGAAGGGCATCAGTGAGCCAAGACCACGATCGGTCATAGAATAATTTTCTTTTTAAATAGACACAATAAATTAAATTTGCAAAATGGATTTGAAGAACAAAAACGTTGTCTATGTCGGAGGTTGTGGAGGAATTGGTGCAGCTATTTGCAAGCATCTTATTCTGAAGAAAGTTTCCGGAAGTGATGAAGAAATAAGTGTTAAAGAATGTGATTCCTGATTCGACTATTCTAACAGAACCTTGCTGTGCTTGATGTGGTTGAAAAACCTGAACTTATTAAGGAAATGTCAGAGCTTAACCCTTCGACCAATGTTTTCTTCGTCAAGGCCGACATTCGCAGTAAAGAAAAAGTCATTAAGTGCTTCGATGAGCTTTTCTCCAAACTAAAACGTATTGATATCCTTTTTAATGGAAGTGGATTATGTAACGAATTGGAGCCTGAAATTACCGTTGGTGTTAACTTGGTCAGATATATATTTTTTTGTATTTAATTTAATTAGTATAATTGTATTCTTTTTGTATGTTTTAAAAAAGTTGGGAGTTATGTTCTGAACAATGGCATTTTTGGAAAAATCTAAAGGCAAGAAAGGTGGAATGGTTGTGAATATTGCTTCGACAGGTGGCTTAGAACCATACCCACCGACACCCATCTATAGTGCAACCAAGGCTGGGCTTGTTTCATACTCACGAGCAATGGCTGTAAGTGGATGTTGTTTTTAGTTTTGAAATTAGTGTTAATATTCTTTCCGATGATTTTAGGAGGACGTAAACTTTTCTCGCCATGGAATTTCCTTTATTTGCATCTGTCCCGGTATGACGCCCACCGGCCTTGTCGATCAATTCACATCGGAAAATTTGACACCAAATTCTGCAGCTATCAAGAAGAATTTCGTTGAAATAACAGCTCAGACTTGTGATCAGTTAGCAGCTAATGTTATCGAAGCTATTGAGGAGAACAAAAATGGAGCTGTACACCTTTGCCAATATGGAAAACGAAGTGAAGTTTCTTTTCCCGGAGCTGAGCTTTATTCTGTTTTCCAAAAGCCTGAATAGTTATAGTGGATAAGTTAAACAAGAAAACAATTTATTAAAAATATGCCGATATTAAAAAAGAAAATAACGAAAAAAACGTACCCGAGATATGATTTGGGAAGTCGACGAAAAAGTGGGTCTAGCAATTCCGTCTGTATACGTTACGTATACATAAATTAGTTTGGGTTTGTCATTAAATTTGGCAGCTAGTAGTTTTTGAATATTGCTCTCAACATAGAATCTCAAAACTGTTACAGAATTTTATTTTTAAATTTTTGCCTTTAAAGAATTTATATTTTAACAAATTTCTTTAGAAATTTTTTTAAAATTCTGGATACTCCACCACCAGACTAAACGGCTTTTATAATCTACGCGCCAATCGTAAATTTGCCTATTTAATTATTTCCCTGAATATAAAAGATGTGAGAGAGTTAGAAACGAATAACTTGCTCTTCACATTTGATCATAATCAAATAAATTTGTTACTCAATAATATTGTTATATTACGAGTATAACAGTTCGAATTAATACAGTTTTAGAAAATATGTAGGTTCATTCATTTTTGAATGAACGAATACTAAACATTTTGTGTTTGTTAAATATTGTCTTCAATTGTTAAATTGAAAAATCTTGATCTAAATTTTTATGCAAGTTGACATTACGATGATAGCGAAAATGGAAAAAGTAGGTCTCGAAATTCTGAGTGCATCTACTATCGACTATACACTCTAAGCGACTCGGCCGATTTTCTTTCAACTTTGTACATCATTTTTAAATTTTATTTTACACCGCTTTTATTTTTGTAGAACAAAAATTTGGTCGAACTATTTTTTTCAAAATTTTTTTAAATATATTTTTTTTCTCCAAAACTGTACCTACCATTTAAAAAAAAATTGACAAATTCAGAAAAATGGTTATTAGAACCATTTCTTTTTTTTTTTTGATTTTCTGAAAAAAGGTACAACCGGTGTTGATCATTTTTGTGTGCTATAGCTTTCGAAAAGCTTGGATAGTATTGTGTATTCAAATAAAATAAAATGCACGTCTGGGTCGCACGAACTTGCTCCTATGTAATAGACTAGGAATTTTAAAAACGAAAGTTATTAGAGAAAACTGTTCATAAGGATAAAATTATTTTTTTTTTAATCTTTTAGTAGTAAGAGACAAAAACAAAATGCTATGCAAATATGAATTTATGCAAGAACCAAAATTATAAGTCGTTGTAGTGGTACCTTAAAAAAATAAGCTTTTATGTACAAAATTTTTAAAACATTTTTAAGAAAAAATTTTGGTACGCCAACGTAAAGTTTTTATTATTGTACGAATAGGATTTAAATTTCCAAGAAAAATATTAAGCCGGTCTTGAGATAACTAATTTTCAAAAAAAAAATATTTTTTTTTAAGTTCTGAAATGGATTGTTTTTTAGACTTTTTAGGAGCTTCTTTATAAAAAATTTGATTGAAATCCGTTATGCGGATAATGAGAAATTCAAAATTCGAAAATATCGTTGTATTGTAGGTACAGTCAGTAATATCTAGATTTCAATTTTTTTTTATTAGATAAATTATAGATCGTGAAAATTAATCAAAAGAAAAAAATTTTAGCAAAATTCTCGGAACCGTTTTCGAGAAAAATACGATTTTTGAAAACCATTTTTTAACATTTGTGTGGAAGGTACCGTTAGTTTTAGATAAGATAAGATTTGTCAAGTTTGAAAAAAATCGAGCATGGGGTTTTCGAAATATTGAGTTTCCAAAAAAAAATTTTGATTTTTTTTTAAATCCAAAAAATAAAAAATTGAAAATTTGAATTTTTAATAATATTTAAACTTTGAAGGAGCTTTAGCATAAAAAAAATGGTTTAAATCGTCTGTACCTTTGTCGAGAAAATCAAAAACAAAAAAATGGGCGCAGGGGGGCTACCAAAAATAACAATTTTTTGGAAAATTTTTTTCAGCCATTACTTAGTTTTAACTAATTTAAATTCTGTGGTACAGTTTTTGAGAAAAAAAAATATTTATAAAATTTAGAAAAAAAAAAAACATATGGTAGGTACCGTTATTTTTGGTCTTAAAAAAAAAACGTGTTGGGGGAAAAATCAAAACCCATATCTACCAAGTTTGAAGAAAATCGGTAGTCGAACCGACAGACAGACAGACTGACAGTAGCGCATTCTGTCACTCCAATTTTGCAAGACCTTGTTGATGGTTTCGGACTGTAGCTCACGGATTGCTTGGATAATATTGCCCTTAAGTGCTTTAATCGTTTCCGGATTATTGGCATAACATCACGGTTCCCCACAAAAAAAGTCCCAAGGGTTCAAATCGCAGCTCCGAGGCGGCCAATTGACATCGCCAAGACGGCTTATAACACGGTTTGGGAATTTGGTGTGCAAAAGATCGATTGTGGCATGCCAGCCTCATTTTCGAAGAAAAATAGTCCAATGGTGCCACCACTCCACAATCCGCACCAAACTGTCACTCCCTGTGGATGCATTGGCTTTTGGACAATAACGTGCGGCCCCAGATGGGGCAGAGATAAAAATGTGCCCGTCAGAAAAGATGAGTTTTTGCCTAAAATCGTTATCCAATAAAAGCTGCTTCAACTGGACCCTGTAAGTGAATAATCCGAGGTCTTTGTGCAGAATTCTCCTCAGGCTAGTGTTAATATAACCTATGATTTAAAAAGAAACCACTAGATGGCCTTCCCTTTACTATTTAGAAAGTATTATTTTATATAAATGAGGTTGGGTCGATTCAATTCAATTCAATTTTGTTTTATTGAACATACTATTTACAATTTGGCTTACAACTAATAAGATACTACATACATATGTATGAAAATTTACATTTGTTGGCTCATAGGGGCCCTAACTACATACATACAGTGACTTAAGTTTAATTATTTTTATATAAAATTTACATGACAAAAAAATTAAATTTAAAATGTTGGTTGACCGTATTGTCCTCAGGGTGTTCATTCCTGGTTGTCAGTGGTGATTTTTGTGGGTTGTGGCCAGGGATGGCGTTTTAGCCGCGGTGGTAGGCTGACCCAATGTCAGCGTAGAACGAGACTACTTCCTCGTTGTCCATGATTACGTTGTCATCCAGAATTTCCATCACACTGAGGTACGTCGGCTCGGGATGTCGTTGTTCTGTGGTCATCCTTCTCATAAGCTGATTCGGGTGGTCGATGATGTTCCGAATTAGTTTCTTCGTTGAATGAACTAGATATTTGTCCAATGGGATTTAATTCGCTTCTGTGTAGAGATGCTCGTTCCTGTAGTGCTTCTGTCGTTGACGGCCGAAGTAGAGTCCAGTGCAGATCCTCACTATCTTCCTTTCGAATAGTTGAAGTTCCTTCATAGCTGTCTTTAAAATGGAAAACCGTACTGGGAAGGAATAGCTATTCACTGGTCGCAGGAGCTGCTTGTAGATTAATATCTTTGTCGGTTGGCTAAGACCTGATCTTCTTTTCAGCAATGGGTGCTGAAGGCCCAGCTGGCCTTTTTGAGTATATTGCTTGAGTGCAGGTTAAACCTTAGCAACTCGTTGAAGTGCACTCCCAGGTACTTGACATTTGGCTTTGCCACTATGGAGGATCCGCCAGGGAGTTTTAGGACCAGATTTCTGCAAATTGTTGCGGTGCGAAGGCCTCTACCAGTTGAAGGTCTGCTGAAGCAGACAAGTTCCGATTTGAAAGTATTGATTCGGATGCCCCATTTCTGGTAGAATTGGAAGAGTATGTTAATGTGGGTTTCTACTTTTTGGACAGCAATTAGAGGAGACATTTATGTGGCGTAGGTTAGCGAGTCATCAGCATACAGAAGGTTCTCGCTCCAATTGGTGAAGGTTGGTCTGAAGTCATCAAGTTGTAGAGGAAGGGGCCTAGTTTTGAGCCTTGGGCGACTCCAGCTCTGATGGTCTTCATGTTTAACTTGCAGTTATCTACTTGAACAAAAAATTTCCTGCAAGATAGGAAAGAAAAGAGAATTTTTATTAATGGCGGAGGTACTTGCATAAGATGAAGTTTGTGGATTAGGCCGTCTATCCACAAGCTATCGAATACTTTCTTGACATCCAGAAAGCATCAGACGGTGACACGATTATTGTTGAGGGCTGTGGTGATATCGTGTTGGAATTTTACAAGTATGTAGATGCAAGGTTGAGTGTTTTTCTCGAAAGCCGAATTGCATGTCAGGGATGATTGAATTTTCACAGCAGAAGTTCTTCAGTCTTCGTAAGATTAATTCTTCCAGTAATTTGCTGATATTATTGAGAAGTGATATTGGTCTGTAGTTGGAAACTAAGTTGGAAGCACCTTTCTTCGGAATTGGCACAATCTTCACTGTATTCCACTTCTGGGGGAAGTAACAGTTGTTGATGCAGTTGTTTAAAATGATTGTGAGGAAAATCATTACTGCATGTGGTAGCCTTTTCAGGATGTAGTAAGAGACACCATCTGGTCCAGCAGACTTTTTTGGCTTAGAATTGCCGATGATTTCTACAACCTCCTCTAGATTGCATAAATGTGGACTATCGGTGGGATCATTTGCTGGATTGATAATATTAAAATTTATTCTATCCGGATTTGGTTGCAGTGTTTGTTGAACTGTTGCTTCAACTTCTTGTAAGAAAGTTGGGTCAGTAGGTGGGCTCGGTGTGAAGTTTCCTTCGAAGTAGTCGGCGAACGCTTTCACCTTGTCTTGGGCCGAGGTAGCTTGAGTATCATTGCTGATGATGGTTTCCGGTATTTGTGGCTGTTTTCCAATGATCCTATTGATGTTTTTGAAAGCATCTGGTCTTGGCTTGATTGCTGGTATTGGATATTATTGTGGTATTGAATAGAGTTCCGGAATATGATGTTGACTTGCTGTAGCTCATTCCAAACTATCTGGTAGTTTCTGTTTGTTGTATTCAGATCACTTTGATGGATCCGCTGGAGACGTTTTCTTAGACGTTGTCTGCGAGCATACAGATTTTGAACGTACTCGGGAAGGTGCTGGTACCTATCTTTTGACGTTTTAGACTGTTTTTGCTTGTCCAGGGCATCAGATACGGCATGTTCAAAGTTGACAATTGCTGCATAGATTTCGATATCCAGAAGATTCTTGTCTGAAGGTGGGAGAGTTAAGCTGTTTTCTATGTTTCTGTGAAGTCTATCAATATCCAGCCGTCTAAAATTAATGAAATTCTCAGGAGCTTCTGTTGTAAGGAGTATGGGTTGGTTGAGGTTAATCGATAGTTGAACAGCTTCATGGTCCGAGTCACTATGCAATAATGTACAGACATAATTCCGGATTTCCGGAAGAGTGTGCACTAGGTTCGAGGAAGCCAGGAAGAAGCTCAGCGTTAATGGTGTTCTGGGAAAGGTGGGTTTGTGTTGTGAAACAACCACTAAGGAGTGCTGGTCGAGGTTGAGTCGATCTATATATATGCCTTGTTATAAAGGGTGACCTGTTAACAATAATAGTTTTTCAATTGTTATTTTTCAGCAACTGTCAAAGTGATCAAATATATCCAACTTTCAAAATATTCACGAAGGTTTGCCATTTCATCCGGATCAAGCGCCGTGAGTGAAATATTTTAGCCCTGGAAATATTGGCCGGAGATCATCATATTCTCAGAAGAGGTTACCGATGATGATCTCTGGTAAGGAGCGATGTTAACCGAATTTCTGTGGCAGAGCTCGATAACATCGGGACACACCGAGTTGTGATTCTTACAAGATTCCTACAAGCGACGCGACGCTCAAAGTTGTTAATTTGGCGATTAGGTCATCTCACGGCAAGTGGTAATCAATTGGAAGTCATGGAACTCGACACCACTTGATTATTTTCTCGTCTACACTAACAAACCAACTACTTTGAACGAGTTCTAGGACAACATTTGAGATGCTTTTAATAACACCATTATTAAAAATTGGACCGACCGCTTGAAGCAGCGTCAGCTTAACCGTGGATGCTACTTGAATAAGGCACTATTTCATACATAATGGCATGCATGTAGCCAGAATTAATTTTATATCTCACACTGTTGTTGTATGTAGTTACCTAAAGTTATAGCTTTTAAAATCTCTGTTTTCAATGATCATCGTTAAAAGCATCAGCAGCAAATTTGGAATATTCCCGATTGTTCCACCAAAGGTGTCTTCTATTCCAAGGTTAGCGGTGAAATCGACTGAGCATTCTGAATATTATAGCCAGTGAACTGTTCATATGTTTTGTCCAGGACCTCTTAGAACATGTCTGATGTTACATCATCTTTCTCATCTGTTGGGCGAGAGACAAATGTTGGCGAGTCAAGTATTGATGCGCGTTATCCAAAATTTAAGTCTGTTTGCCTAGGCCTAGGTATATTTCCAACGACAAATCCACACCGAAAAGTTTTTTTTTTTTTGAAACAGTCACCATTACACATCGCAGTGTTTTAACTTTTTTTTCAATCCTTCCCATTCCATAAAAGTTCGTGCATAATAGTAATATCTGCTTGTCAGAAGTTGCAGCTGCATATAGACTATTAAATGACCTAACATTCCACTTAGAGGTCCGAAAACTGTTGCTCTTATTTCGTTTGCCAAGTTCGTCAAAAATAAATCGGTCCGTTTCGTTAAAACTTTACAAAAAAAAAAAAATAGAATTCACACCCCAACTCCTCGCATTAACTCTTATGATTCAGCTAAAGGTATGTCGTAGTTGTCCATATATGTAATTGTGTACCCTAAGTTGTTCATCCTGACTGGAACTGCCGCTTGGGTAAATAGAGAAGTGTTTTTTTGGAAACAGAATAAACTACATGAATTGACAAATAAAAAGTCCAAGAATAACGTTTGAAAAACTGCTGGTGGTCTTGGAATCATACACACTAATTGTTTCACAATTTAAAAACAAAAATATAAATCAATTTTGGAAATAAAATGACAAAAATGATTTTTCGAAATTCGAATTCCCAGAAAAAACGTCAATACAGAAATGTTTGTGTAGGAGTCAAACCTCTTAGAAGAAACATTTCAAATTAATGTTCACTTATCAAAAGCAATAAACACAAGAATCATCTAGATAACAGCATTTATTATAAATACTCCAGGCAGTCTTTTTATGAAGTGATTTGTCATCTTACCATAGAATTTTAATGATTCCCATTTCAACCGAAAAATATATACATACATACGAGTATATTAAGTGCTTCCTCATTAAACATACAACATTATATTCGTACGTTATTTTTATGAGCCCTCGAACTCTTCATCGTCCTTAAAAGACTTCGCAGTCCTTAAATTCTGCACATCTTCACCTTTCCTTATGCTAGACAAACACTAAATTCTCATTTGATAATATTAATTATTGATATAATATAAAATTCGTAAGACTTTTTGGAAATATCTTATGCCTTTATGATGTTGCCTAAAAACAGGCAATGAAAATAAATACATGCAATTCATTTGCTTTTAGGTCTATGTCTATAAACTTCCACCTCCGCACAATTTCGATGGAAAATGTTGAATGTTAGCGGAGAAAATGTTCAAATTTCGCTCTAAAGATATATGGGATGCAGAAACATTTTATTTGAACATTTTTCTTCTTGGAAACATGAAAAATGTATTCCTTGAGTCTAAAATAAAAGGCTCTAAGAGTAAAATCTCGTAATTTTAATGTTTCGTTTTTCCTATGAAAAAGTCATGCGAAAGAAACGGGAAGAACTTTGAGAGTAGCGAACCTGGAAATAATTAGTGTTAGAAAATCTTTGAACAATACTTGAAACGATCAAATAATTTGTTGGTTGAAATACAATGGGATTTGCATAAGATCCGACAAAAAGATAAAGTATTGAAGGCGACCGCAAGATAATTATTGAAAAAGTGAACACTTATAAATAGCTTAAGGTAAAAAAAATTACAAAAACACTGGTAACGAGACCATTGCATTTGTCAAATGAAAACTTAGATTTATATCGTGTTCTGGTTGTTACTGGCTCAAAACACGAAACAAGTTGTATAGGTACGGTGGTGTTTTGACACTTTAAGGTACGAGTTGTAGTTTTCTAAATGATTTACTTTTCAAACTGAATAACATTGGCAACATCTTAAGTATTTGAGATTGATTTTATCAATAATTATAGTTATCGAAATTTATATTTTGCCATGACACACTGAAAATCCTCCTTGTTCTTTTTCAATTCGATGGAATTTTTAAACATTGAGTTTGAAAACTTAAAATCACGATTTTGAAAATTTTAAAAAAGGAAATAAAAACAAATTCTTCTTCTTATCAAATTCTTGGCTGCTTTCGAAAACGTCAATTTGATCGTCAAAGGATCATCATTTTTTGACATTATATTGCTAAATATGCATTCGCTCTTTTTAAATAAAATCTATCAATCGAGAAAACTATCATGCCAGAAAAGTACAATGTGAGAAATCTATCATCTTAAAATAGTATAATGCGAGAAAAATATCATGTTATAAATGCGAAAAAACCTTTCATCAAAAAAAGAAATATCATTCGAAAAACCAATCATACAAGAAAACTATCATGATGCGAGAAAACTTTCATGCATACGAGAAAGCTACTATGATAGAAAACTATCATGCGAGAAAACTGTCAAGAAAGACAACTATCATTCGAGAAAACTATCATAGTAAAAAACTATCACGCGAGGAAAAAATAATGCGAATAAAGTTTCATGCGAGAAAACTATGAAGGGCGAAATATATTATTTATTTTATTTACTTATTCATTCTTGACGCTGTACATAATTAAGAATCATACGAGTATATTCGTTTGTTCTTGTACAGGAATTAGTGTTTTTAAATATTTATACATATGTGTGCTCACAAGATAATTTTATAACAATATAATAAAAGATGATAGTATAGAATTAAGACAGAGAGGATATCAAGAGAGAAAAAAGATAGAACTAGAAATAAATGTCCCATCCGTGTTTGTTCTTCGAAGATTTTCGGGGAGATTATTCCACAAGTGAGCAGCATGTACAAAAAACTGTCTGCTGCTGACTAAAGAACGATGTCTAGGTGGAACTATTTTAAGCGTTCTTTGAGAATTATTAAATTTAATTTTAGTAAAAAGATAGTTTGGCTTTCTGGTGGTTATTACTTTATGTAGTACTAGGGCTGTTCTATACTGTAATAGAGCATTAAGTGAGCAACCATTTATTTTCTTGACCAGATTGAAAATGTATCTTGCACAGTTATTAAAAGCAATATTTAACTTTCTTAACGATTCGGAGTCTAGATTTGAGAACATTTCGCAGCCATATAAAATGATGGGAACAACATAAGACTTAATCAACTTAAGTTTAACATCTATTGAAAGATACATTTTTGTAGGACTCAATCCGCGAAGAATACAATATATTTTTGACAGTACCTGATTTATATTATGATCTATCCAATTCAGATTTTGATTGAAGTAAATGCCAAGATTCTTTGCTTTACTTACAAACTCAATAGTTAAGTTATTTATTTTTAACGGTGAGGATTCTATATTATAATGTTCGGTTTTCGTTTTGGATGCATTGATTTCAATTTTGTTTCGTTCATGAGATCAACGGTATCAGAATAACAGGGCCTTTTGAATTTGAGTGTTAAAAAATGTGCGTCATCAGCAAAGAAATGAAAGTTGCTATTCTCGAAAAAAGAGGGCCCAAAATTGAACCTTGAGGAACCCCAGCAGACACAAGCAACATATCTGAATGATTATCATTAAGGTAAACCGCTTGTGTTCTGTTAGCAAGACAGGATGCCATAAGATTGGAAACAGAATCTTCCAAGGCAAATTGAGTCTTAAATTTTTGCAATAAAATCGAATGGTTTACCGAGTCAAATGCCTTTGAAAAAGGCCATCAGATCTTCATCAAACCCTTCACGAATATCATCACTTACTTTCATAAGTGCAGTTATACAACTATGTTTGGACCTAAACCCCGATTGATACTCCGTTATAAGCTTTTGTTCTTGCAGATGGACTTTGATTTGGCGGCTTACAATTTTTTCAAAAGCTTTGCTAAGAAATGGAAGAATAGCTATTGGCCTAAAATCAGTATTATTGAGCGAGAATGATTTAGGAACAGGGAACAGGTAGTACTTTTGCACTTTTCCATTTATCAGGAAATTGTGTTGTAAATATGGGTTATATGCTTCCCAACTAGAGGAAGAAGTATTTTTATAATATTTGGGTGAATCCCATCTAAGCCAGTGGCCTTCGATTTAATAGAGAGCATATGACCTCTCCAACACAAAAAGCGTCCACGCACTGCAATGAAAATGAGCGATGGGTATTTATTTCAAGATCTTCAATTTGATCATGCGATGATGAAAACGACCCCACAAACTTACGATTTTTACACCGATCGATCAAAAACTAATGACGGGGTTCGTGGAGGTTTATACTCATAGATGATAAATTTAAGTCTCTCTTTTTATCTTCCCAAAGAGTTCCAGGCGCAACTTTTTGGCGATTAAAGAAGCCTTGTCTTGGTTTAAGAAAAATGTGTTATCAAATAAAGATATTCACATCTTTTCGGAAAGCCAAGGAGCCATTAAATCTCTTGATTCTGTCTCTACCAGCTCAACAACAACCCTTTACTGCCGATCATCTCTGATGCAGTTTAACATTCACATCTGCTGGGACATTTAAGAAAATTGTAAAGCAATGATACCTTTATTGCCAGGTAAAGCAAATATAAGTATTCCTATCGCCACGTGTAAACTTATGGTAAAGCAAGATGCTATACGGAGAATAAACCTTAAGTACAGAACAGTATCACCACCTGCTTTGCAACAAAACCGATTTGGACAATGCTGTATCTGAAGCGCTAAAAAGTTTAATGTCTTCAAAGCAGATCGCAAATAGGCTCCGTAATTGGTGTTATAACAGGACACTGTTTGAACTCCATCTGGAAGATTTATAGAACAATGATCCAAGTGATCTGGACAATATAGATATAGGCAATATCGCTCGCTTCATAAGGAGGTCCAATCGGTTTAACGATTAGGGAGAAAGTCTGTAAGATTCAATGTGGTATCACAATGGACCAATTCATGGTCTAAGCGTATCGGTTCACCTGCTGACAGCCACGTCAACCTAACCTATAACCTATGTGTATATTTTGAATGAAAATTTAAAAATATACAAATTCTTGGAAAATGGACTCAATTTTTTCATTCTAAAGTTTAATGTTTTTTAAGATATTTTTCGAAACCTAGTTAAAAGCTAAAAGACTCATGTACCTATTTACTAGAAGTGATTTATGTACGTATTATATATATTTATGTTGTATGTTCTCCCGAACCGAAAAACTTGTATGAAAAGCTTCGAGATATGTATAGGCTGTATATAGCTAACACAATCAATATTTGAGTTATAGACCTCAATAATTACAGCTCTTTAAATTACAAAATTAGTTTTAAGTTGACATTAATTTGGCAACAATGAGACAACTATTACCAGCATTGGAATATTTTTAAAACGCACATAAATAAATGTTTAAAGTGATTGAGCTATTTTCTGACCTTGCTTAACATTTTATTAAAGAACACTTAAAATAATAAATGAATAATATTCAAAAATTCTTATTGATATATTAGTAGTTCCTTTTAGACAGATTCCCGTGGGATCAAATATGTTTAAAGATAAGACAATTATTATTAGTTAGCAGATAAGAAGATATTTCCCTGCCTACGGGAAAATTTAAAGGCTTGCTTCTATAAAATGAGCGTTGAATATCCTGTTTCCTCGTAAATTCTTTGTATTCATTTATCATAAATATGTTTTTCAGACATAGAGCGAAGAATTTAAGGATCCTTTTTGTGAAATGGCGTAGCTGTATTTGCATGATTGCTACAACATAGAGTTAACTCATAAGGATAATCAACTGGATTTATCTTCACCTTACGAATTAATAACATGCGTTTTGTCTTTGAGGTTAAGTATATATTTTGTTGCCACTTTTCCCCATAGGATTAAGATGATATCATCCTAAGAACTGACTGCCTAACGACTTTGGCATCTATCGTTTGAAAGTTCGGGTTAATGCCCTGAATACTTCGACTCTGAATGTAATTTGTTCAATTAAAAATCATACAGCCAACAGACGTATTATTGCGTTTTGGATATTGCTTGATAAAATATCTTTTCAAGTATGGAAAAGCTAATTCGAAACGGGGTGTTTACATTTCATCATGACTGACTTCTAATTAGATTTCGATTTATTCAACAAAGTTTTAGGTATCATATAATAGAGTAAAGAGTTTTTTAAGTTATTTTATACTATATTAGCATGAAAGTGGCAAGGAAGGTTTGTGCATCAGATTTGCGATATGTATACAGACATAGGTATGTACTATATGTAAAAAAATCGAACTTTAGATTTTGATTAGACTTGACATAACGCTGATAAAAAATAGGGACTCATTTATCGAGATAATGGAATATTTAAGGAAATTTTGTATTTGGAATCTTCTAAAAAGTAAAAAAAAAAAAAATAGCACATCAACTTACTGGGTCGCACGAACTTGCTCTTATGCAAAAGATTAAGAATTTCAAAAATTAAAATGTTCATAACCAAAAATTCATTTTTCTCCTCCTTTAGCAGTTGAAGCTAAAAAGAGAATGCCATGTGATTTAAGCAAATATTAGTTTATAAAAGAATAAAAAAATAAGCTTTTATATGTACAAAATTTTTAGAACATTTCTAGGAAAAAATTTTGGTACGACAAGTTAATTATTGTTCGAATAAAAATTTAACTTCTAAAAAAAATATTGACCCGTTTTGAGATATCGAATTTTCTAAAAAAAAATATTTCGTTTTCCAAAATTTCAATATTTTTAGAAGCTTTTCTATAAAAAATGTCATTTATTCCGATAATGAGAAATTTAAAAAAAAATGCTTCTATAGTAGCTGCAATCAGGATTTTCGAAATATTAAGTTTCGAAAAAAGAAATTTATTTTTTTTTTTAAATATGAAAAAAATGTTTGAAAATTTGAATACAATTCAAACTTTTAGGGAGTTATAGCATGAAAAAATTAACAAAATCCGTGGTACGGTTTTTGAGAAAATCAAAAACATAAAAGAATTGATTTTTATGGGGGTACCATTAATAAACATTTATCGGAAATTATTTTAAGCATTAATTAGCTTTAACTAAATGAAATTTTTGAATTTCAAAAATTAATCAATTTTTTTGGAAATTTAATTTTTATTTGTACAAAACTAAAAACTTTAAATTGGTGTGTCATCATTTTTGGTTAAAAATTTGCTTGAGAAATCAGAAGGTACTCCATTTGTATCTCAAACTAATATAAATGAGTTGTATGTATAAGCTTTAAAAAAATGAATTTCATGCCTATGAAAATTTTTCTCCAATAACATTCATCTTTAATTTTCATAGCCTTTTCAAAATGATACCAAGTTCGTGCGATATAGTCGTGCATTTTATTTTTACATGAAACCAATAAACTTTCAACCTTGCTTAGTAAAAAAAACACAAATTTATCTTCAAATAAAATACATATAATTATCTTGTTTTTCTGACGATTATCTTGTCTGGATATAACTTCATACAAAATTCTATGGATTTTTTTTAAGTATTCTGTTTATTGAAATACTCATACATCCAGTTGCTTTCTTTTGAAAACCAGGACTTTTTGTAGTGATGGAAAATTTCCTTAGAAACTATTGAGATAATCGTTTGAGTATAATATGAAGATTTCAAGGTCAAATGTTGATGATATCTGCAAAAGAGTATAAGGACTTTGGCAGGGTTACTTTTGAAATATTTACACAAAAAAAACTGATAGTTCCAAAAAGGGTACCACACAAACTTAAAGAAAAATAGATTATTTTCTAAAAATATTAATATCTAACATTGGCGGATTGCACTTCATGTATATTTTAAAATTTTAGTAGTATTTTAAAATTGTTTCCCATTTTTATTTTTTTAAGTCCAAAATGATGTTACTTTCCTTACACAGTTTTCGAAATCTTAGAAAATTATTTTGTTCTTAAAAACTGTCTAATAGATTTAAAAAACAAATGTTCTTAGTAGAAGTTTGTTTCTGGTTGCAAAAACATGATCCCATCGAACAACAATTTTCTTTTGTTTTCAAAAAGCAGTACAAATAATTTTAATCAATTTTTTTTATACTTAAGCTCCTAAAAAGTTTAAATAATATTGTGCATTTAAATTTTGAAAACATTTTCTTTTTTATTTAAAAAACTAATCTAATCTCCTATAATTTTGATAAATTGTGCCTGTGTCACTTAGTTTTTCATTCAATAAAAGATAATTTTGAATTAAGTCATTAATAACAGTACCAACCATATAACTACATATATTTTTTATTATCGACATAACGGATTTTAGTTAAATTTTGTATACCGAATCTTCTTAAGAATTAAAAAAAATTGCATAGAAAACTTTCATTAAAATCCTCGGTTTCAACACTCTCCTTTAATGATATTCCAGTTGTTAGCCCGATAGAATTCTTAAAATTTGCTTCCACAACAGTTTGCTGTTAATTCGACGCTACCAGAGAGTGACATGACTACTACTGTACTTGAGAGCGTAAACAATCTTATGGGACAAATCTTCTTTCGCACTCATGCAGTTCCTAGAGTACTAAAAGATCTTGACATTCACAAATCCGCTGGCCCGGATAGTATCCTTGATATTGTTGTGAAGAGCTGATTTTCAACGCTATCAAAAACACTGCGTAAGCTTTTCTATCTTTCCTACTCTACAGGTCTCTTTTCGAGTGGATGGAAAACATCATTTGTCCAGTCTGTCCCTAAAAAAGACAAATCCTTCTCCCAATCTAACTATCGACCAATAAACAAACGTCCCTTCTGTCCATGGTCATGGAAACGCTGATCAATTTTCAGCCCAAAAGCTCCGTTTTTTCTTGGACACTCTTCCTTATGTTCATAAATGATCTTTTGTCTGAAACTTCTAATCCACTAAATTCTTTAGCTGACGACAGTACCCTCATTAAATTCTGATCTTGACAGTATTGTCAAATGGGGAATCAAAAACCGTGTAGAATTTAATGCTTCGAAAACTCAATGCTGTCTGCTCTCGCTCAATGTCACTATTCTTCCGAAACTCGAGTATAATTCCCATGTCTAGGCAAGTGCTCGAAAAACCCTCTTGAGTCTCTTGGACAGAATTCAAAAGTGAACTATTAAAATGATAGGCCACCGTTATCTAACTGAAACATTTGTATCTCTCAAGAACTGCCGCAGTGTTTCATGTCTATCATTATTATATCGCTAATTTCATAAACAATGCTCTAGTGAAATAGCTAGTTGCATTCTACCCGTCAAACAATTTAACCGTAATACTCGTGCCTCTAGGAATGCTCATCAGTTTACCCTTGAGTCCAATTTCGGCCGTAATGTCTAGTACAGAGATTATTTTTTTAGCCGCACTAAAAGAAGGTGAAATGCTTTACCAAGCTCAATGTTCCCCACTCATTACAATGTGCAGACATTCAAAGCCAATGTGCTTTCCTAATTACTCGCACTGTGTTAAACATTATAAGGGTATTCTTAACCCCATGAGTACGCGTATAACGTAAAAAAAAGCAAAATTTTTTTTTGAAAATATTTCTATATTTATAATCCCGCTTTTTTTAAATCCCGTTAAAAAACGGGATTAGCGGTATAAGACGAGATTTTAAAAAGCGAGATTATAATAGAAGGGGATTTTGAATAAACGCGATTTTAAAATAACGGTATTATAAAGGACGGTATTTTAAAACTTTCCTGCGGGATTTTTGAAATAACGGGATTATTAAAAGCGGGATTCCGTTACGCTCCCATTTCAGAAAATAGGTAAATATTTTTTTGAAATTTAATTTTAATTTGTACAATAATAAAAGCTTATAATTGGCTCACCGAGATTTTTCTTAAAAATTATTTTCAAGTTTTAAAAAAATCGAGGAACTGGTTTCTGAAATAAAATTTTTCTAAGAATTTTTTTTTGGAAACTTGAATACACAGCACGAAAAAATTTTTTTAAGAGCTTTAGCAAAAATTTATTAAAATCAGTTGTTTCATTTTGAGAATATCAAAAACAAAGTAATTTTTTTTTATTAAGACCAAAAATAAAGGCATCTGTCATACGATTTATTTTCGAAATTTTATAATATATTTTTTTTTCTCAAAAACTCTTCCACAGATTAAAAAATAAAAAAACAGAAAACTTAAAAATGCTTGAAAAACTGTAAGACCGATTTTGATCATTGCTGATGCTAAAGCTCCTCAAAATTTTGGTTGACAAATTTTTTCTTAGTTTTGTTTAAAAAAAATTTCAATGTTTCGAAATCCCAATGCTCGATTTTTTTTTAAACTTGACAGTTAAAAGTTTTTTAATATCTACAAGATGTGAGAAAAATAAATACATTTTATCAAAAAATAACGGTATCCACCATAAAAATTTAAAAAAATGGTTTTCGAAAATCTTATTTTTCTTGAAAACGGCTTTTAGAATTTTGATAATTTGTTTTTCTTTCGATTAATTTTTACGATCTATAATTTAATAAACAAACATTTGATATGAAGATATTATTGACTATAAGCTGACGAATTTTGATTTTCTCACTATCGGCAGAACGGATTTTAATGAAATGAAAAATATTGCATTTCAAAACTTAAAAATAAATATTTTTTTTTATTTGATATATTGTATACTTATTTGAAATATCGAAAAAGGGTCAGTATTTTTTTTAAATTTAGTTTTTAATCTTTCTATAGTAAACATTTTCCAACATTTTTTCTTAAAAATATTTTGAAAATTTTCTACATAAAATCTTATTTTTTTAAAGCTCTAGAAAATTATTAAAATTTTTAGTCGTTTACATAAGATCAAGTTCGTGTGATCCAGTCATGTGTTTGTTTTTAATGGGGATTCCTTAATTCCAGGGTCTCCACAACAATACCCAAACAATTCAGGTCCTAACTCTTTGCATGCGCGTGTTCACAAATTTAATAGACAGAATGGAAGAGTGATTTTAAAATTTAAATCCGAGTTTTCCATTTTAATATAAAATTTGAAAACAACGCTGTAGTTTTTTATTATGTATTTAATATTTAACTTTAAAAATGTCCGCTGGACACTCTTTTTAATTACACTTTGGATTTTGGCTCTCAAATTATTAACCTTGATGAGATCAAGTAATATCTCGACTCAGTCGTGCATTTAATTTCTAAAGCGCTTACTTGTTTGTGTTTGGTAGGAGTAGAGGAAAATTGAATTAATAGAATTAAATTCTATAGAAACAATAAATAATAGTTCGCGACTTTATAATAGATTTCGATAAAGCTATAAGAGTTTAAGTTATTTCTTTCCGTAGTTCGAAATAGAAATAACAATAATCTTCATGGTAAAACTCGGAATATCATTTAATTCGAGGTACAACCAAGTCAATGGCTTTTCGTCCCTTAGCAACTATAACCGTTTGGTTTCGATTAGTTTTGCGTATGAAGAGAAATAATAAATTTGTTTTCTTTAATAAAAAATTACTTCAAAGGAACTTGCTTGTTATATTTCGGAAAGGATATTAATGGCAGTGTCACTGATGACATCTTGATATAATTATTACTATATATTTCTGTGAGTATGTATGGTTTGATTTTTATTAATCAATTGAATAATAAGGACGTTGAAAAATTCACTAAAATATCAATTGTTGCAATTAACCTTTGAATATTTCATCTGGTATTTACTTTAGAACAAAAACAATAGAAAAAATTTGATTTCAGTATTTCAAAAATAAAATTTAAGCTAAGACAATTACACAAACTACTTAAAACCAGAGCCGTAGAAAGCATTTCTAATCTTCTACACCATTCTGAAAGGTTATTGAATCCAGCAATCATTTATCCTTCATCATCGTGCCCATTCATAAGTTGGTTGCTGTTTTGTATACATTTGTTATGGCTGTGCTATGACGTCAAAACTAAAGGAACTAAGCTGATTTTTCCAGGATTACATTGTTTAACTAAAGAATGGATTGAGTGAAAAATAACTTCCGTCATTTGACTTGTGATTTCATTGTCAAGAAAATGTGACTCTACTAGTGGCAGCAGACATAGGAAGTGCTGATATCGGAGATCACGTTTTCTCAAAAAAAGTACTCTCATGGTAAGGAAATTCTTCCAGAAATGTATTTATTATATGTATGTTCACCTATTAAAGAGCAAAGTTAATTCCCAAGGATAGAAGAGTGATTACGTTCATTGTCATTGGTGGCATATTTCTAATAATTCATATTTGAAATTTGTCGAGGTAATCACGAGGACTAGGCACGTGCAATGTATGTGCATATTTTCCGAAAAGGATTTTTTTTGGGAAATTTCAAAAAAACTAAACATATATTAGATTATAGACACAGCTCTATCGTAAAGGGTTTATTTCCCTATTTCGCTGTTTGCTTCCAAACTAATTTTGACTGTGACTGATTCAATTAAGATTAAAATAAAATATTTTACTTTTTATTCAGAAGTAGATTTTTTTTTTTTATAATTCACTCGCGCTCAACGGTATGTTACGAGACCCTTATAATGTTTAAAACACAACACGGGCGAGGGACAAATTAGGAGGGGAGAGAAAGAAGGTGTCGATGAACATTGGTCTTGAATGTTTGCAAATTGAAATGGCAAGGAAAAACTGTGTCGGGTAAGTTATTCCATAATCGTGTTGTGCGACTAAAAAACGAATCTCTATATTTGACGGTACGACCAAAGTTAGGCTCAAGGGTGAACTGATGAGCATTCCTATCGAAATGGTGAATTGATAAAGGGGAGGAATGCAACTGGCTACTTCGAGTGAGCATTGCTTGTGAACGAAACGATAAAACAGGGAAATACATAAAACATTCCGACGGTGTTCAAGAGATGGGAATGAATCCATGATAGCTCTATTTCCAATCAGTTTTAACGCTCGGTTCTGAATTCTATCCAATAAATGGAGAGAAGATTGAGCAGTGCCTGTCCAAAGGTGTGAGTTATACTCGAGTTTTGGACGTATAAACGCCTTATAAATGGTAGCCAGATCAGAAGGGGTGAACAATTTCTTACATCGATATAGAAATCCTAAGCATTTAGCAGCATTCTTGGCGGTCTCGAGTATGTGATCATTCCAACGAAGATCGTCGTTAACACACATACCGAGTACTGAGAGCTTTTCAGTTTCTTCGATGCAAGTGCCATTCAGTGACAATGGCATAAGGGGAACATTTTGCTTGAACGACAATAGACAGCATTGAGTTTTCAAAGCATTAAACTCCACACGGTTTTTTTTACCCCATTTAACAATGCTGTAAAGATCATACGATACCGTTGCAATTCCACTTCCGAAGGAGATGGACGTGAATTTGGGAACGAGCATAGCTGGGCACCGTTAATCAAAAAGTTAACTTCGTTAATCGTTAATCCGCTACTGAAAAAGTTAGCTTCGTTAAACGTTAAAGCGTTAAATTTCGGAAGAATTAACGCAAGTTAACGTTAATCGTTAATCCGTTAACACGTGATAAAAATTGCATTTTTTATATTTTTTTTCTCTAAGCACCGGTTTAATTTCTCATATATTTCATTGAAAAAGCAATTTTCTTCGCGACGCAAGAAAAATCATCTACCCAGAATCGTCTTGGCTGTTTTTTCTTCCTTTGTAGTTCATTTTCTAATATTATTAATGCGGCAGCCACTTTTTTTTTTTCTTAGATGAAATCATACTCATACGGAACAAATTTAAGAATATTTTAAAGCGAAGGCGTACGTCGACAATAAATGTATGTACCGAACTGAAGTCAAAATTATTTCAGGTTTGACGTTTGAGTTTTTTGTTTATCGTGGTGCGTTCAACGTGTTCCCGAACGAGTGATCCTTGGTTCCTTGGTTAAGTGTACGAAGGTATCAACTCGTTCATCAACTGGTTAAACAACAATATCGAAAACGCAGTTGATCAACCTGAAAAACTTTTTTTCTGTGAAAATCGAACAATTTTATATATCTATATATAATACGTACTTAGCTGGTTTTGTTTCAACCGCGGAACGCACCGCGCGGCACATGTCTCATACTTGTCTGAACCTGTTTTTCGCGCCGCGCGGTAAATAGTAGGCATTGGATTAACGATTAACGGACTTAACGTGGATTAACGGATTTAACGTGTCCGTTAACATTTTTAAAAGTTAACTTAAAAGTTAATCCGTTAATCAAAATGTTAACTTCGTTAATTAACGATTAACGGATTAACGAGTTAATGCCCAGCTATGGGAACGAGTATGAAAAGCTGAGAGTAGAGTCGTCGGCAAAGCAATAAAGTGGATTAGAAGTTTCAGACAAGAGATCATTTATAAAAACGAGGAAGATAGTCGGAGACAAAACGGAGCCCTGGGGAACACCAGCATTTATTTTTTGAAGATCAGACTTAAAACCGTCCAATACAACATGTATTGAACGATCTAGAAAGTAATCTCTAATCCAATGAATAAGGGTTTCGTTGATGACAAACGCACGCATTTTCGATAAGAGAGCCTGGTGCCAAACTCTATCAAATGCCTTAGAAATATCAAGCGCAATAATCTTACTTTCTCCAAAACAATGTAAAGATCTATTCCACTCTTCGGTGAGATATGCCATCAGATCACCAGTGGAACGATTAAGAAGCTTTCGATCTTCGAGATATTTCTTGAGCTGATAATTTATCAGCGATTCCATGACCTTAGAAAGAAGGGACATAAGTGCAATTGGTGAATAGGACGAAGGGGAGGAAGGGTCACCTTTTTTAGGAACAGGCTGCACAAATGCTGTTTTCCATCTTCTAGGGAAGATTCCAGAACAGTAGGAGCGATGGAAAAGCTTACGCAATGGTTTTGCCAGCGATGAAGAACACCTCTTCAGAAGAATGGGGGGTATACCATCAGGACCAGCGGATTTGTATATGTATAGTTTTCTTATTTCGTGGTTCATTTTGGAAGCCTCACCTAGTCGTGGTCTTATTACACGCGGTAAGAATTTTTTGCTCAAGAACTTTTCTCGGTTTTAATTCTTTTGAATTTTTCTTTAAAATTTTAGTTTGGGAAGGGTCTAACTGGACAATTAAGATTCGGCATATTTTGGAAATATATCCAACATTTTGTTGAAAACGTGTTTGGGAGAGTTATAGTAAAGTTTAGTTTAGAGTCAACAATGGAGGTTTTCGAGGAGAGCCGGTAGCTTTCCAGTAAGCCCTGATTCCGTGCTGATCACGAAAATGAATGACTGAATGTACATATAGGAATGTGTGAGGGAGGAATTGGTTTATGGTGGAAAGCTCACTTTTTTGAGAGCTAGCAAAGCAGTTGGTTTTGTATTTGGAATTATAGGAAAAGTTCAAAAAAGAAAAAAAATCGAGAAAAAGTATTTTGGTAAATAAAGGTTACTCACGATGGCAAAAAGAATTAGGACGAACAAGATCAATTGAGGAGATAGAGGAGATCGAGAATGAGACATCTAAATATAAAATATAAATATAAAAAAGTTAGATTCGAAATTTTGTGGTACATATTTGAAATTGTTTAATTGGGAAATAATCGGCTTTTTCGTTTCAGTAATGTTCGGTTTGATTTAGACTTTCATTTCGTCCAATGGTCCCAACAGTTGTAGGAAGCGGTACTTTATTTCCTTTGTTTTTTTGGGGTTAATGACCCATTTTTTTACCTTTCTCTTTAATACATATTTCAATTATTATTAGCCCGGTTGTTTTAAAAAAAAATTCGGTTTTTATCCTGGGGGGTAATTCCGTAAAACGATTATCGTCGGACGTTATCGTTTTGACGATAGTCTCACTTCACGTAAGACGATAATCGTCAAAGTGATATCGTCAAAACGATATCGTTTGCACGATAGCTAAATAGGTATCGTCTGTCATTAATTTCCATTACTATTTAATCAAACTGAAGTAAAAATGTTTCATCGCAATTTAGTTTTGTTACATAGTGAAAATAAAAATTCAAAAAAAAAAAAAAAACAATTAATACGGTTACGAAGACAATTAAGAGATGAATCAGACCCTCTATCTCTTCCAACCCATATGTAAGTATATTTTTTTACATACAATACATAAATATGTATGTGCATAAGTAATCTTTCTTACTAATTGTTGTAAAATATTTTAAACCATTATAGTTTTGTTCAACGTTTTCGAATTTCAAAAGAAGCCTTTTTAATGATACTTCAAACAATAAACTTGCCGGATGGTTGTCGTTCTACATATATACCATCAATATTAAGATTTACTGTAACTATTAAGCCTTGGGGTGGCGGAGGGTACCAATTATTGACAGGCAACGATTTTGGACTCACTCTTGCACAAACACATTATCCAAAATAGTTTCGGAAACGACAAATATCTTGGAAGCCAAGTTATGTTCCCTGTGGATTAAATGGAATCTTTCTAGCGAAAATGAAAAGTCCGAAATAAAGCAATGGTCTTACATTTTCAAGTTATCGAACAGGCATTGTCTTTCATAAATCTCATTTTGACATTTCAGTCACAGTATAAGAGTATCTGAAATTAACTGAACGATCTTATACCGAAAACGATTGACGAGACGATAGTGATAAAGTTACGTGAAGAAAATTATTGACGATAACGTTAATGATAATCATTTTGACGATTATCGTTTTGAAAGTTACGGAATGACCCACCTGGTTAATCCGAGGTTTCCCAAATAAATATTCTTTTAAAGTCCTACCTTGGCATACAAATCATGTGTTTTCTTTTTTGATTAGTTCTTTGCTAAAATTTAAGTAAATTTAAATGCCTGAAGCCTAAGGCCAAGAGCAGTACAAGAGCAGTATATTTCAAAAACTTATATGAGGATGGTTATTATCAAGATTTTCACGAGCACATAGCGAGTTTTTATAGGGGTCAAATATTGGGCTTCTTGCAATGAACCCAGGGTCCCATACGTTTTATCGACATTGGAATTAATGTGGCTATTCCATGTAAGATAACGTTAAATGTTACATTTAGGTTTTTTGTCGACGAATCCTAAGGTAAAATTCATAGCTGTTGGAAAATTCTAGAGCATTTCTTGATATTACCAGCTATTAAGTTTTTGTTTGGTTTAATAGAAGTCCATTTGTCCCAGACCAATTCAGCATTCCTTTTAGATCTTCGTGTAGGCTTGCAATAAACAATGTTCGATTAGACCGAATGGACAGCTTATATAAAACTGCACATCATCGACGTACATTGCTAAGACGCAGAAGAAGAGAATAGCAATGGACCCAAGATGAACCCATGAGGAATACCATTGAGGTTTGAAAGAAGATTTGACAAGTACCAATAAATTTCTACAGCATTTGATCTGTCAGTAAAAAAAGAAAACTAAAATTATATTTTGAAATATCGAATTTTTAAAATAAAATTTTAAAGCTTTTTAAAAGCATCTGCACAAAAAATTTTAAGTATATCTTTAATGCCAATAATGAGAAACTCAAAATAGAATAAAATGCACAACTGGATAGCACGAACTTGTTCATATGTACGTAAAAGACCAACAATTTTAAAAATTAATGTTAATAGATAAAAATAAGATTTATTTTTTAAACGTTCACAACCATAAAGTTCATTTTTTAAATATTAGCTTGTGCACGAACAAAAATTATAAATCATTGTAGCGGTTAAACAAAAAAACTTGCAACGCCAGCTTTAAATTTTCATTATAATACAAATAATAATTTTCAAAAAAAATACTGATCCGTTTTTGATATATAGAATTTTCAAAAAAAAAATGTTTTTGTTTTTTCATAAATTCAAAAAAAAGCAACGTTTTTCAAACTAAACTATTTAGAAGCTTCTCTATAAAAAATTTCATTAAAATCCGTTATGTCGATAGCGAGAAATTCAAAATTTGAAAAATGCTTCTATGGTAGGTGTAGTCAGTAAAATCAATTTTTACTTGCGATATGTATATAGGGCAAGTTCTGCATTTTGAAAAAAGTCTTGACATTACTTGACAACACGAAAAAAGTGTGTCCGGCAATTCTTTCTGCCTGTCTGTAAGTCTGTATATCGACCTACATGCTAAGCTCCTGGAGATATTTTCTTCAAACTCGTTACTTAAGGGCCTTTGGCTATTCCATAGAGGAGAAATTGAAAATTTTTTTTAGCTCCAAAACTAAAGGCTGTAACGATTTCGATACAAATCAAGTGTGCTGTTATGGGCATGGACTACATTTTGGTCAAAATAATTTTAGAAGAAAAAAAGATATTTGATTTTCTATTTAACGTTTCTAACAATTTTGAACAAAATGTTTATACAGGAGCTCCTTTTAAATTGAAAAAAAAGCATTGTTTAGAAAATTCTTCAAAAAAAAAATATTTTTTAGATTTCTTAAAAAAATAATACCGTATTTTTTTTGAAAATTCAATATCTTGAAAACAGGTACAGTAAAACCCACTTAAGAGAAACCCGCTTAAGAGAAAAACCCGCTTACCTGAAACACTTTCTTCATCCCCAAGTATTTTCTGACCAATTTCCATTAAAACACTCCGCTTAAGTGAAACTCGCTTAAGCGAAAAACCCGGATAACTGAAGCATATTTTCAGTTGATTTTTAATATTTTTCATTGAAAAAAAAATTCTCTTAAGTAAAAAAAAAATTGAATCGAACAGAACAAAAATTTGCTAGTTTTCGTTTTTCAATAAATTATGTTTGTGTTATTTAATCGTTGTTTTATTTAACTTCTTTCAAGGGAAGTCCAAAAGATAAAAACAATATTGTTTCTCGTATTAAATCTCCGCCTAATAGAATTTTTAAATCCGCTTAGGTGAAATTTTTTTTTCACTTATCCGAACTCCGCTTAAGTGAAATAATTTTTCACTTAAGCGGGGCTCGTTTAAGTGAAAAACCTGCTTAAGTGAAAGAAAGACTGTGACATTTTGCCGTTTCTCTTAAGCGGGTTTTACTGTACATTATTAATTTTTGAAATTATGTCTTTAAATGTTTATCATTAAATTCTGAAAATTGACATTTTAAATTTTTAATACAAATTTTAAGGAACATTTAGTGTTTGTACATCGACCAATATTACGATTTTAAGGGATTCTTTTAATTCCAGCACAGAAAAACACTTTAAGAAAGAAACTCTCTGAATAAATAATAGAAATATATCGTGGTAATTTAAACTTTATTAGCGCAAAAACTTAGATGAATCTTCTCGAACAATCTTAGGTGCTGGAGCTATTTTTTTCAATGTATGTAATTAAGGGTCTTCGGTGATTCCTTAGAGGATAAATTAAATTTTTTTAGACTCTAAAACTAACGGTATCTGCCACACAGTCGTTATGTAAATCTTATTTATCTCGAAAACAGCTCTAACGATTTTGATAAAAAATTAAGTAAGTTATTGTAGGCATGCACTACATTTTGGTTAAAAAAAAATTAAGAAAAAATGTTATCAACGGATTTTCGGCTTGAAACGATGTTTGTACAGGGCCTCCCTTAATTTCAAATAATATTGTTTATAAAATTATTCGAAAAAAGCGTTTTTTTTTTTGAAAATCAATATCTTGAAAACGTGCGAACGATTAGTTTTTGAAATTTTTTCCTAAAATCTTTATTATATAATACTTAAAATCGGCATCCCAATTTTTTTTTAGAAAAATTCTAAAGAAATTCCTTATAGAAAAAATTTATTAAATAATTAAACGATTTTTGAACTTTGTTTGTATAAAATTTTTGTACCGAAAACCGTTATTTAAAGTACATACCATCAAAATGATTTATTGTTTTCCGATATTCTCATCTACAGCGCTTCACCGATTTCGATCAAAACTTTTATATAGGATGTCCTTCAAAATTAAAGTAGTATTGCATAACAAAATTGTTGAAAAATACATTTTTGATAAAAATAACATTCATTTTTTGAAAATTAAATTTTTCAAGGACGGGTAAATGAATTTTCTTGAAATTACTTTAGCTTTTTAGGTACTCGTACACTGGTAAATACTTAAAATTGGCAAACTTCAGTTTAAAGAATTTGTTTTATTTCATTTCGTCAAAAGCGCTTTTGTTTTATTTCTTACATTTTTTTGTCAAAATTTCCTCTTTATAGTATAATAATTGTCAAACCTTGTTCATGTAAACTGATATGTGATTTCAATGAAATTTCTTTTCAATTTTATTTGTTGCAATTTCAAAAAACCATCAAATTGATGATGATGGGCTTATTGAAGGTTCATTTTATTTTTGTATTTTGGATACTATTTTAGTTTTATTGAGAATATAAGTTAGAAACAAAAATAATTTTTAACTATTTTCATAAAACTGTAAGAAGTCCTTCTTTGTTCAAACAAATAAATACCTTAAATTGTCTATGCCTTGAAGTCTCGAATTTAAGAACAAGGAAGCACGACTCAGCCTTCAATTTTATTTTATTCGTGGTCAGGCAATAGACAATGACCTTTATAAATAAATAGGAGTCATTGCTCCCTTTGTTTCTGACGTTGACGTAGGGGCTCTCGCTCTATAGATGTAGGAGGAAGTTTATAAGTGATTGGCATGTAATTATAATTAGCTATGCGTTTCCCAGCCAAATTGATAATTGTATTAAAGAATAAGCTAATGAACGAAAAGGGTTTGCTTCCATAGTTATGTGATGGTCATTGACCTTTAAAGGTTTATTTAATTATTTTCTTTGCATATTTACGGTGTTTGTTGAAGTTGATATCAGTAGGGCTAACTTTAAGGGAGTTTAATATTTTCTTTTTATATTGAATTTGTGTTTGACTTAACAAGCATTTACCTGTAGAAGGATTTTTTTTTTAAACGGTTAAATAAGTTTAAATTTATCGTTATTCATTAAGATCATTCGACTTAGCTCACGTATCTCATCCTTTTATAAATTTCGTGACTCAAAAAAGCGCCTTACTATTGATATAATTGTATCTATATAGATACATGTATACCAAAAGTGGAGGTTTTAATCAAAACTAAGATTGGAAAAGTCCAAAAAAGTATTTTTTTTTTCGAGTATAACTTTCATTCGTCAATGCATATATGGATTCATCTCTAAATGCCTAGGCAACCTTACTAATAGTATTCGGGCATATTTATGAAACCTTATAAAGGGTTTTTCAATAAGGGTGGGTAGATGTTGAAACGGAATAAAACAAGCTGTATGTGAGATATTAACAAAATGCCATTTTTATTTATTTAAAAGCCATTTTAATATAAAATATAATATGTAAAATAACATCGTTCAAATGGCCGCCTTGGCTTCTTGCGGTAGCACAGATCTGAGTTGTCTAGTTTTCAATGACTCTTCCGTATAGATCCGGCTGAATTTGAGCGATGAACTGTGTTTGTGTTATGTTCACCTTAAGAACGTCTGTCGAGGGAGCGTATCGGAATCCCGCTTTTTAAAATCCCGCTTTTCAAAAATCCCGAAAAAAAAGTTTTAAAATCCCGTCTGCTAAAATACTGCTTTTTTAAAATCCCGTCTTCTAAAATCCCGCTTGTTCAAAATCCCGATCTATTATAATCTCGCTTTTTAAAATCCCGCCAAATCCCTATAATCCCGTTCTTACTTGCGACTTATAGGTACTATAAGGAAAGTTATGCATTCGGAAAAAAATCGAACTCGAGATTTTGATCAAAGTTGACAATTCCGTCTGTCTGTCTGTACCTACAGCCTAAGTCGCCATTTTCTACTAACTCGGTACTTAAGGGTCTCGTTGATTCCCTAGAGGAGAAATTAAAATTGTTTTTAGCTCCAAAACTAACGGTACTTGCCATACAGCCGTTATGCATAATCATATTTATCTCGAAAACGGCTCTAAATGTTTTGATTAAAAAAAAATTAAGTGCGCTATTATGGGCATGAAATTCATTTTGGTCAAAAAAGTTTAGGACAAAATTTACTAACAATACCTGTCATAGAACGGTTTTTTTGATTTTCTCACTAAAGGCTCTAACGAATTTGATTAAAATTTTTATACAGAAGTACTTAATATAATATTGTATATACAAATTTTCGGAAAAGTATTTTTTATACATATTTAAAAAAAAAATCAATATTTCATTTGCAAACTCAATATCTTAAAAACGAGTGAACGATTAGTTCTTGAAATTATTTCCAAAAATGAATATTATTTAATACTTAAAATTGAGATTACAACTGTTTGTTTTAGAAAAAATTTAAGGACATTTCTTATATAAAAAATTAATTAAATGATAAAACTTTTTTTTAAACTTTGTTTTCATAAATTCAAACTTTTCTAGAAATCAGGCGGCAATTTTATGCATTTAAATATTTTTCTCTTATTTAATTCATGCTTTTATATTTATTGACAATTTTTAAATTCCTAGGTACGAGTATTCTTGCATAAGAGCAAGTGCGAAGTGTGTTTAATTTTTTATCAAATTATAGATCTTACAAATTAAGGGAAATGACAAAATTTAATCAAAATTCTAGTGCCATTTTCGAGAAAAAAAACGATTTTTGAACACTATTTTTGAAAATTAGTATGGTAGTTACAGTTATTTTTTGATAAAATAATTAATAAAAAATCGAGCACGGGGGTTTCGAAATATAGAGTTTATAAATAATATTTATCCTCAAGTGGGCTTTAGGTCAATATTTTGTTTTGTTTTTTATGTTGTGACGTTTCGGATGTGGTTACACCCTTCTTCAGACAACTTTAAAAATACAAATATTTTTTTATTTGTTTGTTCTTTTTGGTTTCCGTATTTTTTTAAAAAAGTTTAAAAGACGTTTTAAATCTTTTAAATAAAAGGTCACGAAGAAAGAAAATATATATATAGAGTTTATAAACAGTTTTTTTTTTTTTTGGAAATTTGAATACACAATACATATCATTTAAACTTAAGAAGTTTTAACATACGAAAATTTATCAAGATCAGTTGTACCGTTTTTGAGAAAATCGAAAATGAGAAGAAAATAGTTCTATGCGAGAGTACTATTAATAATAATATACTAATATAATAATAATAAACTAAATGCAATTTCTTAGATTAATTTGTTTTTTAATTTGTAGAGCAGTTTTTGAGAAAAAATATTTTTTAAATTTTAGTAAAAGTAGCGTTATTTTGTATTTTATAAACGAGAAAATGTGTGGAGTGCAAAATTTTAAAACGTTATCTACCGAGTTTGAAGTAAATTGACTGAGCTTAATGCCCCCTTTTTTCGTGTTCCCTTCCACCGTAATGGCAAGTCTGATACAAATCTCAAATTCGATATTTTTTAAAGAATCAATTTCTTGCCCTATAGTACCTATTAATAATATGTCGCCAGTAAAAATTGGAATTTCAAGTTATTTAAGCTTAAAGAATAATTTTCAAATATAAATATCCTCAACCTGCAACCGAGAAGATGAACTTGTTGTCAAAATATAAATTGACCAAAACATTTGAGACGTCATGTCATGACGAACTATTTTGAAAACTCGTCCAAAACACTCAAATGTGTCTGTTAATATTAGTAGAGTATTTTTATTTTTTTCTTATATACCTACATATGTTCTATATTTAAGATGGAATTTATTTTCTACACGCTTGTCTACCTCTTCATAGTATCTAATTTAATATTTGGGTAAATATTTCTCTCAGTCGTGTCTTTCAAATGCGTGGCATAAAGTGTGACGTGTTGCAAGTGTTTTTGTCTGCATTATATGACGTCAGAATGTCCGTATGGAAATTGTTATAATCAACAATGATTTGGTTAACATTTAGAACAAAGAACACCATTAAAATAACTAAACAATAGTTCAGCCTAAATGTGTATCCTTCTAGAACAGGTATAACTATTGAGCATAGATTGATTGAAAAGTTCAAAAATAATTACTTCCTGGATTTAAAATCAATTTCTCTTCACAATGCATGATTATTGTTGAGCCTCAGTTGAGTATCCTTCCAACAGAAACTTAAACATGCATAGGTAGTTACATAAACACCAAACTAGTTCATCCTTCAATCAAATATGAGGATGATGATAGAACATTTGTGTCCTTGTGCCAATGCTGGAAGCTATTACAACTACTCGTACATACTTGCATCTCGGTAGGTAATATTTCGTCCCAAAACACCGGCAATCCTACAGATACATCCCTACATTCATCTACTTTATGTTTGAATGTATGTTCATTCGATTCATATTTGATGCAATGCACCACACCACCATCAGCATCGTTAAAGTTCATTGACACATCCTTTTTGCCGCATAGTATTGCATCCTTGAAAGTAGTTCATTGCAGCAGTGTCGTGTCGGTGTGTTGTATATTTTACAGAACGGGAGAAAGAGATAGAAAAGCCGTATAAAATATAGCTAAAAAGTTCGCCGAACTTTATTTAGGTTAAAAATAGATTTTTCGTCCTTACAATGACGTCATTGTGTTTCACCATCATGCATCGCAGCAGCATTTTGATAAGGAGAAAATACCGCGCCCATTCCACATTAGAAAACATGGTGAACTGAGAACGAACGAACGAACGAACGAACGCAAATATGCTTTTCCAGAGATTTCTATATAAAAACCGGAGCAAGGACATTTGCGCTTCCACTTTATTCTACACTGTCATATTTTTTTTGCATTGTATGCAGGAAATTTATTTTCCTTATTTATTTTTAGGAATTGTTATAAGAAAAAAAAAAAGTACAAAACTAAAAGAATGAGCGTTAGGCTTGCACCTAGGGCGAAAGGAAAGAATTTATTTTCCAAATAGGTACATGTATCGTTGGCAAAATTGCGGTAGGTATTTGTAAAGGACGAGGAAGGATATAGGAAGGACTGAGGGTTATAAGTATGGATATTGCCGTACTTTCGTTGAATGCAATTCTATTCATAGCACAGCAAGTGTCAATATTCTTGTCTATGGCAATAGAGTTAGAAGGGATTATATCAGTGGATGGATAAAATGGAAATGAAAGTGCAGAATGGCTGATGTATGACGATAATGGTTTTGGGGTTAAGAGATTGTTACAATAAAAGTGTAAAATTGTATGCCTAAATATATACCTAAGGTGGCCTCGTAATAGTTTGGGATGGAGTTAGAAGTCCTTGTGATGGACTCCAATCGGACTAAGTTTAGAGTCCCCTAGGTATCTACTTATAATTAGTTCTCTCAGAAGAAAAATACATATTTTTGAACGCTCATCCAAAAACTACATCCAAATACATACCATCTCATGGTTGGTATTTGAAACAGATTCAAACTTTTCGTAATAAAGGAAACAGGGCCCTGAAGAATCTTTAAGAAGGCAAAAGAAGAGCGGAAGAAGAGTATCGATCAAAGAGAAGAGATGAGAAGAAGATCCTGAGTAGAAAGAAGATCAAAACCATACCCTATATTTTTGAAATAAACCACCTAACTAATTGCTGGTCTTAAGACCGGAATGTAGGTTCTTAAAATGGGCGAAGGTATTCTGGTTATCGAACCAAGGGGAATAGTAGATGTGTAAGAGCAGCTTTTACGGCAACTGCGAAATGGGAATCACCCAGATCAAGTTCATAGGGTCAGAAGGTAACAAATTTCTTACCAGTCAAGCTTGCATGTAGTATTAGAAAATTAAGGTTTAGCTCTAGAAAAGGTTATTGGTAGCAGAATCTGATAGCTTTCCCGAAGAGCTCTTCGAATACAGTGTGGCGTTGATATTTATGAAGGGTTCATTCATCTTATCATTAACTAAATTAGGGTTCATAGAAAGAAGTATGTCCGATGACTGGACTATCAGTTCACATGTTAGGGCGGACCAAACACAAGTTTCTTTTCAAAAATGCAATAAAATGAACAAAATTAAATTTTTTCCATGTATGTATTAAACATAGCTTATTTGGTAAGAGCAAAAATTCTTATGAGTTATGGATCACAACAAATCGCAGCTTCGGGCCAGCCAATTGACTTCGCCAAGACGGCTGATAACACGATTTGGGAATTTGGTGCGTAAAAGATCGATAGTGGCATGGGTCGTAAGGCTTGGCGTGCCATCTCACATGAACCAGAGGTCGTACAAATCTATGTCTTCAATTTCAGTAAAAAAAAACAGTCGGTTAACATGGCTATGTAACGACCACCGTTGAGCGAAACGTTATTACCAGCATCTTTATCGAAGAAAAATAGTCCAATGATGTCACCACTCCACAATTCGCACCAAACTGTCACTCTCTGTGAATAAATTGGCTTCTGAATAATATCGTGCGGGTTTTCCACGCCCAAATTTGTTGTCCAATTCAAGCTACTCTAAGGCCCAAACTGCGAAGCGATAACGAAGTGAATGGTCATGCGCCTTCAATTGCTGAGTCGATTGGACCTTGTAAGCGAATAATAATCCAAGATCTTTGTGCAGAATTTTCCTCTGGTTAGTGCCTCAAATGTTGAGCTGTTAAGATCGATGGCGAGTTGATGTTCGTGAATTGAGTCTCACACCGTACGTCGACGAGGACCATGTTCCCCACTAGCATACCAGTCCGGCGAACTTTTTGCACAAACTTGCGCAGGCGCGGTGGGTACTCCATTTCGGCCAAAGTTACAAACGCAATGATTGGGCTAATCAGCACTCATTTCATCCGCAAAGGTATGATACTAACTTTCTGTCAAGATTTCGAGCGGGAAACAGCTGTGAGTGTCAAAATAATCTATGATTTAAAAAGAAGCCACTAGGTGGCCCAACTTTTACATACAAATTTGATTCTTTGTCTTTGAAGAGCTATTGAAGCATTAGTCCTGCAAAACCTCTTACATAAAACTCTATCAAACGAACTGTTTTAGCATCTTAAGCCTTTATGTACCATTACAATGGGCAAGTACCTTCCATCTTGCTAGATTGACCATAGAGCAAATCTTCACACTAATGCAAATTTTGGAAAAGACCAAGGATTTTGAAGTCGGCACTTACCATCTTTTGATCAACTTAAGACCCTCTTGCAATGGTCGAACTTAGGATCTCGGGAAAATTGATCGCTTCTTCCAACTTCCAAACCATATTATGAACAACGTCAAGAAGAAGCACTCTCATGCGATATCTTCCATTTCGTTCTGAAGCAGATGCACGAGGCAGTCGATAACACATTTGGTGGTACATTCAATAAATTTTCCGAACTATTGGGGTATGGGAATAATATAAACATTATTGGCTATTCCTAACGTTAAGAACAAGCAAAACTTTTAAAGGAAGATATGACGAAATAAAAACAAATACATCAGCAAACATCTGCACATCAACTAGCATAAAACTTCAATGTTGATAGCAGCAGCTTCGAAGAATTTCATTAGGCTAGGAGTAAATATTAACTCCGCCGAAGGAAACCGTTAATACTTTGATTTGGCGAAAGAAATGACTTCAAAACTTTTTCCGCGTATGACGATGTGCACGCTCTACAAAACCCTTATACTTCCAGTCCAGCTTAACGGGGCCGAATGTGAATGATCTAGTTAAAGAGGATGAGAAAGCGCTTGGCTTTACTGAAAGCAACATGATCGGGATTTTGCATAATTAAAAGTGCTCTTATTCTGTGAGCTAAAAAAAAGAGCCTACACATCATGAAAATTGCCTCTGAAACTGGTGCTCTTTTGCGCTTCATAGCTTTTTAATTCTTATTAGTCAAAAAAAATTTAAAACTGAAAACATTAAAATATAAAAGGATTATCATTTAAGCAGTGCCCAATGGCGTACACGTACAGTTGATTGTATTGTTGCACCGGAGATATGATGATCTATTCCCAACCTATTCCACCAAAAATCATAAATTTTTTTTCAGAGATTCTGCCTCTTCCAAAACAAATCCCTCAAGTATTCCCTTTCAAGAAGAAGTGTTTCTCATCTTAAGCATTTGGATTTAGGACATAAGAATGCCTGAAAGTTGTACATAAGTCCCCCACAAACTGTGACGCCATCAAATTTGTTTGTGTAGCGGTATTTATAGTGGTTTCTTATGAGTTAGCTATTTTATTTTACTGGGTTGAGTACGGCATACCTCTATAGTATTGAAGTTCAGTTTTGAGGTAGTCATCTAAGAAAAAAATTGTATATACTTTACTTAACTTTTTATACAGAAAGGACATTCTCAACAAGTAATAATCCTTGGCCCAAAATTTGCTTCATTAAAATGAAAAACAAAAAAAAAAACACTAAAAGTCCTATTCAAAACCACTTTGTGTGTTCCAATTTTTCAACGTCTTGAGTGGCTTTTTTCTTTAGAAAGAATGCAGTCAAGGCTTCAGAATATATACATTTATAAATATTTTTTTCACCAGTGCATCACTCAAAACACTGTGCAAACTCAACTGCAAAAGATTTTTTTTTGGAAAACATACATATTAAAAAGGATATGAGATACTTTTCCACCAAGACAATCAGCATATTCGTTGTCATATCCGCCAGTGTCCTTAATTCTCTTCATCATGCACTTGAAAGGACATTTTTTTGTTGTTAAAGTATGCAGATGGGCATTGCCCCAAAGAAACACTTCAAAACTAGAGCGAGGATGTTCTCAATTCATTATGACTTCCCTTATACATCAAGTCAGCGAAATAATTTATTCTCTTTTCAACCACAAAACTATACAACTTAAGGGAATTGGGTTAGATCCTAGATCCTTCTGGGGAGAGAAAAAACATTAAGATATAATAAGAGTGTGACATAGAGGGTTGGCTTGCGATTGACAAGTGACACAAGTGTTGAGATAATTAAATATTATCCTTAATCATGAAAGATGTTTTGGTGTGGAGTGATAGTTTTTCTTGTTCACTCACTCACCATTTCTGTCGGGATCGTAATTTTTGTCTATTTTAAACTTTTTTCACTTTTTCATACACCCACACAAGTTGCCTTCGTATTAAATTCCTTCTTTTGAAGTTTTTTTCTAGGATGAATACATTTTACACCACTTATAAAAGAATTGCTGTTCCTAAAATAAAAAAGGGATTTTTATTTGAAGCCAGATAATTATGCTGAAAAATGTGTGGGCAATTTTTGCAAAAATGCATTGATATTAAGGTTTTCGGACAATTGAACCGAATGAACAATAAAATTAGTCCAGTATAAATCAATGGAAATTTAATATTTAATTTGGGAAGAAGTAAACAACGTTAGAGTACATAATAGGAGCTTAAATCTTAATTTTTCACCTTCATGGCCTTCAAGGGTTTTGGGCATTAAATTAATAAGGAATGAATTTGGTATTCGATATTTTTTAAAAGGGAGGATGCGTAGAAATATATTCTTTTTATTGAAGAATTTTTTAAATATACGAAACTGGTAGATGGAAAAAGAGACGAATGTACAAATCAAAAATTTTAATGAATGAAGGAAATTATCAACTTAAATATTTTGTATTTTATATGAGTCTCCAGCGTAACTTTCAGCTTAGATAATCCATATTAAAATTATTTCAAATATCTAATCATAAGGCTTTAATGCGTGCATACATTGATTTGGATTTTCAAAATCCCAATAAGCAGACAATATAAATGCTCATTTGATTTTACTATCCAAGCTTCAAAAATTTAATTTCAAGTTACACAATTCATTAGGAACCTTTTTTCCTTCGTTTGAGGACCATATAAAGGGTTTTTCAGTTAGGGCGGGTAAATGTTGAAATGGAATACAGCAAGCTGTGTGTTAGGTATTAACAATTTTTTTAAAAGGACCTTTTCCAAACGCTCCGAAGCCCAGTCAGCGAACAAACGGCGCTGTCTATGGTCATGTACTTTAGGCTCCTGGGCCTGTTGGCTTTTGTACGGGTGTAGGCCCGACGCAAAATTTGTGAAGTAGAAGTCTGGAAAAGGCGGAGTTCTTTTGAAAACGACTGCTGTGAAGAAGAAGTCTGGAAAAGTCCGAGTTCTAATAGAATCAACTGCTTCTGGTTGTCACGGTAAAATTTACCGCGACAAAAATCATTCTTTCTATTCCCAAAAATCCTCTTCCTTCCAAACCAGTTTCTTCTTCCTACAGGTGTTTCATTCACTCTACTGAGAGAGAGTGGGGCAGCCATGGTCCATCAGCCATCGGTACGCTACGCTCTCTGAGTATCTTGGAGAAACAAAATCGACATATTTTATGAACACAAATGTGGAGGAACGTTCCACTAATAAATCATGAACAGACGTACAATATGGACACATTGGTTTCGAAAAGCTCGGGCGTCAGTTGGTCCCCGAATGCTAGAAGTTACTCATTTTGAGAATGGCCGAGTGCCCAACGTATCTGATTTATAGTTTATATGATATTGTAAAAGATAAAATGTTACTCGCTAGTCCCCAATCCTCCCAATCTGCACAGAAGCCCAACGCTCTAAAGTAATTTCGCGGAAATCGTATTCCTGTCAATCCCTTCTTTTATATGTTCCACAATTATGGTTTGATTTTGTTTTATTCGAGGGGAAAATTGATCGCGACTTGATTCTTTTTTTATTTCTGAAAGCTTTTCTTAATAACTTAAAAAAAAAAATGGGTATTGATGGCTGCATACATTCATCGTATTCGCCGCTCCTGGAAATGACACCAGCGATCGGCGGATTTATGATGATTATGCAGAGAGAAAGTGCGAGTAAGCAGGACCGCTGGTTTTCAACTACGTCGGCGCTCTCTACAGCAAAGATGGCGGAGAGTAGCTGAATGATGACGTGACCGAAAACTGCGGCCACTGATTGGCTGAAAGCACTGGATGAGTCTTAAGAGAAGAGTTCGCCCAGGATGATTCCTGAGAGGACACTTCAATTTTGGCTGTAGTTGAGAAAAGAAGTTTAAAAAAAAGAAAAAGAAAAGTTTTTAAGAAAAAAAAAAGGATACAAAGAAGAAGAAAATCAAGGAAAAAGGCTAAAAAGGAAAAATTTTGGTTAAAAAAAAATAAAATTCAGGAGACATTGGATAGAAATTGGATACTTGAGAAGGATTGCTAAAGGGACTTTAAATAGAAGGAATTGACAGGATTTGGAATATAAAAAGATAAGTATTCTTTTCTTTTGGATTAAGTGGAATTTTCAGTTTTATCGGTGTTAACGTTTTATTCTCGTTCGATTTTTCTTAAATATCTTCATTCGCGTTTGCCTTCTGTCCATTAAAAATTCCGGAAAAGCGGAATCCGTGACCCGTTTAAAAAAAAAACTGTTGCTCGTTCGGGACCAAGCGGTAACGTTTTATCTTTCAGAAACTGATTGTACATTCAAATTTGAAAAGATATTGGGTTTTTATCCTATATTTAAAAAGGTTTGCCAATCAGAAATAAATTCTATTAACTTCCCATTCGGAATAAAATTTTTTGGCTCATTATTTCTCTCGAAACAATTTTTTGCTTTCATCGTCGCACTCCGCTTCAAAAGGTTTGTAATTTCCTTTATCAAAAAAAAAAAAAAATTGCTGGCGCCCCTTTATTTTCTTTCAAAAACGACGCCCCTGTCGTTATCATATATTTTTAATATAATTTTCAATTTCATCGATAAATGATCGTAAGTCATATTAATTAAATTAATTGGTGAACCCACCCCCATAATCTGAGCTAGTCATTTTGGTAGCATCCAAAGTGCTATCTCCCTGTTGCGCTTTAACTTCAAGCTCGCTTTCGTTCTCGCTCTCTGTTTTGTTTGACGTTGAGAGTTGCTCTTGTTTATAATAGTCAAAAGTCAAGTCGTGCCGGTCGATCTTGCGCTCGTCGTTTTAATAATTATAATTAAAATCAAATCCGTAGTTTCAATTATTTTCTTGTAATTAATTAGTTGATCGGTATTCGGTTCGTTCGTCGGTTAGAGTGCAACATGGTTCTACTGTACACTTTCACCGACCGCAGCGATCTTGAGTTCCTTTGACTTTCGAATGTTGGGTGATTGATTACCAAACCGGTCGTATCAAATTTGGCTACCAAACGTTAAAGAGTCGTCTGTGACGGACCACCACGTCAACCTTAAATTGGGCGCAACGCGCATAAGGTTTGTACTAACGAACACTCATTTAAAAAATGTTACTTAACATGGTGATTTGGCATCACTAATTTAATAATAAACAACAGATTTAACAGATGTCACTAAAAGAACATGGCCGCCACAAACCGTCAAAATTTACCCCTGCCAATTGAAATTGAAGCTTGAATCCGAAATTTTGTAAATCAACGGTTGTAACCACAATTTATGTGTGTGAATTTAACACCGCCATTTTTGATTTTCTAAAAACCTTATTTGCCAAATTTGTGCAACTTTGTACAGTAATTATTAATATTGCTTGCTATTTTGTACAGCTTGAGCATATTTTCAATTTTAATCATATGAACATGAACAATAGACAATTACTATTTGGCAAGTTGTACATTCGTACAAAAAAATCGAACTCGAGATTTTGATCAGAACCTTCCCCATACGAATTTTTTCGAAATTTTATAAAATATTTTTTTTTCTCAAAAACAGTTACACAAATTTTTAAAACAAAATTTCAAAAATTTTGTTTACATTAAGCTAAGTAGTACTTGAAAAAGAAAAACAAAATTGGAAAAATGATTATTCATGGTACCCCCCTAAGACCATTTTATTTTTGATTGATTTCTCAAAAACGGTACAACCGATTTCGATAAGTTTTTTTTTTTTTTATGCCAAAGCTCCCTAAAAGTTTCGATAGTATTGTGTATTCAAATTGAAGAAAAAAAAAATTGTTTGGATTACAAAAAAAAACATTTCCTAAATTTTTTTTAGTCAAAAACCCCATGCTAGATTTAATAAAAAGTTAAAAGTTTTTAACACAATCTAAGACATGCTAAAAATTGTTTTTTATCTAAATTGACGGTAGTTAAAAAGTGGTTTTTTAAAAATTGTTTTTTTTTTCTCAAAAACTTTGGTGTCTAGAATTGTGAAAAAGTTTTTTTTTTCTTAGATTAATTTTTACGATCTATAATCCAGTAAAAAAAAAATTGGAAATTAACATTATTACTGACCGTTCATACAATAAAACCAACCATTTTTTTCGAATTTTGAATTTCTCATTATCAGCATGACGGATTTTAGTGATATTTTTTTATAGAGAAACTTCTAAAAAGTTTGTTTAACATTGTATTTTAAAATAAAAATATTTTCTGATTATTTGAAATGAAAAATCAAACATTCGATATCTGAAAAACGGAGCAATTTTTTTGTATTTTAATTTGTATATGACAGTCATACAAATTTATAGTTGGCGTACCAAAATTTTCTAAAACATTTTATAAGAATTTTGTATATCAAAGGTTTATTTTTTAAAAAAAAGCGCTACCACGGTTTAAAATTTTTGTTTTTGCATAGATTCATATTTACTTCTAAAAGAGTTTAAAAAAATTATTTTATGCTTAAGAACAGTTTTTTCTAATACAAATTTTAAATTCTCAGTCTTTTACATAAGAACAATTTCGTGTAACCCAGTCATGTATTTTATTCAGCAGCACAAAGTTACAGCAGCACGTTGTGTTTTTTGGAAAATCAAAAATAAAAAAAATCATCTTCACAAGTTCCTTTTTTACGAAAATGCAAAGAGGCGTTATTTACTTAAATTCTACAATTCAATTACCTTTGCCAATATGCAATTTTTACTTGCGACTTATAGGTACTATAAGGCAAGTTATGCATTCGTAAAAAAAATCGAACTCGAGATTTCGATCAAAGTTGACATTACGATGATAGCGAAGACTAAAAAAGTGGGTCTCGCAATTCTGTCTGTCTGTCTGTTCAACTACAGGCTAAACGGCTGGGCCGATTTTCTTTAAACTTGGTAGATATCATTTTTAATTTTTTCGCCCCACACGTTTTTTTCTTTTTTTTTTTTTTTAAGACCAAAAATAACGGTACCTGTCATACGAATTTTTTTCGAAATTTTATAAACATTTTTTTTTTCCTCAAAAACTGTTCGTTAGATTTTAAAAATAAAAATACAAAAAAATTTCATTTAATTAAATCTAGGTATTGGTTGAAAAATTTTTTCCGAAAAATGGTAATTGAGGGTACCCCCCATGGAACCATTTTTTTTGTTTTTGATTTTCTCAAAAACGGTTCAACCGATTTTGATCATTTTTTTTTTTGCTTAAGCTCCCCAAAAACAAATAGAATTGTGTACTCAAATTTTCAAAAAATTTTTTTTTTTGGATTTCAAAAAAAAACTTCAAAATTTTGTTTTCAAAACTCAATATTTCGAAAACCCCATGCTAGATTTTTTTTAAACTTGATAAATAAAATTTTCTCAATATAATCTACAAAATGTGAGAAAAAATTTTTTATTTTACCTAAAAATAAAGGTACCTACCATACAAATGCTAAAAAATTAAAGAAAATGGTTTTCAAAAATCGTATTTTTCTCGAAAACGGCGCCTAGAATTTGATAAATTTTTTTTTCTTTTAATTAATTTGTACGATCTTTAATTTAATGAAAAAAATTTTGAAATTAAGATATTACGGCTTGTACCTACCATAGAACTATTTTTTCGAATTTTGAATTTCTCATTATCCACATAACGGATCTTAATGAAAATTTTTATAGAGAAGCTTCTAAAAAGTCTAAGACACATTGCATTTCAAAACTTTAAAATAAATATTTTTTGAATTTTTCAAAAAAAAAAATCTATTTTTTTCTGTTTTTTTGAAAATTCGATATCTCCGAAACGGGTCAATATTTCTTTTCGTAAATTTAATTTTTATTCGAACAATAATAAAAACTTTTGTACCAAAATTTTTTCTTAAAAAGCTTTTAAAAAGTTTGTATATAAAAGCTATTTTTAAGAAACCACTACAACGACTTATAATTTTTGTTCTTGCATAAATTCATAGTTGGATAGCATTCTGTTTTTTTTCTCTTTCTACTAAAAGAATTTAAAAATTAATTTTATCCTTATGAACAGTTTTCTCTAATAACATTCGTTTTTAAAATTCCTAGTCGATTACATAGGAGCAAGTTCGTGCGACCCAGTCGTGCATTTTATTTTTTAGATCTTCAGCAAATGGCAGCACGACTTTTTATATTTTTTTAAATTTACGGTAAAGGGCAGCTTACTTTTGGACATTATTCGGCCGGAGAAAATATCTCTCACAACCTGTATGTGATGGGGCACCTTCTTAATGGAACCACATGTTCTGAAGGCCTCAACGAAATATGGCCGAACGACACTCTACGTGTGTAGTAGTCTTTGGTGTTTCAAATCAATCGGGGGTTTCCAGTGTCTCGATAGCAGCTCTTCTGTTTATTAACAAAGCTAGTTAAGTCGAAATGCGCTTCGTAGCTCATTATGATTTTTTTTCCAAAAATGGCGGTCGCCTTTAGCGAGTTGTAAAACTAGAGCACTTTAATATCGCATTTCAATAGTCCATGATAATGTTATCGAACACTCTACGACTGTCAAGTGCCAACTGACAAATATAATTCACAAAAATGCCAACCAAATTAAGTCAACCTTGAACATAAAACGCACCTTGTACAAAGTCTTAGACAAAAAATTGAGCTATTCCTAGAATCTTTGAGCATATTTTTCTCAAAACAGCCTGCAAATGTTAAAGAATATATGTATATGTATTTCGTTATCACATGGTTTTGTATCAGATCGATCAAAAAAGAAATTGGTTTCTCATACCAATGATTCTTTGAAACCAGGTGGTTAAGTAGATGTGGTTTCCACCGACTTCGTTATAACATTTCGTACTGTGTCACATGACATTTTAATAATTCGATTATATTTTGTTCGAAACCATCTTATTATATTAAAATGGATATCAAGCTTTTTAAAAAATTGAAAACAGGTGGGTAAGTTTGTAACGAAGCGTTCCATGCTGCTCTACTCTATAATACATACTTCTGCATAAACAGCAAGAACCATAATTAATACGAAGAATTATACTTCGCCCGGGTAAGATTCACACACACCATAGGCTTATGACGTCACACACAAAGCAAACAATAATATTTTTCGTTCGTCACCTATATAATTCACATGCAGTTTTCACTGAAAAACTATCAAGAGGACCTACTCGGGTGAACGAAAACCACCTCACCTCGCTCATACATACAGTCAGGCGGCACAGTAGATCGATTGAATAAATCTTTTGAAGTCCAGTCGTAGACAAGACGTATAGACGAGTTGGTCATTTAGCTTCCCTTGCTTTTTGCGGAGCTTCCCCCCACCAGTGGTAAGGGGTTTCGTATGAAGACAAGTTAGGTAGGTGAGACTGTCCAGCTATTTCTTATTAAGGCTTCCCCCCACCAGCGGTAAGGGGTCTTAATTCGAAGTTTAATGTCCTAATTGCCACCAGGGGCTTCGGTACCTGCAGATCTACCAGAGCGTTTAGCCTGCTGTTTAGTGCCACCAGGGGCCTTGAACCTGCAGATCTACCAGAGCGTTTAGCCTGCTGTTTAGTGCCACCAGGGGCCTTGAACCTGCTGATCTACCAGAGCGTTTAGCCTGCTGTTTAGTGCCACCAGGGGCCTTGAACCTGCTGATCTACCAGAGCGTTTAGCCTGCTGTTTAGCGCCACCAGGGGCCTTGAACCTGCCGATCTACCAGAGCGTTTAGCCTGCTGTTTAGTGCCACCAGGGGCCTTGAACCTGCTGATCTACCAGAGCGTTTAGCCTGCTGTTTAGTGCCACCAGGGGCCTCGAACCTGCTGATCTACCAGAGCGTTTAGCCTGCTGTTTAGTGCCACCAGGGGCCTTGAACCTGCTGATCTACCAGAGCGTTTAGCCTGCTGTTTAGTGCCACCAGGGGCCTTGAACCTGCTGATCTACCAGAGCGTTTAGCCTGCTGTTTAGTGCCACCAGGGGCCTTGAACCTGCCGATCTACCAGAGCGTTTAGCCTGCTGTTTAGTGCCACCAGGGGCCTCGAACCTGCTGATCTACCAGAGCGTTTAGCCTGCTGTTTAGTGCCACCAGGGGCCTCGAACCTGCTGATCTACCAGAGCGTTTAGCCTGCTGTTTAGTGCCACCAGGGGCCTTGAACCTGCTGATCTACCAGAGCGTTTAGCCTGCTGTTTAGTGCCACCAGGGGCCTTGAACCTGCTGATCTACCAGAGCGTTTAGCCTGCTGTTTAGTGCCACCAGGGGCCTCGAACCTGCTGATCTACCAGAGCGTTTAGCCTGCTGTTTAGTGCCACCAGGGGCCTTGAACCTGCTGATCTACCAGAGCGTTTAGCCTGCTGTTTAGTGCCACCAGGGGCCTTGAACCTGCTGACCTACCAGAGCGTTTAGCCTGCTGTTTAGTGCCACCAGGGGCCTTGAACCTGCAGATCTACCAGAGCGTTTAGCCTGCTGTTTAGTGCCACCAGGGGCCTTGAACCTGCTGATCTACCAGAGCGTTTAGCCTGCTGTTTAGTGCCACCAGGGGCCTTGAACCTGCTGATCTACCAGAGCGTTTAGCCTGCTGTTTAGTGCCACCAGGGGCCTTGAACCTGCTGATCTACCAGAGCGTTTAGCCTGCTGTTTAGTGCCACCAGGGGCCTTGAACCTGCTGATCTACCAGAGCGTTTAGCCTGCTGTTTAGTGCCACCAGGGGCCTTGAACCTGCTGATCTACCAGAGCGTTTAGCCTGCTGTTTAGTGCCACCAGGGGCCTTGAACCTGCAGATCTACCAGAGCGTTTAGCCTGCTGTTTAGTGCCACCAGGGGCCTTGAACCTGCAGATCTACCAGAGCGTTTAGCCTGCTGTTTAGTGCCACCAGGGGCTTTGAACCTGCTGATCTACCAGAGCGTTTAGCCTGCTGTTTAGTGCCACCAGGGGCCTTGAACCTGCAGATCTACCAGAGCGTTTAGCCTGCTGTTTAGTGCCACCAGGGGCCTCGAACCTGCTGATCTACCAGAGCGTTTAGCCTGCTGTTTAGTGCCACCAGGGGCCTTATACCTAGGGATCCCGTCAAGAACCAGAGATCCGAATGAAAGGGCCCGTTTGTAGCCGAACTACCAGAAGCCAGAATATCCGTAATCAAGTACCAGATCCAGAACATTAACAGTGTAACTGATGCAGAGCAGCTAGACTAGAAGCCAGAAGGATTGATGCCCGTGAACCGTTCCAGTTCCTGAATTAAGTGAAATATTAGTAGCAGATTATTGTATGTTATAGATTTAAGAGTTATTTCCAATAAAGATTTTGTAATAAGGTTTGAAGACCTTGAAAACTGGAGTTTCGTGTTTTCTTCAGGACGACCCTGGCAAGACCGACGAGCAAAACCTCGGCTGGAAAGCAAAAAGCACATCACAAATTGGCGCCCGAGCAGGGACCTATAAGGTCCAACCCCGTAAGGAACAAAATCTGAAAAACTCAAACTATAACATACAACCGCCGCGCGCCGCCGCCCGATAAGAACCAGTTCAACATGTCTGATAACGAAGAGGATTTCGATTGTTTCGCTAGCCTAGGAGCCATATACCTCTTAAGGAAACAGGAGTTAATGGAGCGAATGAGCCAGCTAGGAATAGAGACAGAAGGTTCGATCACCGCGTTGAGAGCACGCTTCAGCGCCTATATTAAAGAAGCCCGACAACGGAAATCCACACAAAATTTATGTGAGGAAATCATGAAAACCACTACTAATCGAGAATACAAAGAAGACAACATAGTTCCAGCACCATACAATTCGAAAAGGACCGAAGATATTGACCTACCGAAATCTCCTAACTACACGGAAATCTTTTTCCAAGTTCCACCTCGTCCAGTTCCAAACATCGCCGGCCCTAGCCAAGTACATTCCAAACCGCCCGAATCACAACCCGCCACTAGCCCAGATGCTACGACCGTTCGACAGCCCGAAGTTCAAACTTCGAATGGACCCGTAGCCAGATTTACTCCTAGTCACGATGCCGAGGTCATGAATACGGTAAGGAAGTGGGGATTAAAATTTGATTCTTCGGGAAATGCGCTAGCATTCATGGAGAGAGTTGAGGAGCTGACCGAGTGTTACGATATCCGCCCAGACGATTTGCTGAAAGCCCTTCCAGAAATCCTTAGAGGAACAGCCTTAGAGTGGTATAGGATAAATCGTGACCGACTTAGAACATGGCTAGATTTTCGCACATGCTTCTTGGAACATTACCTGCCAGTCCGCTTCATTTATAAGTTAGAGGACGAGATCATGCGGAGGAAGCAAGGTGCCCGAGAGAAAGCAAAAGAATTTATACAGGCAACTCAATATCTTATACACCAGCACCCCCGTATGAGTCTTTCGGAAAGTGTCGATAGAATATATGACAGTCTTCGTCCAGAATACCACTTGTACATCAAGAGACGAGACTTCCAGAATTTGGACGAACTAATGAAGTTAGCCGAAGAGTACGAGTATATACAGGGCCAAGACCGGAATCAACGCCAACCTACACCACGACCGAACCCAGGGGTAAACATAGTACCCACAACAAACCTACGGACGCTTAATAATAACCGCCCTACACCGCCGCCGCCCAGAGTACCCTTTAACCGTAACAATTATGACCGACCCGCCGCCCCGACGGTCCAGTATGATCGAGCAACGCACTGCTGGAACTGCAAACAGCGTGGGCATACAAAGAGGAACTGCCATCGTCCTTTCCGGCTGTTTTGCTCCTTCTGCGGTGAGGACGGTCGCCTGACCGATGATTGTACATGTCACCCACATCGTGCGTCCGTGCTGAACGATAGGTCCCACTCCTTTAACAAAAATCCGACGCGACAAGAACATAGTGCAGCTCACAGGCTTACCGTAAATGAGGAGCCCTGGGCCGACAGGCCAGTCATAACCGAACCAGACAATGAGTTTCTGCCAGTGAAACCGAACCAAGACCAGGAGGCCGGAGTTCAGGCTTTAAATCAACCAGAGGTGCCGAGACAATGGGAGGACCCAAGATGTTTCCTACCAGTCCAGATCGGCGGCCAACTCATTAAGGCTTTGCTGGATACAGGCGCTACTAAGTCCTTTATAAACGCAAAGACTCGCCTTTTGTTAAGGCAAAACAAGGTACCGATGGAATATAGAAGACACTTGACACACCTCGCAAACGGCGATCCCGTTGCGAGCCAAGAACACTATACTGTGACTATGTTAATTAATGATCAGCCAATACAGGGCGAATTAACATACATGGAGCAACTTACCGAAGATATGGTGATAGGTGTGGATCTCTTATCAAGTGCAGAGTTCAAAATGACTCTACGTGGTAGGGAAATTCAGTCGTTTGATGACATACAAGATCAAGCCCGGAACGAACTTTGCTTGCTAGGGGGCAAACCTCTATCAGGCCAACAGGAGGAACGTCTAACCGAATTGCTAAACGCCGAACTCCCAAAATTTGATAGCCTTCCCAAAACTACCAACGCCGCAGTACACCATATCAAATTAAAAACCGACCAACCGTTTAAGCAACGGTATTACCCTAAGAATCCCGCGATGCAAAAAATCATCGACGATGAGATCAATGACCTGTTGCATGATGACAAAATAGAACCGTCAAACAGCCCGTATAGTTCACCCATCGTCCTGGTAAAGAAGAAAACCGGTTCTTGGAGAGTCTGTGTCGATTACCGACAGTTGAATGGAATCTCAGTTATGGACGCATACCCACTACCCCAGATTTTTGCAATTCTAGACAAACTCAAGCGAGCGAATTTTATCTCAACCATAGACCTTAAACAGGGTTACTGGCAAATCCCCTTGCACCCCTCATCCCGGCCGGCCACTGCTTTTACAGTACCCGGACGCGGCCTTTTTCAATGGAAGGTTATGCCATGTGGACTTAATTCCGCCGCCGCTACATTTCAACGAATGCTAGACAGCATCATAGGTCCTGATATGGACGACTACGCTTTCGCTTATTTGGATGACATAATCGTCATAAGTGCAACCTTTGAGGAACACCTTAAGCACTTAAAAGAGGTATTTAAGCGCCTTCAAGCCGTAAACCTGAGGATAAATAAAGACAAATGTGAGTTTTGCAAAAGGGAGTTGAAGTATCTTGGACACGTGGTCAGTGACCGTGGAATAAGTACCGATCCAGATAAGATCGCAGCAGTCCATGATTTAAAAGCTCCCCGTAACGTAAAGGAGCTACGGCGTATCATAGGAATTACTTCATGGTACCGTAGATTCATCAAAGATTTTTCTCTGGTAGCCACCCCTTTGACGAAACTATTCAAGAAGAGTGAGCAATGGACTTGGGGAGTAGACCAGGAAAAGGCCTTCACGGAGTTAAAGAAGAGACTGACAGAGGCACCGGTTTTGGCGTGTCCTAATTTCGATTTTCCCTTTACGTTGCAGACAGATGCCAGTGAATACGGTCTAGGAGCTGTATTGTGCCAGAACTACCAGAACCAGGAGAGAGTCATTGCTTATGCTAGCAGAACGCTGACAGATTTAGAAAAGAAATATTCTGTCACCGAAAAGGAGTGTTTAGCCATCCTTTTTGGCATAAGAAAAATGAGACCGTACCTCGAAGGGTACCACTTCACCGTTATTACAGATCACCACTCCTTGAAGTGGCTCCACTCTCTAGACAATCCATCCGGACGTTTAGCCCGATGGGCTATAGAACTACAACAATATGACTTCGAGATTATATACCGAAAGGGAGCAATGAATGTAGTTGCCGACGCTCTATCTAGAGATCCGCTACCTTTCACTCAAAGCGATATCGCAGTTATAACCAGTACCAAGGAAGACTGGACGCAAAAACGCACTAGACAAGTCCTTCAAAACCCAGAAAAGTACCCAGATTACCGATTTATCTCAGGACGTTTATGCCGAAAATTCACGGCTCACCCCCTATCAAGTCAAGAGACAGAGTGGAAGTCGTGCGTCCCTACAGCAGAAAAGGATAAAATCCTACACGATAATCACGACGTCACCACTGCAGGCCACCTAGGAATAGCCAAGACTACAGCTAGAATAATGCAGCAATATTACTGGCCGGGTATGTACCGAGACATAGCTAAGTACGTGAGCAGTTGTCAAGTGTGTAGGAAATTCAAGGTCTCCCAACAGAAGCCAAGTGGGCTGATGCATACGAATATAGCCAATAGTCCTTGGGATACAGTATGTATGGATTTTGTGGGCCCGTTGCCCAGATCCATGAAGGGTAACACCATGATGTTAGTTATGGTGGATAAATTCACGAAGTGGGTGGAAGCAGTACCATTGAGGGCTGCAACATCGCAAGCAGTAATTAAGGCTCTAAGAGAAAGAATCATAGCTCACTTTGGGGTCCCTCGCGTCCTCCTGTCCGATAATGGTACCCAATTCGTTAGCACGATCCTTACAGATTTCCTGAAAGAGATGGGAATAAAACAGATATTCACTGCACCTTACACACCCCAAGAAAACCCGACGGAACGAGTCAATAGAGTGTTGAAAACGATGATAGCACAATATGTGAATGATAATCACCGGTGCTGGGATGAACATATCCCCGAACTATCCTTCGCCATCAACACAAGCAAACATGACTCTACAGGTTTTACCCCAGCTTTCCTCAATTTTGGAAGAGAGATAAAAGCACCGCAGCCTGCCCCTCTCCCCAGCAACGACAACGAAGAACCAGTTTCTGTAAGACAAGAGAGACTAAGGGCTCTTTATCAACTAGTGAAAACGAATCTGCAAACCGCCGCTCAGAAGCAAGCACGTGGTTATAACCTCCGACACCGAGCTTGGAAGCCCAGCATTGGAGAACAAGTATTTAAGAGAGTAAAAACCCTCTCTTCCGCCGCCAAACACTTCACCGAGAAGTTAGCACCCCGCTACGAGGGTCCGTACGAAGTCATACGATTTGACTCTCCTGTTATCGCAGTAATAAGAAAAATAGAGAACGGAAAGAGAAGCGGTATAGTTCGCTCTCACGTCAAAGATTTAAAAGGATTCACAGCACAAGCATATAAAAGGAACGATGAAGGCCGACTAGCCATTAGTACGCTCACTACCGGCAAGCCGATAACAACAAGAATGGAACCCTCAGCAAAGCAAATCACCAATCAACCATGGGACAGACAGCCCACGAGGCCAACGAAAATACGACCAGAGGTAAAGTCTGTCATTTTCTTGCCAACGCTACCAGACACCGCAAAGCCGCCGCCGGACAACGCAAAAGCTATGGGTAGTCGGAGGGTACGTGTAAAAACCAGCAACCCAGAGGACAGAATCGAAACACCCAGGAATCACGCCGCCGCCGCTACCGCAACCTCTGCAGCCGTCGCCATACCCCGCAAGACCGGAGAGGGTCGGGCCAGACGCAAGCCAAGCAATACCGCCGTACCGAAGTCCGAAACCGGAGACTCAGATGTCGGTAAGAAGGGCACAGCAATACCCTCAACCACCAAGGCCGTTTTCGCTGCAATGACGCCGACCGCCGCACCAGCCGCCAGCAACGTCGCAGATGCCACACGACAAATGGCCAACGAAAATCCCTACCTCTTACCTCCATCGACGTCCACCGCCGCTCCACGACAGCAAATGACAGTAGGGGACCTCAAATTCCCCATACTAATCAAAACCGAAGATACCAGTACACCAGACACCACGACAGCACGCAGAGGAACCGAACTGGGCCTGAAGGGCGACCCATTTGAGGGACTCGCCATAAGTCAGCACCCGCAATACCACCCACGACGTAGACGACAGCGATTCACGGTCCTACGGCGAATGGGACGGGTAGAGGTGCGAGTCATCAAACCCGGGGTAGCCATCCTCACCCATGTCAAGACAGGCGCCAGGAAGAGGGTCACCTTCGTGCCATGAACGAGATAACCCTATGGATATTTCTTATAATGAATTCTGTTTAAGTTTGTTTAAGTTTTTTATTTTAAGTTCACATACTCCCGAAATATTTTGTTTTTGTTTTTGTTTTTTTTAAATAAACGGTTACCTTGAATTAAAAAAAAAAAAGGAAAAAAAGAAAAAAAGGAAGAAGAGAAAATAGAAAATGGATTTAAATTTATTTTCCAGTGCGCACGAATTTCTAGACGAGAGGGTTCTCGTCTCCGAAGGAGGAGGGGTATGTAACGAAGCGTTCCATGCTGCTCTACTCTATAATACATACTTCTGCATAAACAGCAAGAACCATAATTAATACGAAGAATTATACTTCGCCCGGGTAAGATTCACACACACCATAGGCTTATGACGTCACACACAAAGCAAACAATAATATTTTTCGTTCGTCACCTATATAATTCACATGCAGTTTTCACTGAAAAACTATCAAGAGGACCTACTCGGGTGAACGAAAACCACCTCACCTCGCTCATACATACAGTCAGGCGGCACAGTAGATCGATTGAATAAATCTTTTGAAGTCCAGTCGTAGACAAGACGTATAGACGAGTTGGTCATTTAGCTTCCCTTGCTTTTTGCGGAGCTTCCCCCCACCAGTGGTAAGGGGTTTCGTATGAAGACAAGTTAGGTAGGTGAGACTGTCCAGCTATTTCTTATTAAGGCTTCCCCCCACCAGCGGTAAGGGGTCTTAATTCGAAGTTTAATGTCCTAATTGCCACCAGGGGCTTCGGTACCTGCAGATCTACCAGAGCGTTTAGCCTGCTGTTTAGTGCCACCAGGGGCCTTGAACCTGCAGATCTACCAGAGCGTTTAGCCTGCTGTTTAGTGCCACCAGGGGCCTTGAACCTGCTGATCTACCAGAGCGTTTAGCCTGCTGTTTAGTGCCACCAGGGGCCTTGAACCTGCTGATCTACCAGAGCGTTTAGCCTGCTGTTTAGTGCCACCAGGGGCCTTGAACCTGCCGATCTACCAGAGCGTTTAGCCTGCTGTTTAGTGCCACCAGGGGCCTTGAACCTGCTGATCTACCAGAGCGTTTAGCCTGCTGTTTAGTGCCACCAGGGGCCTCGAACCTGCTGATCTACCAGAGCGTTTAGCCTGCTGTTTAGTGCCACCAGGGGCCTTGAACCTGCTGATCTACCAGAGCGTTTAGCCTGCTGTTTAGTGCCACCAGGGGCCTTGAACCTGCTGATCTACCAGAGCGTTTAGCCTGCTGTTTAGTGCCACCAGGGGCCTTGAACCTGCCGATCTACCAGAGCGTTTAGCCTGCTGTTTAGTGCCACCAGGGGCCTCGAACCTGCTGATCTACCAGAGCGTTTAGCCTGCTGTTTAGTGCCACCAGGGGCCTCGAACCTGCTGATCTACCAGAGCGTTTAGCCTGCTGTTTAGTGCCACCAGGGGCCTTGAACCTGCTGATCTACCAGAGCGTTTAGCCTGCTGTTTAGTGCCACCAGGGGCCTTGAACCTGCTGATCTACCAGAGCGTTTAGCCTGCTGTTTAGTGCCACCAGGGGCCTCGAACCTGCTGATCTACCAGAGCGTTTAGCCTGCTGTTTAGTGCCACCAGGGGCCTTGAACCTGCTGATCTACCAGAGCGTTTAGCCTGCTGTTTAGTGCCACCAGGGGCCTTGAACCTGCTGACCTACCAGAGCGTTTAGCCTGCTGTTTAGTGCCACCAGGGGCCTTGAACCTGCAGATCTACCAGAGCGTTTAGCCTGCTGTTTAGTGCCACCAGGGGCCTTGAACCTGCTGATCTACCAGAGCGTTTAGCCTGCTGTTTAGTGCCACCAGGGGCCTTGAACCTGCTGATCTACCAGAGCGTTTAGCCTGCTGTTTAGTGCCACCAGGGGCCTTGAACCTGCTGATCTACCAGAGCGTTTAGCCTGCTGTTTAGTGCCACCAGGGGCCTTGAACCTGCTGATCTACCAGAGCGTTTAGCCTGCTGTTTAGTGCCACCAGGGGCCTTGAACCTGCTGATCTACCAGAGCGTTTAGCCTGCTGTTTAGTGCCACCAGGGGCCTTGAACCTGCAGATCTACCAGAGCGTTTAGCCTGCTGTTTAGTGCCACCAGGGGCCTTGAACCTGCAGATCTACCAGAGCGTTTAGCCTGCTGTTTAGTGCCACCAGGGGCTTTGAACCTGCTGATCTACCAGAGCGTTTAGCCTGCTGTTTAGTGCCACCAGGGGCCTTGAACCTGCAGATCTACCAGAGCGTTTAGCCTGCTGTTTAGTGCCACCAGGGGCCTCGAACCTGCTGATCTACCAGAGCGTTTAGCCTGCTGTTTAGTGCCACCAGGGGCCTTATACCTAGGGATCCCGTCAAGAACCAGAGATCCGAATGAAAGGGCCCGTTTGTAGCCGAACTACCAGAAGCCAGAATATCCGTAATCAAGTACCAGATCCAGAACATTAACAGTGTAACTGATGCAGAGCAGCTAGACTAGAAGCCAGAAGGATTGATGCCCGTGAACCGTTCCAGTTCCTGAATTAAGTGAAATATTAGTAGCAGATTATTGTATGTTATAGATTTAAGAGTTATTTCCAATAAAGATTTTGTAATAAGGTTTGAAGACCTTGAAAACTGGAGTTTCGTGTTTTCTTCAGGACGACCCTGGCAAGACCGACGAGCAAAACCTCGGCTGGAAAGCAAAAAGCACATCACAAGTTGCAAAATGTTTACAATAAAACTATTAAAGTTTTGTCTGGTGTTCCACAGGAATATCTTAAAAAATAAAATTCCATTATTGCTAAAATTGTCCCTGTTTAATGTACGCCAGAGATTTATAAATATTCTTGCGAATTGAAAATGTTACATATTGCGTCTTACTTTAAAAAATTTTAAATGCAATAGTGGAATATTGTACGAGTAGCTGTTAATAGATGTCACTTCTTCACTGTTTCTCGTAGTAGAAATCTCAAATAATATTTGAATCTTAAAAATGTATCCAAAAAAATTGGTGTGGTGTTTGATAGTAAATTGACGTTTTCATATCATATAGACTACAATGTGTCAAAGCCAAATTCAATGCTTGGAAGTTTGAAGCTCAATTGTTAAGAATCTATTATGTCCCGAACATGAAAATTGTTCTAATTTATGGTGATCTAAACTATCCGACGAAACAGTCCTTTATAAACCAACCGACATAGTAAGGGATGATGACAATCCGTCATTATCCAATTGAATTTTTGGAGTCATTGGAACCACCCGGAATGCCATACCTCTTATTTACATTGCAGGTTGGATCATAGTAAATACTTATTCGCTATACTTAAATGCACCAAAGTTGTGAAGTTGAAAGCAATATCAATCCTCTAAGACAGTTCAACCGCAATAATCGTGCTTTAGAGAATGCCAATCAGCTTACCATTGAGCCCAACTTCGGACGTACTGAGATTCCTTCTTAAGCCTTAGCACACGAATATGGAATGTCTATATCTAAAGTCTGCCAATCTATCATACACAAACAATCTGTCATACAGCAAGCAAATTATATGGCAAAAAATTTTGTTGGTTTTCTTTCCTCCCATTCAATGTCATAAATAACCTTGTCCTCTCTGTGAGCTATAAACTTTCATTAAAACATTTTAGCTTATCACGAAAATATACTGTCGTTAACTATAGAAATCCCTCACATCTGTATAGGTACCTAATCATAGCCCTATTCATTCAAGCAAAAATATTCTTACAGTTTATTTTAGTAGTTGCCAATAAATTCTATTTTCAGCTTAAATGGCTCATAAAATTATCAAGGATCTTACTGGTTTAGCTGTTTTCAAACATCGAGTCAAATGTTATCCTTTGAACAGACCTTCACGCTTCACCTTTCAGTCGACTTTTAAAACAGATAACCTATACGAAATAGCTATACACACAAAGAGATACAATACGCATTCAACCCTGCCGATATTGCACCGCTTCATATAATGTTATCCTTAAAAATGCGTTGCACATCGTCATGTTACATTACAACCATGCAGAGGTTCTCGACTAGTCGTCCTTCGTCCCTGCCTGAGAATACGAAATTTGATTCACAAATGCGCCTACAATGCAAACCAAGGACAGAAAGTTTAACTCCCCCTGCGCCCATTCCAGAGTGTGGTATGTTATTTGCCCTAGTGAGCGGTTCTTCTCTTTTGTGCTGTCTATGTCTGTGTCTATATCATGACCCAGTGACCCAATGCTGTTCAAACGAACATCAGCAGGGCCTCCACCCTAATGACGAAGTCTTTGGCCTCCGTTTGGTGTTCCATGGCGTAAAATTGTATATGTTCTAGGAGTGAGGGGGTGCTCAAGTTGGAGGACGAACAAGTGGTCTATGGGAGGGAGAACCAGCATTCCGGCAAAAGCGATGTAAACCAAAGTAGTGTTCGGTGTTTACGTGAAATGCCAACCAGCAACAGCAACCAACAGGAAATGTGTCCTTCCACTTTTACAAAGGCCATCGCAACCATTTATAAATCATAAATTTGTCAGTCAAATATAGATCGATGAGTTGCTGCATGAAAACAGCATCAAGCCCGCCGAATATCCTGTCAGAGGTGGACATGGTTGAAGCTAAAAACTGAGTGTAGCGTTCTCAATCAATCGGAACTCGATGTTTCAATGACATTTACTACGTACGAAGCCGGGTATAAGCATAGTTTACTTAATTCATTTTTTTGGAACAACACTATGGCATTGTAGAGCACGGAAATAGAGAGATTCGACAGGCTGTGTGACGTCAGTTACTATTTACGTCATCCATCTGTCGGTTTCGTTAGTAGGTCATGGAACTTGAGTAACCTTACTTGGTGGTGTTTGGCTGTTGTTTGACTATGAGTTATCTTGTATACACTTCATACTATAGGTTTCGTACACAATATGGGTTTCGTGTTCAAGTTTATATCTGGGGTTTACATTATTTAGAAAAGACTGCAACATCATCATAGTTGAAGGGCTCTGATATCAGTTTTGAGAGCTTTGAGCTTTCCCTGTATGGGATTCATATGCTATTTCGTCGAGATTGGCCATGGGAAATAATTGCTCAGAGTTTACAGTTTTAAACGAAGTCTTAAAGTTCAACTGATTTCATAGAGAATTGATAAGATAAGACCAATATTACATATACTCGTATGATTCGATGACAAAAACAAAATATTAGAAACTTATTTTTTATAGCCTTGAATGAGAGGTTTTAAAAGGAAGTCTTACATCTTAGGTGACGTACCTGTCAGAGATTTGGTGAATTTGGATTGACGAACAGTTGGGTATGCAGAAATAATTTTAACATTGTCTATACACTGGGCTATCAAGCAAAAAGAACCTTGAAGGTTACAGCTGTTCACAAGATATTTCTTGACAAAGGAACTGGACAAAATTATTGGGTGCGAAAGATTGAACAAAGAAATACAAGACTGACTGTCAAAGATAACTTACACTAACCTGAAACTATATTTTTTTTTGTTAATAGATGGCGAAAATCAGTGTAAGGGATTCCGGTGTCCAAATGCGTTCCAAGCTTAAGCGGGAGCACTAACTTCAGAGTTAGGAAATCATCAAAAACGGTTTTTGACAAATACCAAGCCAAACTATAAGCCTTATTTTGAGCCTTTCTTCGTTATATTCGTGGGGAATAGTAGTGAAAGTTTATACAGTTCATGCTGTTTTATATGTTGTTAATTTTACTGTTCTCCTGTTTTCAAAACAACGTGCCAATAGGAGCTGTTGGAAGACTCAAATTTCAGCTAAAAAAAGAACATCCTCAGCAAGAAGGCCCATTTTTAGATGAGCGTGTACTTCAAAAAGCATAATTGTAGCATTTGGGACTGTGAACATCAGGTCCAGCGATTTAATTTCATTTGACTTTTTATTGTGGAGTTTCCTTAAATCGCAGGTCTTTATAAATAAAATGCACGACTGGATCGCACGAACTTGCTCTTATGTAAAAGTACTTTGGAGTTTAAGATACATTTTATAAATATAAAACATGGATTTAATGAGATAATAATGTTCAAATGCATAAAATTGCCGTCTGGTTTCCGGAAAAGTATGAATTTATGCAAATAAACCTTAAAAAATCATTTTATTATTAAATACATTTTTTATATAAGAAATTTCTCTAAAATTTTTCAAGAAAAAAATGTGGTATGCGAATTTTTAGTATTTAATAATATTGATTTGAGGAAATAATTTCAAAAAATAATCGGTCATAGGTTTTGAAGATATTGATTTTTCAAAAAAAAATTTTTTCAAAAAAACCCAACAAATATTTTTTCGAATATTTTTATATACAATATTATTTTAAACTTAAGGGGACTCCTGCTAAAAAATTTGGGTTAAAATCCTTAGAGCCGTTAATGAGAAAGTCGAAAATAAAAAAAAACGGGTCTATGGCAGGTACCCCTAATAACATTTTGCCCCAAAATTTTTGTTGACCAAAATGTAGTCCATGTCCATAATATCACACTTAATTTTTTTTTATCAAAATCGTTAGAGCCGTTTTCGAGATAAATAAGATTTTGCATGACGGGTGTATGGGGGGTACCCTTAGTTTTGGAGCTAAAAAAAAATTTCAATTTCCCCTCTAGGGAATCACCGAAGACCCTTAACTACCGAGATTGAAAGAAATAGGTCCAGGGGTTTAGGCTGTAGTGAGAGATACAGACATACAGACAAACTGAAACATGTTTTTTGTGTACTAAATTTTCCTTAAAATTTTTATAAAAAAAATTGATATGCAAATTGTTAGTATTTAATAAAATACATTTTAAAACGTAATTTAAAAATTTAATCGTGTATCGGTTTTCAAGATATTGAATATTCAAAAAAAAAATTGTATTTCTTTTATAAAAATCCAAAAACTATTTTTTCGAAAAAATTTTTAGTTTATAATTTTTCAAATGCAAAGTAGCTCCTGCATAAAAATTTTGGTTAAAATCGTTAGAGCCGTTGGTGAGAAATTCGAAAATCAAAAAAACCGTTCTATGACAGATACCCCTAATAACATTTCCCCCAAATTTTTTTTTTACCAAAATATAGCCCATGTCCATAATATCACACTTAATTTTTTTTATCAAAATCGTTAGAGCCGTTTTCGAGATAAATAAGATTTTGCATTACGGGTGTATGGGGGTACCCTTAGTTTTGGAGCTAAAAAAAAAAATTCAATTTCTCCTCTAGGGAATCACCGAAGACCCTTAACTACGGAGTTTGAAGAAAATACCTTCGGTAGTTTAGGCTCTAGTTCGAGGTACAGACATACAGACATACAGACATACAGACAGACAGACGGAATTGTCGGACCCACTTTTTTCGTCTTCGCTATCATCGTAATGTCAACTTTGATCAAAATCTCGAGTTCGATTTTTTTTCCAAATGCAGAACTTGCCCTATAGCACCTATGTATATCGCAAGTAAAAAGCCACAAACGGCTTGTATGTATTTGAACAATGAAACAGGTTGTATCAAGAACTTTGTGCCAAACCTTATCAAGTGCAATTACCTTTATTTTTCCAAAATGATGTAAGTATTGGTTTCATTTTTCGGTGAGATATGCCATCAGTGGACCTATTGCTACGAAAGCCGTACTGTTTTAAGTTAAATGTTGATGTTCTCAGGACGTTGGAAAGATTTAACGTTAGTGTAACTGGTTGGTAATTTGTGGGAAGGAAAATTCACCAATCTTAGGGACTGGCTGGTCAATTGCATTTTTTCCATATACTCGGAAAGAGTCCTTTACAGTAGTACATAGAGCATAGAGATGGGAAAGTTTACCCAATGTGTTTGCCAGCGTAGAAGAACACTCACTTTTTTGAACTAAGGGTCACCAATCTCTGGATTTGTGTATTTCAAGATCTTTAAGGATTCTTTTGACCGTACGAGCTCGAAATAAGATTTTGCCCATAGATTCATTTACGCTCGCAAGTACGGATATATTCATATTACTCTCTTACAAATCAAATTTCTATAGCAAATGTTTCCCTGAGTAAATTTTTACTTGCGATTTATAGGTACTATAAGGCAAGTTATGCATTCGAAAAAAAATCGAACTCGAGATTTTGATCAAAGTTGAAATTACGATGATGGCGAAGACGAAGTCTGGAAAGTTCTGTCTGACTGTCTGTCTGTTCGACTATAGCTTAAACGGCTCGGCCGATTTTTGTGAAACTTGTTAGATATCGTTTCAAAATTTTTCCCCCAACATGTTTTTTCTGTTGTTTTTTTTAAGACCAAAAATAACAGTAACTGCCACACGAATTTTTTTTTGGAATCTTATAAATATTTTTTTTTTCTCAAAAACTGTCCCAGAGATTAAAAAGAAAAAAAACATTCATAAAATTTCATTAAGATAAAGCTAGGTAATGTTTCAAGAAAATTTTTCCGAAAAATGGTTATTTTTGGTACCGGCCTTGGAACCATTTTTTTGTTTTTGATTTCCGCAAGAACGATACAACCGATTTTGAGAAACTTTCCTATGCTAAACCTCCCCAAAAGTTTGAATATTATTATGTTTTCAAATTTTCCAAAAATTAAAATTTTTTTTTTCAAAACTCAATATTTCGAAAACAAAAAGCTCGATTTTTTTTTTTAAATTGACATATAAAAGTTTTTTAATATAATCTACAAGATGTGGAGATAAAAATTATCTTACTTAAAAATTACGGAACTCACCATACAATTGTTAAAAAAACGTTTTCGAAAATCGTATCTTCTCGAAAACGGTTTCAAGAATTTTATACAATTTGTTTTCTTTCGGTTCTTGACGATCTATAATTAAATAAGAAAAACTTGAAATCGAGATATATTACTGACTGCATCTACCATAGAATTATTTTTTCGAATTTTGATTTTCTCACTATCGACATAACGGATTTTAATGAAATTTCTTATAGAGTGACTCCCAAGAAGTTTAAAAAACATTGCATTTCAAGACTTTAAAATAAATTTTTTCTTTAATTATTGAAAAAAAAAATCTATTTTTTTTTGGAAAATTCGATATCCCAAAAACGGCTTGATATTTTTTTTTGAAATTTATTTTTGATTCGTACAGAAATACAAACTACCAAATGGCCTACCAATTTTTTTTTTTCAAATGTTTTGAAAATATTGTACGACCTATAATTTTTGTTCTTGCATAAACTATTATTAGCTTGAAGCACATGGATTCCTGTTTTTAGTTCCAACTACTAAATAAATTGTTTAAGGCATTTCAGAAATGAATTTTGAACATTTTTTGAAATTCTTAGTCTTTTATAGATCGTAGTGTATAGGAATCGATCACAAGACCTACAACGTAGCAGTCCAACACACAAACCGTTACGGGGGTGCAAAATTCAAGTAATTTATTGAAGAAAAATTGCAGAAAAAGATAGATTTTAAGAACGTAATCTCGCGTGGTTAAAAGTAATGTAGCTATATCCATTGAGTGGAATTGCTTATAATTTATAAACAACTATGAATGTTAGTTAAATCTAAAAAAATGTTATATTAAACGAGGAACTAAACTTGATTTTGCATTTTCCGTGATTGATTAAACACATTTCCTATTTAAAATTAATCAATAATTTTAGTAAAATTAAACTTACCTCTATGTTGTTTAAAATTAAAGAGCATCTTAGTGAAAACACTTATGTATGTATATTTATTTAATATTTCTCACTAAATGGGTTAAAATTTCTACAACTTAATAATCTTCGAATGATGATGATGAAAATGACATATCAATTCTTTATTTAAAATAGGCGCGTTTTATTGGTAATCTATATCTAGCGCAGTAATACAAGCCCAAAAAAACGCTTTATTCACTCTTTAACTCACCTTTTATAATCTGCAAAGTTGGTACCAGTGTATTATGTTCCAAAACCTTCTTAATTGTTAAATTAACTTACACGGATGTGTTCGAATGTACAGTGGGGAGCAAAAATGAGTACATGTTTTAAGAAAATGAAACAAAAGGATAGAATTTTATGTTTTTTTATAAACAATTGAAACAAATTATTTTTATTATGAAAGTTTAGTATATAATTGACAACTTAGGAAAAAAAAAACAAACATTGTTTGAAAAATAACAGTTAATAAAATGTTTATTAATGGAAACCCCCATGTACTCAAATTTGCACGTTTCAGAATTTTTTGTTTGAATCGCTTTTTTTAGTATTTAGTCCACAGCCCTTTATTTTGTACGACACTTCTAACTCTCCTGCGCATACCCTCGACTAAATTTTCGATATGAGCATGTGAAATATGTTGCCACTGCTCCTTAACTTGCTCCCATAAGTCATTCAAGTTTCTTGAAGGATTATCGTAAGATGCCAAGCGTCTTTTGAGAATTGCCCACAAGTCTCGATCTGGTTTAAGTCTGGACTAGGTGCTGGCCACTTAATGGTTGGAAATAACTCCATTCCAAGCAAGCTCTGGACAATTCGCACAGTGTGCTTGGGATCACAGTCTCGTTAGAAAATGATCTCCTCAGTGGAATAAGCGCATTCGTCTCCAAATTCTGGGAAGTTATTATGCAGAATAGATAAATATTGTTCCTTCTTCATTATTTCTCCGATTTTAATCAGCGGACCGACATTCCACGACGTAAAGCATCTCCACACCATCATGTTGCCACCTTCATGCTTCATGGTTTCTTTCACCTGTTTTTTTTGAAGAGTTCCATTCTGCCGATGCCAAAAATACTCTTTACCGTCTAATGGAAAGCGATATATTTTAGTATAGTCCGACCAAACCATCCGTTTCCGATCTTCAGCACTCCAGTTTTTGTATTTTTTGCTGAATTTAAGACGTGCTTTAACATTTTTGGTAGGCAGTTCTGTTTTTTTCTTTTTAACAGCTGCTCCTTAACCAATCTTTTGTAAGGTTCTCTTAGCTGTCCATTCACTCACGTTCTTATTAATTAATTTCGCCGCTGATTTCGGCGTCTTGCAGTCTCTTATACGCATTGATCGCTCCATTAATCATGAGTCACCAGTCACCACCAGTAAGCATTTTCTGTATGCCTGGGCGATTGCTGGTGCAAAGCACATTTAACTTTTTTTTATCAAAAGGACACTGCGTTGGCAGATTTTCATTCTCTCAGCACCTTTTCTTGAAGATACGAGTAGTCTTACTTCAAGTTGAGAAACTATGCCTTTTTCCGCTTCAAGTAAAATTTTTTTCATTTTTATTTATCTTTTCTGTAAAACAGTGAATATTTATTTTTTAAGCACTAATTAAATGGCGTAGAACTTTGAAAACATTACATTTCCCTGCCACAATACATTATTTTTAATTAAACGCAAAATAAACAAAGTAATTTAACTAAATAAGAGATAACAGCGAAACGTGCAAATTTGAGTACATGGGGGTTTCCATTAATAAACATTTTATTAACTGTTATTTTTTAAGCAATGTTTGTTTTTTTTTTTTCCTAAGTTGTAGATTATATACTTAACTTTCATAGTAAAAATAATTTGTTTCATTTGTTTATAAAAAAATATAAAATTCTATCCTTTTGTTTCATTTTCTTAAAACATGTACTCATGTTTGCACCCCACTGTATCTCGTTTTTAAGCTGGAGTTGAAATATTAATGGACATACAGATCGAGTTGATTTAGCGTTTTTCTCACTATTGAAACATGAAGATGGCAGCACTGGGCTTAAACGTGAATGCCGTCAATACGGTAGCACTGAAATATACTGAACAGATGATTAGCGTTGTGAAATTCGTTCGAACAAGTCATACAAATAAAGAGTGCTAATAATTATTAAACTATATATTGTATTTTATTCGACAACTTATCATATTGTTAAAGTTCAGAAGCGGGATAAGAACATTATTCAGTTAAGTATAAGAAATATAGAATTTTATTTGGTCAGTTATGTGTTAATTTATATAATTTCTGGATGGTTTGTGAAATGTACCCACAAGTCGACATACGTAGGCATGTAGATTAATTGTGACGGCAATTCAGTTAATCGGTTATTTTGAATTATGATGGTTAGGTGCCAATGAGGTGGCGAATTTAATTGATTAGTGAAGTTGAATTTTATGGAAATAAAATCTAAAACCAATCATTTGCTGTTATTTGAAATTTTGGTGGCAAAACAGTTATTCACAAGTAGCGTCCTTTGCTCAGTTTTCGAAAGAAAAAAGAGAAAGAAGAACGAAAAACTGTGTGTTTCATTTGAAAAGCATTCCGTCTTAGTGTTTGTGAACACTACAAGGACAACGACACGAAAAGAAAATGAAGTGAAACCAAAAGAGGGTAGACAGACAGAGACAGTATAGTACAACATCTTCATGTTGCATTGCGTTTTCGGTTTACGAAAGAGTATATGTAATGTGGAGTGGTTGGTAACAAAATAGAAAAGAGAATGAAAATATAATAAAAAAAAAGGGTTGTTATCTTCTCAGGATATAGAAGAACAATGTAATTTGACTTTCATTTTAAAATAGATAAAGATTGCGGCTGTGTTTTCGGTTACGAAAAGTGCAGGAGCAGTGAAATCTGTTTGAATTTGTATAATATAAATGAAAGGTTTGGCTTGAGTTACATTTTCGGTTTACGGGAAAGTTCCAAGAGCAGTAATTGATGGAAGTTGATGAACAATACCAACGAGAAAAGTAAAAATAATAATATGTATGAGCATGTAAATAGAGTCGATAATTATAAATGGTATAGATTATAGCGTTCATGCGTTTATCAAGCCATGCACACGATTGTTGAATGGATTGTGTGGTGGCTGGAGTTAATTCGTGCCTCTGCACATGACTAATAGATATTAGGATACATTTAAAATTTTGTTAATACGATGATTGCTCATGAGATTATTTTAACTTATAGATTAATGGAGAACATGAATCTGAAACAGCTTCAGGCTGAACTCAGAAGCCGAGAATTGCCAGTGAATGGTTCAAAACGTATCCTGTTGAACAGGATTAGGGAGTACGACAAGAAACATTGCGAACTGGAACGACGAAGTGAAACATCAAATGAGTCACAAGTTGTGAATCTTCAATCAATCAGCTCAAGTGTGGAAGCATCAGCAGATGACAACCTTCGAGCCAAAGAGTGGCAAATCATAGAACGAGAAAAGAAATTATTGGAAAGAGAACGTCAAACATTTATGAAAGAGCAAGCACTAGCTGCCAAACTCAAGGATTTCGAAGCGCGACTCACAACAAATTCCAACAATAGACCAAAGGTTATATGCACCATTAAGGAAATCGCGGACTCTATTCCTTCTTATTCACCAGGAGATGTTGTTTCCTTGTCAACGGAATCATGGATCAAAAGGGTGGAGAGTTTGACTAAGTTGTACGGATGGGATGAAAGGGCACTGCTTATGGCGATAGCATCAAAAATGCAAGGATCGGCACGTTACTGGTGGGACACAATGCAGGAAGTATGTAGTTCATGGAGTCAATTGGCGGATGGCTTGAGGGCTAATTTTCCACATCAGATAAGTGAAATTGAAATACATCAACAACTGGTAAGGAAAGTTAAAAAAACCAACGAAACGGTCGAAAGTTATTGCTTTGAAATGCATATGCTTGGCAAGAGAATAGAACTCACAGATAAAACTATCATACAATATATACTCACGGGATTAAATGACACGCAGATGAGTTCAAGTCTGGCAGCTAGCGACATCAAGGACATTGCCGAACTGGTTGAGAAAATACGTTGGTTTGAAAGCATAAGATCAAATGCAAAGGCGTCTGCAGCAGCCAGTGCACCACAAAGAACAATGATGGAACACCGTAACAATTTCTCTTCTAATTCAAACTTCAAATGGCAACAAAGAAACCCGCTGGTTCAGCAAAACAACATCATTTGCTACAATTGTAATCAGCCGGGACATTTTTCAAGACAGTGCACTCAAACGCGGAAAAGACCACAAATTGAAAATGGTGCATCTAGTTCCAATGTCAAAAGGCAGAACAATTTTAGTGTGAACATTGTAGGTTGCAAATCTAACACTGATGTTTATAAAAAGAACGTGACAGTGCAAGGAAAATGTTATACGGCACACCTAGATTCCGGATGTGAAAGAACTATCATCTCCAGGGCTGTGGCAAGAGGGTTGAACAACAGCATGCAGAAATCTCATGCCCTATTGCATGGCTTTGGAGGAGGAACGTGTGAAGCTGTTGGGATGGTGCATCGACATCGGAATCGATGGTGCTGTCTTCACTGTTTGGGCTACTGTCGTAGAAGATGCATTGCTAACTGACGACATCCTTATAGGTAAAGACATACTCGACAATCCAACATGCATACTTACAAAAACAAGCGAGAAACTCACAATCCAGCGCATCCGTGAGATTGAAACAGATCCTTCAAGGTTTAAAATAGAGGACATCCAAATAGATGATGAAGTCAGTACTGATATACGGAACAAAGTATTCAACCTTTTAATGGAATTCCGTCAATGCATAGCGATGACTAAAAGAGAATTGGGAAACACAAGAATTACTACAATGGAGATTGAGTTGGAGAAGAAGGAACCAGTTGTCAGTCAGCCATACAAAGTGCCTTATGCTCAGCGAGAAACTCTCAATGCAATCATAGAAGAACTCCTGCAGTGTGGAATAATCAAGGAATCTCAATCAAGTTTCGCTTCTCCGGTAATTTTGGTGAAAAAGAAGAATGGGGAATACCGAATGTGCGTGGACTATAGACGGCTCAACAAAAATATAAAAAAAATAAAATTTCCAATGCCATTGATGGAGGAGCAGCTCAATAATCTGGCCGGGTGTAAATATTTCATAGTTTTAGATATGGCTTCTGGCTATTATCAAATACCTATAAGACCGGAGAATACACATTACACAGCTTTCATAACACCAGGAGGACTCTACGAATTTCTGAAGATGCCTTTTGGTTTAAGCACTGCACCAGCGACCTTCCAGAAAATGATGACTGTGATAGTTCAAAAAATGAAGCCGGACAAGGTCGTTAATTTTGTAGATGACATTGTAATTCCTGTCAACTCTATCAATGAAGGGCTATCTAAATTGGAAAAGTTTCTGAAGTTGCTTAAAGAAGGGAATCTCACACTGAACCTAAAAAAATGTAATTTTTTCAAAACGAAAATTGAGTTCCTTGGTCATATTGTGACAGAAAACGCGATTCAACCCGGCAAATTGAAAACAAGTTCTGTGGAACAATTCCGAACTCCATCCAGTGAACACGAAGTCCGGCAATTTCTAGGCTTGACAAGCTATTTCCGGAAGTTTATCAAAAACTTTTCGACAATTGCTTTACCATTAACCGAGCTAACCAAAAAGGACTGTATATTCCATTGGGGAAATTCTCAACAGAAAGCTTTCGAGGAGCTAAGAACCGCTCTGGCAAAAGAACCAGTTTTAGCATTGTATGACCAAGACGCTGAGCACGAACTTCATACTGATGCTAGTGCCAAGGGACTGGCAGGAGTATTAATGCAGGGAAGTGATGAAAAACGTCCGGTAGGATATTTCAGCAGGAAAACGACCGAAGACGAAAGTGTTTACCATAGCTATGAGCTAGAAGCTCTAGCAGTCGTTGAAACAACTAATCGATTCCGGCAATACCTCCTGGGTAAACATTTTGTCGTAATCACAGACTGCGGGGCACTTAAAACGGCCATGGATAAAAAGGAGTTGGTTCCTCGAATTGCTCGGTGGTGGCTTAAGATGCAGGAGTATGACTTCGAAGTTAAACACAGACCTGGTACCGCAATGGCACATGCCGATGCTCTTTCAAGGACTCCACATGAACCAGCAGTAGAGCCTGAGGTTGTTAACATGGATATTCTCCAAATTGATATTGAAACTGATGACTGGATTTACACTATGCAACTACAAGATCCAGAAGCTAAGGAAATCACTAGAATTCTCCAAAAGATGCCTGCGAATCAAACCGAGAGGCAATGCCATCGGGACTATCGTTTTGAAGAAGGGCGACTATACCGAATTGTAGAAGGGGAAATACGACTTTACATTCCAAAAGGCATCCGACAACAGATGATGAGAAGCAGTCATGATCTACTTGGACATTTTTCGGAGAACAAAACATTCAGACATTTAAGGGATAGATGCTGGTTTCCGAGAATGATGCAGACTGTTAAAAGGTACATAAAAAATTGTGTTCATTGTGCCTATAACAAAATAGAAGTTCAGCCAAGAGGAGAGCTACATACCATTGAAAAAAAGAACATTCCATTCGACACTATACATCTAGATCACCTTGGGCCATTTGTGAAATCAACTAAGGGAAATTCTTATTTGATTGTGATGGTGGATGCTTTCACTAAATTTCTTAATATGAAAGCTCTTCCAAATACTCAAGCAAAACCGGTAATAAATTTCCTGACAGACACGTCGAACCTATTTGGAAGTCCCAGACGAATAATTACCGACCGAGGAGCAGCATTCACTTCGAAATTATTCCAAGAATACGTCCGCAGTCACGGCATCCAACACGTATTGAACGCTACTAAAACACCAAGAGCAAACGGTCAAGTCGAACGGTACAACCGAACTATATTGCAAGCCCTCCTTCCGATGGTGGATGAGGATGTTCGTTGGGACCAAAAAATAAAGATGGTTCAATGGGGAATCAACAACACCCATAACGAAGCAACTCAGAAGACAGCCCAACAAATGTTGATGGGGTACATTCCAAAAGATCCTTGGCCTAATCCCATTACAACTGGCATTGTACTCAACCAAAAAGAACATGATTTGGCAGACATAAGGTTCCAAGGGCACGAAGCTATTAAGAAATCACAAATAACACAAAAACAAAGACACGATTCCAAAAACAAACCAGCTAGAATCTACGCTGTAGGAGATTTGGTAATGATCCTTAATGACGGAGTAGCAGCAACGGGAACTTCGAGAAAATTGGAGCCGAAGTACAAGGGACCATACATGGTGACAGCAGTACTACCACATGATCGCTATCAGCTTGGAGATATTCCTTTTGCGCCTCGAACGCAGAAGCCATTCTCATCCATTTGCGCTGCTGATCGAATGAAAAAATGGATTCAGCTAAGTGAAGAACTCGACGAGGACGCCGAGGAAATCAGGATGGACGAGTCTGAAACATGAAGATGGCAGCACTGGGCTTAAACGTGAATGCCGTCAATACGGTAGCACTGAAATATACTGAACAGATGATTAGCGTTGTGAAATTCGTTCGAACAAGTCATACAAATAAAGAGTGCTAATAATTATTAAACTATATATTGTATTTTATTCGACAACTTATCATATTGTTAAACTATTAAATTTCAATTAACACTTACAATCTACTCAAAATGTTCTGGTATCCCTATTGTAACTATTGTATATCTTAAACTTTTACATTCTTTGAGTGTTGGAGAAAGAAAAAAAAACACAATATTCAAATTCAAGACATTGCATTGGTGCAAAATTTTAAACGGCCTATTATTAAGGTAATAGTATAATACTTCTGATATATTTCCTAACTTTAAAGTAGTTTTCTAACTTATTCCTAACTTTAAAGATTTTCTAACTAATATCGTACTAAGGCAATTTTTTTAATAAATTGCATCTGAGCACACACAATGACAGTTCGCGCAAAAAACTAAGTATACAGACCTATTTTGACGTTTGTAAATAGCAAAGAGTCATATGAAGTTAGCACGATACTAAAAAAATTAAATTGGTAGGTTTAACTTCAATAAGAGGGTAGGCAAAGTATGATGCTATATTCGATTAAAATTTGAAAAATCGTTGTCTTAACCTAGTTTCTTACTAAAAGAGCTTTAACATCGTATTAATTCAACTAAAATTTTGTGCAATTTTGTCAGTTGTCATATAAATTCAGCGTAATGCCGAAGTTACACGATTTTTCTGAACAAATGCCAGTGTACTGATAAAACATACCAGTCGAAACTATTCGCCTTCCTGTAAATTGATTCAATATATTGTGACAAAATTGATGGCAGTAGTTTAAAACCGAAATTATGGTATGAACTCAATTTTGCATTTGAGAAAATATTTGTTCTGTAAATTGCGGTGCGATCACACTTTGGACTAGTAAAAGCAAAGTATAACAAAACAAATACCAAAAAACACACCCACAGGCATGCCAACATATATTTTTTCGGACACAACATAAACACCTCCTACATTTCAACATCCCAAACTCCATCTTCACTAAAATATTCTTTTCAATTACTAGCTTATTTTGCTTCACTAATCGTTTGTTGTTGTTTTCCATGTTAAATTTTGCGATGTAGCGTATTCACTAACTAATAAAACACGGCGAATAACTGTAAGTTGTTATTTAACTAACTAACCCAGTTGATTTGTTTATTTTAACCGAGTATGTTTGCATGTTGTAAATTAGCAGTCACAGTTGATTAATTTTATATAAGTTTTACGTTGTTTTTAACCGAACATTTTTCTGCCTGCAGTACACTTATCTTTGACTGCGAATAAAAATTTAAAAAATATGACAGATGAGTAACCAAAAAGCTTTATCTATGAAGTTTAAAGAAACTCAACACATTCGTTTGGGCTGTAGTCGAACAGACAGAAAGAATTTACCTTTTTGAGTTTTATCTCAAGTAATTATTCCCCATAGGAATTTCGATTTTTTTTAATGAATGCAAAAACTATATAGGTACCATAAAACGTGTGCATAAATCCAAATGAAAATTCCTCCAATTCATTGAAAACTCAAGGTTCCAGTTTTTCACGCATGAAAAAAATTTTGGTTGCAGACCTATTAATCCATTGGAAATCCTTGGAGATTTTCGTAGGTATATTCACGAGAATACACTGCCGGTCATAAGGTTAGAAGCAGGCATTTTTGAGAAGTAAAATCGACATTTCTCCCGTTACATGATGGATTAGAAAAAAACAACTATGGTAAACGAAAGACTATTTTGTTAAGAACAAAATATAAAATTTGGGTATAGGAAAGATTAAGCTAACGGAGCTTTTATGACAAATTGTAAAGTGAGTCAAGAATATGCGAAAATAAATCGGGTCATTAGATTAGAAGCACATCAAATAAATGAAAATAAAATGCAGTTATTTATATTTTGTTATTTATTTTAGCTTTTATTAGATTTTTAATAATGTGTGCTGCCACCAGCCTTCAAAATAACTTCAAAAATTCTATCTTTTAAGGATTTATAAAGAGATTCCAAGTAGTCCAGTGAAATCTCACTCCAGGCCAATTTGATACCATGAATTAGCGCTTCCTTGTCATCGTATTGCTTCCCTCCCTCATATACCTTACGTGTAAGCCAGCCCCACACATTTTCAATTATGTTTAGGTCCGGGGAATATGGTGGCCAAGGCAGCAAGTGGACGTTTTGGTTCGCAATGAAGGATTTTACCTCTCGGGCTGTGTGTATGGGAGCGTTGTCCTGCTGAAAAATCCATGGAATTGGTCCAAACACCTCGCTAATTTTGGGGAATACTGATTCAAGCAAGGCTTTGTAGGTTTTCCCAGTCATTTTGGTATCTTGAACTACCAATTCTATAGCGCCATAAAATGAAATTGAGCCCCAGACCATAACGCCTCCTTCTCTGCTATGGTGACGGTTTAAAAACCGCTCCTCTTTCCTCAGGTCATGGAAATAATAATTATAACCATCTGGCCCATCTAGGTTAAATTTTTTTTCGTCGGAAAAAATAACCTTCCGCCAATCATTTGTGGTCATTCCATTTTGCACATCCCAGCTCATGTGTTCTTTCGCGAAACACAAGCGTTGCTTCTTCCTTGCGTCATTAAGTGGTGGTTTTTTTTTAAGCTTCAGGCGCTTTAAGTGCTTAGAATGGCGAATCGTGCGTTTAACAGTGGACAAGCTGGCCTTAACATTAGCTTTCTCCCTTATTTTAGCTGCCGATAAAGCTGAATTTGACGCTATTCTAAGGATACTTCGCGTTTCGCGAAGTGTTAAGGCAGAGGAAGTGTTTCCTTTATAATTTTTTGAGTAAGACGATGGATTTTTTAAATAATTACTGACACAATGATCACTTCGATTTATTTTTCGGGCTATAGCACGGCATGAAAGACCTTCAGAGCAATAAACATCTATTCTTGCCCTTTCCTCCACTGTCAAACATTTTTTCTTGCCCATTTTTATTAAATCTCAATCAAGAACAATTAATTTATAAAATGTACCGTTTAAACCGAACAAAAATTTATTCACTTCACAAAACAACGTTGATTTGTTCAATGCTTCTAATCTAATGACCCGATTAATTTTCGCATATTCTTGACTCACTTTACAATTTGTCATAAAAGTTCCGTTAGCTAAATCTCTCTTATACCCAAATTTTATATTTTGTTGTTAACAAAATAGTCTCTCATTTACCATAGTTGTTTTTTTCTAATCCATCATGTAACGGGAGAAATGTCGATTTTACTTCTCAAAAATGCCTGCTTCTAACCTTATGACCGGCAGTGTATATCAGATTAATTATTTTTTTTTATACGAAATTCAAGACAAACCCAACATCGGGTTTTGGTATTATAATCAATTCTTTTGAATTTCATCTGATCCTTTTTCCTTCCTTGAATGAATGAAATTGTAGATTTGTATTTATTTTAATTTGTTCGATAAAATTCCAAGAATCCAAAATGTACATTGTTTAAGTCTACTTTGTTGAGCGTAAAATAAAAAAAAAAGAATATTTTAAATTGGTAAACAAATAAAAGCCAGAAATATCAATAATTGTTCTTCTAGGCATAACGATACGAAAAATAATATGTACGTGACAAATGGCAGGAACGCGGTTTGCTATAAGCTACGAGAAATCATCAATTCGTAGACACCCGCTTCCCAACAAAGCCATACACAACCAAGGCCACCACGAAATCAGAGAAGGATAGATAGAGAGAGAGAGTAACAAAGCGAGCGGACAGCACATGAATTTCATCAAAGTTGTTGTCATAAAGCGGAACGGATATGGAATATTTTTATTCAGCTGTTTTTCTTAAAATAGATATTCTCAATGAGACTACAATTCTAAAAATAAACCAAGGACCTAAGGGAGGGCTATGGAATGGCGGGCGGTTGCTCAATTGCTGTCTACCCTCTTTTGTTTCTCTCTTCATTTCTCTTGCTTCGTCGAAGTTTTATTCAGAAACTAGGGCAAAACAATATTGTGTGTATTCATCCCGATTGGGATTACAATGGGTCTTCCTTGTATCCACACTTCTCTGATAGGGAGCAAGCCTTGATTTAAGAATGACCTTCTTTCTAAACCCTTAGGAATATCCTTGGTATTTTGTGAATCAATGACGTCACTCTCGACTGACGTCACCGGACTGCTAAATGTCCTTTGACTTGCCGGGTTTTATACACGCTACGAGTTTCTCCTTTATACGCAACCTCCTCCGGTCCACAAAAAATATACCCATCCTTTTCTAGTGATGGGCTGCGAGATGCAGCAGCAGCAGGAAGACAACAAAAACTGGGACACAGCTATAAGGGTGTCTGTGCTGAGTGGTGCAAAGCAAAGGAAAGATAATAAAATATGTTTGGGAAACTGGGTCACAGACACTTTATCGATTTTAGAAGATGGAAATGTACCTATAGAGAAAGAGAATGGAGGAAAAGACTGTGATGATAGTGCGGCACATTAAGACCGGGATGCTTATTTGAAACCAACAACACCAAATCGGAATTTTTCCTTGAATTGTCTAGAAGAGCATTCTGGTGGTGGATTATTTGCCGGGATAAAATTGATTTTTCACCCCTAAAATTAGGTTTGTGTTTTACCAAACTACCCCGGTCGATGTCCACACCCTAGTAGATCTCGGGATGATAATTAAATAAGTGAATGATTCGAAAATAATTAATGATGTTAATAGGTATATGAAGCAGGATTTTGTTGGTAAACATTAGCAATATAGAAAGATAATTCGGAATAAGCGCCTGGTAGTTGAAAAACGGAAGGAATTACAATACATACATAACCAACACAGATTTTTGGCGCATTTAATTTATTAAGTTTTTTTTTCAGCTATCATCTTTTCCAAAAATTTAAATTTATTAGAAAAGAAACAAAATCGCAAATAAAATTAAAAAAATAAAAATAAAATGTTTTCGGATTTTCAAACCTTTCGAAAACATTAATCAAAATTAACACAACCTTTACGATTGTCAATCATCAATTGATAATTGATAAAAATTGAAATCTGTAATTTCAAAATTTATGTCGATTTCCTGTGTGTGTAAACTAGGGATTCCGATCCCTTGTCAAATTTTTTCTTTTGGTGTGCGAATTTCGTATGAACATGTAAATCCCTCTTCAAATACGGATTCGAAGAATTTGATCTCTGTAAAAAAAAATCGATTATTTTGGTGTGAAGGAACGTAAGATCTTTCGGGAGATCGAAATCTTCACACAGAAAATAATGGTCTGACAAAATTCATCACGTAGATACCCCTTCCATTAAAGGTATTCCACCATCTTTTCCCAACACAACAAAATAATCGGGATAAAAACACCAATCTGGAAACCTATTATACAAGAAAGAGTCAAAAAAGTCGCATTGGCACTTTTCACATGTAAAAAAGCTATTGAGAACAAATCGGGCCTTCAACGTGCTTAACTTACTGACTTTATACTTCTGTTATCAGACCGATCCCTATACACATGGTGCAGCAGTATGGTGGACCACTCCAGAAAAGTCTGAAAGTCGTGACAAGCTAAGCAAAGTCGAACAATCATTTTCGTCACAATGCCATTATTTTTAAACGAACGCGACAGATCGAAAACTTGTGATGGAGTTGGTGGGGGTGTGTACTCAGATAGACCAAAATTATGTCTCTCTTTCCGCCTTCCAATCGTTGTAGCCTGTTCAAGGCGGAACTATGGCGATTAAAGAAGTCCTGTTCTGGCTCAAAGAAAACGTGTTATCAACTACTGATATCCATCTATACTAATTTTATAATAGTCCTCAATTACCGCTCATCTTTTATGAAGACGGCGGGCGCAGCAGTTGAATTTTCACATCTGTTGGGTGCCAGAGCAAAGGGGCATTCCAGGAAACTGTAAGGCTGACCAACTCTCCGAAAGTGGAACAAAATTATCTATATTACCTGATAAGGATAAAATAGGCACACCCGTCGCTACATGTATGCTTATGCTGAAGCAAGATTGAGAGGGCAAACCTTAGATGGCATAATATAACCACCTGTCTGATGACAAAACAGATCTGGGCAATGCCAAATCCATTATATCCACTCAAGGCCACGGTTGGTTTGGCGTTCACGCGGCTGTATTTGGGGGCGCCATCTACAATACGGTGAATGTTACTGGCGAACGCTACAAGACCATAATAAACGACTTCTTACTGCCTGAATTGGATGAGCTGGGCTTGGTGAGTAGGTAGTTTCAACAGCACAAACCACAATGGATATTGTGAAGGAAGCGTTTCCTGGTTGCCTATAATATCCCGTTTTGGCGATTAAGATCACCCGATTTAACCATCACATTTTTCCTTCTTTGGGGTTTCTTGAATTCGCGGGCTTATGTCAACAAGCCTCAGACGATCGCAGTCCTTTAGAAGATTATTCGACAAGAATGTGGACAGTTATCACCGGAAATCTTGTGGTAAGTCATGAAAAATGTTATAAAACAGAAACAAATGTGTATCACGACTGGAGGAAAACACTTGACGCAGGGTTGCAAAAGCTTAAGTCACTTTTTAGCTTAAGCTTGGCTTTAATTCACAAGCTAGTGGGTGACTTATGAATTAAGAAAAATGTAATTCAGCAGCTAGTTACTGACTTATGAATAAAAAAAATTTAATTCATAAATCAGTTGGTGACTTGTGAATTAAAAAAATTATATCATAAACTTCTAAGTTACTTATGAATTAAAAAAAATAATTCAGAACCTACTAAGTGACTTATAAATTTAAAAAAATTAAGTCATGAGCAAGTAATTGACTTATGAATTAAAAAAATTGAATTCAAAAGTTACCTAGTAACTTATGAATTAAAAAAAATTTAATTCAAAAGCTAATGGATAAATTCTGATTTAAAAATGATTAATTAAAAAATTTATAAGCTAGCATGATAATTTTATGACACACAAAAGCTTGAAATCTACTTTCGTTAATAATTAAATAATTATGTAGTCAAAATAAGCTTAAACATTTCCAATTTACGAACTAGCTTATGAATTAAATTTTTTTTAATTCATAAGCCACTAACTTGCTCATGACTTAATTTTTTTTTAATTCATAAGTCACTTATAGGTAGTGGATTATTTTTTTTTAATTCATAAGTCACTTATAGGTAGTGAATTATTTTTTTTTAATTCATAAGTCACTTAGCAGTTTATAAATTAATTTTCTTTTAAATCATAAGTCACTAACTAACATATGAATTTATGTTTTTTTTTAATTCACAAATAATCTGCAGACTTATGACTTATGGTTTTTTTTAATTCAAAAATTCGCAACCCTGACTGGACGGATATCATCTTTTCCACAAAACCGAAAAAAAATGTTAAGATCCAGACAAAGATTTAAATCATCTAAAATAATTTGTTTTTGTTCTTAGTAAAAAATTAATTCAATAATAAAATTGAATGATTAATTTTGCGTCACCTTGTATAAGAAAACTGATCAAATCAGTTGTGAAGATTTAAGAGAAAAACATCAAAAACAACTAAAAAGAACCATTTTTCAGAAATATTTTTTTAAAAAGTGATTTTGAATTTTTTTGATTTTTCTTATACCAACCTGTGGTACAATTTTTGAGAAAAAACTCTTATCCTACCTAAACGGAAATCTTCCATTAAACGACTTTTGTATTTAAATCTTTTCGAAAGCAACTTGAATAATTTTTATAAAATTTATTAGACACCTATTTCAAGGTGTGTTATATCCTCAATCCAAAACCACTTTTTAGACTTGTATTCCCGACTCATTCGATATTTTTTTTCAGTCTACTGGGAGAGTGTAATACGTATCATTTAGTTTTCGTGTTCTTGAAGTCCTTTCAAAAAGTTTCATATACCTTTTTCTTCAAATATCAACAGACACACATGAGTGTAAATTAGATGTTGCAGGTTTTTACCTTTTGTTAATTTTGTATTAAAATAACCTTCAAGTTGAAAAGTTCAAGTTTTGTTTTAATTATTTGGTAAGCCACAAATTCTTTACAGAACATGAAGGCTTAAATTACGGGCATGATACAAGTTAATTCCGGGCCTACTTATACTCGTATTCGCACATCTCTTCACAATATGGTGTCAACTTTAAAAACACTTTTGTAATAGGAACACAAATCGCAATCGCTTGAAACACTTGTTCATACGTTTAATCCTAAATATTATGGAACATTCTTGATGATACTTGAGCGAACAGACGTAAATGTAATATAAAACCAAACTCAAGTTGAGCGATGACATTTAAATACCTCCATTTAAATAAACGGTATCCGGGTATTTTCCCTCATTACGACCTCGAATCAACCAAAAAAATAATGGTCATCCAAAAACTACTACCAAAGGGATTTCCAATAAAAATAGGAAGACCACAATATTGACGTTTAAAATAAGTATGATTGGTGCCTACGCAAATCCCATCAAAAAGTACAACATAAATCGAAAGGATTCTTCCTCGTGAGAGAATACAATCAATTGTACCGTCAAACTGTCAAATGTGAATTCTTCTTTTTTTGTGGGAGTACCTACAAAACATGACATTCCAAGCTAAATTCAAAAGTTTTCAAATCTATTTTCAGACCATCATCGTGTATTTTATCTGTCAGAATGACTTTGAAAATAAACTGAACTTATGTAAACATCCATGATATTTTCCTTAAACGGGGTCACTCAAAATATATTTTCCAATATAGTATTTGTGAATAAATCTGTTGAGCTGAACTCAATCTCTCAGTCTCCCTCTTCGATTGGGTAGTTAGTTTGAATAAAGGAAATACAAATCTAGGTCAAAAGGATTTTTCGTGAATTCATATATGAGGCTTGTTCATAATAGATAATCTGAAAGAATAAAACAAAGGTTAGGGTTAACTAAGTGAAAACAATCAAGTAGTGCCAAAGAGACACAAGATAAATCTTAAACCTATAAAAACATACACATACATATGCCCATACTTGTACGAGCATTATGATTATATTGACTGAATATCGTAAAGTGTTGGCCTAATTTATTAATAGGTATATGCGATTGGCTGGAAATGTCCTTGCGTGGTCGTGGATCGTGGTTTCTTTGTAAGTTGAGAGGTTTTGAAATGCTTTTAATTTTTATGATTTAGGTCATTGGAACAAATTCAATCTAGCTAGGATCTAAATATATAAATAAAAATAAAATTCTGCTTTTTGGTAACGACATCACTCTTGAGAAATGCTGGATCGTTTTCGTTTGATTTAGGTTTTTATGGAAATATAAGTATCACGAATCATAAATCAGAATTTTAACGATGGATATGAGGATTTGTTTTATTTTATGTCTTATGTATGTTCATGGAAAAGTTATTAGCTCCAAATTATGAGCGAAAATTTAGTTTTTATTGTTATTGACTAAAACTTGGAAACGTTACTGGGCAAGTTTTCTTTTATTACTCACAATTTACAAGGTTATGAAAAGTTGACCAGTGAACTGGGGGTCAATTTTTTATCTGTGAAACTGTGAAGTGATAAGTTTTTTCACAACTTCACACACATCAGAGAAGCTAGTGGTGTCGGAGTAGAATTCTTAATACGAAGTTTTGTATACATATATATTATATAAAATGCAATTAACAATATAGGAGTACTATTGCTAAAAAAAATTGCATCATCCAAAAATATTCGGAAGTGCTGCATTGATTGGTAAGAGAAAGTGGCTGGGTGCCATAATACTTGAATGGAAATCTGAAATTTTCGATTTTTTTCATTTTATGAATTTGAAACCCTTCCGCTCTCCCAATTTCTACTAATTTTAATCGTTTTGCAACAATCGGAAGTGTTCCAAATAATTTTTATGAATTTTGAGAAAGTGAGTGGTTGCCACGCCCCCAGAATGGAAAATTAAGATTTTTGTTCCTTTTTATGCACCACAAGTTATAACATTGTGTGAAACTACAAGGTGTGGAAAAATGCTTCGAAAATTTTAATGATCTGTCAGTGAGTGAGGCGTTTACGGTTTTAATGATTTTTGAAGTCCTTTATCTCAGGAACTACTAATGTCAAAGATTTAAAATTTGATGAACCACCTTTGTTTGATTAGCTTAGTTAACACTTTTAATTTTGGAATTTCTGCCTCTATTCGTATTGAAGTTAGAAGGGGGTCGAAAATCCGCTGAGTTTGCCTCTTTAAAAACGGTGTAGTACCGCGAATATGGTTGGGCACTACCATTTACTTTGATCGATGAGGGGGCTACACTTCACCATTACTTAAAGAAATGCTAGAAATTTTAATACTTAATTAAAATAAAATCAATGAAATTTGTTCGTGCAATCCTTCGAAGAATTGTACACCGGCAAAAGTCCTGCAGCTATGCAATTTGATAGTTTGGATTGAATATGCGGTGATGCTCAAAAAATGTTTGTAACTTATGCTTATTTATGCAAGAGGGTGTAAGATCTACAAACCAATCAAAACTGGTTTGGTGGGGCGGTGATTTTCAACAAACATTGCAAGTGAATCTACCGGTAAACGGTAGCCAATTAACTGAATGGAAATTTGAAGTCAGGCGATTTAAGGAAACACTTCAAGACACTTAATTTACGTATGAATCAGAAGAAGTAGGTATTATCAAAACAATTGCAAACCATTAGAAATGATTAAATTCCAGTTTGCATTTCCATTGGCTGTGTTACATTCTCTGTAGAGTTTTACCAGTTCATCGAATTGAAGACCGAACTCTTCTTGAAAAAAATACAAATATTGATTGAAAAAGTACATTGAAGTCGACGATTCAAATTTTTGGATTCAAAGTAAAATAGCTGGAGAATTGATAAGGTACAAGTATTCCCAGACTAGGCAAAATGATGTCAGCAACTATCCAATCGAATTTTTTAACTCCCTGGAATTGACAATCTTTGATTGTAAGTTGGGTCGGTAATCATAATGTTGAGAAATATCCAAGTTACTTTAGTGGCTCTAAAAAGTAATTTTGTCTCTTTTTTCAGTTCTGCCTCTTTTCCTCCACTCTTCTCAATTTTTTTTTTTAATTTTTGTGCCTCTTTTTCATCTTTCCATAATAAATTATATACATATATTAATTTAATGTTGTGCTGAAATTTTAATTTTTGCTGAACACATTCACACACATTTTTTTTTGAAAACTGAACACGTTAATTTTATTTCTTAAAAAAATTTATTAATTTTTACTGGCTGAATGCAATGGAGATAGAGTTGTCAAAATATTAAATACAAATAAATTGAATATTACGAACATAACGCAATGCATTTACAGACGAAGTTGCAGTCGTAGTTGCAAAAGTTGATTTACTTATGTATAACTTCTGCGTTCAGCATTTTTGACGTTTCAAAATCGAACAAGTCCCACCAGTCGTTTCATGCTCTCTTCAATTTAAATACAAAACAGCTTTGACAGCTTCTTAACCTGCAGGTCCAGTTTTAGTTGCAGAACTTTATTGTGAAGAGCTAGTTAGATTAATTTATGAGTTCAACATATAGACAGTGTCAGCAAATTTAAGTTTCGTTCTTAAGCTTAAAAAGACGTTCCTTTGCTAGCTGCTATGTTTTCGTAGATCTTAAGGACGCATCGCATTGTCATTTGGTATATATGAATTAAGTAAAATTTTGAGTTTGAAAATTATTTTTAAAAACTATTAATTTAAAAATTAAATTAAAAAATGGATTTCTGACTTGTTTTTATTTTCTTGTCTTTCTTTTCTTTCATGAATGGGGGAAAATAGACCCCCTCCTATACTATTTTCGTCTATGTTTTATTCGTTACTTTGTGCTCTAGATTTGTGTTGCATCCCACATAATTTATGATCTGAAAAATGTATTGAAATGAACATTTTTCCAATGTTCTGAGCTGTATATATATGTATGACTATTATTTATATAAAAATTTATTTTCGTTAAGCCAATAAACTTTGATTTTTGTTTGTTGTGAAAGTTATTAAACTTTATGAAATGTGTTATGTCTTTTTTTTTTAATCTTTTGTGGATATTTTCAACACTGGATCTTCTTTTCATGAAAACATATTTTTTAGTGCCGCTTTCTCAAAATTAAGAAAGGTAGCCCCGCCTACCAGTGTTATCGAAGGTTTAATTTTTATAGAGTCTCAGAGGCTGAAAAATGTGCCCTTTTGAAAAAAAATGAGTCCCTCTTTGAAGTTTTTGATAAGTAATTTTTTGTAGGTGTGGTTATTATTTTCATAGTTAAATTGAGGCTTAAATTTATCACAATTGATTGCAATCGATTTTTCTTGATGTATTTGAGTTGTTGCATTTTCGTTTTTAAGTAAAAAATCTGAAGAAGAATATGTTTTGAATATGTTGTTTAGGATTCACGTGCTCATTTCTACACTTGCGGACAAAATTAAAGGAACGCATGAAAAAAGTGAAAAATCTTGGTTTATTTTCATTTCGTCTTTATTTTTTTGATGAGGATTTATAACTCGATCAATTTAGAGTTCGTGAAATAAAAAAAAATCTGCTACTTATTTTCCTTAAAAAAAAAACACAAAAACCTAAAAAAGGGAAATTCTGCTAAAAAAATTATTTTCATTGATTTACAAAACTTGAAGTATACCTTTGAAGTTTATTGAAAGTGGGAATGTGTTAGTACTTAGTATTCCCTCCTCTTGCTCTGAGGACATAAATAACTCTCCTTGGTATACTTCTGATTACATTTTATCAATGTTTTGCTGGGGTATTTGCTCCAAAGCTTCAAGTAAAGCACTTTTTAACTCCTCTATGTTTGATGGACTCGGATTTTTCTCCTTTAATTTTCTACCAAGCATGTCCCAGACATGTTCGATGGGATTCAAATCAGGAGAGCAGGCTGGCCAGTCTAAGGTGTTCAGGTGGGCCACTCGAAGATACTCCGAAACTCTATTCGCAGTGTGGGGACGAGCGTTATCCTGCATTAAGATGGAATTTTCGCCAATATTTGGTACAAATGGCACAACAACTTCTTGCAAAATATCCCTCACATACCGCTCTGCTGTCAAAGACCAATTCTCAATCACATGTAACTCCGTGCGGGCTCGCAAATATTTGCCACCCCAAACCATTATGGAACCTCCACCATAAGCAACTCGAGGAATGATGTTGCATTGTGCATACCGCTCATTTGATCTTCTGTACACTTTGCCCCGCCTGTCATCCGGCTTGAGGCAAAATCTGGACATCAGTGAAGAGCATTCGTTGCCAGTCGTCCTCAGACCAGTTTATATGGTTACGTGCGAAGGCAGCACGCGCTACTCTATGGCGCCTGGTGAGAAGGGAGCTCTTACTGGCCTGGATGGTTTGAATCCAGAATCCTTGAGTCGTCTTCTTACAGTTTTGGACGAAATTCTTACATTTCGCACTTCCAGAAGTCTGTTCCTAGCCTCAATTGACGTCGCGAACCTGTTTCTGAGGACATGTGTCACAACAAATCTGTCGTCTCTTTGCGTCGTGACATTTTTCCTGCCTTATCCGGGATTCCATTTCAGAGAACCGGTTTCTCTATACCTTTTCACATTTCGAAAAATAACGGATTTTGACACATTAAGCCTTGAGGCCACTTCATGGCACGAAAAGCCATTTTCGATCAAACACAGGGCCTGGGCTACTTGAACCTCACTTAAATCTGGCATTTTTGCTTTAATTAATCACATTTGTCATAAACAATATTCCAGTAGGATTTTGATAACATTAAACGAAAGAAAAGCAGAAAAAAACACATGAAACTCAAACTTGTACAAACGCTTTAACAATCAAATTTCTAATGACTGCATTTAAAGTGCTTTCATTTTTTTTTCCATTAGCCAAATGATGTCAAATCTGACAGCTATAGATCACTATACTTACTATGGGAACAATTGCTTTCATTAGAAATGCAAAAAAAAACTATCCCGTTAGTCTATATTTGACCTTGAGAGAGAGAACATGCATCGTTCCTCTAATTTTGTCCGGCAGTGTAGTTTTTTTCCGTATCCTGTTCCTCTATAACAAAACTGTTAAATAAAAATAATATCTTAAAAAGGTAAATAAGGCAATGTGAGATTTCAAAAGTATTTTTCGAATTTCTAATTACTACGCACAAACAACGCCTCTATACGAGAATCAAAGAAATATAATAATGTGCTTGAACGTTCCAAATGACAGCGTTTAGCATAGGAAATAGGAGCGTATTTCATATCTGTAGAAAATAATTTTTCTTTACCAAAATGAAATGAAAAAACTTGTAAATTGAATTAACTGTATTAAATAAAGTGTTTTTGTTTTAGTTGTTGAAAACTGCATGAGGTCTTAAAAATACAAATATGTTCCTGAGTCAACTGGAAACAAATGAGACCCAGAGTTAACACTGCTGTCAATGACTTTGTGCATCCAATTTGTGTGGATAAAACTGATGAACATCGTCATCGAGGCAACAATTTTTAGAGAACAGTACGAAGAAGAAGTTTTAATACCACGACTCCCATAGATACTTGCAAACAGTTTTCCAATACGAATTTGTAAACTTTGACAGGTGATTATTGACAGCGTTCAACATGTGCATATAACTAAATTGTTTTATGAAAATGAACTTAATTTTGGCCTGATTTATTGGCCAGAGCTATGGAAAATTGGAATTGCCCCAAGCAGTAAAGCCGCGGTTTTGAAGGATATTACTCGTATAAGCTTAAGCTATACGGACTGTTATACATGATACATACCTCTTAATAAATGAAAACTTTCAATGTTAACTCACTCACAAGTTCTTTTATTCATATTTTAAGATTGAAAACGTTTAATTCAAAATCAAAATCAAATTCAAAAAAAAGGTCTTAAGATTAAGAAAAAAGTTAGAAACTTATTCAAAAATTAGAAAATTGCCCGTATCATAAATTTCTCCAATTTTATTACATAGGTTCTCGTGTATACACATTTTGCGTTGTTTGAAATATTCTTTGTTTATCTCTTTAATGCATTAGAAAAGAAATTACACAACCATTGCTCTCTATTCATCCTTTAAAAAATATCTCAATTACAATGAAAGTGACATGCTGAGCTATCTCTTCACAGAAAAGACTTTCAGTACCATTGAATTTCATTTGATATTTCTATTCATTTTACAAGTATACTAATGAGTAATGAGCAAATAAGTTTTTTTTTATTTTATTACGTAAAAATTATTTCGAACTGAATTTTATTTTCTTATTTCCATACAAAAATAAGTTTTGTGTTACCTAACCTATAAACCCATCATTACCAAAGTATTTCTTAACCTTGTTTGAAGTTATTTGATACGAAATCAACTTTTTAAATTGCTGATTGAGAATTCAATTATGTATAAATTCCAAGTATTTAATAGGTTATTAAATTCGACTTAAATACTTGAGAGACTAGGCTTTGGTGATTGGTGAGTGCAGTCCAAATTCGAAACAGTGCTCTTTGGATATAAATCAAATATTTTAAAATTTATATCGTGGAATTTGTAAATATTTCTGCTTAAAGTACTTATCAATTGTCAAGAAAGTGACTTGGAAACAATGAAATTTTTGTGTTTATTCCATGCATAATTAGATCAAAATGCTAGAGTATGTAGGCTCGCTTAATATAAGGAAAATCAAATAAACTACTAGGTCGCATGAACTTACCAAAACTAGCATATTCATAAAATTCAAATTGTTAAAAAAGTTAGTTTAGTGGTTGGAACTAAAAACAGAAGTCCAAGCAAAAGTGAAATCAAGCAAGGACAGCAGTTATAAATTGATGGAGCGTTTTTGTTTTGTAAAAATAAGTTCTTATTTACATATTTTTTTAAACTAACTCCAATTTAAAGCTTATTTTCGTGTCAATAAATATACAATTCCAAAATAAAATTATCTCCCAATTTTTGAGTTATTGGATTTTCAAAAAAAAAAAGAACAATTTCTTGCAAAAATTCAGAAAATATTAAATATGTATTATTCAAGTGTGTTATGCCAATATTGAGAAAGTCAAAAATTGAAAAAAAAAAAAAATAGTTCTGTACTTCTACGCCTTAAATCTTATTTTTACTTGCGACTTATAGGTACTATAAGGCAAGTTATGAATTAAAAAAAAAACGAACTCTAAATTTTGATCAAAGTTGACATAACGAAGACGAAAAAAAGTGGGTCTCGCATTTCTTTCTTTTTTCTCAAAAACTGTTCGAAAGATTTTTTTTTTAAGAAAAATCAGAAAATTGCATTTAGTTCAAGCTGGTTAATGGTAGACATTTTTTTTTAGAAAATGGTTTCTGTTTTTCAGTTTCTCCAAAACAGTTCAACCGATGTTGATAAATTTTTTTATTATCGAGCTCCTCAATAGTTTGGATAGTATTGTGTAGTAAAATTTTCAAAATAATCTTTTTTAAATCTTTACGAAAAAATTACAAAAATCATTTTTGAAAACTCAATATTTCGAAAACGCTGAATTTTTTAAAAACTTGACAGTTAAAAGTTTTTTTATTACAGTTGGTTAATTCTTTCGGTATATAATTCAATAAAACAAATTTTGAAATTATTGACTGTACATACCATAGAATCATTTTCTGAACTTAAAATTTCTCATTTTTATAGAGAAGCTTCTAAGAAATTTTTTTTTTGAAATTTCGATATCTAAAAAACGGGTGAATATAATTTTCTGAAATTTTTATTCGTACAGTAAGAAATACTTAAAGTTGAACTACCAAAATTTTTTCTCAAAAATGTTTAAAATTTTTTTTATATATATTAACTTAAAAAAAACCGCTACAACGACTTAAATTTTTGTTCATAAATTTATATTTGCTTAGGAAATCACATGGCATTCTTTTTTACTTGCGACTTATAGGTACTATAAGGCAAGTTATGCATTCGTAAAAAAAATCAAACTCGAGATTTTGATCAAAGTTGACATTACGATGATAGCGAAAACCAAAAAAGTGGGTCTCGCAATTCTGTCTGTCTGTCTGTCTGTCGGTTCGACTACAGCCTAAACGGCTCACCCGATTTTTTTCAAACTTGGTAAATATGGGTTTTAAATTTTCCCCCCGGACGTTTTTTTCTTTTTCGAAATTTTATAAATATTTTTTTTTCTCAAAAACTGTCCCACAGAATTTTTTTTAAAAAAATTTCAAAAATTTCATTTGGTTAAAACTAGGTAATGGTTGAAAAAAAATTTACAAAAAATTGTATTTTTGGTAGCCCCCCTGGGTCCATTTTTTTGTTTTTGATTTTCTCGAAAACGACACAGCCGATTTAAATCATTTTTTTTTATGCCAAAACTCCTCTAAAGTTTGAATATTATTACATATTCAAATTTTCAATTTTTTTATTTTTTGGATTTTTAAAAAAATATTCAAATTTTTTTTTTTGAAACTCAATATTTCGAAAACCCCACGCTCGATTTTTTTCAAACTTGACAAATAAAAGTTTCTTAACATAATCTACAAGATTTGAGAACAAAATTTTGTTTTATCTAAAACTAACAAAATTTTAAATTTTAAAAAATGGTTTTCGAAAATCGTATTTTTCTCGAAAACGGTTCCGAGAATTTTGCTAAAATTTTTTTTTCTTCTGATCAATCTTTAAAATCGGGATATTACTGACTGTACCTACCGAAGAACGATTTTTTCGAATTTTGAATTACTCATTATCGGCATAACGGATTTTAACGAAATTTTTTATAAAGAAGCTCCTAAAAAGTTTAAAAAAACATTGCATTTAAAAACTTAAGAAAAAATATTTTTTCAATTTTTAGAAAAAAAGTAATTTCTTTTTTGAAAAATTCGATATCTCAAGATCGGCTTAGTATTTTTTTTGGAAATTAGACTTTTATTCTAACAATAATAAAAACTTAAGGTTGGCGTACCAAAATTTTTTCTTAAAAATGTTTTAAAAATTTTGTACATAAAAGCTTATTTTTTTTAAGGAACCACTACAACGACTTATAATTTTTGTTCCTGCATAAATTCATATTTGCATAGCATTCTGTTTTTATCTCTTACTACTAAAAGAATTTAAAAAATTCATTTTATCCTTATGAACAGTTTTCTTTAATAACATCCGTTTTTAAAATTCCTAGTCTATTACATAGGAGCAAGTTCGTGCGACCCAGTCGTGCATTTTATTTTTATTGTAGCCATGTTTGGTAGAATGAGAACCAAATTTGGAGATTTTCTTCTTGCCGTTGCGGATTGTGCACTTAATGTTGTTGCCCTGACAGAGACTTACTTATACGATGGAAAATGTGAAATTATTCATTACTAATGGGCGTTTTTTACTTTTTAGCTCGAAATAGTGCTCTGAATAGATTCTGGGCTAACAAAATAACCTCTAACTAAAATGTGGTTAGAACTCTCTGATTTAATTATAAATTACGAACTGTATTATTATTATAGTAATTGAGTTTATTTTTATTAGTTATTTCTAAAATTATTTTACCTTCAGCATTACTACCCTCATGCACCATTTTAATTGTTTTGGTTAATTTTTATTTCCCGAGGGTCAAAAGTGACGTATTTAATTCCTTCTGTTTATTTATTCGGAGCTCATAGGAGGGGCTCTGAAATTTTTCCGAACGGAAAAGCAAAACAAACTGGAAGTTCTGAATGTTCTAAGCAAAATTGGGCATACAAATTTCGTTATGGGATTTCAAACAGTTGCAATTGCATTTTTGAGAAAAATTACGTTTTCGAAAACCATCACACTCATGGATGATCTATCAATTCCACCTAAGCGCCAGTACCCCTCAAAAACATTCCAATATAGAAATAAATTTGTAATTTTATGATGAATTCAACTATTATTTTTTGTAGCAATTCATTTCATTCAAATTATTGGTACTAAAAAGTGTTGAATTCGCTTCGGACAGGTTTCAAAATGGAAAGAAAAAAAGAAGATCTAAAATTAGCAAATTTAGAACAAGGGTACAAAACTGCATATAATTTTCGTGATTTGCAGCTCATTTTTCTTGATTTAAATAAAGAATTATTTCTCTGAATTCAGTTGTTCTTGTTTTCTAAACTATAATTTCAGTGTTCCACTTGCTCTAAGATTCTAGTTCTCATATTGTTTTGGCTTCATCTCTATTTATAAATATCCTCATAAATAAAAAACAATTTATAAAAAAATCCTTTTCTTAAAGTTATACATGCTCCAATAATTAAAATTTCTATTTTCGTAGCATTAACATATTTTTCTATTCAGCTATTTTTAATTTTTTGAATATATGTATATACATACATACATATTTATATACAAACATATATGTATATGATTACTCATATACTCGTATTCTACCATCTGACCTTTTATACGTAGACTGAAATCATTTAATTTGACACCTTAGTCCTGTGGTGTGTCTTTAATTCAAAATGTTGTCCAACATTATGTACATGTGTATGGCTTGAATATGCGTTTAAATGGTTTTTATCTGCCATACATAGAGGGTGCTTTTATGATCCAAGTCAATGTTTATTTTCCAATAACATTTAAATGACAAAGAATCTTATAATTTATATTTAATTGATTGATTATATGGTCTTTAACATAATGTATGGAATATGATGTCGGTCAAGTGGGCGCCTCTGACCGTGTCGCAAAGTCCAGCTAAAACTAACTTTACATAACAAATTTTGCAGACAATTTTCTGTTCACCTATTTACAATTGAATAATTATTTAAATAATAATAAATAATTTCAAAATATTGTTGCTGCAATAGATGCTCCATAATAAATTATTAACGACCAATTTCTAGGACTGTCAAATTTTATTCACGCAATTGATCACCTTCAGTTATCAATTATAGGTTTAAAAATAAATTTATTAAATTTAACAGTAACAAAAACATCGACGAAAATTTAAAAGATAATATACGAGATGTTTCAAGTAGTAAGAAAATATTTTTTTTTTAATTCAAAAAATATTTTTTTTTTTAAGTTTTGAAATGCAATGTTTTTCAAAAAAGTTTTTCTATAAAAACATTCATGAAAATACGTTATGTTACTGTGGAATAATTTTTGTTCTTAAATTATGTTACCAAAATTCTAAGCGCCGTTTTCGACAAAAATATGATTTTCGAAAACCCTGGGTACCTATATTTTGAGATGAAATATAATTTTGTTTCTCTCATCTTGTAGGCTGTGTTAAAAAACTTTTCACTGTCAAGTTTTTAAAAAATTGTAATTTTTTTCGTAAAAATTTAAAAAAAAATTGGTTTGAAAATTTTATTACACACTACTATCCAAACTGTTGAGGAGCTTTATAATAAAAAAATTTATCAAAATCGTTTGAACTGTTTTAAGGAAACTGAAATACAGAAACCATTTTCAAAAAAAAAAAAAAAAATGTTTACCATTACCCAGATTTTTCTTAAAAAATCTATTGATAAGTTTTTGAAAAAAAAAGAAAGAAAAAAAGTAGTCGAACAGACAATCAGACAGAACTGAGAAACCCACTTTTTTCGTCTTCGTTATGTCAACTTTAATCAAAATCTCGACTTCGATTTTTTTTACGAATGCATAACTTGCCTTATAGTACCGACAAGTCGCAAGGTACAAAGAGAATGAAAGCATTTATTTGGAAAAGGCGTTTTAGATAATGGTGGGTATGGCTTTCATTTTATTTTACATCGGCAACAACAAGCTCGAAATTAATGTGTTGGATCAATAATCAGCTTAGACTATTGAGTTTTAATTAAAGGAAGCCATTTTGTGATCCCTTGTTTCAATAAGCTTTTTAATTTGAAAATATTTTTTACGTCAATACTGAACTTAAGATCATACTGAAGCTTAAGATCATAAATTGTGATGAGATTCATAGTGTTACTAAACCCACATTATCACCTCTAGTTTAGATTTTTAAGAACACCCGACCAATCTTGTTAAAAATGTCTTTTTTTTTACTTTAATTTTATGGAAAGTATTTCTACGGAAAACTAAAGATTGACGGGCGATTATTATCTTTTTACACCCTTAATTTCCTTCAACTGACAAAAATATAAAAATTAATTGAAACCGAACCTGCCTCGAAACTTGTTTTTCTAGGAATTCAAAAAGTTATTTCCGTTTAAATATGACATTTAATTCAATTCAAGAAGCCAACTAAAATTTCATTAAATTTAGATCGATTTGTGTTTTTACTGAAAGATAAAAACATGTATCTCCTTTATAAACTGAAACAGCAAAAAATATGTACACACGAAGGACAAATATTATAAAATATTATATTCTTCTTAAATCGATGTGACATTCTACAAATGCCAGACCACTCAAAAATCAAGTTTTAAAAAAATTGACAACCTACACCAAAGGCGATATAATGTAATAAAAATCAAGTTGCCATGCTAAGGTAGGAGATAAAAATTTAGGTCAGTACAAATCAGTAACAAAACCGATATAGGCATTTATACATTTCTGATTCGCAAATAATAAATAAATAATGAAGTGTTTTCAATGACCCAGTTCCATGGAATACAAGATTGATTGTTTTATTCATAAGGTTAGCCTAGCCAAATAATGGCAATATAAAAATCTCTTCAAGGTTTATTGCAAAATTTATTATGTTTAAAACGAAATCAATGATTTTGAAACTAATCAAATCATCAACTCTCCCTTGAAAGTATAATTTATATCCAAAAAGTTAGCCGTCCTGGAAAAAAAGTAGGAAATAGAAAACACACACAAAAATTATTTGAGGGTATATTCTCTTTTATTGATCTTTTCTTTGTTTTGTTGTTGTTTATTTATTACTTCAAATACTAATTATAAATGATTTTGTATATAATATTTGTTTCAATTGTTTTATTGTAGCAATAATATTATTTATTTACAAAGGTTTGGTATTTCATTTTTTTTTTGTTATAGAATATTAAAAACAATTTCTGCTTAAATTTAAAATTAGTTTTTTTTTCTATAATTTAAAAATTTATCTTCGCTACGAAAGTGCAGTTCATAAGGTTTTCTTTTTATTAATTATAATGCATATCAAAATAAAAGGAAAACCAATCATTTTGAGTATTTTAAATATTAAATTTATTTTTAATAATTTTTTTTTTCTTTTAAATTACTTAATAAAACAGTTTGCACTTATAAAGATGGAGTTTTTGTGTAATTTTACTATAGATACAAGTAGTATACAATTGTAGTGCTTTTGGCATATTTTATGGTTAGCAAGATTCAAACTCTTTTCAAGAAGGATTTCTGTTGAGGGTGGGGGAGGCAAAATGTGTTAATTAACATAACTTTAAATTTTTCAAAATTATTTAATTAATATTTAATATTTTTATTTAAAAAAAAAAGAGAAATTATATTTGCAAAAAAATAACCTTCTTATGTCTTTCGCTTTTAAATTGAAAAACTTTTTTTTTGTTTTAAATTCAACAAGCAGTTGTTAAAGCATTCAAAAATAGACCCAAAACTTATACATCTTGTCAAAGTTTTAAAATGAGAAGTTTTCGCATAATAGATGTGAACTTATTTACTTGTCCGAAAATGTTATTATAATAGTTTCAAGTTCCTATTTTATGGTAATTTACTTGTAGTTTCTTATTATTAGAATACTTCAAAACTAAGGAAACTCAGACTCAATCATGTGTATTATATGAGTTGTAAGTCACTAGGTCCTCATTTTCTTCGAGCAGTTACACTCTAAAATTTACACAGTCTTTACAGACTTTCAATCTCTTTTCAATTGCTTCTTCCTTTACTGATACATATATCCTAAATAAGGATAAGATACTGCAAACCTGGTCCATCAGCCAAAGATTTGGACCATGGAATAAAAATAGAAATACTCGAAGTTCTTATTCGTCTAATATATAATATCGTGTCATAGACTTGGAAAGATTCAATCCTAATCGATGATTGTGAAAAATAAAAATAAAATTGAGAAAAAAGGTCTATTGGCAACAAGATTAAAAAAAGAAGTCGAGAAGGTGGTTGTCCAACGACTCATATGACAGTAAATCCAACTACATATGTAGAAACTTTGATTGTCAGAGATGACAGACGACAGTAGATGACAGATTTTGCAAAATCCAATTAGTGTCAAAAAACCATACTTCAGCACAAATAAAGCTACAAAAACTATTGATCCTCAAAAATTATCAACAGGATAAAATTTGGTATACAAAATATAAAAAATAAAAAAAAAATAGGAGGCCATTACGACTTGTAAAGATTCTAAACATAGTGACTTACAACTCTCAACCAATGCTCTCTCACCAAGTGTATAGCATTTATAAATTCAGTTAATAGCAAATAATTTTAAACTAAAGGCAAAGTTTAACTCAAATCTCAAACACAAAGAGACCTAACCCAAAAACAAATCAATTTAAAGTTTAATGAAATCATTTAAATTATTACCAAATAGTTTTAACCAAACAGAATATATTTTGTGTTTCTAACTGCAATCACAAGTTTTAAGTGCTCTTTGGTTATCTATCGAACTGCAGAAATCCGACTTTATCTTCAAATGGTATTAGTTTAAATGGTGACTTTAAAAACAAAAATAAAGTTAGTTCACTTGCTTTCAATCGCAATTTGAACGTTTCGTGGAAGATTTCTTATAATTTGCAGGTTGACTCACAAGGGTGAATAAATTCGTTCTAAAGTTAAAATAATTTGTAAATATTTTAAATATTTTTTTAAAAGCTTAGGTAAATTTCTGTTTAGTTCATATCTGTTTGCGTGTAAGTTAAGACTATTTGGTATTTGCTTGATAAAATTTGCGTTTGGTTTAAGAAAAGTGCCCTTTATTATTTTATAACAATAAATTCCTATAAAACCGTAGGTTAGCTTAGAAAAATACATGGGAAAAACTGCCACCATATTTAATTTATCGGATTTTTGTATATATCTAAGGAATGGATTGTCCTACAGAGGTCATTCAAGGGTCAATTTGGATCGTTTTGACTACCAAATGGAATGACATTCTTCTACAGCTTTCGTATGGAATTAAATCACTTTGACATAATGAAGTCCAATAGAATTAGCAAAAAATTGATCATTGGGCCATAGAACTCACCTCACCTCACCTCAAATTTTGTGGGAACTTAGGCACTTAATTATAATTTTTCTCGATCAAAACTTAATTAATTAGATTATTATTGTTGTTCCTGAATTAAACCACTTTACAAAGAAGGTCCTGGGACACTTTATCTTAATTCTAACTCTCTTAAATCAAAGTAAAATTGTTAAAATTGTTTTCGAATATATGGTAAATTTTTAATTTTCTTTTCGTCCCTAATAATTTAACGGCACGGTACTATCTCGCTTGGTATTTTAATTTTGAATTTTTCACTAAGAAAAAAATCCAGAATTGGACAGACATTATTTTAAAAAGAAATTCCAATGATTTCTGTAATATTCCTCAAAATTAATAAAATTTTATATTCCATTCATATTATTCAATTAAAAGCTCAAGTAACCTCAACTCATTCAATCACTTCCATTTAAACAGAAATAATTTTTTACCTTCAATCATTTATATTATTGTTGAAAGTGGTATTAATATGTATGTAGAGCAGTTTGCTACTTGATTAATTGTTCCCATGCATCTTAATAATGGTAATATTGTTAAACTAAGAGGGAGATGTATTTTCCTTGTTTTCTGGTAAGATATTTCGAATGATAATATCTATGTTACTGGACAAGACGAAACGAAAAGTAACTTTTCTATTTCCTAAATCATAAAATCAGTGAAGTGAAGTAAATCAGCTGTCTCTTTTTATGCTCCGATTCCACTTTAAATTTGAAGGTAACTTAAAAAAGCTGCTAGTCTCCTATTTTGCATCAATAATCAACAGGTCCAATTGAATAGTGAAAGGTATTTTACTTGGAACATTTGCTGCCGGAAGCTATCATCATTTACAGGAAAAGTGAAATGAAAATTGGAAGAAAAGTAGCAATCTGCAAATTTTGGAGTCTTCTTATCATATTTCTAATTCCGTTTGGTTTCGTTCGAAGCCCGTCCGATAATTATTCTTCTACGTTAAGAATTAAAAAAAAATAATTCTTTGTTAATAATTACAGAAAGTTTGAAAATAAAAGAATATGGATTCTTTAGGAAAAAACAAAAATGTATTTTGAAATGCTGTTAATTTTTTATACTTCATTGAATACACTACCAAAAAAACAAATATAAAACTGACATTAGATAAAATATAAATAAAATAAAATAAATTATATATGTACCTTTAATGATTGAACAATTGATGTCTATTTAATTTTAAAAACTTATCTGTTTCAAAAATATCTAAAATATTATTCCAAAAACGTCGATAGTTAACATTGAGACAAAATATTTGTAAATGGTTTTTCCAATAGAGATGAGTAAATTTTGACAGTTTATTGCGGCCATGTTGTTTTATATGTTTTTATTTTATTTATTTTAAGTATATAAATACGATTACTAATGTTTTTTTCTTTTTGTTCTAATTCTATGTAAATAAGCCGAAAACAACGGTGTTATCGCTCAAATTTTACTGGATATACATATGTGATAAAGTCATCGAAAATTCAACTCCTGTAATACGCGCAACACAATAAAGCCACGCCTGCCATTTGAACGGTGTCATATTTTACACATACATACGAGTATGTATGCAATGTCATTGATATGAATTTTCAATAAAATACAGACATCTCACACAAAACTTCTTGCATTTAATTTAAACATCTACCCGCTGCTATATGAAAATCTTTATTTCAATATGTGAATAAAAATACAAAATGTTAGTTCTTGTTGATTCTCACAGTTGTGAAATGTACTTTTTTTATTTGTTTGCTATTGAGTTTTGTGATTTCTTATGTGTATGATTTAAAAGAACGTGGTACCTGTAAGCCGTATATGGGCAGGAATAGTTTTCCCACTTGCAACAAGCGATATTGACCATTTGGCAGTGGGACTAGATGTAAATTGAACATATCGTCGAGTTCAGAGAATCAACAAGAAAATTTTTAAATCTGTTCGAAACTGCTTCCAGTTTTTTTAACGTATGTATATTAGCACAGACTTTATACCAATGCCTTGTTTTATATTCATAGAAATTAAATTAAAAAAAAAAAACAAATAGAAAAAGATTAATTATTTTCATTTGAAATTTTAGTTTAATTTAAATTTATCGAACTATAATCTAAGATTTATAGCAAGTGACACAAATTATAAAATCAAATCAAATGAAATACTTGGTTCATTGTCAAAATTTCTTTTAACTCCTCAAAATTACCAAGTTCCACGATTTTGAATACTTTTAAGTTATTTGAGGCTGAAAAAATCGTGAGAACGATAGAATTTTAAGGAAATTATTTAAAGGAAGAAGTTAAACTCAACACTTTGTTTCAACGAAAAATATTTTTTTTATTTTATTTTTTCTAATTAGAGATATAAATAAGAAAAAATAGAGTTTTAACACTTGCGGCTATTTTTTCGTCACAGAATAAAATCGTGTTAACTTGAGAACCCTCACTTTATAGAAGCGGCAAATAAAGATTAAACGGAAAAGCTTTAGATACATTTTTTAAAATATCCAAACAACACTTGTTCGTAAAGTTTGGCTTGAATATAAGAAATCTATGTCCATCATTTTACATTTAAAAACTATATTAGGGATCAATTGAAGTAAAGGATTCTATCTAGAACTAGAGTCTTCTTGTTTTTTTTTTTTACAAATACTCGTAACTAGCATTTATTGATTCCTGTTGATGGTTGTCTTCCTGATCTACCTGTTGATTTTTGATAACAATATAGCTTCCAACTCATCATCCCTTTAGTGGTACAAATTGTACATCCCTATTTCAATCACATACGCTGAGCCGAATTGTATTCCAAGACTGTTTATTTTAAGTTTGAGTTTTACCATTTTAGAATATTGATCGCTGAACGTGATGAGTGAGTTTTGCGCAAACTATACAAAAGATCCTGTTCGTATTAACTCTTGATACTTTGAACATAAATATTCCTTAATTTATTGCTATGGTATTGGTCGATATGTGTCGAAAAGTCATTGCAAATTAACAAGTAAGTTCTGCAAGAACCGTAGTATAGAACAATTTATTAAAATTTAATTTCAAAACCACAATATGGAAAACTCCGTATGATTCAAACAAATTGGGACATATTACGGCGTCCCATGGTTGAAAAGTGATAATTTTATTTAAGTAATCTTAAAAGATTAATAAGATTAAAGATTAATCTTAAAATAACCAGCACAAGCTAACAGGGCTTTTGGCTGGATCAAATGATAATTTGATTCCTACAAAATTTAAATTTTAATCTTAACAAATTCCCCTAGAAATATAAATATATGATATATCTATCAATGATGTGAGTTTTATATAAGTCGGTTAACCTCAATCAATATCATCTTACTGATGAGCTCACTGTCGTTAGGTTAGTTCAAATATCAATTGAACTGAAGGCGTTTTTTTGTATGAAAGCATACGTGCAATATGGTTGAATATCTGCTAAGAAAGCTGAAGCATTTACCAATCACTTTCATGATAGTTTCAAAGAGCTTTGCTCTCATAAACGTTCCTGACTTTTTGAAGAAGTAGAAACTAGTGTTAATCGAATGCTTTAAAGAATCGAGATATGAGCATTCGAATGATTTCAAGAATCGAATGATTATTCGAATGATTTTCGGATCAATGTCATAGTAAAAAAATGTAGGAAACAAACACTTCATTTTAAGGTAAAAAAGAAAGCAAAAACAAAATAAAAATGATTCTCGCCTTTCCTTTACAATTCCATATTCAACCCTCAACTACTCGTATGCACCAAATGCGAAAATGAATATACGAGTAAATATTAGCCCAAAGTCGTCGAATACACACACACGAGATACAAAAATAACCAACTTCTTGAGTTCTCGATTTTGTGTGTTTTCTTTTTTGTCGTTTAGTTCAATATTCGCTCATCGGTCTCAAATAGGCACTCGAGTGTCGAGGCCTCATTTCGTTTAGAGTAAGTTAATGTGAGAAATCATTCGAATGATTTGAGTGAAGAATCGAGATATCTCGAGATGTATGTTGTCTGAATCGATTATAAACGATTATATCATTCGAATGCGACAAGATATAAGCAAGCACCTTGTTCAACCAAGAAAACTCATCATCGGAGTCGACACTGAGAGATGTTTTCACTTCTCCTGAAGAACTGGCTGACAGTTTCATTACTGGAAACTCCAAAAAATCAGTATAAAGCGACAAGATTTCTAATTACGTACTTAAAAAGTTACAGAATCTTGCTGTTCTCCTGTTTATTATAATTTTTAACAACTGCCTGAACAACAGCTATTTCCCTGCAGTATGGCAAAAGTTGTACCCGTCCCTAAGAAGAACAACGGCACAAATCTGGAAGAATATCAGGAAATTTCGTTGCTCAGCAATATGCTGGGGTTGGTATTGAAGAAACTCTAGGTTTTATGCCAGAGAAAGAGATGTCATATCGGAGTTCCAGTATGGCTTTCGAAATAAACACTCTACCTTACATCTACTAAACAAAAAGGAAACCACTGTAGCGTGCTTGCAGGATATCGAAAAAGTTTCTGACATCATTTGGATAAAAGGATTACCATTCAAACTCTCGGAACTTGGACTTCCTAATCACTTGCTAAGAATAATCAAAAATTTCCTAACCCATACAATTTTTTTATGTATAGATAGCAAAAAATGTATCATCAACTAAGGGAATCAACGCTGGAGTTCCTCAAGTATCGCACCGCTGCTGTTCAACATTTACACTGCTGATCAACCAGCCAACATAACAGGTACAAAGACGAAGCTTTATTCAGACGACCCCATCACATACGTCAACACTTTTTCATCAGAAATTGCTGCAAGATCACATTAAAAACCTGTAGGAATACTATGTCAAATGAGGACAGAAGATAAACAGCGAAAAGACCGAACACCAGTGACTGTCATTCAACGACGAGCGTTTGCAACACGCTGTAATGCAATCAAACTAATGTTTCCGGACAAAACTGAAGTAACAGGCAAATTATCAACGAAGTACTTGGGAATCAACTTTTCCAACAAACTCAAATTCAAAAGGCATCCAGACTTCATGTTGAAGAGAGCCAACAATTCTCTGCAATTGGTCCATCCGCTACTCAGGAGGCGGAATGCTCTAAGTAAGAAGACCAAGCTGCTGGTGTACAAACAACTTATCTGACCCGTTCTGACCTACGCGTTTCCCATCTGCTTTACAATTTCACCTACAGCAATGAAAAAGATGTTCTGCATTTACACTGGACCCACTGATAAAGAAATATAAACCAACTTTGAAGCTGTACGAAGCAGTAAAGTTAATACCACTGGACAAATATTTGTTGCAGCTCTCCGGAAAAATCATCATAAAACCTGGAAGATCATCTCGGCAACTCCTCCAGCATGAACTGGAGCCTAGTGTAAGGTATCTATTACTGACGATCAATTTGAAGAAATCATCCATAATGACTTTTACGAGAAGAACAACAATCAGCAATACAGGGGATAAAATGCCCACACATCAAAAATTATTATACTGCTAATATTAAAAAAATCATGAATTAGATTAAGAAAACATTAATATGATAAGTTTTAAGTCAAATTGTTTTTAAAACAAATTAAAATTCTTAATCAAAAAAAAAAAGTAAGGCTAAATACGAGCCCAAACGCAAAATAGTTGGACTACCTATGATAAAAAACAAAAATCTTCTGATTCTTAAATTCCATCGGAAATAAAATCAATATTTTGGTATTTTTCTTAAGATATATTTATTTTGAATAGGAATAAGTAACAAAAACAAAATGACTTCAATTAAATAACGGTATAGAGCAATCTTACAAAATAAAATAACGATTTAAACATTTTTTTAAGTGCAAAATTGTTGGCCTATGGGTCTTAATTTTTATTTTACCATGGTGTTACGTCGCCTTTGGCCTTGGTAACTGCTTCTATGCGTCGTGGCATTGTGTCAACTAATTTTTGACATTCTTTCGTGCCAAAAGATTCCCAAATATTTATGATTTTAGCTTTAAGGTCTTGAAGAGGTCCGGCATGGTTCTTTTCGCGGTTTTTGTTTCATTTTATGCCAGACAGTTTCAATTGGTGAAAGGTCAGGACTGCTGGAAGGCCATTCCAGTAAACGAATAGCTTCAGCAGATAGCCACGCCATTTTAGACCTTGCTGTATGGCAAGAAGCTCAATCCTGTTGGAAAATATAGTCTCGATCACTAGCTTGAAGTCGTGGTATTGATGGGAAAAGCTCATTTTCCAGAATATCCCTGTACCTGGCAGCATTGACACTTCCATTTACAAAATGCAAATTGCCCAAACCCCGCCCCGACATGCATCCCCATATCATTAGAGATGCTGGAAACTTGACCGTTTTTTTAAGGCAATCTTTGTGAAAAACCTCTTGAATTTCTAATGACTCGTTTTCGTTCGTCGCCCACGCAAACTTCAAACCTGGACTCATCACTCCAAATAACGGACCGCCATTGACTTAAAGTCCAGTTTTTACGTTGTTTGGCCCACTCTAGCCGCTTTTTCTTTTGTTTAGGTGTTAAAAGTGGTTTTTCTTTGGCCTATGTTTTTAACGAATTAAAATTGCTCTAATTTAAATAAATCTAAAACAAACCTTATAAAATTTTTATCCAATTTTTTTCATAGTCCGTTTGCAAGTGTCGACCGAAACACTTTTTTTTTATTCTTTCCCTCCATTGAACAGTTATTGCAGCGGCCGTTTGACGTCGATTTTCTTTTATTATTTTTTTTAAAACTCGGCAATCTCGAGGTTTTGCAATTGATGGGCGTCCCGTTTTTTTACCGATCTCCACATTTCCACTATTTTTGAACTTTGAGATAATGTTTCGAATTGATGAGCGCGGTAAATTGAATTGTTTTGCGATTTTATAGCTCGATAATCCCGTTTCGAAGGCTTTATTTATGGATTCCCTAAGGTCTCTTGATAATGCAACGCCACGCACCATGATTGACATTAAATTGTTGCTGGCTTGTATAAAACAAGAGATCAATAAACAACAAAACAAGAGCATGTCATTTTTTTAATAACGGTTAACTGAAAATCTATTTAAATCTTCATAGGCCAACTATTTTGCATCCCAGAGAGAGTAGTCCAACTATTATGCTCTATCTTTGTTTGAGGGAATGCAAACTGGAGCCATATGTGCTTTCTCGAATTTAGTTCTGTTTGGTCTAATTTACTTATTAAATGTAATTTATTACATGAACAAAAAAAATTAAAAAACAACTGCTTGGGAACCAGAAAATATAGGCACATAAAAAATGTTAATTCATTAATTGATGAGTAGGCCAACTATTTTGCGTTTGGGTCGTATTACTTCAAGGGTGCGAAACTGATTATCATTATTTTTAGTGGTGCTAAGCCTTTATAGTTTCAAGTTTAATCGAAAAAATGTTAACCTTGACTGAGCTATCTTCTTGTCAAAAGATAAAAAAAAAATTATACAAAATATTTCACATAGAAGAAGTATATTTTCACATTGACTGATATCATTCAGTTATTTTAGCCTTTCTAAAACAGTAAATATTTTAACTTTAATCTGAAGTCCTTCTGAAGATGAAGAATCCCCCTTTAATCGCCCATAAATATTATGATACATTTTATAATTCAAAATATACACACCATACAATGGTCCCTATATAAAATTTCTATGGCAATATTCTTTCCTTCGAAGAAAGTCATTCATTCAATTCGAAGAAAAAAATTATCTGAAATTTCAATTGAACAAATCATCTTCTGTTCAAAAATAAAAATGGTTAACTAACAATACTCGTATGTACTACTTAAGAAGATTCGATTTAGAAAAGATTGTAACCATTTTTTGAAAGTCGTAATTTGTAACATTGCCGCAATTACCAAATGCCATCTATAAGATTACAAAAATATAAAATATATATTTTTGTGTCTCATTTTCTTCATAAGTCTATTTATGTATTTGAGTTTTATCATTTCACCGAAGAAATCTCATGCGAATAATTTTACATAAACTGGCAGACAAATTTTCATGGAAAATCTATCCTCATCAAAAAATTCCAAGTAAAGTAAAGCATAATTCAATATGTCAATTTTTTGAATATGGGATACATTCCACGGGGGAATACAATATTGAAACTTTTAGGATTACAAGGTTTCTTTAAAGCGTTTCCCTCATCGATATTCTGTTATTGAAGAAGATTTGGATTCCAGTTATACAGATGGAGAGAATATTAAGGTTAAAAACTGTTACTTTTCCTACACAAAGAACTGCAGAAATACGAAAAGATACTGATACTGTGGAAACTGCTTTTTACTAGTATTACCAAAATACAAATACTTATAACATCTGCTTGTAATTTTTGTCAAAATAAAATAATAAACAAAAATTAATTTTAAATATTATACGTATTATTAATTATTAAGAAAGGCACAATTAATACGTATTACAATAAAAAAAAATTAAATTAAAAAAAAACAACAACAGAATTATCCTTAAAATATTTGTTCAAAAAATAAAACATTCACATGAAATTCACTTTTTACTTATATGTTATAAACACTATATCAATATGTTGTTTTATTAATTTTTTTTTTATTTTATATTAATTTTCCAGTCTTAAAAATTTCCTTACATATTTTTTTTTTTACTTCAATAAATCTTATGCATTTTAATTTTTTTTTTTAGTTTTTTTTTTTGTAAAATTAAAAAAAAACAAAAAATTATAACCATTATGATGGGAGTACTAAGATTTTATTAGAAATTAATCTCATAAGATTTAACTAACCATTAACCATTGACTTATATATGGTATTGCATTTTTGTTCTTATATTTAATTAAATTAATTATTATTTATCATTTTAAGAATGAAAATTGATAGAAATTCTTTTAAAATTTTTATAAATTTTGTTTTTATATTGGGAGTGAAAAATTACTTATTTTTATTAAAAATTTATTTTTATCTACTTTTAAGTAAATTCGGGGTGCACTTTTGTTCGAAAATTAATAAATTATTTATAATAAAAGCAAATATATTTTTTTTTTCTGATTTACATCTCTCGAATGGAAAATACCTTTTGTTTTTGAAGCTTTTGTGAATGCTCTTACCGGTGGGCATAGTGGCAGCATACGGCACTTCGTGGAACACGTTGAGTGGGCAGTCCTGACATTCCCTTGAGATATGTATAAGTGACGGGCTGTCGGAGTATCCGTTGAGGTGGTTTTGTGATGGTTTTCTTCGTTGGCTTTTGAGACTCCTTCGATGAAGTTCCACTGCAGGATAGGGATCGCGATGAGATTGAGATATTTTCGAATGCCCGCCGGATTGAGGATGTTGAACGGCGGTGGAGACGTGAGGTAGAACGAACGGTCTTCTCACTATCATCGACAGTACTGCTGCAGTCACTGGACGCACAAGAAAGCTCTAGACTTGAGCCATGAACATCTTTGGTGGGCACTGGGCTTGGCAGGGCACCGTTTGTCGAGGAACACGAATCGGTAGATGAGCTGCGAGAATCATCTTCACCATGATAGATGAGGTCGTCATGCGACCGTAAGCCAAAGCGACGGCTAAGGGCATGGAAGAAGCCCAGATTGCGTTCGAAGCGTGGTGACGGGGTCATCGGAGACAGCGAGCGATTGCTGCCTGGTCCCGATGGAATGTCGATGTAACATATGCGACTGCTTTCCATCTTCATCACTTCACTGCTGCACCAATCATTCACTGAACTGATTAATGTTTTTGTTCTGGTTTGTTTGAAAGATCCTTCAAACCATATAGGAGACACACGTCATACACTTTGCTCACACACGATACGCAAACACTTCAAGGATGCACTCACTAAATTCTGCCGAAAAGAAACTCGCAAAAACCTTCTACGAATAGCTTTTGGCCTTTTTTAGTTTGGAACAACACACAGAATGGCAAGTGAACGAATGAAAAAGTTTTCGATTGTGGACCCCTATTTATACTTTTTGTGACGGAATGGTTGTGCCTGCTCCAAGGATATGCGCATTATGGTTGTTTTGTTCGATGATTCCCCTGAATGGAGGAGCTTTTAAGAATAGTGCAGTCGAGGATGTAAACAATAAGAAAGTACATTGTCCTTTGTGCAGTCGTAGGGAAGGCCGTGTATATAAAACACTTCAACTGCGGATTGCACTACTTTCTTTTAAGGGAAGAAGCATCAAGCTGGATTATGCTGCTCGGAGATAAAAAGAGGAAAAAGGATGTATGATGTTGGTGGCAGGGTGTCATCGTCCATATGATTCTTCGTTCTTCTATGTAATAATCCTCTGCGGTTTTAGTGAAATTTGCAACGAATACTGCAAGGAATTTATTTTATGTTGCAAGGATGTTGAAAAAATAAATCATTGGGGGTGCACTTATCTACATGTGTATACGTATAAAGCTTAACGTATTACACGAATAAAATACTTGAAACAAGGGAACAATGGCGAATGGTTGGTCCATTAGGGAAGTGTCAAATGATTAGTTAACATTGTGTGAGGATAAAAGGATATATTTTAAAGGGTTATATAGTGAAGTCAAGACTTGATGGATAGTTCAATAGAAGTTTAAATTAAGAAAAAATAAGCTTAGTTATCTATGAATGTCTTTATTATTAGGTATTATTTAATAGATCAACTGATCCTTATTTAAATGTTTGATGAATAAAATCTTGCATTTTTGTTCAAAGTAACAGATTTCTTCCTGTAAGCAGTACCAAAGCGTCAAATTTTAGAATTCTATGTACTATACGTTCAGTGGCCCACAGCTTATTTGATATAGTGCGAGGTTAAAAATTTAACTTTCAGTAACCTGTAGATTATCGACAAAATTTAAATTCCATTTGGAAGAAAAATAAATGCACTTCAACAATAAGACATTAGTATTTAACAAAATAATAATTTAAAATTAAATTACAAAGGTTACAGCATACTCCAAAAAAGATGATTAGTCTTACAAACATCTAAAAGTTATAAAGATTTCGTGGCACGTTCAATATTTTGTGTTGTGTAGTATCCTCTTGGCATTTTACAAACCAAAGTCTTTTTGGCACTGAATAAGCTTCTCTGCGATTTCTATGGAAATTTTCTATCAGTCTTACAGAATTGAATTTTGCATGACATTTTTGTTAAATATCTTGTGTGTTTCGAATAATGTGTTCCAAGAAAGTCCACACGTTTTTGATTACATTCATATCATGCGCGCGTCACCTGCAGACATACAGTTTCTATTCCTATTGACTATGTTTCATAGTTAATTTTTGGTTATCCGTTTTAAGCTTTATGTCTGAGTTCAAAAAGATGTAGGACAACCTGTCAGAGCCAAAAATATTGAACTTGGTATTATTCGCAAAAATAACAACATCCCAGAAGTCGGAGTCTTCGAAAACATAGTCTTTAGACAAATTAAGGGACTTTCTAAGAACAACTTGGCCATTAAAATCACGTTCGCGAAGCACACTACGAATTATTTCTTTTTCGTCAAAAAATACTCTTCCCCAGTGGGAGGGCAGGTTGATTTGAAAAATCCTCTAGTTACAAATTCCTTCCTCTTGAACATGGGTCTACAAACCTATGTATATTTTAATTTTGGTGCTTTAAATTTAAGTGTAAATTTAAATGGTTATTTTTCGATCAGTTTTATTTTAGAAATAAATAAGTTGTGCGCCTCAGTATATAATTAAATGTTAGTGTTCTTTACTATTTAGAGTTTTTAAAAGATTTCGTATTTTTTGTTGACAAAAGTGAATTATTTCAAAGGTTGCTTGAAAATTAAAATTATGTGCTATAGTATTTCTATTGTATTTCTATTCTTGCCAGTCTATATTGGGACCATTGGACGAAATGAAAGTCTAAATAAAACCGAACATAACTGAAACGAAAAAGCCGATTATTTCCCAATTAAACAATTTCAAATACCACAAAATTTCGAATCTAACTTGTTTTTATTTATATTTTATATTTAAATGTCTCATTCTCGATATCCTCAATTGATCTTGTTCTTCCTAATTCTTCTTGCCATCGTGAGTAACCTTTATTTACCAAAATACTTTTTCTCGATTTTTTTCCTTTTTTGAACTTTTTCTATATCTCCAAAGACAAAACCAACTGAATCAGGGCTTACTGGAAAGCTACCGGCTCTCCTTGAAAACCTCCATTGTTGACTCTAAACTAAACTTTACTATTACTCTACCAAACACGTTTTCAACAAGTTGTTGGATATCTTTTCAAAATATGCCAAGACCTAATTGTCAAGTTAGACCCTTCTCAAACTTAAATTTTTAAGAAAAACTCAAAAGAATTAAAACCGAGAAAAGTTCTTGCATACAAAAATTCTTTAAACTACCATCAATTATTCGCTAATGATTTGAAGTGCCAAAAATTACCTATAGAAACGATTCTTTCGAGATGAGAAAAAGAAAGACATATTTCGAAACACGAACCCTTTCTTTAATAAATGTTCATTCTGATTACAAAGAATTTATGATTTATGAATTTAAGTAAAAGGAACAAAGTCCAGTCAAAACACTGTCACACTCGCCCGACTATCTTTTTGCAAGAATCCAAGAGGACTTCTTCAACGACACAGTGGGGCCGATGGCATCTTTTTTCGGTCAAAAGTCCAAAATAAAAGTTTTGAGTTAGGGGTTTTTTGTCATCAGGCTGTCTAAAGGAGACCCCTACGAGACGAAAAATGTTCGTAGTAGAATGTCTTGCCGTAAATCCCCCCCATAATCTTAGCTTGAATGTGGCTGCTAAGTTAACGTAGTCACGCGTCGTTAAGATATGCTAATGGACACTTCCATTAAAACACGTGTAAAAGTTTTTATTTTCAAGCAAATCTATTGCAATAAACTGAATTCAACAGCTGCAGGTGCGTAAAATAAGTTCCAGAATTTTTGAATAAAAATTCCTAAATAGTACATTGTTAGACAGCGATATGTCAACACTATTTATTTACTTAAAAAAAAAAATAAAAATATATTTGTTTGAATGAAAACTTTTTTTTCTTGCTGTTTCTTGTTCTCAAATCTATTTGAGATAGTTAATAAAAGTATTGTGTACCAAATAAAATAAAATTCAGCTGCCCGTAGCTGCCCGTTGAGTTTTTTTTTGTGCATTAAGGTACTAGTACGGTGTAGAACGCCAAACAACGCACGATTTTTGGGATTTTTTTTCTCGGAAACTTTATTAGATAATAACATACTTTTTTTTTTAAATAATGAATACATGCGTCAAGAATACAAATTTGTTGAAATTTTTGAATTTTGGCCGAATTATAGAGGGCGCAAACATCGACTCATCAAAAAATACATTGTTCCATTGTGGCCAGTTAATCTCAGGATTGGCTGAACTGAAACAAAAAAAACAAATTGGGTTATTTTAAGAAAGGTCTTTTACGAGACAATTTACCAAAATTTGTTTCAAAAGTAAAAAAAAAAACAAAAAATGTCAAGCTTTGAAAAAATTAAAAAATAATTTATTTTTTTAATTTGTGTGGCCATTTTTGGGTCGCCATTTTTATCGTTCATAACTTTTTGGTCAAATTGTAGTAAATTATCTTAGAAAACATAAAAAAAATCAAGTTGCAATAAGTTTCTTGAAAATCGGTTCAGTAGATCCGGAGATTAACTGTCCGCAATGGGACAATGTGTTTTTTGAAGAGTCAACGTTGGCGCCCTCTATAATTCGGCCACAATTAGAAAATTAAGACAAAAAAAAATTTCCTTGTACTTTTGACGCATGTATTTATTATTTAAAAAAAAATTATGTTATTATCTAATAAAGTTTCCGAGAAAAAAATTCACAAAAATCGTGCGTTGTTTGGCGTTCTAGACCGTACTAGTACCTTAACTTACAACAAAATCCCTAGTATTGTATGCCCACGTTAGTTCACAAACTTTTAATTCATGGCCCCGAAATAATAAAATATTCAATGTTATCTATCTGTCAATTGTCGGAAGATGCACAAGAAGCATGTAATAATTTTTTTAAATCTATCAAGCTAATTTCGCAAGAAACCATTATCGTCAAAAGACAATGGAGGATGTTTTTAAAAGATTCCTAATCGCATCCGATCCATTCATATCTAGTTTGTCGGGAATTACCTCTAAAACCACTTAAATCTTTGTGTAAGGACTGTATCAATTTGTTAGCACCTTCACCTATAAATAATCGAACAGAAGATGAACAACAATCTTTTGTAAGCTCTTCCGCTTCTGAAACAGATACAGATGTAGATGATTGTGACTGTTACGAGATGGGCAATGAAACATTTTTCATGTAAATATCGGATTAACTTATTTACCTATTGTTTGCTCATATTGCATTTTGTATTTCTAAATTTATGATTTATAAATTACTGTGTTCGATTTCAATAAAAATTATACAAAATTTTTTTCCATTTTTTTGTTATATAATATTGCCATATAGCATTCCACCATTTTGAATTTGTTCATTTTTAATAAATTTTCAAGTACATGCCCTAATAATATCAAAACAAAATTTTTTAACCAACTATCAAAGTTTCATTTTTAAGTTTTTTCGTATGACATGACGCCATATTAGGTCGGCCATTTTGAATTTGCTAATTCTGATAACAGATTCGTAATCAGCGACCCCAAAAACTCTTATATACCAATTTGTGCATCATTCTCTACGTTTTTCGACTTTTGGCCGCAAAAAGGGGCCATCGGCCGCACTGTGAACCAGGTCGTATCAACTCATGCATCCGTGCTCCTTTTCCCTTACTTCCAATAGATAATTTTACATTACATTAATAGTACTCGCCTTTAGAATTCCTTACCGCGTGAAATAAGAGTACTACTAGGTCCGGCTTCCAAAATGAACTGCGAAATGGGAAAACTATTTACATATGTATCTACTTCTGAATAAATAATAAAATATTTTATTTTAATCGTAATTGAATCAGTCACTATAACTATGTCAAAATTAGTTTGGAAGCGAACAAAAAAATAGGGAAATACTCGTAAACCCTTCACAATAGGTCTGTGTCTATAATCTAATATGTTTAGTTATTTTTTGGAATTTCCCAACAAAAATCTTTTCGGAAAATATGTAGATAAATGCAAGTACATTGCACGTGCCTAGTCCTCATGATTACCTCGACAAATTTGAAATGTGAATTATTAGAAATATGCCACCTAACAATGAACGTACGCACTCTTCTATCCTTGGGAATTAACTTTGCTCTTGAATAGGTGAACATACATAATAATTACATTTCAGCAAAACGTGATTTCCGATATCAGCACTTCCTATGTCTGCTTCCACTAGTAGAGTCAAATTTTATTGACAAAGGAATCACAAGTCAAATGACGGAATTGATTTTCCACTCAATCCATTCTTTAGTTAAACAATGTAATCCTGAAAAAATCGGCTTAGCTCCTTAAGTTTTGACGTCATAGCACAACCATAATAAATGTATACAAAACAGCAACCAACTTATGAATGTACATGATGATGACGGTTAAATGATTGCTGGATTCAACCTTTCCGAATGGTGTAGAAGATTAGAAATGCTTTCTACGTGTCTGGTTTTAAGTAGGTGGTTTATGTAATTGCCTTAGCTTAAATTTTATTTTTGAAATACTGAAATCAAATTTTTTTAATTTTTTTTTATTCTAAAGTAAATACCAGATAAAATATTCAAGGGATAAGTACATCAATTGGTATTTTAGCGAAAAAAGAAAAAAAATACAAAATGAAATATTCAAAGGTTAATTACAACAATTGATATTTTAGTGAAATTAATCGAATTTTTCAACGTCCTTATTATTCAATTGATTAATAAAAATCAAACCATACATACTCACAGAAATATACAAATACATATAATAATAATTATATCAAGATGTCACCAGCTATACTGTCATTAATATCCTTTCCGTAATATAAAAAGCAAGTTCCTTTGAAGTAATTATTTGTTCAAGAAAACAAATTTATTATTTATCTTCATACACAAAACTAATCGAAATCAAACGGTTATAGTTGCTAAGGGACGAAAAGCCATTGACTTGGTTGGAAATGATATTCCGAGTTTTACCATGAAGACTATTGTTATTTTTATTTTGAACTATGGAAAGAAATAACTTAAACTCTTATAGCTTTATCGAAATCTATTATAAAGTCGCGAACTATTATTTATTGTTTCTATAGAATTTAATTCTATTAATTCAATTTTCCTCTACTCCTACCAAATACAAACAAGTAAGCGCTTTAGAAATTAAATGCACGACTGAGTCGCACTTACTTGATCTCATCAAGGTTAATAATTTGAGAGCCAAAATCCAAAGTGTAATTAGAAAGTGTGTCCAGCGGACATTTTTAAAGTTAAATATTAAATACATAAAAAATAAAATGCACGACTGGGTCGCACGAACTTGCTCCTATGTAAAAGACTAAGAATTTCAAAAATGAATGTCATTAAAGAAACTGTTCATGAGTATAAAATTCATTTTTTAAATGACTAAAAAAACTTCTTTACTATTAAAAGTAAGAATAGGATGCCATGTGATTCAAGCAAATATAGATTTATGCAAGATCAAAAATTATAAGTCTTTGTAGTGGTTTCTTAAAAAATAGGTTTTATATAACAACATTTTAAAACATTTTTAAGAAAAAATGTTGGTACGCCAATTTGAAGTTTTTATTATTGTATGAATAAAAATTAAATTTACAAAAAAAAGTATTGAGCCGTTTTCGAGATATTGAATTTTCAAAAACAAAAAATTGATTTTTTTTTTCAAAATTCAAAAAAATATTTTTCTTAAAGTTTTGAAATGCAATGTTTTTTATACTTTTTAGAAGCTTCTCTTTATGAAATTTCATTAAAATCCGTTGTGCTGATAATGAGAAATTCAAAATTTAAAAAAATCGTTCTATGGTAGGTACAGTCAGTGTTTTCAATTTTTTTTTCATTAAATTACAGATATTAAAAAACAATAGAAAGAAAAAAAATTTAAGCAAAATTCTCGGAACCGTTATCGAGAAAAATACGATTTTCGAAAACCATTTTTTAACATTTGTATGGAGGGTACCGTTATTATTAGGTAAAATTAATTTATTTTTCTCATATCTTGTAGATTATTTTTCCACACTTTTATTTATCAAGTTTTGAAAAAATCGAGCATGGGGTTTTCGAAATATTGTATTTTCAAAAAAAATTTTGAAAGTTTTTTAAAAATAGAAAAATTTTTTTTTGGAAAATTTGAATACACAATAATATTCAAACTGCTGGGAAGCTTTAGCATAAAAAAAAATGATCAAAATCGGCGGTACCGTTATTGAGAAAATCAAAAAAAAAAAAAAAAAAAAAAAAATGGTCCCAAGAGGGGTACCAAAACTACTCATTTTTTGGAAAATTTTTGTCAACCATTACCTAGCTTTAACTAAATTAAATTTTTTGATTTTTTTTTAAATCGTTGGGACAGTTTTTAAGAAAAAAAAAATATTTATAAAATTTCGAAAAAAATCGTATGGCAGGTATCGTTATTTTTGGTCTTAAAAAATCAAATCAAAAAACATCCGGGGGTATAAAATTAAAACCCATTTCTACCAAGTTTGAAGAAAATCGACCGAGCCGTTTAGCTGTAATCGAACAGACAGACAGACAGAATCGCGAGACCCACTTTTTTGTTCTTCGCTATCATTGTTATGTCAATTTTGATCAAAATCTCGAGTTCGATTTTTTTTTATGAATGCATAACTTGCCTTATAGTACCTAAAAGTCGCAAGTAAAAATTATGTGTGATATTATGGACATGGACTACATTTTTGTAAACAAAAATTTGGGGCAAAATGTTATTAATGGTACCTGTCATAGAACCGTTTTTTTGATTTTCGACTTTCTTATAAACGGCTCTAACGATCTTAACCCAAAATTTTTACCAGGACCCCCCTTAAGTTTAAAATAGTATTGTGTATAAAAATATTCGAAATTTTTTTTTTGTTTTTTGAAAGAAAAGAAATTACAATTTATTTTTTGAAAAATTAATATCTTGAAAACGTGTGAAGGATTTTTTGAAATTATTTCCTAAAATCTATATTGCTAAGCACTTAAAATTAGCATCCCAAATTTTGCTTAAGAAAAATTTTAAAGAAATTTGTTATATAAAAAATTACTTTATTAAAACGATTTTTGAACTTTATTTGCGCAAATTCTTACTTTTCCGGAAATCAGACCGCAATTCTATGCATTTTTATCTCATTAAATCCATGTTTTATATTTATAAAATGTATTTAAATTCCAAAGTACTTTTACATAAGAGCAACCCAAGAAACAATTTTAGCTGTATTAATGCTTGAAAAGCGCTTTCGGAGCTAATCTTAGAGCTAGTTAATTCAAAAACACGCTCTAGATGCGCCTTTAGAACAAGCATGGAACCCACTTGCAGCTAATTCATTGAGTTTGAGAGCACTTTTTAGCTCCTTAATAGTGCTTGTAAGTAGGTTTTGACAGCTAAAAGCTTTAATATACACTTTAAAACTGCCATAGAGTCGCGTGCTTTTACGTTTTTTATTAGTATTAGTAAATTAATACAAATCATACTATGGAACACGAAAAGAAATTATTATTTGTGTTGGTAAATCATCTTAGCATCATAATTTATTTTCATAGAATAATGAGTAAAGGTAATAATTAAAAGCCATAATACGTTCAACATGGGAGAGATTTCTAAGTGCGATTTCATTTTTATCAGAAATGTTGATATTGTACTTCGAAATATTACAACGCCCTTCTTAAATAATTTGTTTTAAGTGGATGGTAAATTTTTTTTATTTCACTTTTTAACTTGAGAAAAAAATATTTATTTTGCTCGTGCACTTTTTTGGATAAGGCTTCTGTGTTTATCATGATTCTTTTAAAAATGGAGTCATCACAGCACTGTTAATAGTTTTTTTTTTCCTGTTTTATAAAAATTCCTAAATATTCGCCATTTTGTTAAACACACATGAAGATATAGCTTGCAGCTCTTAAATAACACTTCAAACAATTCTTTTGCTGTTAAAGAGCTATTTTAAAGAGTTAAGTATCAAAATGCTAATATGCTTTCCGACAGCTGATAAAAACATTATTATGGAGCATATTTATCGAGCAGAAAGCTTTTAAACGTAACGAAGCTAAAGATTGTTAAGAAATTCTATTACAGAGCTAGATTTTTAAATTCGTTTACCAAGAGCTGCAATATGTTTTGAAATAGAGCTAGGGCCGTGCATTTAACTCTCTCAGAGCTATTTAAGAACATATAAATAACATTTAGCCCCAACGATGTTACTTGGGAAGTTCGTGCGATCCAGTCTTGCAATTTATTTTTTTCCGAATGGCCTGCGCGACTGCAAGCCCAAAATCTTTTGCTTGGCTATGAAATTTAGACACAAATTCCAGCGCATTTAATAAAAAACACCCCTCGTAAAACTATTGTGAACCTTCTAGATTCTGTCTGAAATCCATTTTTGGTGAGGGTTCTAGATGACAGCTGCATACTTGAGGTTAGATCTTACTAAAGGGGTATAGTAAGAGACATGAGTGTAAAGATTGGAGAAATCAATTGAATTTCTTTTTATAAGTCCTAACATTGAGTTTACTTTGGCAACTTCAGTATCAACATGAGGAACAAATGAATATTTGGAATTAATAATAACACCCAAGTCTTTGACTTTTACAGTTCTCTGTAGATGTAGATTCATTGTAAATTTTTATATCCAAATCTCTGTTTGACATGAAAACCAAAACATATTTTCTAATTAAAGTACAGTCCTTTCATCCCACAAAGCATTTTGAACCTCATACACATGAATGTATGTAATTTATCGTCAAAAATAAACTTTCATTAATGTTGCTGTTGCAAACATTCTTCCCAAGTCAGAGCTCCTCCTCTAATTAAATGAACACTCAACACCAAACTGATGGAAGAAATTAATTTCGAATATAAAAATCCTTTCTTCAGCTATAGACACTGTTCCCAAATCACATTAAATATAAGCTTTAAGTAAATCCATGCTCTTCGATTATTCGGTCCTTGTTCAAAATTCCCATTAAATAGACACAAAGACTTGTTGAACAGAGAAGACGGAAAAAAACTATTAAATCGCACAGTCTGATTCTTCCGGCACTTATTTTGTGTCCTTCGATGTATAACGAAAAAAAAAATCCTTAAATGCTATGAACTTGTGATAATGGTGTTGATGTACATGTGCAAGAAAGGTAAATGACTTTTGTCTTTGGCAATTAATCAGAATTTAACAAAAGAAATGTTAGTGTTTGAGCTTGTGTTGCAATAATGTTGATTATATTATTGTGGAACATAAAGAAAGTTAATTAATTTGAGGCATTAATCTGAGATTGTATGCAATTAAAATTGCATTTTGTTTCACGCAAACATTGTCTGACAGCAATAAATGGGAGAATATTATTCAGAAAAGTATTATATCGTTCGTGAAAACAAATAAGTATAATATCTTCATGATATTGGAGAAAAAAAAACTTCATGCAGAAATTGAAGAAAAGGATTATTGATAAAGTGGTTAAATATAAGGTAGTACAGAAAGCACGACTATTTTCGCAAGGTTTTCTTTAAATCAACCGTAGATTTATCTTGAAATTCGAAAGTTGTTCGTATTTAATTTTTGTATACAAAAATGATTGCGGTACACTATGGCGTATACGTACTTTTTTTTGTAATACATGGGTACGCCTATTTTCCTTAAGGTCTTGTTAAGTAGAATTCGTTTTTAACGCCGCGTGGAGATTATTTAATGCGGTGGCGGGCGTTGAGATTATTTTCTCGCGACCTTCCAAGCACCTCGTTGGAGAACGTCTCACAGCGAGCTGTCGGCAGTGCGGTAATTTCTTGAAACTTGATATTAATTTTCTCGCAAAATGTCAATTAGCTCGGTTGAGGAATTGTTAGTAAGATAATTTGAATCGGCGACAATTACAAACAGAGGAATGAAGTGAGTGTCTTTAAAGAAATTGTACAGTTGACTATAATTTTGTCCGTTGAGAATTTTGAGGAACTGGTCACGGTTAAGGCTTTCACTTCCAAGGAATTGTCTTCTATAAGTTCGAAAACAAGGGCACACTGCAACATTTTATTTTCAGTAGCATCAAGGTTACAGATTGTACAATAGGGTGTGTCACTTTTGTATGGCCGCAAAAAAGTACTCTTATTTTTAAATGTAATAGTGCTCAAATGTTGTATTAGGGTCAGAGGTTTAAGAACATGTAAAAAAAAATAAGATATCGTTCGTCTTTGGCTCGCTCAAATGGGTTGAAGTTGAAAAAAAAATTTTTGTCTTTACAAAAAGATATACCACGATATTGTAGGTGGTTCCGTTGATTTTTAAGAATTTTTTTTTGAAAAAAAAGAAAAACGATTTTACATAAAAAAATGATTTTTCTTCCTTCTTTTATTATTTCATATCTTCTTTACCAAGTGTTCAATTTAAACAAATATAAGCTTAAAAGTTTTTCCTTGCAATTATCTTTGACTTGAAAGCCTAAAAATATTTTATATAATTTTTTTATATCCACACGGTGCAATTTAAAACAACACCTTTTTCAAAAATCTCGAAAAATCAAATTTTTTTGGAGTTCATCCTATTTTTGATGGAGCCAAAGATATTAATTAAAATGAAAATTGTAAACGCAGGATTTAATTTTGATAAACAATGCAACTTTAAAAAGCTATTACATTTGAAAATACCATAGTTGAGCACTTTGACACACCCTATTGTACAAATGCCTACTGAATCTCTTCTAAATGCTTTTGGATTGAGATTGAGCAATCCGCACATGGACTTTAAAATCATGCTTATCGTCTCGCGTGAGTTACAGTCTTCGAAGTAGTTTGTCATCTCGGCATAGTTTAAGTTACAGTATTCATCGTGGAACCGTGGTCGAAGCGCTCTGCTTGTGTTTTCCGTCCAATGTCTTTCTACAAGTTTTGTGCAAGTTTTTATATGCAACGCTTTCCACTCAGACTTGACCAGTTAAACCAGTTGACTTCATTAAAGAGTTCTGACTATTCTTTTGCCCAGTAAATCTGCATTTTTCGATGACATCAGAAAGTTTTCTCGGTAGTCTGTTTTCGGGCAGGTTTTACTTATTCCTTGGATATACATATTTGAAATGCAGTTCGAGTGTTCTTGTTGTTCTCGACTTCATTATGTTCCGAATAACCCTAAACTTGCGCACAGTAGTTCATCACTGATTTTGAAGCAGCTTTATATATTTTGTACTTAGCTGAGTGTTGTATGTATTTGTTTTTGATGAAGTTTGACCAGGTAGCATTTATTGAGTTTTTAGACATTGCAATTTGCAAGTCTCTGCGTAAGATGCTCTGTCCACGACTTGCTCTTCTGTAAACGGCTAAGATTTTCAAAAATGAATGTTGTTAGAGAAAAACTGTTTATAAGCATAAAATTCATTTTTTAAATGACTAAAACAACTCCTTTAGTGGTTGGATCTAAGCACAGGATGTCATCTGTTTTAAGCAAATATTATTGTACGTAATACAGTAAAACCCGCTTAAGAGAAACGGCAAAATGTCACAGTTTTGCTTTCACTTAAGCGGGTTTTTCACTTAAGCGGACCCCGCTTAAGTGAAAAATAATTTCACTTAAGCGGAGTTCGGATAAGTGAAAAAAAAATTTCACTTAAGCGGATTTAAAAATTCCATTAGGCAGAGATTTAATGCTAGAAACAATATTGTTTTTATCTTTTGAACTTGCCTTGAAAGAAGTTAAACAAAACAACGATTAAATAAAACAAAAATAATTTATTGAAAAACGAAAACTAGCAAATTTTTGTTCTGTTCGATTCAAATTTTTTTTTTTTCACTTAAGAGAGTTTTTTTCAATGAAAAATATTAAAAATTAACTGAAAATATGTTTCAGTTATCCGGATTTTTCGCTTAAGCGGGTTTCACTTAAGCGGAGTGTTTTAAGGGAAATTGGTCGGAAAATACTTGGGGATGAAAAAAGTGTTTCAGGTAAGCGGGTTTTTCTCTTAAGCGGGTTTCTCTTAAGCGGGTTTTACTGTATACAAAATTCTTGAAACATTTTTATTACTGTACGAATGAAAATTAAACTTTCAAGAAAAAATACTAAGCCGTTTTTGAGATATTGAATTTTACAGGAAAAAAAAGTTTTAAAGTTTTTAAATGCAATGTTTTTTAAACTTTGTAAAAGCATCTCCATAGAAAATTTCATTAAAATCCGTTATGTCGATAATGAGAAATTCAAAATTATAAAAAATGATTCTATGGTAGGTACAAGCTGTAATTTCTTAATTTCAAAATTGTTTTTATTAAATAAAAGATCATAAATAATAATCGAAAGAAAAAAAAAATTATCAAAGTTTTAGAAAAATAGGATTTTTGAAAACCATTTTTTAGCATTTGTATGGTGGGTATCTTTAGTTTAAGCTTAAATAAATTTTTTTTCTTATATATTGTAGATTATAGATATTTAGTTTAAAAAAAATCTAGCATGGGGTTTTCGAAATATTGAGTTTTGAATTTTTTTTAAATCCAAAAAAATTTTGTTTCGAAATTTCAATACAAAATACTATTGAAAATGTTGGGGAGCTTAAGGGGAAATTCTGCTCTTTCGGCGACCAAAAATGCATTTTTTCCATTTTTTTCTAGTAAAATAGACTGAATAGTTTTTTTTATAAATTTATAGAATAAAAACGAGACCTACCTTTTTGCCTCTAAAATTGACATTTAGCGGTATTTTTAGCGTAGCGTGTTTTAAATAAATATTTTTGAATTTCCATACCATGGTAAGCAGAACACTAAAATTCAAGCGTCCGCCATTTTTTTAGTTTTTGACTCTGGGCAATTATTTTGTTCCAGACTCCAACTACACTCTTCTATTTTATAAAAAAGTTTGAGTTTTTAATTCTCGATCATTTTTGCAGGAGCTAACAACTTTTTTTGGAGGTGGTCTCGTTCCGAGACGCATTGTTTTTTAAAGGCCAGGTAGTTTTTGATGAAAAAAAAAATTTTTGGAACAGACAGCCAGACAGACAGAATTGCGAGACCCACTTTTTAGTCTTCGCTATTATCGTAATGTCAACTTTGATAAAAATCTCGAGTTCTATTTTTTTTCCGAGTGCATAACTTGCCTTATAGTACTTATGAGTCGCAAGTAAAAACGGGCTTAGCTTATCATTGAAATTTTTTGTAATTATAATTTCTTTTTTTTCCATTTTCTAAAAACATTGCAAAAGGCTTAAAAATTTTTTAAACTTAAATAACATTATTAAAAAAAGCTAAAAACATTTTTTTTCCAGAATGTGTTCTTTTATTCTGAGACAACTATATTTGCCGTATACATTTTAAAAAACTGTGTAAGAAAATCAAATTTTTCTTAAAAATGACTTCAAGAAAAATTTAAATCAAATATTTTTGCATCAATCTAAATCAATTATATCTAAGGCAGTTACGGTACCTAACATAAAAAAAATTTCTTTTTTGATTTACGACTTAATCGACATAACCGATTTAAAACAAAAAAAAATATTTACAGAAGCTTCTTGAACAAATTTTAAAAGAATTTTAATGAAAACTTAATAAAAGGTTTTTTTTTTCTTGAATAAAACTTAAATTGGCGTACCGAGGCTTTTTAAATTATTGTTTTTGTTTTTTCTTAAATTCACTATACATTTTTCTTTTTTACCTAAAACTACTTTCGGATTTGTTTTAACTTTTAAAAAAATTAATTTCTAGATTCTGAGTATTTTATTCTAAGAATACTAGTTCCTTTATTAATAAGCTTAAGCATTGGAATGATCGTGTATTTTATTTTTTATTCATGCAGTTGAACAAAATCTTTACTGAAGAATTTAGATTATACTTTTCTGAAAGTTGTAAGAGGCCCTTCGAATTATTTTATTAACTCAGTATTTCGAAGCATTCTATAATATTTAATATCTCAAAAATGCGTATGTACTCGTATTTAGAATATAAAGTTTAGAAATTTTTTAATCTTTTCTTTTCTCTTTGGGAATAACTTATTATGTTTCTAATGATTTTACTTAGTTTTTCCAAATACCCTATTTTTATGTACTAAAATGTTCCACTAAGGTCTTATGAAAAACTAATTAGTACCCTACCATACCCTCGGATTAATGTCTATTCCTGAGTTTTTATGAGCTACTGTATGTGTAGAATGTAGATATTTAACTATATACGAGTACGAAATGATACAAAACTAAGAACTTCTTTCAGACTTGCAATTAGAAAAGGGTAAGCACTCAACATCCATTTATTTGATCACTATTTACCCTGCATTTTCTTCCTATTCTTTTCCCAATTAACTATAACTATTAGACACTCAGTATTTAACTTTCAATTTTTCCCACAGCGCATGATCCTGCAAAAAAGTTGCCCCAGTAAATACAACCAAGTGCATTGTCCTGAAGTAAATAGCAAAAGTGAAATACACTTCCCATTTCGAACAATATCACGAAGGGGAAATTCGAAAATGCATCAAATAGGAGAAGTGAAAGCTTCTTCAAGTAGAACTTGAAAAAAGTAGTGAATTTCGCAGCAGTGAAGGTATTGAAAAATATTCCACCAAAGTTAAAAATATTTCTTCGACAAAATAAGAACAAGATATAATTTTGTTTTGATTTTTTCTTTTCAAAATTTTATTATTTATTTTTAAACATTTTGTTTAACTAATTTTAGGTACAAAAATACTTATTGGCTAAGTTTTTTGATATTTTTTGTAGTTTTCTTTGAAAAAAACAAATATTTTTGAGAAAAATAATATTTTCTTAATAGTTTTTAGTTTTGACTCAAGTCTCTTTTCACTAATTCAACAGTCTCAGGCACTATATCACTCTTTTCTGCATCACTCGTTTTTTGGTTTGATGAACTTCTTGCAGTTAACACCTTATCTGTAGGCATAAGTGCAACACAATGACGAACGCGGTACTCTGCGTGTTGGCAAGCCGGACATTCCTTTAAGGTAGACATAGTTTACGGGCTGACGAAGTATCCGTTGTTGTTGTGGTTGCTGAGGTTGTTGGGTCTGCTTTGCGGGCTTGTTGACAGGTTTTTTGTTCTGCGACTTGAGAGGCGTACTATTGCACGATAATGAGCGAGACGATGACGATAGGCTTTGAAGAACCTTTCCAACCGAAGAAATAGATATGCGGTTGAGGTGGATGCGCTTGAGAGGTGTCCTTGCAGGAGTTTCACTGCTATTTGATTCCTCCTCTGTTTCTAGTTCAAATTTATCCAAACGAGAATTAGATTCGACGGAGGACATGCTCTGGAAATCAATGCTGGAACTGCGAAGACTCTTTTCGGTCTGGTCAAGACTGAGCGAGAAAGAATCCGTCGAAGAGCTGCGAAGATCCTCTTGGCTGTTGTAGATCAAGTCGTTTTGGATGCGACGGCCCAAGCGTTTGCTGAGACTCTGCAAAAACTGCATAGCTCGCTGACGACGTGGAGAAATCGACTTGGACTTCTGGTTATCTCCAAAATCGAAAGTATTTTCAGTGCGGTTATCCATGGTAATTTTTTTGTTTGATGGTTAGTTTGATGCTGCTAAGTTAATCCGTTATATTCTTGGTATAAGGTTATCCTTTTTAAGAGATATCTTAACGATTCAAGTAGTGGGAAACTTCTGAATTTTACCATCGACTGGCATCGGCTTTTATAGGATTCTGTTTGGCCTTCTTCGACGACTCTGATGAGAAAGCTTTGGTACTGCTTGCATTTGCGTAGACGAAGCAACATGTCATATCGGTGGTGTTTTACAACCTCAGTGTGTAGAGCATCATCCATTGGAATAAAACGTGAGAGAGTGCATCATAGGCAGCATTCTGCGAAACCAAAAAAGTTTGAACTCATAGCTTTTCCGAAGAGTTTATGTAACCCCCGAACGTTCCAATACCCCCGTGGTATTGTTCTTGTTACATTTCATCCAAGCAAGCAAGAGATTTTCAAGTGTATCGTGAGGCTTGTTCGATTGCAGAGAGAAGAGGGTGTCTTTGAGCTTTGATTTTTGTTCGCACCTGTTGTTTAAGAAGGAATTAAAATAGCACGTTATTGCCATTTCGATAAGAATAGTGTTAACACTGGAAAGGGTTGCATTGACATTCGTTGTGGGTGTCAGATTCATAGCCTTTACAACGTGAAAACGTGGTGTTCGAGAAGGTTTTTGCAGACTTGTCACACATTTGGGCTGTAAGATCTACAAAAACGTGGTATAATACGTCCATCAAAGTTGTGACATTGAAATCTCGGTGGAAATGCGTGCATTGATGACAGAGGTATGTGGAGTAGATGTTGCTTAAATTTCTGGTTGGAATATGAGGACGTAGTAGTTTTTGTTTGCGTACTAAATCTATATGTGGTAAGGGATGGTTTTGCTTTGGTGTCTTAAACTCTTGCTTAGTTCAGCAGTTTTGAAAAGTTTTGAATAAGGTGTTTGATGATAAAGACGGCATCTGCGTGTTAGAAAGTGTGTTTTTTTAGAACCGTGCTTAACGCGTGAATTTATAGCACGTTCGTAGATAAGTCAAGATGCTGAAGTTGATCTCGTGAACACAAGTGCACCGCATAGCAAGGTGCACGTTTAAAGTGTGAAAAGTTTTCCTTTGAAATGGTTTATTTTTTTTTTTTAGTTTTTTTTTTTTTTAAAGCGTCTTGTGCTCAAAGTATGGTGTGGTTACGAGTTAAACTGTTGGGGTTAAATTGAGTTCAGTAAGACTCTGAATGGGGATTTGGTCCTTTCGCGTGCTTCTTCTGAATTGGACTCAAATCATTGAAAAGATTAGAATTTCTTTGAATCAATAGCCAATGGGTTTTTCTTTACCTTCGGTGTCAGTTTTCAATTAGAATGGGGAGTGCGTTCGGCAATCGATTCATATTTCAATGAACTGTATTTGAAGGATATGTTTGTTAATAAACACGTTTTTATTGTCATGAAATCATTATCGACGTACATAGGAAAATTTCGAAACAATGATGTGTGTAAAGGTATGTGGGAAGATGTTTCTTGTGAATGGAAATATTTTTTGAATGAATCAAGTATGGAATAACAGCTGAATTGAATGACGAAGTCAAAAATATAAGTATATCTTATCAAATGGGAACGAAACGATGGTATTGAGGACTCTTGCATGTTCGAGTGGTTTTAATAAAAACATTAATAAATAATGTACAAGGGCAGATGAGTCAGATATGATATTCTCGATTGGTCATCTTACTTACTTACTTAGGTCCTCGGACCTATTATGTCCGTGTGGTTCCCCTTGCGGGGCATAGGGCCTCCACTACTCCTACGCGCCATCGTGTACGGTTTCTGGAGATGTACCTCAGCTCTCTCCAACTCTTCCCCAGTTGTGCTGATTCCTCTTCGACCGTTCTTCGCCAAGTACTTCTGGGTCGGCCCACTCCTCTGCCTCGCTGCGTGAGAGGGTTCCATTGCATCGCTTGACTCGCAATGCACTCGTGGCCTTTTCGAAGCGTATGTCCAATCCACTGCCACTTACGTTTTCGTATTATAGAGTCGATGGGTTCCTGACCTGTCCTCGCATGAAGTTCATCATTGGAGATACGGTTAGACCAGAAAATCCGCAAGATGTTTCGCAGACATCTATTTACGAACGTTTGCAGCTTTCTTGTGACAGTGGGTGTTACTTTCCATGTACTGCATCCATAAAGAAGCACGGATTCTACATTGGAGCGGAACAGTCGTAGCTTTGTCTTTAGGCTTATAGAGTTGTTTCTCCATATTTTAGACAGCATTCCGAACGCAGCCTTTGCTTTCCCGATTCGGCTGGTTATGTCTAGTTCGGTCCCGCCATCAGTAGAGACAAAACTCCCAAGGTATTGAAAACTCTCTACCGTATCTACTGGTTGTCCAGAAATATCTATTTGAGTAGATGAGGAAGTTCCAAGGCTGACCCTTTTAGTTTTTGCCGTATTGATCTTAAGCCCGACGGTTTCGGCTTCTCTCTCCACCCTTGTTGTCATTTGATGGAGATCCATGATCCTATGAGAGAGTAAGCACACGTCATCCGCGTAGTCTAGATGTTTCAGGTGTGATATCAGATTCCACTGAATTCCTCCATTTGAAGTCGACAAGGCTGCATGCAGCACATCACTTATTACCAACAGGAACAGTATTGGTGACAGTATACAACCTTGTCTAACGCCACTTTGGATTTCAAACTCCTCTGACAACCTTCCTTTATGCAGAACGTGACATTTGGATCCTTCATATGTAGCCTTGATTATAGCGATCAATTTATCCGGAATGCCCCTCCTGCGCAAGGCAAGCCAAATAAATTCTCTATTGACACTGTCAAACGCCTTTTCGAAATCGATGAACAGCAGGTGAAATGGTGATCGATATTCAACGCACTGTTTGATGATGATCCGCAAGGTGTTGATGTGATCTACACAGAAGATCCAGTGCGGAAACCTGCTTGTTCGGCGTCAAGCGTGTCTTCTAGGTGGTCTTTTATTCGACCTAGGACGATTTTTGCTATAACCTTCGCTACAGCAGGCAGCACGCAGATTCCCCTCCAGTTTTCGCACTGCGTAAGGTCTCCTTTCTTTGGAAGCTTGACAATCATCCCCTTTTTCCACTCCTCAGGAAAACTTTCTGTTTCCCAAGCTCTTTCTATGAGTGGGTGCAGGAGCTCAGACGATGTTGTTGGCACTGCTCGTAAGAGCTCTGCAGGAATACCGTCAAGTCCAACCGCTTTGTTGTTCTTCAGTGCTCTGATTGCGGTTAAGATTTCTTCTCTACTGGGGGGTACAGTGCGTATTCGGGAATTTGTTACTACGGACGGCTCATTGGGTGTTAGGTTGACTTCGCTGGTAAAAACGCGATTTAAAACCGCAGAAAAGTGTTCCTTCCACCTTTTGATCTGGTCCTCATCCGAAACTAGCAGCGATCCGTCTATGCTCTTTACCAGATGTTGTTTAGAGCTTTGGACACCAGTACCAGTTAGCTCTTTGGTAATTCTGTAGACGGTCCTACTGTCGCACCTACTTGCGGCCTCTTCTGCTTCTGTTGCCAATGCGTTGATATAGTTACGCTTGTCACGTCGCACGCTACGGTGAACTTCTCTCATCTTCATGCGGTACGCAGACTCTAGCTCGATTCTGCCTGCTGCTGACGTTGCTGCAATGAGAGCTTTGAGCTGTTTTCTTTCTTCGATCCTGGCCCAAGTTTCTCCGGAAAGCCAGGCACTATTTCTTCCTTGCGACCGACCGACTATACTTTCAGCACCTGATATGAAAACATTTTTCACAGCACACCAATGGTTTTCGATGCAGGTGGGTTCCGTGCTACTGATTGTTCTCAATCCTTGCGAAAGATGGTCCCCTAGTTGTGGGCGGACTGCGGGATCCTTGAATCCATCGGTGTTGAACTTGGGCATTCGGGTATTTCCTTGGGATCTTCGAACTGCAGCTGTTCGTAATCTTACGGTAGCAACCATCAGATGGTGGTCCCGGGCAATTCCCATGTCTGCACCTCTTCTGTTTCGGACGTCCTGGAGACTGCTTCTAAATCGTCGACTGATCGCGAAATGATCAATTTGGTTGAAAGTTGCTTGTCTGTCCGTCGACACCCAACTGATTTTGTGGCACGTCTTGTGTTCAAACATGGTTCCTCCTATAACAAGGCGGTTGGCGTTACAGAAATCGACAAAACGTTCGCCATTGTCGTTCCGGTTTCCAACACCATGATTTCCCATAACATGCCTGAGCCCATCATTGTTATTGCAAACCTTGGCATTCAAGTCTCCCATTACGATTATGATGTCTCCACGTGGTGTACTATCATAGGCAGCACTCAGTCGGTTATAAAAGGCCTCCTTCTCCTCGACAGAGGAGAGCTCCGTGGGGGCGTAACACTGTATGATGGTGACGCGGCGTACTCTAGTCCGGAATCTAGCTTTCATGATCCTGTCATCCAACGGCTCCCAGGAAATTAAGCTCTTGAGAGCTGTTTTAGAAAGCAGCAATCCAACGCCAGATTCACGGTTACTTCCAGGTGCCTTTCCGGAGTAGAGTAGTACAGTGTTACGGGTTGGAGACTTATATTTCCCCGAGCCCAACCATCTCACTTCACTGATCCCTAAGATGTCCATCTTATACCGCATGAACTCACTCTCTAATTGGAGGAATCTGGCATTTTGAGGACCTTCACTTCCGTTATCGAGATGCGTCTTCACATTCCAGAAACCAATCTTTGTCCGGGTGCAATAGCCAAAAGTCGTCAACGTGTTATCGTTCCTTATCCGAGGCGTAGTGTCGGTTTCGTTAGCGGGTAATTGTTTCAGTTACGAAGAATGCTAACCTCCGTAACCTATCCTAGAAAGCTAGGCCTTTCGCACTTGTAATTTTTGCCTATTTACGTATATAGGGATACGCAAATAGTTGCCCGGGGACCACCACGAGGAGGTAAAACAAGCACTTCACCGTGACTGATTGTTGCGCTACTGGCCCAGACCTAGTTCTGGGCGTTTTTTACTATTCTTTCCAGAACGATATTGAAGAAGTCACATAACAGAGCCTTACTTTGTTGTAAACCTTTTTGAGATCAAATGCATCGGTGGGATCTTTTCTGCCTTTGATGGAGTAGCATGCGTTCTCCATAATCATTTTGCACGAACGGACAAGTTTTCCAGTTTTCCAGGAATGCCAAAACAAGACATTGCTCTATTTAGATGGTATCATATGTGATTTTTAAATAATTGAAAAGTTGGTAGGTGTCGATTTGAAGTTCCTGG